>CM034146.1:909380908-910055880 GCA_019776745.2 Taxus chinensis
TAAAGTTATAAGACCATAATAAGGGTCCTAGGTCATTTTCATCTTATCACTACTATCACTTCATCTGGGGTTGTATCCATTGCATCACTTGCATCCACATAGTGCCATGCATTCAAGCTAGGAGATCTGCATCACACACACTGGATAGGGGGAAAGATTCCATTCTATTCTATGCACACATGCTACTTACATTTATATAGCTACTATTGCTCGCTACGTCACAAAGTGCGATTGACACGAGAGCACCTAGGGCACAACATGCACACACACACACACACTAGAACTACATCAGGGTTTGTAATGTAGTGCAACGCTCAGTGATAAGTCTACTAGTTTGGCGGTTGAGATCACTCCAACCCATTCATATGCATATTTTTATTTTTCTAGGGTTGGATACTTCTCCTTGCATCATGTGTCATTCCACAATACATTCGAAAAATCCAACATGATAGATAGGAAGCACTCAGAGACACTTAATGACCATACTAGATTCAGATTATGAGGATTTTCACTGTTTCGAATGCCGAGATTACAGACCAGGGCACCTCGGGGTGCCCCAATACACTCCTAGGTGCCTATGTCATCTCAACTAGGCCATATCTGCCCTTCGCATGGTCCTTAAGTGTTCGTTTGCATTGTTGAGTTTCAGTTCCAGATCTGCAACAACATGTGATAGTCTCCTCTTATCAGCTGAGTCTATTCCTTACTCTTCTCTTGCATATTAGGGTTTTATTTCATTTAGAATAGTTTATTTACATTTATCTCATACTACTTTAGTTCATTTACAACATTTTAGTCCTCTGAATTAGATTAACATTAATACCCTAGATATCCTTTAGGCCATCTAGGAACATTCTTATTTTTGTTAATCATCGACCAATGTTGATATATTCACCATTATGTTATAATATACTATTATATATATGATTAATTCACCATAATGTAATAATACAATTTAATTCCAAAATTCGTTGATTTTGAGAGCTAGAGTCTAAGCTGAAGGCAAAAGCAAATAAGCATGTGAAAAATTGAAAGTATAAGCCAATAAACCAAAGGTATAAGTGAAAAAGGTAATCCATAAAGTTTAAATTGTTAATGAATTATGCATAACTGTTACCAGATGGTAACATAAATACATGATGTCACTCGGTAAAATGCATGTACAACGCCAAATGGTAGAAAAGTTCATGTTACCAGGATTTGAGTCACTGCTTGGTGGCGTGAATGTATACAACCGAACGGTGGCTCGATAACGTGTTCACATATCCCTGTTCGGTAACCAAAGCCATGTTACCATTTTATCATGTAGTATGAGGTTTATTTTTCACAATGTCTTGAATTTATTTTCTACATATTTTATTTTAAAATTTTATACTTTTGTCACATGTAAAGACTTCAAAATCACCCATACAATGGCCCTGGTGTAAATGAGAAAAGAGCTAAAGGAAAAAGAAAACACAACATGGACATTTCAAAATATTGCATTCAATCCACAATTACACCAGTGCCAATAAGTAATTTTGAATCTTATTATGTCGATGCTACTTTATATGTTGTTTTTCTGAAGGATGCAATAAGCAACTCGATTTCTTTCAAACACAGAAAACCCTACCAATGACTTTATGCCAAATGAAATTCATAATCAACATAGTAATTCAATTCACTTAGATAGTAGTGATAATCCCAAGTTCCATCAAACTCAAACTTCTAATAAAGATTCTAGAAATAGACATAAGAAATGTAAGAGTGGGAAGTGGACTTTAGGAAGGACTTATAAATTTGAATGGTAAGCCAAATATCCATTTATTAAACCTGTTGAACCACAAAACACTACTGATACTCCTGCCAAATGTAGATGTACTATATGTAGTTAGAAACTAGGTAAAGACCACAAAATGCAATTAAAGTTGGATACAATAGAAAAGCATTGTGGGAAAGTATATGAGTCAAAAAGCAAGAATATGGAACAATAATAAAAACATCTAGATAGAAAACTGAGGAAGATTATTTATATATGAGATATGCAGCAGAATATGACAATCATCATAAACATCTTCACAACCTTATTGAGAAAGGTGGAAAAATTAAGGCTAAATTTGCAAAAGATGCAGATGTAAGTCTTCAGTTAAAACTTATACAATTCTGGACAATATTTCACATTTTAAAAAGGGGAAGATCTATTTTAGATCTCATTGATTATAAGATATTATTTCAATGTAATGGCTTTACAAACATTTCAACATCACACTGGTCAGATACCAGTGCTTGGGAAATGACAAAATGTATGGTAGAAATTAAAATAATTGATTTGAGAGAGAAGGTAAAAAATGTCAATTTTATCTCATTGTCAATTGATGAGGTCACAACAGTAGATAATACATCGTGGGTTTGTATGCATGTCTAAACTTTAAATTTTAATAACCATCTGAGGGAACCTCATCTACTAGCTATGCACAAAATGATGCAGAATTGTAATTTTGAGAACCTCTGCAAACTAGTTATTAAAAATTTGAAATACATCGTTGGTATGTATGATCATTCAATCTCTATGAAGGTGATTTGTGTTGGTGCTGATGGGGCATCTGTTATACAAGGTCATAAAATTGGGATTTGTATTAAACTTCAAACAATCGTTGCCCTGTACATGATACCTATTCACTACATGGCTCATAGAATGAATCTCTTTTACAAGATTGTAAGTAATTTTAAGAATGTCGCTAAAGTGGAAGAGCTTATACGCGATTTGCATTCATACATATTAAGCAATCCTAAAAAAATTTTGGAGCTTCACAAATTTTCTGCTAGAGTTACAAATGGTAAAAAATTGTTGAAAGATGTTGACACAAGATGGATATCATTGTATGATCGTGCTTGTAGAATTTTTGAGGAATACATGTCATTAGTAGGGTATATGTTCAAGAATCATAGATAAGTTGACAAGGAGAAATATTTGTTATATCACTTGACTAATTTGGAGACATTGTTAACATTATGCGGCATTTTGCCAATGTTGAAGGAAATAAATAGCTTGGTGAAACTAGCTCGGGAAATATCTATATACATTGTTGATTTTACCAAATTAAGGAAACATGCATATATGATTTTGGATAACTTATATTCCGGCCAAGACTAGTTTCAAAAGCTTATATTTAGTAGTTGGAAGGTTTTAAGTTCAATATCAATGATCATCTTTGTATCTCAGTTGATGGGAAAAATATACCAAGGCACACTTTCCAAAGAAATCCTTATGTCCTAGGTTCTGATATTGAGGAAGTACCACTGACAAGCCTTTTATTTGATGTTGCAATGTCTTATACACGGAAAAAATTGATAAAGATATCTGAAACATTATCTTATGAGGTTAGAGAACGATTAGAGAATAGTGATCTGCTTGAGGCCATGTGAGTTGTAAATCCCAATTTCTGGAATCTAATGATTGGTGAAGAACAAATAAGCCCATGCTTATTTTTGGCTAACTCCTCCTCCTTTTCCTTTGCTGGTACTTAAAATGAATTTTTTGCATGCTTCAGGGACTCAAATTTTTTTGGGTATGATTCCATCAGATAGATAATTTTCTTACCTTTCCAGAAAGGTAAAAATTTCCTCCTAACTCCTTGTAATTTTTGAGTTATGGCTCAGCGGGGTTTGGAGGGGAAATTTTCCCTAGATAGGCCCATAGCCAATGAAAAGATGCCACGTGTCACGGTGGAGTGGTGGGCGTCGGGAGGATTTTGGAGTTTTTTGGCGTTTGGTCAAAAACGTGCAAAGTCAAAATTTGGCCTGCAAGCCCATGAAGGGGAAGGAAGCCACGTGTTTGGAGCGGGCACAGGAGAAATTTGGACACTTAGCCTCTTTTCAAAAGTCCAAAGGGGCGAAAGAAGGGAAAATTTTGGGCCCAATCCACGCCGAAAGAAGCCCACGTGTCATCAAGAGTGGGGCGCAAGGATGATTTTTTGGGAAATTTTCCCAGATTTGAAAAAAGGGCAAAATGTGAAGTTTGAGCCCGCAGATCCCATCAGCGAATTGGGAAGCGCCACGTGTCTTGGAGTGGTGGACCCGCGGAGATTTTTGGGAAATTTTTCCAAAAGTGAAAAAATGGGCAAAGTTTGACCCCATGGACCCATTTTCAAATCTGATTTGCAACCTTTTTTGACCTAATTTGTGCCTCAAAATTTGTGAAATTTATGCCCTGAACCCCTAAATCTTTAGATGGGCATTCTTTCGATCCAGAGATTAGATTTGGGAAAAATTGGACTCGTTGGAAAGATCTAGATCTCCTCTATGCATTGGAGGCATTAAAACATCATTTTTACAGGTTTCGAGGAAGAAAAATCTAGAAACATCTTTCATACCTTTAATGTAAACCAGATTGCTTCAAATGAGTCGGTTTTTTGCTCAATCCACCATGGTTGCCTTCTCCCACATGCCAAGGATGAAGAATCAACTCGATTTGATGAGGGAAAATCCCTAAAATGTCTTCTCAAGCCATTAATCCAAGATCAAATTGCTTTGAGAGCAACATGTTTCACCAAATTCATTGTTTTTTCTCCAACATGCAAAAATAGAAGCAAAGGAGTGAATTCGACGGGGTTTGCAGGGTGATTTGAAAGGAATTAATGGCAGGTGGTTGAATTAGAAGATCTGATTTGCTTCCTCCTCTATTTTCTCTCTCCTTGCTTCAGCTATAAATGGAAAGGATTTGATCCTTTGTTTTGTTGGACATTTTACTCTTGCAAGCTCCACTTTCCTCCTTAGCAAGTGGATTCATGGAGTTTCAGACCTCTCATACAGGCTGCAGCACATATTTTTGCCTCCTTGCCATTGTAATGCATTGTATTAAAAACTGGGAATGATAATACATGCTCTGTGAATGATTTTTCAATCCTTTCATGTGTTATTATTATCTTCTGATCCTTCATTATATCTTGGCAATCTGTGCATGTTCTGTGTTACATTCTTATGATCTGTGTTTATTTGCAAAACAAGAAGTTCATCACTCCTTTGGTGTATCACCATTTTAGCTTAGTTTTGTTTCCCCTTTTTTGCATCTTCAACTCTATCTCCTTGGAATTTAGAGTAGGATTTAGCATTGAACCTCTGCAAAATTCATGCATACACCTAAACAGAGGAGTAAGAACCAGCTTTCTCTGGAGAGTTTTCTCACCTTGCAAGGTCCCACACCTTGGAGAAAACTCAATGTTGTGCAATCACACTAAATGACCCAATTCTGGACTGCAGATCTGAAGGTCATTTAGGGGGTGTTGTAGATTTGCACTAATAGTTTTGGCACACCCAGTGGGACCTTAGAGGTCTTCATCTTCATTGCAACAAAGTTGATGTGCAATTGTTGTAAGTTTCTTGCTTGAAAGAGCCTTGATTTGCACATCTGGCGACTCCAAAAGGATAGAATCAACTGGTTTCAGTAGTCCAAGCTTGAAGATTCATGAGAAGGATCCAAACAAGGTCAAGGACTAGAGAAGAGGGATTGTTTAACTATCTACAATTATCCCCAGAAAGAGGAGAAAGGGGAAGAAGGATTCAAAGGTCTCCATCTCCACCAAACAGAACTCTATCAACTCCTCCACCTGGTAGACCTTTCATCCAATCAACAAGGGTTCTCAGGCCAATCAGAATGGCACAACCCAATCCTTATGTCAACTTTACTGGCAGCAGCCCACTTGCTCTCAATGCACAAAACCCAGTTCCAATTGTAGCATTGAAGAACATCCCATACTTTACTGGAGAAAATCAGACCACTCCTGGTGATCATGTCAAAGACATTGCTAATGTTTGTGTAATCCATGAGATTGTTGAGATGGAAATTGTTGTCAAATTGTTGGCATCTTCATTCAAAGGGAAAGCCTTGCAATGGTTCAGGAGCCTTGAGGCAGGCTCTATCCAAAATTGGAACCAGTTGTGCACAACCCTCCATAACCAATTTGGAGATAAAGGGGACAACTTGTCTCTATTGGAGCAACTGACAACTATCAAGAGAGCTCCCAATGAGCAGCTAACAGACTTCAATTTCAGATTTCAAAGAACATGGAATAGAATCCCATTGGCAGTGAGGCCAACAGCTCAAGGTGCTTTCTTATACTTTCTCAAGGCTTTAAATTATGACATTTCTATGTTGATCCAATCCATGGGAGGTGCAACTCTACCTACAACTTACAACATCACCATTAGGGCTGAGAATTGTTTGATCCAAGCTGGTAAACTTGCACCTAGGCCTCCTATGCCCTTATATCCAGAGTTGGGAAGCCCAAGTACTAGTCAAGCACCTACTTTAGCTCCTATTCCCACTCCTAGAAACCAGAGTTCAAATGAAACTTCTACTTCATCCTCTAGTGCCTCAAATGAGCTTCAAGAAGTTATGAAACAATTGCAAAATTTGGGCAATGAGCTGGTTACGCTCAAGAGATAGCAAGCTCAAAGTTTTAGGCCTTCTTATCAGCCTCAAACTCAGCCTAATAGACAACCATATCACCTAATAGGCCACCCAACCAGCTACAAATCAAAATCAAGTAAGGCCTCCTGCCAATAGACCATTTCAGCCCTATAACCCCAATGTTGCATCTACCTCTAAAGCCTTAGTGCCAGTGCAAAATAATATAGCTCAAGAGTATGATTGGTGTTTCCCATGCAATGAACCTCACAACCAATCTATGTGCTTCAATGGTGCTTTGAACCAAGCTTTGATGGTGACAACAACTGGTGTAGAGAGTGAAGCGAGTCAAGAAACAAACCAACAACAAGGGACATCTCAACAAGATACAACTCCAAATGAGACTACACTTGTGAATTGGCAGGATGAAGATTTTTGTGGTATGAATCAAACACCTTCTTAGAGTGTAGCAGCTAACACACGGTCAAAGAAGAGGAATATTGGTGAAGGGAAGTCATTAGATCCAAGTGATTCACAACCTTCCATCACTCCACAAGGTGTTGGCAAGCAAAATGCAATTCCAAATGTGCAAGGACAGCCCAAGCCACCTTCTAGACCAGCTCAAATGCCAGCTGTTGTAGCCCATGTACAAGAAAAGAATGTGCAGACTAAAGGGCAGCAAAGAGATGGTTCATCCCCATTTAACATCATTGAACAAATGAAGAAGACCAATGTGAACATATCTATGTGGGAGTCACTATCCATCCCAGGAAAAGGGATCTATTACAAGTTGCCATGAAGAATTGGTCAACCTCAAATCAGCTAGCTCATATGCAAGAGAAGGTACTCACAAATTCTACTCAGCCTGAGGGGAATCATGGAGGACAACAAGGTAAAAATTTGAAGCCCCCTCCATTCTATGTTTCATTGATCATTGGGGATAAACTAGTACATAATTGTATGATTGATTCTGGGGCAAGTAGTTCTGTGATGCCCAAGCAAATAGCTGATCAGCTGGGCCTTCAATATGAAGTCATATCCAAGGGGGTGGTGCAATTAGATGGGACAACAGTAACAACAGTTGGGGTAATTAAATATTTGAGCCTTACTTTGCATGCATGCCCTAATGTCACTATTTTGCAAGATGTGTCAGTGATAGATTTGCCACCACTCTTTGCCATATGTTTGTCAAGGGATTTCACAACTAGAATTAGAGGCTACCTATCTGCTGATTGGTCACACATGTTGTTTAGGACAAGGTATGGAGCCAAGGCCACAATCAGGTCTGAACCTATTGCAAACTTTCACATTGAGCCTCATACTCCAAGCCCAATCAATGCCAATTGTTCAACGTTTGATCAAGAGGATTATCTAAGCACACATGAAGCTGACACCAAAGTTGGAAGCATTCCATATTTGACTCTTGACGAATGGGCAAGCAAGGTACATGCTTTTGATCCCTACAAGGAAATGGAGGAATCTGAACTAGGAGTCTATTACATGCATGAAGAAAATCAGCCTCTTCCTAGCATCACCAAGCCAGACCATAAAGATGACAATGAGGTATGGTAGTTGTTCTTTGATGGATCAAGAAGTAGACAAGGTGCAGGAGGAGGAGCTATGCTTGTTTCACCTCAAGGCATTAAGTATTATTCAGCTTTTAGATTTCAGTTTGCATGTTCTAACAACACTGCTGAATATGAAGCTTTGATACATGGATTGCATTGGTCAAGGAAGAGAGGCATAAAAAACTTACAAGTCTTTGGTGATAGTGAGCTGATTGTTAATCAAGTTAAAGGACATCATGCTTCCAAGAATGACTTGCTCAAAATTTATAGGAATAGGGTGTGGGATCTCATTGAGGATTTTGAGGGCTTTGGCATCAACTCCATCCCTAGGAAAGAGAACCAAGCTGTTGATAGGCTTGCAGCAGTTGGAGCAACTTTTGATGTTGTGGAGAGTATCAAAAGAGATAAAATGTAGCCAAACATCCATGTGATTGTGAGGCCATCAGTGCCAGACAATAATGCAAGTTGGCAAGTGTTTGAGAGTGACCAACAAATCATCAATTTCTTGTAAGAGGAAGCTGAGTTCTCAGCCAAAAATCAAGAAAAGTTGGGACAGCAGTACGGTGATCAAGTGGTACAGTCTGAGAACCAACAAACTACCAAAAGGACTTGTGACTTTAGAGTCTATCTTCAATCCTAATGATCAATTTAGGAAGGAGAAAGAAAACATCCAAGTCAAGGGAGAGGATTCAGAGCCCATCTCAGTTGGAGAAGGCAAGTCACTTCAAATTGGTAAAGTGGCAACCGAACAAGAAAGGTATGAATTCATGCAACTTTTCCAAGAGTTCCCAGATGTATTTTCTTGGAGCTATGAAGACTTGAGAGGTTTCAATCCCAAGCTAGCTCAACACACAATTGAACTAGATCCAAGTGCTAAGCCCATCAGGAAAAAATAGAGACTGGTCAATCCACACATTGAGCCTCTCATGAAGAAGGAATTGAATAAGTTAATAGAGGCAAGTATCATATTCCCCATCAAGCATTCAAGCTGGGTTGCAAACTTGGTTCCAGTTAGAAAGAAGAGTGGAGAAATCAGGTTGTGTGTAGACTTTAGAGATTTGAATAGAGCATCCCTCAAGGATCACTACCCACTTCCTTCTATGGAGCAGATTTTGCAAGTTGTTATTGGCTCTGAGAGGTTTTCATTGCTAGATGGTTATTCAGGGTATAATCAGATCATGGTAAAGGAAGATGATCAGTTCAAAACAACCTTCACCACCAAATGGGGAACCTATGCATATAGAAAAATGTCCATTTGGGTTGTCTAACGCCGGAGCTACTTTCCAAAGGGCAATGGATATGGCATTCAAGGGATTGATCAACAAAATAGTGTTGATATACCTAGATGATATTACTGTATTTTCTAAAAGTACAGTAGCAGACCATCTCTTTCATTTGAGACAAGTGTTCCAAAGATGTAGAAGATTTGGGGTATCCTTGAATCCCAAAAAATGCATATTCCTAGCTCATGAAGGCAAGCTCCTAGGCCACATTGTTTCCAAAGAAGGGTTAGCAATTGATCTAGAGAGGGTTGAAGCAATAAGAGCACTACCATTGCCAAGTCATAAGAAGGCTCTTCAAAGTTTCTTGGGAAGAATCAATTTTGTTTGAAGGTTTGTTCCAAACTTTGCAGCCCTTGTCAAGCCAATAACTATGATGTTGAAGAAAAGTATGGCATTCAAATGGACAATCTGAAGGTAAGGAAAGTTTTGAGGAAATCAAAGAAGCTATCTCATGGGCTCCAACTCTCATTAACCCAAATTTCTCCAAAGACTTCATCCTTTATGCATTTGGCGGTGGTGATACAATTTCTGCAATTTTAGTACAGCAGAACGAAGAAAATGTAGAGCAGCCAATTGCCTTCTTTAGCCAAATCTTGGAGGACTATGAAGTAAGGTATTCCTTCATTGAGAAGCATGTTCTTGCAGTGATTAGGAGCTTGAAGAAATTTAAGCATCTAGTTTCAAACAACAAGGTTCAACTACTGGTTTCTCATGTGGGAGTTAAAGACTTCCTCCTCAACAAAGATCTAAATGAAAAACATGCAGGGTGGATTACTCGTGTCATGGAGTATGAAATTGAGATCAAAGTCACCAAGTTGGTCTGAGGAAAGGGATTGTGTGAGTAATTGGCCTTGAGTCAACCAATTGAAGCAAGCAAAGAGAAGAATGTTGTTTTGGTGCTGCAAGACAACCAAGAACAAAGAGATGTTCAAGAAGAAAATGGTGGTGTGCTCACTCCTTGCTGGACCCAAGACATAATGCACTTCTTACAAATAGGCCTATGCCCTCCAGAGATGAACAAAGCCAAAAGAAGACACTTCAGATTGCAAGCTATTCCGTATGCACTTGTTGATGGTGTCTTGTTCAAAAAGGATATTAATGGAGTGTTGCTGAGGTGCATTGGGACAAATCAGATTGAGAAAATGTTAGAAGAGTTCCATAATGGATCAGCTGGGGGTCATTTTTCTCCAAGAGTGATAGCTCTCAAGATCATGAAGGTTGGTTATTATTGGCCCAAAGTGTTTAGTGATTGTTATGCATGGATCAAGAGGTGCAAGAATTGTGCATTCTTCATAGGCAAAGAGAGGTTAACAACACTTCCATTGCACCCAATCTCAGTTGACCAGCCATTCATGCAATGGGGTTTGGAATTCGTTGGAGTCATTAATCCAAACTCAAGCCAAGGGCACAAATGGATTCTAACAGCAAATAGACTACTTCACCAAATGGACTGAGGTGGTGGCACTCAAAGAGGCAAATGAATCTAGCATTCTAGACTTCTATGAGGGGATAACAACCAGATTTGGTATACCTGCCACTATAATATTAGATAATGCATTGGCATTCATAGGATCAAAGGTAACTGAATGGGCTATTAGAAATGGGATCTATTTGAGCACTTCATCAAATTATTACCCTCAAGGTAATGGCCAAGTTGAGTCCACAAACAAGAATCTATTAAGGATCATCAAGAGGACTCTTGATGAAAATCATAGGACTTGGCACACTAAGCTCAAATCAGCTCTATGGGATGATAGGATAACTCCCAAGAGATCCACAGGTAACTCTCCATTCAGACTTGTTTATGGGAAAGAGGCAGTCTTACCTATATCACTTGAGTTGCCAACATTGGAACTCATGAAGCAATTGGAATTGTTGGAGTGTGAGCCCATGGAGGTTAGATATGTAGAATTGATGGAACTCCAAGAAACCAGAGAGCATGCAGCCCAAACAATGGAAAAGGACCAAGCATTGATCAAGAGAAGCTTTGATAAGAAAGCTAAGGCTAGAACTTTCCAAGTTGGAGATTTAGTGTTGAAATGGGATGCAGACCGAGCAAAGCCAGGAAGGCATTCAAAATTTGATGCCATTTGGAGTGGCCCCTACATGGTCACAAAATGCAAAAACAACAATGCCTTCCAATTGTCTACATTGGATGGTGAGGAACTGCAGATTCTAGTTAATGGAATCCATCTAAAGCATTGCTACTATAAGGGAAACTTCTCACCTTGTACATATTAGCTTAGATTTTTTCATTCCTCCAAGTGCTTATGCACATTGTTTTTTTGTAGCTTAGATTTACATTTCCCTAAGTGCTTTGGCACAGGTTTTGTTGCCCCAAGGATGCATCTTTTGCAGATCATGTTCCAGGTCAAAGTGATTTTTCTACTCTCACAATCTTCATCTTAGAGATTTTCTAATGAATTGAGAGTAACAAGCAGTTAAGTTCATGACTCCATGCCCAATGGAGGCTTCAAGGTAGCTGGTCATTTCATCTAATAGGAAGATGACCCCTCTGAGTCGCCAAAAGTGTTATCCAAAATAAGCCCATGCTTATTTTTGGCTAACTCCTCCTCCTTTTCCTTTGCTGGTACTTAAAATGAATTTTTTGCATGCTTCAGGGACTCAAAATTTTTTGGGTATGATTCCATCAGATAGAGAATTTTCTTACCTTTCCAGAAAGGTAAAAATTTCCTCCTAACTCCTTGTAATTTTTGAGTTATGGCTCGGTGGGGTTTGGAGGGGAAATTTTCCCTAGACAGGCCTACAGCCAATGAAAAGATGCCACGTGTCAGGGCAGAGTGGTGGGCGTCGGGAGGATTTTGGAGTTTTTTGGCATTTGGTCAAAGGTGCACAAAGGAAAATTTTGGCCGCAAGCCCGAAGGAGGATGAAGGGGAAGGAAGCCCCACGTGTAATCAAGATGTGGCATGGCAGAAATTGGGGGCGGGACATGTTTTAGCCCTTTTGTCAAAATTTCTCAAAGTCCAAATTGACCTATGAGCCCGGGAAGCATATCCCCAGAAGGGAAAATGATCCCACGTGTCATCAGTGGAGATCCGCATAGGGAATTTTTTGGGAAATTTTCCCAGAAGCCAAAGGGGAAAAATGTGTGAGGTCTGTGGCCAAACCCGAGGGCGGGGTCAGCAAAGGAGTGGGGCGCAAAGAATTTTGGGAAATTTTCCCAATTTGAAAAAAGGAAAAAAGGTGAAGTTTGAGGCCTATGATCCCATCAGCGAATCAAAAGTGCCACGTGTCTCAGAGCCGGCGGAGCCCGCAGAGATTTTTTGGAAATTTTTCCAAAAGTGCAAAAAGTAAAGTTTGACCTCATGGACCCATTTTCAAATCTGATTTCTAGCCATTTTTGACCTAATTCGTGCCTCAAAATTTGTGCCCTAAATTTATGCCCTAATTTTTCCCTAAATCTTTAGATGGGCATATCTTTCGATCCAGAGATCAAATTTGGGCAAAATCAGACTCGTTGGAAAGATATCAATCTCCTCTATGCATTGGAGGCATAAAAACATCATTTTTTGTAGGTTTCAATGGAAGAAAAATTAGAAACATATTTCACACCTTCAATGCAAACCAGATTGCTTCAAATGGGTCAGTTTTTACTCAATCCACCATGGTTACCTTCTTCCACATGCCAAGGATGAAGAATCAACTTGATTTGATGGGGAAAAACCCTAAAATGTCTTCTCAAGCCATAAATCCAAGATCAAATTGCTTTGAGAGCAATGTGTTTCACCAAATTCATTGTTTTTTCTCCAACATGCAAAACAGAAGCAGAGGATCGATTCAATGGGTTTGCAGGGTGATTTGAAAGGAATTAATGGCAGGTGGTTGAATTAGAAGATCTAATTTGCTTCCTCCTCTATTTTTCTCTCTCCTTGTTTCAGCTATAAATGGAAAGGATTCGATCCTTTGTTTTGTTGGACATTTTTCTCTTGCAAGCTCCCCTTTTCTCCTTAGCAGGTGGATTCTTGGAGTTTCAGACCTCTCATACAGGCTGCAGCACATATTTTTCCTCCTTGCCATTGTAATGCATTGTATTAAAAACTGGGAATGATAATACATGCTCTGTGAATGATTTTTCAATCCTTTCATGTGTTATTATTGTCTTCTGATCCTTCATTATATCTTGGCAATTTGTGCATGTTTTGTGTTACATTCTTATGATCTGTGTTATTTGTCAAAACAAGAAGTTCATCACTCCTTTGGTGTATCACCATTTTAGCTTAGTTTTGTTTCCCCTTTTTTTCATCTTCAACTCTGTCTCCTTGGAATCTAGAGTAGGATTTAGTATTGAACCTCTACAAAATTCATGCATACACCTAAACAGAGGAGTAAGAACCAACTTTCTCTAGAGAGTTTTCTCACCTTACAAGGTCCCACACCTTGGAGAAAACTCAATGTTGTGCAATCACACTAAATGACCCAATTCTGGACTGCAGATCTGAAGGTCATTTAGGGGGTGCTGTAGATTTGCATGGAAATCCGTTGCAGAGCGGAGAGCTTTCAATCAAATAAAAACCTATGGAGACTCATATTATGTTGAAATTGGCTTGGACTCTAGTGGATCTATGACTGCAAAACATTTGAGCTTTATATATATATATATATATATATATATATATATATATATATATATATATATATATATTGTGACTCGTCATTTACTTATTTTTCCTTTACATATATATTTTTATATAATGTTTGGAAATTTTAAATCACTTCTATGTTTTTTATATAGTGTGAAATAACAATTAGTAACTAGTTGTGCAAATTGGATGATGTAAAAAAATTTAATTACATTACTTAGGAAAGTATGTTCAATAACGATTTCTCAATATCAAATCCTCACATGTTCACAAATATATTATTATCCATATATCCATCAAGACTTTGGGGATTAATAAAATACATAGGAGTCTAGAGATAATGTTTTTTGTATTTAATTTAGCCAATTTGAAAATACACTATATGTATAATCTATCTATACATTAAGAATCAACTATCAACATTGAAGAGTACAATTTACATCCAAGTTTTCAATATTGAGTCCATCCAAGAAACCAAATTGTGAATCCATGTATTCATCAATTGTACATGTTTTAAAATAAGATGATGTTTTCATTTGAAAAATACAATGATTTACATTAATAGTTTATCTTCATTTGGATCCCTGTCCTTGAGAAACTTCTACAACATTAACATTTTTACTATCTTTAATAACACCGGACTTGACTAATTCATTTGCAGCAACATTAATATTTTCAATATTTTACCTATCCTTGCTAGTTGTATCTCCTGCTGAAAAGAGAGTAGGATTATCATCATTTTTTTTCTTCAACAAAATATCAGGTTCCAATCCATGCTCCTTTATAATCCTGCTCAATGTATTGTTCTACTTGTTTAACAATACACGTTTCTCTTTGAAGACTATTTATCCTCGTACACTTTCTCTTACTTTTTTAAGGTGCTCATCTTACACTTGCACTTCAGTCTTTAATGTTTGGTATTTGGACTACACATAAAAATCCCATAGTTAGAAATTAGATAAACTATAACAACATAAAATATAATCTTCAAAATATTAAGTACTTACCAAGGCCAAGTCTTTCTCCACATTTGCAATAGTGACAAGTTTTTTTATCTCTATCCCACTTATTGTAAAATGATTGTGCCTCGGCGTTTAAATTTTCCAATCTATTAAGCATTATATTTAAAACATTATCATTATTATAACTATTTTTGGTGACAATATTAAAAGATTGTGCTTGAGCAAGTAAAAATTCAATCTTAACCGGTTCATTTTTTATCAATGAAAAAATTTGTTCCCTATGTGAGAAATTATAATATCATTCATTAATTTCTTTGATCAGAGCTTTCACTTTGATCTCCCATATCCTCAATTCCTTAATACCAGGCACACTATTTTCCATCACAAGGGTTGTACAATTACCAACCACAAGAATGTGAACCGATTTTTTTTTCCCATCATCATCCAAATTTTCCTCCCCAATTGGTGAAGGAGGATTTGAAGTGGCTTGTTGTTGTGGCATTGACTACTCCTTTTGTGGAGATTGAATAAAATCATCGTAAATGAATATTTGTTTCCCTATCGATGCCATTGTAAAGGATGTCAAAGCCAATATACTCATCATCCATATATAGTTATATATATAATTTAAAACATAATTTCCTCTGGCACTTTTCATGTCGCCCAATGAAAAGTTGGGGAACTCTAAAGTGGTATAATTGTGCGTACCCTTGCTTGTTCTAGGGAACGCTATCCTCTTTCCCTTACCATAAGGTGGAAGGGGAGATGGGTGTGGTGTACTCCTTAAGTGCTGAGTAGAAGGGGTGGTCATGGCTTGAACATGAGATTGAGGTTGCAAAAATTATGTGAGCATCAATTACTTAACAATATCAATATGTTGTATACACGAAGTCAAATAAGAGAACACTAAGAACATAAAAAGAATGAAATCAATATGGATTTTTTACGGTGTGAATGTTTTTGTTTTCCATAATAGATATACTGTGACACTGGCTGGAAGGGAGGTGGTGGAATTGCAAGTCCCAATTTTAAGGAAAACCAGTTAAATTTAGTGATACAATCCTAAAATCAAGACTAATATAAATAAAATTTAAATCTACAATTTATTCATACCTGAACTTGAAGCGCAAAGAACTTTTGCAGACTGAATCTCCCATTTCTTTTGAATACAAGTAGTGTTTGGAGCATTAGACACCATGGGTGATGTTCCAAACGTGACTGCACATTAGGAAAATGTCATATGTCATTGTCAAGACTCAGATTATCATTAGTCTATTAAAAAATTAATCAAAATTAACACGATTGTGCATTGTGCATTAATTAAAACCTGACTTCGCCTAAGTATGCATTTTTTTCATAGCTGTGGGATGATCAAAATGAACCGCGCATGCATTTTCTTCTACTTATAGGTTGTTGGGTGCTAGTGGAAGTCATAGTGCCATTGGCCATGGTGACATCAATCGCAACGTTATCACCAGACCACTTAGGCCCAATAGGATTATGTCTGCAAACTAACGCAACATGTTGATCCATTATTTCTCTTGGTTTCACTTGTTGAAAACAAATTATATGTTTTTCAGAATTGATTTAAAAATGATTATTTTTATGAAAAGAATCAAGATAAAATGCTTTAAAAACAAAATTCTCATCAACTGTCGATCCATAGACATTGCATATTTTTCAATCTTCTCATGCAGTGCAGTTGGAATATATATTGATTTCAGTTCGTGAAAACCATCATAATAGAAAGCAAGAATAAAATAAGAAGAAGAAATAACTGCACTAGGATTCACAATGGCTTTGTCAAGGTTAGAGCGAACCCTTGCTATAAGATATGACCACCAATCAAATCTAACACCGGAAAGGGTTTGGAGAAGGTAGTACACTACCCACTGAGGAAAGTCAGTGTATCTTCCTTGTAAAATGATGTGGGTCTGGAAAAATTTCACCACGGTCAAGAGAAAGGGGTCTTTGATTGATTGAGTGCTAATCCCTCTTTTGGAGGGATTATTAACCTCATCCTCAATAGAAAGCTTGTAATGAGAATCTAATTTTTTTTTCCTGATCAGGTAGAATGGTTTTTGTTGATACAGGCAATGCATTTTGATGGTGTAGCCAAACGATCAATATCATCAAGGGTTATTCTGATGACAAATTAGTGAAGTGGTAATGTAACTTGGAAAGAGAAATCAAAACTATAATACACATGCATTAACTTTTCTAATAACTTGGTGTCTATCTCATATCGAGGCATGTACAATATTCCACGGAACCCTAATTTTCCAATCCAGTTAGATTGATCTTAAACTTCTGGGTCTTCCAGCAGCTGTAGCAACTGTGAATACAATAGGTTTCTGTAAACAAAAGAAAGTGTGTTAATTGAATTTTTTTCTTGGTTTCATGATTCTTTATGTTTTGAAAAAATAAAGGTGTTAGAAGATACTTGTATTGGTACCGTGTACGTGTCACGTGAAGAACTATTTGTGTGGATAATATTGGATGTGGATTGTAGAACATACCATTTGGAATAGTGGTGGATATTGTGAAAAAATATAGTCTAGAGAAACTTGCAAGTACAAATGGAACAAAATGAACGATCCAAAAATCATAAGCAAAATGTAATATTCACCCTTTTTTTTTAAATGATGATTTTATGGAGTAATTTTGACATTACGACATTTCCTTATTTTTAATTATTTTTAAAAATCTACAAGTACTATGTAAAAACAGAGAAAACCAGACTAAAAAGAGAAATAAAGTCACCACAATTGATAATGGAGTTCAACGTTAGAGCCTACATCTCAGGGTCCATATAAATGTGACTGATCTATTCAAATAATGTATTAATACACTTAAAATGGTTCAAAAAGACATATCCAAATCTTTTCCAATTGCCACAATATTCCTCTTGTAAAATCATGCCTAGTCCGTTTTGGAATTTTCTCCTAATTCTGTCCCTAACTCCCATAATAAGCTTTTGAACATACACAATCTACTACCAATTAGCCTTCAGATAGCATATAATCCCCTTTGATAAAGTTTAACATCATGGGTGCAATGGCCAGGTACTTATCCTTTTACCACACCCACCCGATTTCAAGCCTCCTTAAGCGCTTGCATTTGCTATATAGGGGACTTCGTCCCACATGCACTACACAAGGGTTGAGGTAGGTGTTTAAATGTGGGTGGTGGTTGAGTTAAAATCAGTCAATAGAATGCTTTTGCCCATGACACATTGTGTGTTGGTTGATAAATGGGCTAAGTTTGGTTGTGTGGAGGTTAGCAATGTGTTGGCAAGCTATGTTGGATTGCGTGGAGGAGATAAGTGGTTTGCCAAGGAAGTTAGAGGAGATAAGGCATACCGCATGGAAGATAAGAGGTGAGATGTGGAGGTTAAGCGGTGAGGTAGGCAGGTCGACTCGTTCAGCTGAGCTAGCTCGACTCGCCGTGTCGGGATGTCCATCGAGCCAATGTAATGCAAAATGTTTAGAATTCACAACATATTATCTCACATTATCCCTGTTAATACAATCATGAGAATATATATACAAAATCTCAACAATAGTAATATGAAGATCAGAGGAAAAGGAACCTCTCTGTTAAAAGAGTGCGTCGACCCTAGTTGATGGCCCCCAACCAACAAATAGTGGGGCCCACTAGTCCGTAAATGAGTGTTGAAGACCGATGTCGCAAACCAAATTTTTATTCATACCAACTGTGCCACTTGTCACAATTTCGTTGGTCCACTTGGTGGCTGTGTACATGTCCATGTCACCTGCGCGCAGTCCATATTGTTTCTAGTTGGCCAAAAATTTCAGCAGACTATATCTTCTGCATATGTGTTATGTTTTCAGTAAACAAGATACCATTAGAAAACTCTCAAATTTCTCTACGTAATGCATCTACCTGTGATTGATTTTGAGAAGATCATAGATCATAATTTCTCAATGAGGATCCTCTGGATCAATGAATGGGGATGGGTATATATAGCCAAGGAATGGGCCCAATGGTCAAGACCATGAACACGAAACTGGTAACATCTGACAACATGGTAATGCTACCGGGTGGAAAAATAAATGGAATATCGTGCAATAACACTATAGTGTGTCATTTAATATCACCATTTGTGCTGTCGGCCGATGTTGATATTGTGGCATCATCCAGGATCTAGAAATGATGACATGTTATTAGACGTAAACCTACATCTAAAGATTTTTGACAACATGTAGAAGATCATGTACATCGGTGTTGCTCGTGATCCCGACCGACAATAAGGATATGTGTTTATTGGCATCCGAAAATGTGATGGTGCAACCAGATGGCATCAATATCATGTTACCGGGTGGGAAAATCCTATACAACACATGTTAGCATGATGTTGTTTCCATACGGTAACAAATTTAGATGACCAAATGGTAACACATATATGCAACGTATGAAAACTTGGAAAAAAACCTACATTCTTATTCACTACCATCCCAAAACCCTACTTTCCTAGATTCACCAACAATGCGAATACCTTTTTCGGAACATTTTCCACCCATTCGATAATAATGTTTTTGGAGGGGGGTCTTAAAATGAACCCTTCCCTCTATCCAAATCATAGGTGGAGTGTCTTTGAGCCTATGAGTTGTTGAAATCTCACTACGTTATTTGTTTGAAAATTTAAGTTCTTGAAAATTGGACCGATTGGTCTTCTCCTCTTACCCTTTATTTATTTTAATGCATTATTAAGTAGATATAATGAATAATTTAATCACACCAAAAGGCGTCGCATTATGATAATTTCTTTGTCGGTAAGTGTCAGTATTTGTTAGGGTCATTTTTGTCATACTTTTTCCCTGCGACCTTTTTTGGTGACCTTTTTCACAAGAACCTAAAACTACTAAAAGACATGGGCGCACATGGGAAACCTCACGAGGCATTGTATTGTTTCACCAAATGAAATCAACACATGTATGACTTACTCAATTTCAAGCCTACACCAAATATTCACAAAATGGGTTTGTTGAAAAGGCCTTGGAGCCTTATCTGGCGGAAACCAAAAAAACCCCATTATTTTTGTTTTCCAACAACATGCGAAGTAGTTGGTTGATCTCCTTACCAGAAAATGCGATGAACAAAAAAATTCCCATATCTAATAGGGTCATATGTTGTATTTGTGGCATTGTTATCATCCCCTCTCCTTTCATTAATCAACTTCTATATTGTCAAAGCCATGTCATAAGGAACACTATTCCCTTCCTACTGGGATGTGTAAATTCTCATATAGTTTTCCTATTTTATTGTCAAGCTTGTTTCATATTTTTGAATTTATAAAGGACAAGGTACCAAAATCTCTCTCATCTTCAATTAAACCCAAAATCATTATTTGACATAGATCAACCAATGATAAAAAATCCCTCATGGTTTCCTACAAAATAGTACTTAACCCATTTTTTTTCCATAGCTTGGTTATTGCTCCACACTCTAAGGTATTATCCAAACATTTGAATTGATCAATCACTATAGAAGCAAATTCATGGGATTGATCAATTAAATTGTCCTTACTTAAAATACCTGGAATATTCATTCCATTGATATGAATAAACTTACAAAAATGTTGAATCAATGTATTCAATCTCTTGTGGTAGTCTTCCTGCCTAGATCTTTCATTTTGGACATTATTCCAATAGGTGGGATTTACTAAAACCATTTCTTCAAGTAAAGTATCCCTAATAAAACATTCCCTTATTTATTCTAGTAGGTAAGTTGTAATTTCTCATAACCTTTCCCTTATTGATGATACAATGTTATCAAAGAGAGTCCTTGTGACATTTACTTTCTCAACCTTACAGTTACTATTTGAAAGAAGTGCATTGGTATCTCATATCCACGTATAGAAACACATACTTCTCTAAACAAGTTGTACCTCAGAAAGCTACTTGGATTTCTAATCTTTATCAAATAATTCCAACTATCAAACTTTGGATCCGCAAAAGTAGTCTCATTAAGAAACAAATATTCTATTACTAGAGATAAACATGTTTCCTCAAACAAGAAAAATCAACAATATATATTTATTTCTTGGACTTGTTTAATTAAATGATGCATTTCATATAATATGGGAAGGATACCACACAAAATTAGCAATGTCTCTATATCAATCAAATGATGTATCAAATCCCGGTCCTTTTCCACTTCCATGTGATTCTACCATATTACTCCCAATAAGGATTGATACTCGTCATACGCCCTACGAATCGGTTGATATAATGAGTTCCACCTAGTGTTGACATATTTTAATATTTTATGCCATTTTTTTTTTCTTTCTATAAAGATTTGGAATTCCACGAACCTTTTAGGACTTAAATAGAAATAAACATGCACCTCTCGAACAAGTTCTTCAACTTTTGCTACAGGTTTAAATTTGTTGACTATTTTTGTATGTTGGATTCATTATTTGAGCCATACAACGAATGGAAAGCATGTATGAGTAATGAGATGTTTGGAGTCTTACACACAGATCATTACAATGACCTTGCATTATAAATGTCCCATCTACACCAACACATACCATCTTTTTTACAATTGTAGAATCATCCATGCCACTCATCTCCTTCAAAATTCTTATTACTAGTTCACAAAGGTTTTCAACATTCGATTTCTATCTTATCTTGTGAATATAAAGTAAGTGAGCATGTATCACATGAATCTCAATAGTATAAACATGCATATGTACCCAAGTAGTATTATCTAATGTTGTAACCTCATCAATAAACAAAGGCATGTATCGTGCTAACTTAAGTTTCTCTTTCAAGTCTTCTTTCTTAACCATAGCTACACATTTTTCCCATTCCCAACAACTCCTTTTAAATGAGTGAGAATAAGGAAAGTGTGGGACACCAAGAAAATACAACTTATTTTTATGTTTAGGATAATATGTTATAGGATGACCTCTTTTTAGAACGTGAAAAACAATAGCTAGTTGAACTATTTTACCTAAACAACTTTTTTGAATGACCTTGTTAAATTTAGATGTAATTTTCCTTCCAGTATTTGCAACTATTCTTTCCATTCTCTTATGTTCCTAATTTTTTTTTTCATACCTAATATGTAAACAATCATCCGTAGTTTTCCGTTTGACAACATTCTTCACAACTCCATCTATAGTTTGCTTTTCATTTATCTTTCCTATGTGCTTCACAATAGTATCCAATTTAAGTTGCATTATCTTAGCCCTGCCTAATTTCTAGATACAAATTCTAAATTTTCATTGTTTAGGAGCTTTAGCTTTATTTTCATTTTCAACAGGTTCAATAAATGGAAACTTAGAAACCCACTCCAGCCTGAAACTCCTTCCCAAGTTGTATTTTATTACCTTTCTATTTCTGCCAAAAAGAGATGTCCCATGAGTATTTTCCTTGGTGGAGTTTAAATTTTGTTGATTGCTAGAAGTTTCACCTCCAACATTTAATTAGGCAGGTGACGATTGCCCTAAAAATAGAGTAGAAATATAATTCATCTAGTGATGCAATTTCAACTTCATTCAATGATATGTCTTCAATGGGAGGCATTTCATTGTCGTTGTCATTGACAGTATCAGTCATCAAATCATCAATAAAATCATTCTGAGTTTCATTTCAAATGCAATAGTTATCCCTTGATAGTGTTTTTCTTACTAGAGAAGGATGGGATTATGTAGATGGTTTCTCAAAAGAAGTTGTCATTTTTTGTATGTTAGTACCAAGAGGTGTTGCACTTACTTTTTTTTTCATGAAGTTCCATTTTTAGTTGCTATTTTTTTGTAAGGAATTTTTTTTGAGTTGGTTGCGATGAGATGAAAATCAACTTAGGCATTTCAATGTTGTGTGACATGAAAAAAATGACACTGGCGATTATCCACATATACTGGCAGTACTATAAAATAAAAAATGACATATTTTAATAGATTATATCATTGCTAATAGCCTAACTTACAAAAGTAGATAAAACAATACAAAATGATACAAAACATGTTTTAAATTGGATCAACATCAAATAGACTTACCTACACCAAGTGTTTGTAGGATGTAATTTGCAATGCTAAGCTAACAAGACCTTTATTTATTTGATTTTATAAGCAATATGCTAAATCCTTTTCTACTACTTCATAATTTCATAAATTCGCAAATTAGAAAAGATAAAAAAATCATTTTCTTAATTATTAGTCTCTCTCTCTGTCTGCATATATATATATATATATATATATATATATATATATATATGGGGTAAATGTAATTAAATTTTAAATTTTTCTCCCACAAATCTTGGTGATTGAGACCAAAGGTTCCATAGAATTCTTGGCGATCCAAAAATGTTTTGAAATCTTAGTCCATTAATTACACAACGATTCATTAAAAAATAGACATTAGGATTAGAGATTTGTTGGCTATTCACATGGGACAAATTACTATTGGTGGATTTTTTGGGTGAAACATGGGTAGTGACATAGTCATCAAAATATCCAAATGCATATTCCATAATTCCATAAAAAATGACATATTTTAATAGATTATATCATTGCTAATAGCCTAACTTACAAAAGTAGATAAAACAATACAAAATGATACAAAACATGTTTTAAATTGGATCAACATCGAATAGACTTACCTACACCAAGTGTTTGTAGGATGTAATTTGCAATGCTAAGCTAACAAGACCTTTATTTATTTGATTTTATAAGCATATGCTAAATCCTTTTCTACTACTTAATAATTTCATAAATCGCAAAATTAGAAAAAGATATAAAAATCATTTCTTAATTATTAGTCTCTCTCTCTGTCTGACATATATATATATATATATATATATATATATATGTATATCTGGGGTAAATGTAAATTAAAGTTTAAATTTTTCTCCCACAAATCTTGGTGATTGAGACCAAAGGTTCCATAGAATTCTGGCGATCCAAAAAAATGTTTTGAAATTCATTAGTCCATTAATCAGCAACGATTATTAAAAAAAGAGAAATTAGGATGGGAGATTTGTTGGGCTATTCACATGGGGACACCTCTATGGTGGATAGTTTTTTTGGGTGAAACATGGTAGTGACATAGTCATAAAAAATTCCAATGCATAGTTCCAAATTCCATAAAAAATGACAATTTTTAAAGTATTATATCATTGCTAATAGGCCTAATTACAAAAGTAGATAAAACAATACAAAATGATACAAACATGTTTAAATTGGATCAACATCAATAGACTTACCTACACCAAGTGTTTGTAGGATGTAATTTGCAATGCTAAGCTAACAAGACCTTTATTTATTTGATTTTATAAGCAATATGCTAAATCCTTTTCTACTACTTCATAATTTCATAAATTCGCAAATTAGAAAAGATTAAAAAAATCATTTTTCTTAATTATTAGTCTCTCTCTCTGTCTGCATATATATATATATATAATATATATATATATATATATATATGGGGTAAATGTAATTAAATTTTAAATTTTTCTCCCACAAATCTTGGTGATTGAGACCAAGGTTCCATAGAATTCTTGGCGATCCAAAAATGTTTTGAAATCTTAGTCCATTTAATTACACAACGATTCATTTAAAAATAGACATTAGGATTAGAGATTTGTTGGCTATTCACATGGGACAAATTACTATTGGTGGATTTTTTGGTGTGAAACATGGGTAGTGACATAGTCATCAAAATATCCAAATGCATATTCCATAATTCATAAAAATGACATATTTTAATAGATTATATCATTGCTAATAGCCTTAACTTACAAAAGTAGATAAAACAATACAAAATGATACAAAATGTTTTAAATTGGATCAACATCGAATAGACTTACCTACACCAAGTGTTTGTAGGATGTAATTTGCAATGCTAAGCTAACAAGACCTTTATTTATTTGATTTTATAAGCAATATGCTAAATCCTTTTCTACTACTTCATAATTTCATAAATTCGCAAATTAGAAAAGATAAAAAATCATTTTCTTAATTATTAGTCTCTCTCTCTCTCTCTCTCTCTCTCTCTCTGCATATATATATATATATATATATATATATATATATGGGGTAAATGTAATTAAATTTTAAATTTTTCTCCCACAAATCTTGGTGATTGAGACCAAAGGTTCCATAGAATTCTTGGCGATCCAAAAATGTTTTGAAATCTTAGCCCATTAATTACACAACGATTCATTAAAAAATAGACATTAGGATTAGAGATTTGTTGGCTATTCACATGGGACAAATTACTATTGGTGGATTTTTTGGGTGAAACATGGGTAGTGACATAGTCATCAAAATATCCAAATGCATATTCCATAATTCTTAATGTTCACCTAATTACAAATATTTGTCCCTAAAATTTTCCTTGTGTTTGATTGATGACCCCATAAGAGATTTTATTAAGGATATTATCTATTTGAAGTGAGCTAATAATAATGGTATACCCATGGGTGAGGCCCATTAAGGTGTGTTTTTTCTCATTATCAAATAATTAAATATCAGAGGACTGCTTCTAGATGTTATGCCTCGTTTCCATATTTCTCTGCACATGTACATTAATGAATTAAGATGAAGAATCCCAATCCTTATGAGATAAATTATAGAGGCTAAAGAATCTTAAGGATCGAAACCCTTTTTCCTCTTTGAATTACCTTGGCCTATTTTTTTTTGATTAGGTAGGTTGCTACCTTCCATAGAATAGGAAAACATGTGTGAGTGTGGAGGCTATGATTACAAAGCCAAAGCCATAACTCAAAGAAAAAAAGAAGCTCATATGTATCCGACCATTTTTCTCGTAGGATGTGTGATCTAACTCAAATTTATTGTTCACGATGCATGTAATATTGTAATTTTATCCTTGAGCATAAAATAAATGTGAACTAAAAATAGGAAACGTGTTTGTGCCATATGTATTACTTCCCCAATAAGTGAGAGGCACAACCAAGTATATGACCAACACATAACCTACCAACACATTCATTATAACAAAGAAGGGAGAAACCAGAGGACTGAAGTGAAACAATGCTATTGTGCTCCAATCCAAAGTGAAGGTGCCCACTCCCAATCCCCTCATTCCATATCCAATATGTTGTGATGTCATCAACCGAGGCCAAATCCAACACACCCATGATATGCTCGACAAGGTGGAAAATAAATACCCAAGAAATACATAATAACAAAAGGTACATGTCACTGCAATAAAGAAAAACTTCCCACTAGAAATTCCCCTTCCATTGTGCTTCTTGTGCAACGCCTTGCCCATTACCCAATTGTCAAGGCAAATAAGTACTGAAACTTGGACAGGAAATTAATGAATCAACAAAAACACACAAGACACACCTGAAGAGAGACACATGAAATTTTGGCAATAATGTACTAGACATTTAACATGACAACAACAAGCTATTCCAGTTCAGAGGGAGCCCATGGTAAAGCAAGAACATAATCTTTAGGAATATTTTGTCCTTCTAATGGCATGTTGGTCTTGTTCTCATTGTAATCATCCTAACAAAAATTAGTTAGGATATTTTTTTATGGCCAGTCGTCCTTGTAATATTCCTTAATTTTGTGAAATCATTACTTGAGCAAAGTGGTGAAGAGAGACCCTAAAATTGTATATATATACTCATGCTCTCAAATAGGGGGGATGCCATTTTCGATAAATGAATGCAAGCTAGTTTGAATATTAACTCATGCAAGCTGAGTTTATCATAGTTTCATTTCCCATTTATGTCATAGATGTTATGTGTTTATGATGCGTGGTGTTTGATATATCAAAATTATCCTTCCTTTAGTAATTTGTTTGAATTGTGCATTTGCAAATTTAAATTTAATTACTACAACATTCTGCAGATTGAGTTTATCATTTAGATGTGCATTCAAAAATTGATATGGTGAATTTTAGTTGTAGTTCGTTTAATTCTAATTCACTATGAATCCATGCATCAACAACATTAAAATTTGAGTGGTAGCTAGATTTGATGTTACTGATTTAACAAGGAAAGCATGCTAGTTCTAAAATCATGCACTAAGAATTTAAAATATGTTTGTTTCAATGGATTTCCTTTTATCTCCTTTTGTTTTATTTTAGTAACATTCTTAGATTAAATTAGCTTAGGAAGCCTTCAAAGACAAATCAAGTGAAGAAATTGTAGGAGTGACACTAGAAGGACTAACAATCCAACAATATATCCTTATTATTGGTTCAAATGACAAATACCTTGCAACTCATGCACTGAATCACACTCTATGTGATCCTAAAACTAGTAAGACATAAGACCCTGCCATTCTCTTCCTCGGTGTGTAATTCATATACATCAACAAAATCATCAAAATGTTTTATGGGAAAGTGGATTTTACATCATTATATATATATATATATATATTCATTGCATAAAATAATGTTCTTCAAGTAATAAAAATTACCAAGGGGAGTTCTACATGTATACATGATTTTTCAATAAATATAAAGATAATTTAGCCAGAAAAAAACAACGCACATAGGTAATTCAAACAATAAGGTGAAGGAGAGCCAAAGTAGTTAATGTAAATAAATTTTTTTACTATAAAAACTAGTTTACTCTTTTAGGTCCATTAGTGTACATTCTTGTAGTTACCATTAAGGTTAAATTTGATTTCACAACCATGTTCATTAGCATTAGTGCTCCAAAAAAATTACTCTCTTTTGTGCATGTATGTGTATATCTATAGGAACATGAGATTCTCCTTACATGGAGCTAAATGTAATAATGTCACCTTACAAGAGCACAATAAATAATGGACAATGTTTTGCGGGGTACGTGGCATCCCTCCATTAATATTAGGCTATTAGATTTGAATAATTCTTTGAAGCCAATACACAAGTATAATTTAGTTTTGTAGGCAGTTTAGTATCATCCAATCAACCCACACTTACCACTTTCAAAACTCAATAAATGCTAGATGTTATTCAAATTTTCTTAAATTCTTGAATGTTTACTATAATTTCCTTTAATGATTGCTTTTGGCACATGGATGTTTCTATACCACTTGTGCATCTATTTACTTAAATGTATTAATGCACATGTATTTATAGACTTCTGAAATTCAAATTAGGATCCTATCAACATGCATGCCAATATATAGTGGGTAGGAAAACTGACAAAGAAAACGTAAAAACCCTAAAATCTAAAGATGGGTTTGAAGGGCCCATATAAGAAAATGCTTGAGAATAGTTACAATACCAAGAGACCCACAATTATAACTATATAGTTTTGGAGAATTAAATATTATAACTAGATAATTTTAAGGAAAAACCCAAAACAACAAAGAAACATGGAAAAATGAGAGAAAATAACACAAAAGAGAGAACAATAAAAAGAAACGTATGCCAAAAATTACGTGAAACAAAGAGAAATATGCTAATAAAAACCTAATTTAATCAACTATCGAATATAAAATATCTTAAAACAATACAATTTCATAACTAATAAGTAATCTTGTAGAAAAGTTAAGTATCTATAATAATACTTATAATGAATAGAGTCTCTATCATTTTTATCAATATTAAATGTTAACCCAATTACAATCCAATCATTTATCTGACAAACAATTGAAGATTCAACATAGAGAAATTTAATTATATAAATGGAAAAGGGCACTTGATATTGCAGAGTAGCGTGAGAAAGGATCCATGTATAAAGAGATAATAGTTGGCCGTATCAAGACAAATATTTGAAGACCCCACGTAGATATTTGGCTAAAGAAACATGTGAAGACCCCACGTAGATATTTGACCCCAACTTGGCATAGTGAAATCCAATCTATTTCCTTTTAAGGAAGTTTTGAAGAATACAAAATTGTCATAATCGTCAAGTTGATTAGGTGTGTGGAAACTCCAATGTTATGAGTAGGACTACACTTTATTTATTCTTCACCAATAAAACAAAGGAAAAAGTGAATGGTCTAACTAGTTTTTAATGATAAGACTTCATTAGTCCTTTGTCTCCTTAATTTCCTCCAATTATTATCCAGTTTCATTCAAAATTTGGCACTAAACTTGGCATATACGTTGTCAAAACAAACCCTCCTATGAGAAGGGGGGAAAATATGAATTCATGCAATATAGTCCAATATAAAATGATTACAAGGAGGGCAAGTCTGGAATGAATGGTTGGTTTCAATATTGGATAATGTTTCTTTGTTTTTTTGTTGGATTTTTTTTCCGTTGAAAAGTAATGGATGGTTTCAATTTAGTTGTATGAATGGTTTGAAAAAATCTATTTTGAAAAAGATGGGTTCAAAATTTTATTATATACTTAAGATATTGCAAGTTTTCAATAGAATTTAAATAAGCATCAAATTTAAGATTGATCATTTTCTCTCACTATTATAATTTACGTTTTATTGTTACCGCCACCCTCAACTACCATTGTAAATTAAGTCCAAAGTCTATGTACCTAACAAAAAGGAAAAGTATTGCATGTATTATAAGTTATTGGTTTGGATTTCTTAAATTAAAATAAAATAGAGAAAAACTATTTCTATTTTCTTTTTTATTTCTTCGAAAAGTTCTTTCATTGTATTTTAGCTACAACACTCATCTTTGTTGTGGGTTCACTTAAGAACCCAACATTCTATATTGAAAAAAGATGTGAGTGAATGATAAAGTTGATTGCAATTCTTAATGTACGCATAAAATACGTTACTTGTAGCTAACCATAAAATGATAGACATTTAATTTTGGCACATGATTAGATAATTGTTATGGTGTTAGTGTATTTGTGTATATGTTGATTATTAGTCTAAATTAGGTTCTTGTGTGTATTGTTTTTTGCATTTTTTGACTTCTAATTTGTTCATTTCTATTATATTTGACTTTCGATACTTTTAATTATGAGTTTTTCTTGTTGATTTTATTCTTCTATGTTTAATCTTGTCTACTTCTTTGTTTCCCTAAATTTCTATACAAGCTCCCAAAATCATAAGAATACTATTTTGATCTCCCATAGCCATATCACTACGACTTTGTTATACAAAAATTGTACCATTATAGTCATGGTTCCCTTTTGTGGGCGCTTTTGACCCCTGATTTCGATGCCTCAAGGTTGGTGGTCATATTAATATGTTTTTTAGCCATTGCGTGTTGGCAGTGCACTGATAAGGTCTTTATCCAAATGTAAGAAGTCTATAAATAAATATAAGCATTAATGCATTCAAGACAATGAATGATTATAAGAAGAAATCTATCTAAAGTTATAATTTAAGCAAGGAATTTATTTATTGCAAAAGAATCCCCACGCCAAAAGTAGAATTCAATCATGTACATAAATATCTAATTTTCACGTGTTGCATTGATTAGAACATCGAAAAGATAAGTTTGAGTTGGGATACTTGCATTACACTAGACTTGAAGACTTCCTGCTAAAATGCATTATATTTGGTATGATGTTTTAAAAACTATTTAAAATCCCAGGGTCCGGATAATGATGGAGGGATAACACAAGTCCCCAATAACTTCCTCCACGTTTTGAGGCTTTACAAGGTCTTGCCTGCTTGTTAGGGTTCTAACGAAGGAGAGTTGTTTCCTAGTGATTCACATTAAATTCTGGAAAAATGAGTGAGGTTTTAACTGGACAAGAACATATGAACACAATTATCAAATTAGTTTTGCAGTATCTAATAGTTTCCAAAACCATATTTCTATAGTTCTAGTCAAGTCATTAAGGGAATGCTAAAGTTCTTTGTTTTCATTGATATTTCTGATGATTATATCCCGAATCGCCACAAAAATTATATCATTATTAAAACCCTAATTATTCCAAGAATTTCAATTATTTTCATTTCTTAAACTCTTTTCATATTAAATAATTTACTCAATCACATGTATAATTTATTGAGTTATATTTTTTCAAGCCTAGTTACAATGTGTTGCATGACTACTTGTAATGCATTACTAGTGTAAAATCACTTTCCACATCTACATTTTTGTAAAAATGTGTTTTCTTGCATACTTTGTTTCCTTTAAGGGTTAGATCTTACTTTCATCAATGATAAATTTGATTTTTCAAAGGGATCGTTCTAGTTTACTTGTTTAAAATCCATTATCCCTAGCTTTTGTCTGTTACAATCAAAATCTTAGGTGCTTGTAATGGATTGCCCCTTAGATGTAATTTTCGAAGATAATGGTTCCACTTGTATAAGCCCTCATGAGTATGAATAACCTAACTTGGATATGAGATAACCAATTAGAAAGGGTCAAAGTGTTAGCCTCACACAAAGTAACCAAGAGTTTTACATATTGAAACTTATATGTGTGCAAGTCACAACTTGTTGATTTCTTTTTACAACAAGAGAAAATTGTGGAAAAAAGGATATTATGGATTTAGACGCTTATCATCATGTGGAAATTCACGTGTCTTATATGAATTCTATAGCCCTTCAAGATGATTATTGGAATGCAATTGATAAATATTATGATTATAAGAATGAGTTAGAAGAGAAAAAATATAGGTAAATCCATTTATTATATTAAGAAGTATGCAATGAAAAATCATGTTAGATGTATTTAGAATTATGCACACATTGAACAACGTTTCTAGACAATATATCCCTACTCTCATTTCTTCTTAAAATCTTATGTTGTGAAATGATATAGACATTTTATTTGTTTTATTCTTTCTCACAATGTGAATCCTCCAAGAGATCTTAATTTGATTACGTGCCTTCTAAACAAGCTTCTCAAATTCCTCAAGTTGAATTGTCTAAGGATTATTTAGTTTCGTCCAATATCAATAATCCTTTTTTGACCTCGTCTATTACAATTTCTTCTACCTTTTCTCTCGTCATACCGTAGACACAAAATTATGCACTTAGTACTATTACGTCACATCTCTAGTATGTCATTATTCCTAAGCAATAAAATTTGATATTGACAACACTTATTTTGCTTTACTTTGACATTGTTTTATCCTCCCGTGCTTTCATCCTCAAGTTTGCATAAGAAGGGAAATTTTTGAATTCCATCACACACATTCATCTTGGGGGAAAATTAGTTATAGCCTGCTAACTTGGTACGAATGGCACAAGGCAAACCTATCTTCAAGGGACATGATTCTCTCTCTCTCTCTCTCTCTCTCTCACACACACACACACACACACACACACACACACACACACACACACACACACACACACACACACACACACACACCAAAACTACATTGAGTCTGAAATCTAGTGCAGTGCTCAGTGACAATCACATTGGGGTGACCATCTAGGTCATTCCGACTCAAACATATGCATATTTTATTCCATATAATGTGTGTAAGTGAGCCTTATGTAGGAAGCTAGTGTTTATTTTTAGGTACATGTGTGACATGAAAACCCTACAATGAAGTCAGAGTGACAAAAAGTGAAGTGAAGGAAACATGATCAGACCCTGAAAGAGTCAGATCCATACTCACCGCTAGGACACTAGCACTTGAGGTAGTTTTATCCCCTTCTAGGCATTTTAGTCCATCATACATGTAGATCAAACGAATCATGCACAGTCTAGATTGATCCTTATCCATCATATATCCAATTCAAATCTAGTCCATACATCGAGTTATTAGCTAAGTCACTCTCATCCTCTTGTTGCTTGTACTTTCTTGCCATTGAATGTTGTATCTTGTATATTTATAATATTATCTAATTGATCTCAGTCATCTGATTAAGATTTAATTTGGTTAAATCACATAACGATATAAAATTTTGAAATTATTATAAGGCATGTATTATGTGATTTATGATGTTTTTGGATAAGATTCAATTAAAATAAACATAACAAATTCACTCTTCAATTCATACGAGATTACATATACATATGTTTGTAATGCATATTTATGGGCTTTTGGGTTTCCTATGAAGTTACAAACAACTATAACCATGAAACCCCTATGATTCGCTTATTTATGTGAATTTGGTCAGCAACCTAACAACTCACACCTATATGTCACTTCTAATTGTATACGTTATTGTACAAACACTTATTTACATTCTCACATAAATTATAATAACCCGTAATAATCCATGAAGCACGAATTTCCTAACATTCCCCCCTTAGTGAGGACATGGGGAAGAACCTTGGCCCATTTGAACTGGAAACATAATCGTATGCCAATGCATACTTTTAGGTCTACATTATGTTGTCTAGATCTTGTTGTACATGATTGCCTACATACAAGAACTTATCTCGTTTTCACTTCCAGTGAGCTTATCACTGACGAACCATCTTCCAATGAAGTATGATAATCAAAGAATCCTTGTAGTCAAAGGGACTTTGTAGTCAGTTTCCCTCCTATACAACTATTTACACCATATATGATATGCACATTCTCATCTTTTCAAACTTATAAGGGAATGATTACACTATGTTATTTTTGTACACACCACACAATTGAAATAATAGAAAAATGAAAATTTGAGGAATGTGTCCTCATTGGGTTTGTAGCCATTGTTGGTGATCACTGCCACACTAATCACAAATAGAATGGAATGGTTATTGCTGCCACCTAGGAACTGATCCTAATTTTAGCTGTTTTGGCACAAATGTGATGCCACTAATGTAGTTTCACGGCCTTGTCGCTAGTGACTGACGAGAGGTCATTGAATGACCTTATTCCTCCATTTCCTCCATCCTCCAGTGAATGACACTGCTAACTCAGCAGAATGTGAACATGAAGCACATAATTTGTTTCCACATTGTCTTTATTCTTTTCTTCCCCCCGCAATGTGAAACACTTTATTTTTCATAGGATGTCAGGGTACGCCGAAAATTTGTGTGTGAGATTTAAAAAAAAAAAAATCTACTCTTTTATAACACATTATTACACTTTGACAATGCCAACCAACTTACATCATATATAATCTTTTTTTGGACTCTATATGATACTTTTAAGAGTGGACTATAAACACAATATTACATTGAAAACACAAAATGCTTTTCACTAGAGTGACTATTAAAAATTCTTATAATAGAAGCTACATAAAAAATTATTTAATATATCTATATGTAAATATGGTATGGATAAACAAACTACTCCCTCCTTATCACCATGTTATATTCTAATTATGTGTATTGCCACAAAGGATTACGAAGATAAAACCTATATGAAATTGCATACCTTTTTCTTTGTTAATGATATAAAACCGTGAGCTCTGTAGTTGAAATACATGGGAAGTGTTGAAGACCAATACACAGAAGTCCGTATAGTTCAATGCAAATAGGATGAGCAATACCAAATGAATTTGATGCCAAGGCAATGCAAATGTCGTTGAAGAGTTTGTTGAAAGATGACGTTGCCTAGAGCTAGAGAAATTTGTGTGGAAGATGGGCTCGCTATCTATCAACGTTCTAATGGAGAATCCTGAAGAATTCAATGCTTTGCTTAGCCATATCTACATACAGAATTGATAAAACACAGTTGATAATGGTAAATATTCTCTAAGAACGCCACATGACAAAATAGATCCAGAGAATAAATAAAGAGAAAACCGCCAACTATCCTAGATACCATTACTGCACCAACTATTTCTCTCATGGACGGACAAAGAGACCAAGATAAGATCTGAGAGCACTAAACTACAAAGAACTAAATAAAAAAGAGAAACTACTTCTACAAACATCTATTCATCATATTGGCTCTACTCCATATTAACATTCATAGTCCCGTACCTTCTCTGATATCAAATGATGTTTTTGGATTAGATTTAAGAAAAATTAATATAACAAATTTACTCTTCAATTCATACGAGATTAAATATTTTTTTATAGCTTTTTGGGTTTCCTATAAAATAGCAAACCACCATAACCATGAAATGCCTATTGTTTTCGAATTTATGTGAGTTCCGTCAACAATCTAACAATTCACACCTATATCTCATTTTTAATTGTACAAGTTTTATAAAAAATTATTTAGATTCTCACATAACTTCCATAAAACACTAATTTTCTAACAATTTACAAAGACAAGTTAAAATTAATTCCAAAGGGTATTGTTATGCTCATTCCCTCATCCCTATCAATCACTGATTATACTACACTTCCCACTTCAGAGTTACCACACCATGGCACAAAAATAACAAGAGAGATTCCTAACACACACTTCATGATTGTCATGTTAGCGGCTAAGTTATGACATTTTTAGGAAAGTCATGACCTAGGAATTTGTTTTGCCAAAAACCCACGGTATAAGCACACTTGCACGTTTACAATTATCAACAAATCCTTTAGAGTTTGTAACAACCTAAGAGGATATTTTGGGGAAAAAATATAATGTTTACTCCATATATGCATCATTTTGTCCCCCATTTGACTATTATTGCTCCTTAAAAACTCTAACATATGCTGACACTTTGGCACACCAACCATTATATACTTTCACTGAGATCATTTCTTTCATTACGCTTACACCTAGCATTTCCTCCAATTCAACCGATTAACGACACTTCGTTAATTTCCCACTCTTTGCTCCATTCTCAGATGCCCATTTACGACACCTTCTTGGTCGTATTCCTCCTATAATCATATAATTGGGCTAATATATCTCTTATTAGCTAAACATTCCTCCTTTCAACCATTCAAAACCTCCCTAGTTCTCTCTGAATCACTTCTATTGGCTTCCTAGGCTATCTATCAGTCATAATTGATTAACCATACCCTCCCAACTCTCAATGAGTCTCTAATCACTCGCTAATCAAGTTTAACTAGCCTAAACCCTAGTTAACTAGCCTAGCTTAACTAAGCCTAAATCATGTTTATCCTAATCTAATCTAAAAGTGATTTTTAGACTTTAGTCCCACATGCACCCAAAGTTCCAAACTCTTCCATTTGGAAAACTATAAATACAAGGCTAAGCCTACCCATTCAAAAACACAACTTTACATAACACAAAACCAAAACAAGCCTAAGAAAGCTTTGAGATCTCATTTGTATTAGCTTTAAGCTAATTAGACATTTGATCTTAAGCTTACCTCCTCCATTGACCTTGAGCTAATAGCCTCCATTTGCATCCATAATCCAAGTTTTAAGTAATATGGAGAGAACCATTGGCCTTGAAGCCATTAATGGTGAGACTCCATTCTTGAAAGCTTGAGTTTCATAAACAACTAATCACACCTTTGATTGCTAAGTTGATCTTCTTAGGTTTAATGTTTAATTAGTAATCTAAAGAGTAGAGAGTAGTATATATGCTAGGTTTTGATGTTTTTGTCAAAGTTATGATGCATGTATAGGATTAACTCTTGTTTAGCTCTTATCTCATGGTGCATGGTTGAGTTTAGTTAAGCTTTGAGGTTCTTTAGCCTCATTCCATAGCTTTGCAACTTTTCCATTGCATACATTTGGCACACCTGGTGGGACATGAAGTCCATCCTCCATTAATGGAGTCATTTTGAAGCTTTTATTTCAGTTTCTAACTTTTTACATGTTTTTGTAGGGTTAAATATTTTGCCTTGGGATTTTTAGCTAGGTTTTATGTAGTTAACCCTCATTTTCATGCTTCTTTGTTAATTTTATGCTAGAAACTACATTTAATGGCTAATTTCTAACATGTTGACACTTTTAAAATTTCATTTTTTATGTTTTTTGGTGGTTTTTCAGGCAGGGGTGCACACACCTTTCTGCCAGCGCAGGCGCCTTCAAACTGTCATTTTTAGCAGAGGGGTGTAGGCACCCAAAACCATGTGCAGGTACCCTAAAGTAGGCGCACACACCCAAATCATGGCACACACACCCTTCTGCTAGTGCAGACACCCTGTAACCTGTCATTTTACTAGGTGTGCAGGCACCCAAACCCACGCGCAAGCACCCTGTGTATTCTCGACCCTCTGTCAAATTTTTTTACCAGGTGTGCACATGCCCAAACCATGGCACATACACCCTTTTACTAGCGTAAGCACCCCTCTTCCAGTGCACATGCACTGTCATAGTTTTTACCATTTCTTGCTTCCCTAGCGCAGGCACCTATTCTCTAGCGCAGGCACACTTATCCTAGCGCAGGCATCTCTCGGGTAGCGCAGGCACCCTGCATACCCACTAGGTTTACACAGAGGGGCGCATGACACCATAACCCATGTGCACATGCCTAAAATGGTGTGCATACACCTTGAAGGGTGCACATGTATATCTGTTTGATCCGGATTTGTTCATATAATTTTTAGTGCTCCTAGTTTGGGTCATATCTTTTGACCCGTTGACCCATTTTCAGAGTTTGAATAGGCGTCGGAAAGAGAATGAAGTGAAATTTGTGAGGGAAGTTCTAAAAGTAATATAAATTCAATATCATTATTTCTATCACAAAACTCCCAAAGTGCCCCGGAGACCTCCAAAAATGCAAAATACTAAAAACCATTGAAAAACTGCTAAAAATAGATTTATGGAATTTTCTAATATTCTTGGTTTTCTAACTTTCTTGCAGGGTTCTAATAGTGGTTTGCAGGTTTCTTTTCCTTTATATTTTTATGCTAACTTAGTTAAGTGTTCATTTTTCATTTGTAGGGGTCCTTTGAAACGCATATGCTCTTCCCTCACACCTTCTTAGGTGATCTTGGGAATCAAAAACGTTTCAAAAACCTTCTATTTTGCTTCCAAAAACACTTCAATTTAAGCTTTAAAATGGATTAAAGTTCAAAGTTGGCTAAAATGAAGTTTCCTTTTGCAAAAAACTTAAAGTATTTTTTCACAAAGGCTTATTTTAGTAGAGTTTTCACGTTGTGTATGCTCTTCCTTCGCACCTTTTTGGTGATCTTAGGAATAAAAAACAACGTGCAAACTCTCTTTCTTATTTGATGGAAAATTACTAACTCTTTGCATGTAGGGCCTAACGCTTGTCAAAGAAAGGAGGAGTCAAGACAAAACAAAACCTTCTAATACACGTGTTTTCATGCAGGTTGCCAAACGGTGTGCTACTTAAAACCACATTAAGTTAAGAAAGATAAAAAACACACCATTTCACTTCACACTGTATTGCAGGTTTCAGAAAAGGGTACGTCCCTATCCACTCAACTGGAACATAACCCCTTTGGCATAATTCCTTAAGCTACAACAATGGGGGTGGTTCCAGGAACCCTAAAGTAATCCACCACTGAGTAACCTCGTGGATGAAACAGGAAGCGCTCCGCTTACCCACTTGACTAGATTTACATTGTAAGTTAGAGTCAAAGTTGTTCATATCGCGACCCCAGTGATGGTACAACTGAACGCACTAGTTCTCATTGTATCAGAAGGGGGTAAAGTAAAGCCGAGATACTCCCAAATCAGTCAGTGTGACTCTTTGGGTAAATCGAGCTCACTCCTAGACAACTTGTGACACCTAGTTGAGAGATCTTATTAGGGAAGCCATTCTGTCTTGGAGCCCACTTTGCTAGTCTGTTGTCACGTCAAGCCATCACGAAGTGACGAACTCACTTGGAGTCTGAACCTTGTTTCTCGAACAAGGAAAAGAGCCCATGTAAGTTAGAACTAAGTGTCTTTCATCACGGAAATTAAACAACGTCTCACTTAGCTCGGTTTCATTCTCACCTTCAGACGAGGTGAAACTCTACCCAAGTGGCACTTAGTTTATTTCATCTTTTGATCTATACCCTTGCATTCTCACCACCCATTTTTGGGGTGAGAAGGAAGCATACCTCACGAGTCTTATCAAAGATGGTATTCGCCACTTTTTTGTCCGTTTACGCCCATCCATGTTTGTAGCTGGGTTGTTAAACGTCTAAAGTGTGCAAGTACATTTTTATATCTTTGATAGTCCTTTGATCTTGATTTCAAGATCATCTTCATAGTTAGGATTGGTTCATCATTTGATCCCCTTTGACGTGTTACCTTGTTCGCATTGCCTCGACACAATTAAGATACTTATGTCATGTTTTTCGTAAACATGATCTAAGTATCCACATTGTGGCGTTACGTTGCGCACATTTTAGCACATCCTTAGTATACTTTGACTTGGTTTAAATTCAAACATTGCTCCAAATCTTGACGGGTGTCTCTTACTTTATTTTACGTCATTTCAGTACCAATTTGACACTAATATCTCACTTCTCCATGAAGCTTGATAGACGTGTCCAATTGGTGTGGTTACGTAGCTTATATTTGTAATCCTCTCCCTTTGACGTTTAGGCCTTGCTTGTCTCTAAACTGGTCATAGTATCCTTTAAGTGGGAATCATATTTACCCTTTGTTAATATTTACGCCTTGTTCATTTCGAGCTTGACGTAAGTATTGACATTGTGTTGATCATCTTTGCATCGAACTATCATTTTGCACACACATTTTACATAGGGAGTATTTCCTTATTGATTGGCTTTGTGTTTCACACTTGCATGATTGTTCCTTGTGATTATTCATCTAGAAAACTTGTTTTCTAGGACAATCCTTTTTTATCTCATCAAGATTGTGTCATCACGATGTCTATTTTCCTTAGACCTTCTTCAGAAAATCACGCACGCATCTCCATATTTATGAAGATGTCTAGTTGGTTGTCATTATGCTACCCAAATCAACATGGAACTTTCTTCACTTTGAAGGAATTTGATCACACTAGCTAAGTCTAGGCATTTGTACCTAAATGATGCCAACAATGACTGACTATCACGTGGTTTCTCACACTTACAAAAATATGGAACCTAGGTTTAGGAATTCAAATCAAAATATTCCCATTACGACTAAGCCTCGTTTGGTTCTTCACGCTAGAGGGCCCATTCGGGTACCCTGTTCCCCACCTTTAGCTCATAGTCGGTGGTATGGTTTGGATGCTTCTGATCCAAATTATTATTTGGGTTCCCCCCACTCTTCTTCTGATTCAGATCCAAACTACTTTGGATTCCCACTCTTCTTTTGAAGATTCAGATCCCAACTATAATTCAGATACCCCTAGATCAAATCTTGAATCACGGTCCTCCCTTTCTTCGAAGGACCTTTATTCCCAATCACCTCAACAATGTCTTCCTCCTTTGAAGACTTGTGTGACTCCAAGTTTTGTCGATCGAACATCTAATTTGGTTCTTGAGTCACGGTCCTCCCTTTCTTCGTAGGACCTCCTTCATCAGTCATCTTGACGACCTCTTCCTCCATCGAAGAGTTCCATGACTCAGATTCCCTCTAGTCAATCATCCAATTAAACTCCTATGTCACAACTTAATGGATGGCTATGTGATCCTACTTTCCAACCTACATTACGTCATCTTCTAGAAAAATGATCTAAGTTCAGATCCAAATTGTCCATTCATGAGACGCCTACCTCCAAGCCTACTTCCTCTCTTGAGTCATCTTCTGCTATCAAACCAACTTCAATCCCTCTTTGGCCCTTGAGCCCTTTCAACCATATCATACCATTTCCTCATCCATCTTCTAAAGATCAATGTCTACAACCATGTCGAACCATTACAAAGAAGCCATGTGCTAAGATATCTTTTCAAAGCACTATCAAAACTCTTCATGGGAGTGATAAGGTCAAGCCTTCCCCTCATCTACATCATCGAACATATTCATCTTCTTCTATCAATCAATCTTCCCTTATCGGGTCCATTTCTTCTAGTCAACCTCCTATGGTCGAAGAACAACAACCTCTACTGATTGATTTCTCTCAGAATGAAGGAATAATTAGACTACACGATGATATCCCTTTAGAGGATTACAAACAAGGATTCTTTCTAGAACTCGATACACTTGCATATGGGGAGGAAGAAGTTGATTCCTTTTATCAGAATGTAAGGAAAATCCTAAGGTCATGGAACTTGATTCTTCTTCTGGCATTCCATCTTCACCTTCCTCTGAGCATGATGAGATGTCAGGGTCTAGCATTGATCTGTGGCCTATCTTCTCATTTCCAAATCATTCCTTATCTATCATCATTCCTCAATCAAAATCTTTCCTTGGGTCACCGCTGAGTATCCCATCATCTTCTTCTATCCTAGAGCCACCCCTGGGTAGCCCTCCATTTTCTACTTGTGGGTCAGCTCCTGGTAGCCCATTACCTTCTATTCTTGGGCCACATCCTAGTAGCCCTTCATCCTCTTCTATCTATGGGACCCCTCTGAGTAGTCCCTCCTCGTCTATACTTGGGCCACACCCTAGCATCCCTTCATCATCTTCTTCTATTCTTGGGCCATGTCCTCGTAGCCCAACTTCTTCCATATTAGGGCCATATTCTAGTAGCCCTTCATCATCTTCTATCACTGGCTCACCTCCTGGTAGCCCATCCTCTTCAATTCTTGGACCGTATCCTTTTCATCCATCCTTTCTACCAATGTTGGGCAAGCCCACTATCATTTCTCACATCCTATCATCAATCATAAATGTTCACTTTCATTCTCCTTCTCGGGATCAGACAAGTCACGTGTCAGCTTATAAGAAACCCAAACAGTTTCTTAATCAAGCTCAGGTCAAAAATTCCAAGAGCTCCAAAGTTCCCAACAAATCCAATGATCTTAAGGTTAAAAATCAAGCGTGATTCAAGAATGCACACCAATGCAACCATCAAGTATGGCACAAAGTGCATAAACCTATGAATAGGGAACTCAAGCTCCCACATGAACAATCCTTGTTTCAGGATAAATCATAGTCATTTGTTGAGTATGAGCTCACCTCGATCATTGAGATTGGGATAACATGACTCTTGATAAACAAACACACCTAGTCTCCCTTATTAAGGAAGTTCAAACATTATTGTTGGATCTTACCACGCAGAGTGACTCTGTTGTTCCCACCTTTCCAAAAACTATCAAAAATCTAAAAATCAAATCAATTCAAAAATATAAAAAATTTGAGAAAACATAACAAAATCAAAGGTACAAAGATCAAACATTGCAATCAGGTATTGCGTACACATGGATGTTTCTTTCTTCCTTCCTTGCTATTCTTCTACAAGTCTTCCTACCATTTTCATCCCTTTAGTGATATTTTGGTTAGCCTATTCACACGCATTTTGTGACATTTATCTCTATGGTATCTATTTGACCTTGGTCTTTTATCACCTTGGTAAATTAAAGAACGACTGACCTCTTAGAGATCCTATCACATTCAACATCTAATAAACTTGTTGTGAAGAAATTTTGGACATATTTGTTGACACTAGCCAATGTCGTCATCACAATCACTTCCACCTCCTTTCATCAAGCCATCAGTGGTTCTTAACCCCTTGTCAAGCAAGAGAGCTGAAATAAGTTTTTCAGAAAGCAAAAGAATCAAAATCAATCAAAAAATCAAAAGCTAAAAGCTACAAAGCAAAAGCAAATTGATATATAACTCTCTCTTGGGGTATTTCCAATAATCTCTATCAGGGCTATGGATCCTGACTGGCAGTAGAGAAATGTTGTGATTAGAATCAAATACATCTTTGTCGGGGCTATGGACACCTGGCTGGCATAGAGCAATGTATGCTCTCCTTCCACCCTCCATTCACAAATCACCTATCAAAATAATCATTCCTACACATTGGCTAGTGTGTCTTCATTTGTTCTATCAAGCCTTCCCTTCCAAGAGGTAATAAAAAAAATCCATATGCACACACTAGATCTCTATGAGCAAAACAGGATTAGTATGTTACCAAGTGTCTTTTTTGGACCTTGTTCAAACTCTTACTTTAGTACATATCTTGTCTCACGATTTGTGCCTTTGGCTAATCACTTTTTCATTCACGAGGCTTATAAAGCTACATTCATATCATTCACATCATTCTTCTACTTCATTCAGAACATCCATGTGTATGGTATTGCCTTTTTTCCATTGTTTTCAGACACCTTTGTCCCCTTTCATAAAAATAATCTTCTCCTTCCTTTCTATCATGTGCTTTTAGGCCAACTTACGCTAGGGGCATCCTTTCTTCTTCCCCAGCACTTCATTGGTTTATGTTCATCATCATGTTGAACCTATCCATAATGGCCTTGGGTCCCGCTTCTATGCATGAAGAGTTTTCCTTTGAATACTCCCACCTAATCGTTGGGGCATTTTTGCATCTTCACCTTTCTCACATGCATGTGGCCTTTTTCCCTTGTACATCCCATCTATCGCTAGGGGCATCCACGCTTCCTCATCTTCCTGTACATAGCTTCAGAAAACTTTCAAAATAGGAAAATAAAAAAACATTCAAATATGTTTCAGAGAAACATCTAAAAATAATATAAATCATCCTACAAAATGTCACTCTTTGGTTCTCACCTGTTCATGTGTGCGACTCGTGGATCATCTTGATCTACCTCCATCAACCAAAGCTAGGCTGCTTACTTCTTCTGTACTCTAGGGCACAACGAGTTTCCTGGTACTTGTTTCATAGTGCACATTGCTTTTTCATGGACCCAAGTGTCCTCCGTTATTCCCCTTGCATGTATCCTTTCTTGGGGCACCGTCATTAACCCTTGTCGTTAATTTGAATAGGTTGGAACTGAAGCTCGATAACAAAAACATTACATTATGTTTCTCTGTTAGTTTAGCTTGTTTACTTTCTCGTATTGCATTGCATTTTGTATGTTGCATGGAGTTAGGCATCTTTTACTTTCTCGTATTGCATTGCATTTTGTATGTTGCATGGAGTTGGTGTTTTTTAGCAATGGACATTTGTTCGTATATGGCTTTTCATGTCATACTACACTTTTGTTCATTCTTTTTAATAAGGACCGATGATGAAGATCATTAGCAATATGATGAAAAATAAAGTTGTTTAAAAGGCACTGGATGGATGTTAGCTCATTCCCCCTTCCTCATACTCCTTTTCTTCTATATCCCCTTTCTTCTTCTTCACACTATTCTTTCTTCTGTTCTCTTTCCTTCATCTTTTCGATCGTTGATCGAGTTCTTCTATCACCCCATTGACAATCGAGGGGGCATCCTTCATTCTACTCATTTTTCTTCTATCCCTTCAAAATTTTCTACTTGTTTATGCTTGTCTACTTTCTTTGAAGTGATGTCACTTACGCCACCCCAAAGAGGGGAAAATGTAGACACCTAAAATATGCTTACACCTAGCATTTCCTCCAATTCAACCAATTAACGACACTTCGTTAATTTCCCACTCTTCGCTCCATTCTCGGATGCCCATTTGTGACACCTTATTGGTCGTATTCCTCCTATAATCATCTAATTGGGCTAATATCTCTCTTATTAGCTGGACATTCCTCCTTTCGACCATTCAGAACCTCCCTAGTTCTCTCTAGAATCACTTCTATTGGCTTCCTAAAGGCTATCTATTCCATAATTGATTAATCATACCCCTCCCAACTCTCAATGAGTCTCTAATCACTTGCTAATCAGTCAGTTTAACTAGCCTAATCCTAGTCTTAACTAGTCTAAAGCATGTTTAACTTAGCTCCTAGCTTCCTAAAGTAAACTTGTTTATCCTAATGCTAATCCCAAAGTGATTTTTTAACTTTTGTCCCACATGCCTTAGAATTCCAAATCCTCCCAAAACAAAAACTATAAATACAAGGCTAAGCCTACCCATTCAAAAACACAACTTTACATAACACAAAACCAAAACAAGCCTAAGAAAGCTTTGAGATCTCATTTGTATTAGCTTTAAGCTAATTAGACATTTGATCTTAAGCTTACCTCCTCCATTGACCTTGAGCTAACACCTCCATTTGCATCCTTAAACCAAGTTTTGAGTAATATGGAGAGAACCATTGGCCTTGAAGCCATTAATGGTGAGACTCCATTCTTGAAAGCTTGAGAACCATAAACAACTAATCACACATTTTGATTGCTAAAGTTGATCTTCTTAGGTTTAATGTTTAATTAGTAATCTAAAGAGTAGAGAGTAGTATATATGCTAGGTTTTGATGTTTTTGTCAAAGTTATGATGCATGTATAGGATTAACTCTTGTTTAGCTCTTATCTCATGGTGCATGGCTGAGTTAGTTAAGCTTCCATAGCATTACAACTTTCCATTGCATACAATATGTTACATATATATACATACATGCGTAGCACACGAGTGTGTATGTGTGTGTAAATATGTGTAGTCATGCACAAGGTATCTAAATGCAAACCTAACGTTTATACTCACTCAATAAAAAATTCATAATGTATATGTTAATAAGACTTGTGATACCATTTCTCAACCATTTTAATAAAACATCAAAGTGAAAAAGTGTTTACTAAGGATAAATTGTGTTTTCCATTTTTGAAGTTCAAATCTCTTATTTGACACATTTATTAGTAAATAGTCATTGTTTCCCTCTACAAAATGTAAAGAATATATATAGAATTAAGAGATATGAAGAAACTAACCTTCCCTTGATACCATGTAGAGATACACTATTATTTTGTTGTCCCAATTTGATCATCTTATTCTTTATCTAATATTAAGATCCTTTCAAGGTTGGTTCTCAATCCAACACTTTTTTAGGATCAATTTGTTTCCTTGAGAGACTTATCTCCCTCTCTCCTGAACTACCCACTAGATGTCTACCCATTCGTGTTCTAGAATCCCCTTCTTATAAGTAACAATTTCCCATAATAAGCCACCAATTTTTGAACATGACACACCATACAAGGTGGAAGCCTTTATTTGCATGCCCAATTAAGAGTTCTAAATCCTTCATCAAAACAATTGAAAAAGGAAACTATAACACCATTGTTACAATAACCATAGAATTAAGAAAGAATTCATCATTTAATCCAATTCATTATGAGTAATTGGAGTCTGGGTGAGGGTGGGACTGAAGGTAGGTTGGCTAGAGGAAAGATGCACAATGACTGAGAAGCCTAATTTTCAATTAGGGGCTTAGTTTTCATGCTAGTTATTTTACATGACAACACATTACAATAGGGGAAGAATACAAAGTTTAGTTGTGTCATATAATACCAGCCTCTAACATCTCATATAAAGTCTTCTTAATTTCACTCATTTGGACATGTGGGCACCTACAAGGATATATGTTAGGTGGTTGAATCCCTGGTGTCACTTGAACGGATTGATCTTGATCTATTTTTGGAATAAGTCCCTTTTGGCATTGCTGTAAAAACAACTAAGTGGTTATAACTCTTGTGGCATATAAATATTTACTAGAAATGATCTTATAAGGTAAATGATTGTACTAAAAATTCATCCACTCCCTTCGCGAGAATTTTCTACATTTGATGAGAACTAACAGGTTGTAAAGATTTTGCATGATACCATGAAGTTAAAATGTCTTTCCCTATGATTGAAAGTGCATGAACAAATCTTGTAAATTCATCTCAATTTTTCCCAATGTTGTGATCCATTGGACCCCTAAAATGATGTCTACACCTCGCATTGGAACCAGAAGTATAAGAGTGTCTAACCTGTACTTACCCATGTAGATCTTAATAGTATGGTATTTATCTAGACAAGTGACTATGCCCCCCATTTATGATCATGACCTAAAATTATGGACATGGATAAAAAATGGTTCAATCGTGCCACCAGCTTATTGTTTTATTAAGTTATGTGTGTTCCCTAAGTAAATTAATAGTGTCACTCTTTATTTATTAAGAAAATCCACCACTTTGAGGATTGTTGGGGTGTTGATTCCTAAAAGTGTATGGTAGAAAATAGTTGTTTGGTAATCTTCTAATTCTTTCTTAGTCCTCTTCCTCAAACTTTCCTACAACATCCTAATCTTCTTCTTCATTGGCACCTTCAATGTAAAACAAAAATTGTTTCTTCTCAACATATTAATGTTATTAGTTGTAGTTGTTGTCATAGTCGAAACATAACCCTTTTGACCTTTTCTCTTGAATTTGTTGAGAATTCAATATAGTAGGACGAGGGAATGATGATGTTGGAGTTTTATGCTCATTGATCACGTTGAATGTGATTCATTTGACCAAATCTATTTCTTTTGATTTGTGGGAAAAGTTAATGGACTCTGACATCGATCTCAAACCTAGCATATGAATATAGAGTTGGATTTTATCCTTAAGCCCACCTAAGAACAAGTCATTGAGGTTATATTTTTTGATGTCCTCCAATCATAAGGAAAAGATCTAGAATCGTGGAATATAATATTTGACTAGCCCCATTTGTAGCAATTTTTCTAGATGGATGAAGTATTTCTTCTTCACAATATTATGATAGTGTATATGTAGCTCATCAATGAACACCATCCAAGTGAGAGTTAGTCCCTTCTTCCTCTTTTGAGTGCATAACCATCCATACCATACCAAATAATCGATATGGTTCTAGATAAAAATTTTCCATTGCCACCTTTTGTACATAAGGATTTGAAAATGAATAGACTAAATTATCCATTGGATTGATCCGCGCGACCAAATCCTTCCCGTCAAACGTTTTCATCTCTACTTTTGATTGTATGTTTTGAAGCCCCATATTAGGAAAAAGTTGAGTGTTGAGGTTGCATGGAGTTTGAATTGGGTTTTCTTGGAGATCCCGTTGGAATGGGCTAGGAGCTTTTGGGTTGTGGTTGAGTTTGTAGGATAGCCAAGTCTGTTGTGATATATGCAAATATCAAGTTAGATTTTTTTAGCAAAGTGTCGAAGGTTTCTTCTACTGTAACCACATATTCCTATCCAGCCATTAAAAAATGTATATTTCTCACATTATACTTTAGTCGACTCACTTTTTGATATGTTGAAACAAACCCTAGGAATGAGGACCCATTGAGTCCCATTTGTGGCTTCATATTAGAAGACGTTTTTCCTGGGGTGGCATTGTCCTTGCCTCTATGTATAGTTTTTTGACTGGCCATAGAGTAGGGTTTATGGTTTAGGATTTAGGGTCTGGGCTCAAGTTTTATTGTTTAAGGTTTAGTGACCCGAAATATGATTATTGGTGGCTTATACCATTGGAATCATCTCTTTGAGAGGAATCTTATTACTGCTAGTACAAATAGGCACAAAAATTCTAAAACATATAGTTATTGACATTTGATACCATCGTGAACATCTACCAACATGATTTCAACGATTGATATTTTTCACAAGGGTGCTAAAATTTTCTAGACTTTATTTTTTAAATATCTCAAATAAAATTATGTTGACAAAAGATATATTTATTCCAAATTCAAAGTTATTTTTTTCAATCTTGAAACCCTTAGACAATGTTAAGCTATATCAAAAACAAATGCATGCAAAAATACTTTATCAAATCGACGCTTTGATACCACTTGCAATGAAATTACTTAGATATATTCAACAATAAATCAAATATCCAAACATAGAAACAAAACAATAACAATAATTCACAACTATAAGAGAAAAATAAAATAGAATAAATATGATAGTGAACAATTTAAATAGAATACTAGAATTTTATGATTGATCCACTTCAAGAGGGAAACCTCCACAACTTTACAATAAGAATAAAGTATGCAATATGATGGTCAAGTACTCACCACTACCTCCTAGAAATACCTTAATTAGACTATGGTTACATTATAGGCAGACTCTACTAATAATATGCAAACATAAACTCATAGAGAATTTTGGTATCTCAAGGTAAGAGATTATGTTAGCCACAAGTCGGCCATACATATCCCAATACACATTATAGCGATTTTTAGGAGGTCATTAATAAACTTGATATGGTCGATTGATGATTCGAAAGATTTATTTTTTAAATAGAGATACATTACTCCAAAGAAATATTACACACCATTTACAAAAATAGTGAATGGTATGAGAGTACACCACAAAGACAACACCAGGTAGCAAGCAAAGAGCCTAGAGAAAACAACAAATAAACATAAACATGCCAACCTGTAACAATTTGGGTTAGTCAAAACATCAAGCCCAAAAAAGAATCATTATTTTTTAGAAGAATGAGTAACATGCATGCCTTCTTCCCTTGTCTTCCCCTTGGATTGCAAAAGAGGGAAATCAGAAGATTCGACAAACAAAAATGGGGTAGAATTACACAAAACCCCTAGCAACACTATGAGGCTCTTAGCAAAAGCCTCAACTGATCCAACCAAAGTTGCGGCCACGACCTTTGGGGTTTCCAGTGATTTTAAAAACTTATTATTCTAAAGGTCATCATTTTCTGAGTTTAACACTGAAAAAGATTTGGAGCTTAGATCAAAACTTGAATTGGTGGCCTTCATTTTTTCTTGAAATTTATCTACCCTTGTAGATATAGGTTTAGGTATTTGCTCATTTTTTCAACCAACATAATGAAATTCCTCTCTCTCTCTCTCTCTCTCTCTCTCAACAAATAACATCCTTTTATTTGTTAGCATTCAAGGGGCATTCCCAAGCTAAGCACACATGGTTGTGATACCACACACACCGAAAAGGGACATTTTTCGTAGTCCAACAATTGTTCAAACAATTCTCCATCAAGAAATTTTAGCCGCACCCTTGCAGGAATTGGCATGCTCACATTCGTTTGAACACAATTTTTGGCACAAACAATGTGTTTTTCTACTTCAATTTTTAGAAGAAATGTAGATCATCTCCCTAAAGGAGTTGCCCATTCTTGACAAAATAACTTATGCCCACATATGTGTTGAAGGGTAAAAAGGTCTTATCCATATTGGTGCAATCGTTGGATCCTCTTGATAGAAGTTGTAACTGGGGCTCCATTAAGTCATAAATAACCTTGATCTTCCAAAGACCCAAGGTCCATGTTCAAAGAAAATTGAAATTGGCTTTCTCCTCTTCGGTTGAAAAAACAACAATTAAAAACCCTCGTGAGCTAAGGCCAATTTTGATATGCCCTTTCAACTTCCATCTGTTACTCAAGTTGGCAACTCTTTTTTGCGAGGCCCTCAACCGATGAATTTGCAAATCAAACCCCGATTCATTAGGGAAGCCATTTCTTCTTCAATCTCATTGTGTTCAAATATGTTAAGAGGCCCTTCTTCAGCTTCTATAATGCATTTAGATTTCATCCAGAGAGATTTGGTCCTCGCATGTTATTGTTAAAGGCCCATATCAAAGAAAGGGCAGAAAATCATATAGTAAGAGGGCCATCATTGACAAGTTGTAGGGGTAGATGCAACCCATAGGGATCGATGCGTGTAGGTGGCTACAACCACCACACAACCCTAAGCCAAAGCCCTTGTCACTTCTGCCATCCTAGGATGTCGTCTCATAATTTGCATGATTTAAGTTTCTATATGATCTAAATTTGGTGGTTGGTTATGGTTTTTATTTTGGCCATTTATTCCAAGTCTTGTATGAACATTTGAGTACTATCAAGTTGAGGGTTTTTGGTTAGATTTTATCTCAGTGGAAAGGGAACAGGGAACCAATCTTGCAACCTTTGTTGAGGTAGGAATTAATTGAGTTGTGGAACTAGAGGATAGAGGTGTGTTCATGGGAACTGTGGTGCGATATTCCCCGCAGTTGGTTCAGGAATGAGTTTTGCTAAAGAATTTTTTACCAAGATGATTTATTGGAGAGATTTTCATGTATATTGAGTATTGACTGCCCTAAATTGTTAGGTTTCATGGGTGAATTATTGTTATTATTGAGTTCTCCTCCTTTGTCACTGGCATAGTGTTGGATTGCTTTCTTTAATAAGAGTTGCTAGAGGACCTAGTGTCACATCCAGTGCTATTGTGAGGTACATTAGATTATTATTTTTTGGGTTGAAATTGGTTGCAATCATATTCCATTCAGTATAATGGAGCTTGGATTAATTCATGCCATGTGACATCATCTTTGTTAATCCAAATAATTCCATTCTCGAAATGAAATAATAGACCTCGGACAGATTTGTGAGAAGAGAAACTTGGAGAAAGAGAAGAGGATAAGATACAAGTTAAGAGATTTAAGCTTGGATATCGCTAAGAAAATGTTGACTTTGTAGTTAAAATGAAAAGATTAAAAAATGGAAAACATGAAGACGAATCCACAACAATTATCAATCTTAGAAACAAGATTTATGGATAATATTTCTCTTAATTCATCTGTAAATATATATTTTTTCGGGCAGTCAGAGATCTCGTCATTGAATCTATCTTTAAGGGGCACTCCCAAGTTAAACACACATGGTTGTGACACCACACACACCGAAAATGGACATTTTCATAGTCCAACAATTGTTCAAACACAATTCTCCATCAAGAAATTTTAACCGTACCCTTGTCGGAATTGGCTTGCTCACATTCGTTTGAACACAAATTTTGGCATAAACAATATGCTTTAATACTTCAATTTTTAGAAGAAATGTAGATCATCTCCCTAAATGAGTTACCCATTCTTGACAAAATAACTTATGCCCACATATGTGTTGAAGGGTAAAAAGGTCTTATCCATATTGGTGCAACCGTTGGATCCTCTTGATAGAAGTTGTAACCGGGGCTCCATTAAGTCATAAATAACATTGATCTTCCAAAGACCCAAGGTCCATGTTCAAAGAAAATTGAAATTGGCTTTCTCCTCTTCGGTTGAAAAAACAACAATTAAAAACCCTCGTGAGCTAAGGCCAATTTTTGATATGCCCTTTCAACTTCCATCTGTTACTCAAGTTGGCAACTCTTTTTTGCGAGGGCCCTCAACCGATGAATTTGCAAATCAAACCCCGATTCATTAGGGCAGCCATTTCTTCTTCAATCTCATTGTGTTCAAATATGTTAATAGGCTCTTCTTCAGTTGCTATAATGCATCTAGATTTCATCCAGAGAGATTTGGTCCTCGTGTTATTGGTAAGGGCCCTTATCAAAGAAAGCGCAAAAAATCATATAGTAAGAGGCCATCATTGACAAGTTGTAGGGGTAGATGCAACCCATGGGGATTGATGCTTGTAGGCGGCTACAACCACCACACAACCCTAAGCCAAAGCCCTCGTCACTTCTGCCATCCTAGTATGTCGTCTCATAATTTCCATGATTTAAGTTTCTATATGATCTAAATTTGGTGGTTGGTTATGGTTTTTATTTAGGCCATTTATTCCAAGTCTTGTATGAACATTTGAGTACTATCAAGCAGAGGGTTTTGGTTAGGTTTTATCTCAGTGGAAAGGGAATAGGGAACTAATTTTGCATCCTGTTGTTGAGGTAGGAATTAATTGAGTTGTGGAACTAGAAGATAGAGGTGTGTTCATGGGCGCTGTGGTGCGATATTCCCTGCAATTGGTTGAGGAATGAGTTTTGCTAAAGAATTCATTACCAAGTTGATTTATTGGAAAAAATTTCATGTATATTGAGGATTGACCGCCCTAAATTGTTGGGTTTCATGGTTGAATTATTGTTATTATTGAGTTCTCCTCCTTTGTCACTGGCATAGTGTTGGATTGCTTTCTTTAATAAGAGTTGCTAGAGGACCTAGTGTCATGTCCACTGCTATTGTGAGGTAGTTATTCCATTCAAGTATAATGGAGCTTGGATTAATTCATACCATGTGACATCATCTTTGTTAATCCAAATAATTCCATTGTGGGAATGAAATAATAGACCTCGTACAGATTTGTGAGAAGAGAAACTTGGAGAAAGAGAAGAAGATAAGATACAAGTCAAAGAGATTTAAGCTTGGACATCGCTAAGAAAATGTTGACTTTATAGTTAAAATGAAAAGATTAAAAAATGGAAAACATGAAGACGAATCCACAACAATTATCAATCTTAGAAACAAGATTTATGGATAATATTTCTCTTAATTCATCTGTAAATATATATTTTTTTGGGCAGTCAAAGATCTAGTCATTGAATCTATCTTTAAGTGAATAAAAATGAAAGAAGTTGGTTATAAGATTATAAATAAATCCAGGAGAATATTATCAATTATTGATATGTCAACAAAAAAAAACCTTAAACTGGTTGTAAATCCCAACTTCACATCCTGTTGCATCTGGGAAAACCCTCATAAGCATCATGCCTGTATCCATTTTTATAGAACAGACTCTGAAGATGTTCTTACTGTGCTGTGTGAAGGAAAAACTAACATAGTAAATATAAAGAAACAACATCATATACAGGAGTTAGGTCTGTCTGGGCTGTGTTGGAGAATGCAGGGGAAACAGAGAGAGCAACTCTGGTTCCCTTTTCACCCCAGTCCCAAAAGAAAACCGCTCCTCAACAAAAAGGATGATGCTGGGATTGTGTGCCGGGTGATTTTGATGGAATAGATACCCCTCAGACCTTGCATCTAAGTTAAAGGAGACTGGATTAAATCCAGGCTTTCAACAAAAATACATAATAATAGATAAAAACCTTAACATGACACTATAGAATGGAGGGGAAACAGCGGAAGCAACTCTGGTTGTCTTTTCTCCCTGATTGCAGACGTCTGGGTTCTCCTGTAAAACCCACATTAATATCATGCCTGTATCCATTTCAGAAAAATCTAACAGAGATAAAAAAGGAAACACGATCATGTAGGAGAGTTAGGTGCTTCTGGGTTGTGTTGGAGATTGGAGGGGAAACAGGGGAAGCAACTCTGGTTCCCTCTTCACACTAATTGGAGAAGCCTGAAAACAAAATCCTTCCTCCTCTCCGAAATATGGGGATTGGTTGCAGGAAGGAGGAGTAGAACAGCATGATGGGCTGCAATTATTATTACAAGTGAATGGATCAGCAGGACCAAGAGGAGTGATTGGGCTGGGAATTAGAGTGGGTGATAGCACATACTTCTTACTTCCTGACAATATTGCTGTATGATTGCAGTGGGCCGGCCTAATCTGTAATCTCTTCTGAAATTTCCTTCTGTGGTGGAGCTTGAAGGCTGATTTCTGAGAACCCAATTCAATCCCACTCTTCATCAATGCATAGCAGCTCCCATCTGATTTGTTCCCTGCTACTGAGCTCTCTTTCTTTAAAGTTCTCGCAGGCACTGTCACAGGCAGCTTTTCCTCCTCTGAATCTTCTGCCACACCTGTAAGCTTTTGCACGAGCTCCCTGAAGCCATGGCTCTCTGTCTCAACAAATGTGGTATACACTAAAATATGTTTGGATGATGGTGTAGATTCAGAAGATTCAAGAGGCAGGGCTTGGGATTTCGTCATAATCTTCGCTCCCTGATAGGATTGAACTCCCAAATCACTGGAACCCTAAGAATTGGAAAACTAATGGCTAATATATTTGAATGGCTAGAATTGCTGAATGGCAGACAAACCCTTTCACAGGACTGCAAATTCAGAAAGAACAAACAACATGCAAAACAAAGATGAAGCAGTGGGTGCCAATAATTTCAACCCTGAAATGTACGTTAATGGAGTAATACCGCTCTTTCTTGAATTTGTCAAGAAAACAACGTTTGGGGGTAGAAAATAGTCAACGTCATTTGGACTATATTTCATATTGACGTGAAGTTGAGAAGCTTCTGATAGAAAAATTAGGCGGTGGGCACTTGACTCAACTCTATGGGACTCCTAGCTAATTGCTATAGTGCACTCTCCTAATCTATTTGTGTGTGTGTGTATGTCAATTATTGATTGTTTCCGTGTTTGATTTTGGACATGTTTTTGTATAGTTCAATTAATTTTAACATTTTCGGTCTTTTTGTTGTTTGATTTTTGACATGTTTCCTTATAATTTAATGAATTTCAACACTTTCGATTTGGTATTGTTATTTGTTGCATTATCTTCTTCTTGTCAACTGTTTGTTTGACTCATTCTTTGTGTTTTGTCTCTCCTCCATCTCTTTTCTTGTTTTGGGAGATATTTATCCATAATAGTAGCAAACAACCTTACCATAAAAATAGAATACACAATATAATATGACCAAATACCAACCATTAACTCCTATTTATACCTTAGGTTATGGTTACTTCAAAAGCATAGAGAATTATCACATGACTAAGTAAAAGCTTATGCTAGCCATAAGTTGGCCACACAAATCCTAATAAATACCATATGTTAAGGATGTGGTATGTCCCTCCCTTTTCACCACATGATGTTCTCAATGTTGACTAGATACTTATATCACTACTACATAAAGTGCAATTAGTGCCACTTTTAGGATCAATTTCACGTCATTTTAATTATTGATTTTTTTATGTTTTTATTTTTAGGATGACACAAAGTTGCTCCAAGATGGCGATGCACATATGGCAAAAGGTTTTATACCACTTTTGCACCACCACCAAAGAAGGCAACTTGTATTTTTGAATTTTATGTTATCATTACTTTTATATTTTTGGAATTATAGAGTTCAACTCCACATTAGCCCATGTTCTACCCCAAAATCACGTTAAAAGGTCTATTTACTTTTCGTATTCCTATTTAGGCCCAATTATCATTATAGGTGGTTAAGTATTACATTGTTTAAGTAAAACAACTTTCCATTACTACATTTTGGTGAACTTATGTTATATCAAACACTCTAATCCTTAGGGTTTATCCTTTTTTGTTGAACTTATGTTATATTGAACATCGCAACCTTTTGGGGTTTCCTTTTGATCAACCTAGTCACTTCCATACTACTTAGGGTTTGTATATGGCATATCCATATTTCCATATACATAATGGTTTCATACAAACCTGAATTCACATATCTTTTGAATTTCATAAATAAACCTTAATTGTTACATTTTATAATGAGTTTCATTCATACTTCCTACTTGATTGTTGTTATATAACTTTGCTTCATACTTGATAGAATTCTTTGCTTTTATATTTATGACACCCAAATTAATTAGCTCTTTTATCCCTTCGACATGAAATGCTAGATTGGCCTCTAATCCTATCACATTTCTCAAGAAGGATAAGTTTTAAATGGTTAACTGTTACTCGAGCCTAACTTATGACAATGTAAGGAGATGGTCCTATCCTCATTCCATTATCACAAGATTGAATTTGTGATAATGGACGTACATAATTGCACCTCTATGTATAAGTGACTCTCCCTTAATATTTACATTTGCCATCACTTGGTTGAATTTATGACAATTAATTGATAGAACCCACCTTTATTCCTTTTAAGTAAAATTTAATTTATAATAAGAGATGATGGAATCAATTGTGAGTTTGGACCCTAGTTCATTTTACCGTAAAACATTTTTTGAGCAACATTCAGTGGGGTAGCTAGATTAAGGTCATACGATCCCATTTAGCAAAAAAATATAGAAAGTGATATGTTTGTTAATCAATATAAAACTCTTCAAAAGATAAGATTATGTGACGAATCCAATATAAACACATCTAAATTATGGGTATTTTTCAAATAAAAACATTTAAGATATTTATACTATTTATATAACTCATTAATAAAATAAGAATAATGTAAATGCAATTTGTATTATTAAATAAAAACTAAAAAAATCAAATTTTATTTTACCTAAATCAATAATCTTCCTCATCTTCTTGTTTTATTATTATTATTTAATAAAAACTAAATACATAAAATAAAATAAAAATAAACAAAAGACATTTCCTTACTTATAAAATTCAAAAACAAAAACTTAAGAGAAATATGTATGTTTTACTTAGCCTTTTTCCAAAGTTAACATCTAGATGGAGGTCTTGTTTTTAATTCATCATTCCTGGTATTTACTTTAATAAAAAAACATTCACAAATCAAGCAATATCAAAAGTAGCAAACAAAACCGTTCATGGAGGTTTCCAACTCTCAAAAAGCATTCAAACAATGAATAAAAAGATGATGAGATTAAAACCATGGGATAAACATATGATAAATAGCCACCAATGCCCCCCAACCCCAAAGAGTTACGAAACACATCCATTATGTGAGATTACAAAATTATTTTACAAACCTTCAAGAAATGAGATAACAACTCCTAAAAATGGGCATCTCCATTATGAATGCTATTTCCTTTGTTATGCCCTACAAACAAGCCCTACATTAAGTATTTAATTATAAATAAGTATATAATTATAAATTAATCACAAAATCAAAATTTATAACAAATTATATAACTTATAACTTAATGTTTTAAGTATAAAAAATAAATATAATCATATATAATTAGAATTAATATAATTTTTGATATTAGTATAATTTTATTACATATAATTATATGTAATTGAAATTAATATTAGTATCATTTTATTAAATATATTGAGATGACACAATTGTGGCATAATGTTTGTGTGGTATTTACATCACACTGGCTTTTGTGAAAAAAGTGGGAGTGCCTGAAATCCCCCCCATTTTATGTTTTCTATTTTGACAGTGATTTTGGATTTTAAAAAAGATTTGACAAGTTAAAGTGAGATGGAAATGACAATGAGAAAAGGAAAGGAGGAGATAGAGACATGAGAAAGGAGATTAGGAAATCAGAAAGGGGAAGGAGAACATGATAGGAGAGGAAGACAAAAACATAGAATGACATACTAACATAATTTACGAAAAAACAAGAGCTTTAATGTCATGTATGAGACCAATGCAAGTGACTAATGAATAATATGAAGTGTATGCATCACCGTAGTCACTTTGAAATGCACCCTTTGGAGAGTGGTGTGGAATCTCTCCTTTCAATTGAAAAAATGGAAACACTCCTAGGTTGTGGGTGACTTGTATGTTGGAGTGAATCTCCAGAGAGGGTTGGTTCCCCTAGTTTAACACCTAAGACTAATTTCTACTCCTAATACTACTCTACTTTACTGAATTAACAAGGAAAAAGGAGAAGGAATTAAGGTAAAACTAAAAAGATGGTGATACACCAAAAAGTTTGAGGATCTTAGACTTGTTTGAACCACACAGATGGACCATAGGAACCACACACACCATACACAACTTCAAAATGGATATGTCAATGCAAAATTGTTTCAGAGAAGGGTTTGAAGCTGTGACAAAATAAAGAAGGGAAACAAATGGACTTTGGAAGATGGCAATTTGGTGAACTCCACACTCAATATCTTGCACAAAACTTGATTAAACACAATCTATGACCTGCAAATTAACTTATAACTACATAAAGACATGAAAATTAAATTGCAAATCAAGGTTTAAAACAATATCACGAGATAAAATCAGCTTAAAGACATGAAATTGCACAAACAATAGGTTATAAGAAGGTAAAAATAGTTCCTTTATTGATCCAAGAGGTGAAACCAAGTACAACAAATCACTTATCATGACCCCTGTTCTTCCACTCAAAATCTAAATTACTCCAAAATAATGAATAGAAGGTGCAAAGATCTTGATTTTAACAATGAATTCCATGGAGTTTTATAGAGAATCGAGAGAGAAAAGAAGAGGAAAATAACATACATGCAAGTATGATGCTCAAAATAGCCAAAACGTGTGAGGGCATGCATGAAGAATGATCACTAAAGCAAAAACATGCACTCTCATAAATAGAACTACATACTCAAAATAGTAAAATACATGCTCAAAATAGCAAAACACGCTTCAGAAAAGTAAACCCATGCTCTTAGAAATAACAACCCATTTGCTTTTGCACCAAAATGGAGTTTTCTTGCATGCTTTGTGATTCTTTTAATTTGCATGCTCTAAAAATAGATCTTCATGCTGAATCCCGTGAAGTCGTAAAAATAGATTTTAGTTGTGTTGTTGCGGTTGGAATTATGTGTTCTGCAATTTGTCTGTTTTTATGTGGCTTCCATTACCTTTCAAACAATTTGTTGAATTTATTAGACCTACGCGGACTTACTTTGTGCTAGTTACCATTCTGTGGCTTTCTTGACCACCTGCAACTTTCTTTGTTTTTCCTGGTTCCAAGGCTCTTAGTTTGCGGAATCACTATTGTTTCGCAGGTTTTACTTTGCTTCTTTGAAGTTTCTCGACATGGATTTTGTAGACCTATGTGGACTTTACCTGTTTGAACACTACCCCCAAAACACCGTGTTTCGGTTTTGTTTTGTTCACACAAACTAATTCCGAAAACCTGCAGAAAACTAGAAATGAAGTTTCCTTTGTTCTGCGACATTGCAAACTTCAAACTGCTATAATGTTTTCCCTTTTGATTCGTGGCTTCACACAGCCCCTTTTCCTTACATGGTGGCCTCTCCTCTTTGTTCACATGCTTTGTTTCATAGATTTTATCAATTTTGTGAAAACATCTTCATTCTCCAAGTCCGTGGAATACTTGATTTTCCTAGCCTTTGATTGGTCCACGGGTCTTCCATCCAAAACTGTCCAAGTTTAGAAGTTGGATAAATTATGCAAATAAATATGACTGCTTATTTGGATAAAAAATTGGTGAACTTCCATGGGACATTTTCCTGCTAGATGTAAGAATTAGCTTTGAAACTTCAATTGAGTATGGAGTCAAGTATACAACTTTGAAACTTCTGAGATAAGTTGCCTTTCACCCTAAAACAAATAAAACAAACCAAAACTTGTGCATCCAATGCAATTATTCAAATGATCACCACAAGGATTACACAAGGGAACTCAATCAGTGATCATTTACACAACAAAAGGAGTGGAACCTCCAACAACAACAAACAATAGAAAGAAACATCACAAAAATTGGGAAATCATACATGATCCAACTAGAAGCATGCAAAGTGTGCATAAACACTTATTTTGTAAGAAACAAACCTAAATTACTCCTAATCTAAACAAAGAGAAAGGAAAATTAAACAAAACCACATACTAGTTGGGAGAAATAACTTCCTTTTCTCACAAAATGGTGGCCATGAGATCAATTTTGCAACTAGATCACATGGTGGAGATGAAGACATGGTCGACACATTTGATTTGCTCAAAATATCAACCAAGAATAGAATAAACACCTCTTGTATGATTTGTACACTTGGTTTTTGGAGATATTGGGGCTTATCTTTGGAAACTTGAAGCTCTTTCTCATGCTTTAAAGTAAGCACAACTGATGACAACTCTATTTGTGGCTCTAGGATAGCCAAATATCTAATTGGGCATATGTTATTCTAAATTATTTGGCTGATTTATAGGGTTTGCCCATATTCCCTTGCATGTAACTCCATGAATAGAGTTATAAGAGGCACTTTCTTCATGATCTTGGATGCTTGGAAAATGTTCTGAACTTTGATCTGTCTCTCCTTGCACAAACATCTTTCCTTCCACACTTGCATGTGCCTCTTCTTTTTCAAAAAAAGTGTGAAATTTCAGACATGTCCTCAGCTTCATCAAGAAGTGTGTTTGAAATTTTATCTAATTTTTGATTTGATTCTTCAAACAACTCAACCTCCTCTATGATGATTTATGATTTAACAATTGGGTTCTCATTCTTGTCCTCTTCCTCAAAATTTATCATGTCAAATACATCCTCTTGTTTATTATGAAGCTCAAGCTGATCAACAGATATGATCTCTCCTCTTGCATGTTCTTCTTCATGATTTTCATCCAAATCTGACTTAGTAGAAGGAAGTAAGGAAAAATATGCATTTGGTGATGGGAATACAAAATAAGTAAGCTCAATGGGTTCTTCCTCGTCATCTAGATCCTCTAAATCAGAAATAAAATTCAGCCTCTTTAGTGTATAATCTTGAAAAACACTCCATTTAGTTCTCATCTTCCTTGTGTTCCTCCTCTCTATAATTGTTTGCAATCTGATTTGAAATGGTATTTACTTCTTCTACAAATAATTTAAGTTCCACACTTGGGGTTTCATTATTATCTTCATCCTCAACAAAAAAATATGACGACTGAAACATGTTGCCTTCATCAACATGTATCTTTGACTAATCTTTACATGGATCTTTATCTTTCTTTAATGTGTGATTTAAAAAAATTATCTTAAAATTTTAAACCCTTAATTGTAGAGTCACAACAAAATGATAAAGAAATAAAGTACATATTTGGCCTAAGCAATAAACAAGATAAAATTTAAACCCTAAGTGTAAGAGATAGGAAAGGAGACTTATATGATTCGTAATAATCCCTGGCGGTGTATAGAGTTGGAGAACCGATAAAACCGAAGTGTAGACTATCGCAAACAAGCCTAGAAAAATGAAGAACTATCAAAATAAGTAGGACTAGGGCACCTAGATTAGGTCAGGGGCTCCTGGGGCATTGTAGACCTCTATTGGGTGTCTGTGTCTGCTTAGAACTTCCAAAATTGGTTTTTACAGTTTTACTTCAATGTCTCTTCCCTTCACTTTTGATCGCTTGTATGTCACACTAAGTCCACAAGATTCACATGTAATCTATAAAACAAAAGACCTCCTGCAAAACCCCAAAACACATCAAATATTAAAAATAAAAAGATGCAAATGGGGAGTTGGAATGACCCCGATGGTCACCCAACTGAGTGAATTTATGATCTGTGTACTGCACTACATTTCATATTCCATGTAGTTCTACGTGTGTGTGTAGAATCGTGTCCTAGGTGGCTCTTAAGCAAGACGCACTTGAATAACGAGTAATAACTAGATGTAGAAGATGTAAATAGATGTGTGCATGGAATAATGAACTTCCCATCTTATGCATGTATGTAGAAGAATGCAGTCCCTTGTCCATTGAATGCTATCTAGATGGATGTTTGAATGATCTTATAATGATTTTTGGATGCAACCTTAGGTGGTGATAGTAAATGCTTAGTGTTAGGTCCTTCATAATGGTCACATAACTTTATATTTATATTTTTCCCTTGTTTGAATTTCGTAATTAACCATGAAAAGGAAGACCCATAAGAAAATAAGATGTCCAACGACTAGAAGAGGCCCAAAAGAGATGAGTAAGATACAAAGAGGTCAGTGGAACCTGGAGGGACGGGGCACTTGGGAGCTAGCGTCTAGACTCAAAAAATCTGAAATATCGAAAGTTAGACTAGGCAATTAGGGTGTGTAAGGATTCAAGAAGGAAAACATAAAAGAATTCAGAAAAGACTGCCAAAGAGTATGAGGTTAATTAGTAGTTTTCTCGCTTAGGAATTCATATGAATAGTAGTATGTGCCTAGGAAATAGAAATTTACCCAAATTGTGAGATAAATTTAGTGTCTACAATAGTGAGATAGTTCTTCTGTGCATGATTAGACACAATCTCATCTCTTAGAATCTAAGACCATCGATGTAAATAAGCAGTTGACTGATTGAATCATTTTCTTTTCTAAAACTGATTTGAGAAGGGTATAAGACACTGGGTAGAAGGGATGCTCCTTAATTTCAACTTGACAAACAAAGATGATATAGGATCAAGATTTCTTATATGGTCATTAGAAACACTCATATAATGACCTAAAGAACATTCTCCTTACTTTGTAACTCAAGAGATCTGAGTAATCCAAATTTTGTCCAACCTTTTCTATGTCAAGGAAGTAATCGTAACTACCCAAAACAATTATATGATGTTGTCCATGATGAGTAACTATTTCTCTGGAAAATATCATAGAATAATCAACAATGTATAAGAATGATGGCCCATCATGGATATTGCCATTCAAAACATGTATGGAAATTATCGATCATCTTCTTCCACATGCTCTTCCCAACTTTAAACTCCTCTCTTGCGGATCTTTTTAATAAAAACAACATGTAGTTCTTCAAAATATGGGGTTATTTCTTGAACCATACACTCAAATTTTGTCCATCTATTACATAGATAATTCATGATTAACCTTAATGGATACCATTACCTCAATTGGTTTTGATGGTTATTGGTTGATTGATACACACTTCTTGATGATGAACTTATTTTCTAATTTTAAAAAATTGATACAATTAAATCCTTTGGACTTTACATTTGTATCTCCTTTGCTTTGGTCCTCCTCAAACAAATCTGATTTCTAATTTTTCTGCTATGCAAATCAATCTCCCTCTTATGGTATTTAATCTTAGCCTCTATTGTTGGTTTAACTAGCTATGTGATTTAATTGAAACTCAAACATTGAGCTCCAATTTTTTAGATTTTGTCTGATAATTTCCTCACTTGGTTAACCATAGTTGTCTACCCTCCCAAACTTATTATTCTAATTAGTCATTCATCCAAAGATGTAATTATAGGACATGTGAGAGGAGGGGAGGATTAGGCTTCTAAATGATTTTTCAACAGGTTAGAAATGACAAGTGACGGTACAAATATATTCTTGTGGAGGAGAAGGGATAAAAGGAGATGCTTCAAGAAATCTAGGAACTGTGAAACTTATTAATGAGATTGTGTAGGTTGGGAAGTAGGAATGGGAGAGGTATATGATGATAGTGAGGAATTAACCCATTGGAAAGATTTCTCAACACTACATTGGTAGCAAGATTCTATTGATTCACTCCACTCTAACATATGTGGTAAAAATTTAGATAGAAAGTCTTGCTTTTCTTTAGGGCTATACCAGTTTGGCATAGAAGACCAACCCTCAAGCAGATAACCATCCCTGAAGACCAAGCTTGACTTCTTTGATGGTGCTTGTTTCCCTTATCTGTACCATTTTTTCCTCTAAAATTATGTACCTACATTTGAACATCATCACTAGAAATGAAACCGCCTTCGTAATATACATATCCTTGCTCATGAAAGAACACCATGATTAATAGGCTAACCATATAAATTATGTGGGATTTAAATCATGGGTATACACATTATGATAGGGCTGACAATACTAGATTTGGACTCAGGATTTTTGGACAAAAGGTTTGTGGATCTCTGGAATAATAGTTCAACTTGGAATCATGAGGATTCAAATGGGGAATATAAGTCATGATTGCATAATCTCATAAATGAATGACCAAATTTTTTAAATGACCTAATACTAAGAAACGAGTCATTTTAGATAAATGGAGTTGCCATATGCTAAATGAATGTGTTTGAAATAGTAATACTTGCCAAGAACTGAAAGATTTGGTAGATCTTTAATCAGATTATATGCAAGATAACATGACAACATCTTTATTCATCTAACACCATATAAATATATAGGTAACAACACTCCTATAAACAAGGAGGTAGCTACAATTTAATAATGTCCAAGGATATCTCTATAATTAACACTATTAAAACCATATATGATATAAGTTGTTAAAAAATATTCACTTACATATTATCCATGAAAACACTAATATTCCGTACATTCCCCCCTTAGTGTTTACATGGGAAGAAGCATATCAAAAAAATTTGAAATACAATCATATGCCTCCACATACTTTTAGGTATTAGATACTGCTAGCTTGGATCTTGCTGTATATGACCAATGTGATTCACCATTGGTGAATCCCATACCAGATGATCACACTTCCACTGATTCACCTACATACAAGAACTCAACAGTTCCCGCTTTCACTTCCAAAAGTGAGAATGCTCTTTCACTGGTTGATCGATGTTAGAAGTACAAAAATTGTCAGAATATCAGTAGTCATAGGATCACTCTAATTCAGCTGCCATCCTATACAATTGTTCTCAGCTATCCGCAATGCACATTCTTCTCGTTCCAATCATAATAGGGGAATGAAACCACACACCATTTTATTCTACACACAGATTACACAACTGATTTAAAGTGATGCCACCATAGTTTCAATAATGCGGCCTTGTTGTTGGTAACTGACAAGCGGCATTGATAGCTCTCCATGAACTTCCATTTCCTTCAACTTCTAATGTGACATTACTAACTCAACAAATCTGGACTTTGAGGCTCATCCAGTTTCCACATCGTTGTACTTTATGTTTGTCTTCATATCTTGACTGTAATGTGAAAACAGTTATTTTCCAGGACGTTGGTTTCAACTGAAAATGCGATCCAGGATTCAATTTTTTTCAGCTATTTTAAAATAACAACACAATTATGACATTTTTTAATACCAAAAAATGACGATACTGACAATATGACGACTCATACAGAAAAATGACTTAAAATTTTAATATTTTCAACGTCACGAAATGACTTGAATCGACTTTAAATGACACAAATTGACTAAAAGACTTATAAATCAAATATAATAGACTTATCGAATTTACTATTTAAATAGTACGTGCTTGAAATATTACTTTTTTACCTCACCTACAATGTGATTTATTATAAAATGTAAAAATGATTGAGATCTTTTGATACCCAAAATGACATATTCAGAAAAACTTTATAGCAGAAGGTTTTGCACAATGACAATTTATAACTTGGACACAACTAATCATGACTTAAATCTGTATGACACAATTAGTAGTAATCCAAGTAAAGTTGAAACTAACACAACAGTAACTTCAATACATTTATCTAGCTATAACAACCTCTAATATTGCTCCGCGATTGTTCCGGGACTGCTCTGCGTCTGTTCCGCGGCTGCTCCGCGACTGCTCCGCGGCTGCTCCGAGATTGCTCCGCGACTGCTCCGAGATTGCTCCGCGACTATTCCGCGGCTGTTCCGTGGCTTTTCCGTGGCTGTTCCGCGACTGTTCTGCGGCTGTTCCGTGACTATTCCGCGACTATTCCGGGACTGTTCCATGGTCGCTACCAGGCGTACCTCTAACCCTAATCGCGTCCATGGTGGCGGCTCTGCTCCTGGACGGGAAAACAATGCGTCTGCGGGTATGGGATCCACGTGGAGGCACCAGGACTAGGGTGGGCAGCTTTCCTCCTTCCTCCCCAGATCTAGAGGACTCGGCCCTTTCTTGCATTAACCCTAGCCACATTCATTGCATCATCTAAGGGTGTTCCTGACACAATCACCGGTCAAGGTCCCCCTCGTGGTGAACTGGAACAGGGTGATCCTGTTAGTTCACCATGCTCTGCTCGGGAATGGCAAAGGCGCATCTAGGCACGAGTCTCACTGAAACCTCCTTCAAAGGATGCATTAAAATGCAAGGAATCCTCCTATGAAACCAACAGACATCACCCCATGTATAACATTTGGGGAAGAGGTCATTTCGACTGAGGTTTACTATCAAAGAGCATGCTCTGATTTGTAGATTTGGAGGGTTTATGGCCCAGCCTTCCTGACTCTTCACGCATGGATCTCCAAGACATTGGACTCCTCTGCTAACTGGTAAGATAGACTTATATCCATGTGCTAAAGGCATTTTCATAGTGGTTTTCTCTTCAATTGCTGATAAAGACATCCATTGCTTCCAAGCTCTGGACCTTCGAGTCAAAATATTTGATCATGAAACCTTGGTTCCCATCCTTTCAACCCGCACACAGAGTCATTCTCATGGAAACCTGTTTGGATCAGGACTGCCCCATTTACCTCTCCAATTCTGGAGTCAGTGAATGTTTGACAATCCATTGGAAATACCTTGGGTACTACACTCCACATAGATTCTCAAACTTCTAATTACACCCATACTACCTATGCCTCGAATCCTGGTGGAACTTGACACTGGATAAAAATCTTCCTGCTACCATTGACCTTAGAGTGCAAAATAGAATTTGGTCACAACCTCTTAGATTATGAAGGTCTGCCTTTTCGATGTAGAAAGTGTTTCTGGATTAGGACACACCTCTACTGCTTGTGGGATGGCAAAGGGCGTCAACATGAGAAGCGCAGTTGGTGGAAAGACGCACTCCCGAAGCACTTGATCTTTCGATGGATAGAAGAGGATCTTGATTCAAATTCAAATGCTAAGGCTGAATCTGGGTTTGTCCCTGAAATTCCTTTATTGGAAAATCCTATTTCCAACAGCAAGGAAATTGCAACAAATTTATCTCATTTATTCGAAACTCAGATTGTTAGAAACATGAAAAATACACAAGCTGCTGAGGGCAGCATGGAAAATGAAAAATATATCTCTCAGGAGAACAACATGGCTGTTCCAAATGGGACATATGCGACTAAGGAAAATACTCCTCCTTTGTCTTCTTCTCCAACCGCGAAGACTCCATCAGGGTGGGTAACGGTCAACAAAAAGAAAAAATCTACCACTCTGAAGGGTAACGCTTCGCCTGGGTAAGGGTAACAGTCGCAGAGCTTCTGTTTGTTGTTTCTCTGCGGTTGGTTTGTTGTTTTTCTGCTGCTGTTTTGCTGTTATGTCTCGTTTGTGTAGCTATTTCTGAGCTACTTTGAGCTTCATTGTAACACTTGGATCTTGATCCATTCTTTTTGTTTCTCACTCTTATTCCGGCTCTCAGGCCTTCTTTTGTATTCAAGGGTATAGTCCCTTTCAAAAAACTATTTGCCAATAATAATAAAAAAAAACTTCAATACAATACTAAACTAAACCCATGCATCATCACACTAAGAGCTTAAACAAATCTAACCTATCAACATTTCTACATTAAACATGAAATGAACATTTCAAGCTAATATGCTAAATAAAATAACTTTTATCTCTTATTGAATGCTAAAAATAAGATGAGATTGAACCTCGGTAGACCTCTAGCAATCAAAGAGTTGATTATGTGCTTGAAATCCCAAGGTTTCTAAGAATGGAGTCTTGTCAAATCATGGCTACAAGACCATTTGACATATCTCCATATGAATTCAAAACTTGGGTGGATGAATACAAGAAATGGAGAAGGCAAGCTCTTCTAATGGAAGAATGCTCAAAGATGATAAATGGCTATAGTGTACGCTCTGTGCTCATTTAGGAATGTAGGTGTAAGTGTAAAGGTAGGAGGAGGGCTCTTTATATAGCCCAATGGATAGAAGAATCTCTACATCCCTCTTCATGTGAGATAAGTGGAGAGGTTGGGTTAGTTGTGGATAAGGGAGGTTTAGAAAGGGTTAAGTCAACCTTAGGAGAGTTTAGTTTGTCCTTTAGTGACCCATGGGATTTGGAGGGCTTTATTAATTAACCAAAGTGATTAATTAATAGGTGTGCAAGCTTATATAAGCTTTTTAGAGGAATAATTAGCATGATTTAGACTATGAGAGGATTTTAATCAAATAAATGATGATTTATTGATTAAATAGAAGAGAGAACTAATTAATTAATAATAATTAATTAATCTAGATAGAAAGGGGTATTAATTAATTAGAAATAATTAATTAATGTAGATAGAAAGGGAAGCTTAATTAATTAGAAATAATTAATTAATCTAGATAGAAAGGGGAGTTAATTGATTAATGGAAGGTCATTAATTGGTGTCATTGTTGGATAGAAGAGTTAATTAACTAACGTAATGTAATTAATTAACGATGATAGCGGAGAAAATGTGTGATATTGACGATATGTCATCAATTTGCAGGAAAGGGTATAATTAGCGCAATTTAAGTATTTAAATTGCTCGAGGTAAATTATAGGTGTCTACATTTGCCCCTCTTTGGGGTGGCGTAAGTGATGCCACTTCAAAGATAGTAGACAGATAAAAATTTGAAGATGTAGAAGAAAAATTAGTAGAAGTGAGAGATTCCCCCTCGAGTGTCGATGGGGTGATGATAAAAGGTGATCAACAATCGAAAAAGGTGAGAGAAAGGAAATAGAAGAATGGGTAGGATCAGGATGCCCTAGATGATAATAAGAATAATGTTGATAGGAGAATGATGTAGAAGAGGAATGATAGACAGAAAGAAAAGAGAAAGCTTTCATCCAGTGTATTGAAACAACTTTATTGTCATCATATTGCCAAAGATCTATGTCATCGGTCCTTATTAAAAAATATAAGCATACGAAAAAATTAGGATGACATGAAAATCCATACTACGAACAATTTTCCATTGCTGAAACACCCACTCAATGCAACATATGAAAAGAAATGCAATTTGAGAAGGAAACAAGCTCATGTAACAGGGAAAACAAGTACAAACACACATATTCCAACCAACAATGGTCAAGATAGTTGTACAAATGTTTTTTTATCAAGCTGAAGATCCCCAAATGTTCGTGATTGATGACAAGGGTTAAAAATGATGCCCCAGAAAGGATACATGCAAGGGAAGATGATGAAGGACATTGGGTCCAATGAAAAAGTGTAGTGCGTAATGAAACAATATCAGGAAACTAGATGTGGCCCAAAGTACCGACGAAGCAAGCAGGATAGCTTTGCAAATGGTTGCAAATCTGATGATCCACGAGTCATTTGATCTACGAAGATGCAAAATTTACAACAAGATATGGAAAGAATACCATTCGCAAGATACAAGTTTCCGCCGCTATGAGCTGGTCTACCTATTTTTGTAAATTTTACAATTTTTTAGGATTTTTGAAAAAGTTTTTTTTTTTTGGATTTTGAATTGATTTATTTGTTTTTGTTTTCTAAAATTTGGTGGATGGTGGATGTGTAGAAGAAAGTATAAGAATCAACATGAATCACCCAGACGCAAAAGAAATGCCCCAGGGAGAAGAAAGAGGTAGCATGTGGCAAATAATGCCCCGACATAATGGAAAAAAGATAAAATAATAAAAAATAATTATTCGATGGAGTGTGTAGAGAAAGGAAAATGCCTAGGGGCAATAAAAATTGTCCTAGTGAGAAGGAAGGGGTACTCAATGGAAAAAATGCTCCAGCATGGTGAAAAATGAAAGAAAAATAATTATTTAAATAAAATAATTATTCACGGCAAAAAGAATAAGAATTAGAGTGACCACAATGGTTGAAACAAGATTCCAAGAACCACGGTGGGTGAAAATGGATTAATATACCCCCTAAGGGGAGTAAATCATCGTGACCAATTCATTTGTTACTGACCACTACCAAATTTTTACTGTGAGAGCCTGATAGCGATGAGGACGATGGTGAGAGCACGAGATTGTAGGAGCCATGCTGACAGAGTTCGGGAGTATGCCCGACATGCCGCCGATGGATCCTGTGTGAGTAGTTTGATCTATCTTTATAAATTTTGTATTTAATTCCTTAATTAATGCAAAAATTGGGTCTAGGGGTAGGGCATGGCACATGTGCGCATGTGTAGCAAGTACCAATATATATGTGCCTATGCCCTAAAAAGGTGTATGCGCATCCATGCCACATACATATGACACTTGTGCGCACACGCATGCATGAAAAAATTAGTGCACACACGCATTGACCAAAAAACATGGCGCAAACATCCCTAGATGTATGCGCGCACACCTAAAGGGAAGCGCATACGCATATGCACGTGCACACACACATGTGTACTCACACATGCATACATGTGTATGCGTATGTCCACACATGTATGACAGCACACGCATATATTCAAAAGGGGGTGCAGGCACCTAGGAGAAATAAGAGGGAGGAAACGTAAAAAATGACAGTTTAGAAGAAAGAGAAAAATCAGCGGAGGATAGAAGAATGATAGAAGGACTTAGAGGAAATTGTTAGTGTCTAACACATATCATGTTTTTATAGAGATGATTTCTCGTGTTACAGATGCAAGAGTGACACACCCACATAGCGGAGATGGAGGGGAGCATGTGCTCATGAGATCAACGCACAATGACAATACTATTGGAGGTGGTGGGCCTAGGCCCTATAGCTCGCATGCCTTCTATTACACTAGACCATGGCCTACTGACTGCTTTGATTGAGCAGTGGCACAACGACATCCAATGTTTCAGGATCCTGATAGGGGAGATGACTATCACATTAGAGGATGTATGGAGGATCATGCACGTGCCTATTATAGGCTTGATGATCAAGTATATGAGTGACTTTGGTCGGATTACAACAGTGGTCAGTGACCTCTTTGGCTGTGACGAGATACCCCACAAGGGTATGCCAGTTTCATTACACGAGTGTATAGTCAATCTGACTTTGCATTGGGGGCCACTCTACTTGATGTCACTTATCAGTGGGTTTTTGCTCACTGATAAGATAGGGACATCCTTTCTGATGGGTTTGATCACGCTGGTTCATGGAGTATTCAGTGGTGAGCGATACTGATGGGGCCAGTGCATACTGGCACATTTATACTGGGATTTGTCACTTGATTACCTACCACCGTCAGAAGATGGTGGGGCCAACCTCTTTATTACAAATTTGGTCTTGGGACCACATAGCGAATCGAACACCCCATAGGTGCATTGCATGTCTGAGTTTCAGAGGAGCTGACATTCATGGCTTGGGCTCCTGTGGGTGGTGATGTATGAGGGAACTTAGGAAGTGTCTACTATTACTAGCAAGAGTTTGATGAGTTGTTGGATAGAGACATTATATGGAGGCCTTACAGGCATATATAGTGGCCCAAGGATGGAGTGGAGCTTAGCATCTATGTAGTATAGCACTTCCTTCTAGGTAGCCGTAGCTATATCACAGAGTTATACAAGGTGGACCGATGTCAATGACAGCTGGGTAGGGTTAAGGGGATTCCATAGCCAGATTTGTGGTATGCTCATCAGGATGTAGAGAGGTAGACCATGGGGCCACGTATACAGGTGGCTTGAGCTAGGGCTAGCTTTTTATAGGTGGTACCATAGGCATGGGACCCACCCGACAGATCAGAGATCCGAGGTACAACATTCTGACTACATGGATTGGTATGCCATTATTTTTACCATGACGAGTTGACCATACCAAATGAGGCATGGGTAGTAGGCATTCGGGCCCCAGCCAGAGATCCCTCATAGTAGTGATGAGGGAGATGACTAGTAGTAGCACGTGGCCTAGGTGATCCATTTGATGGGAAGCCACATGATGGGCAAGGTCCAACACAGGCTCAGAGAGTGAGGACAGAGGTGGCATAGGAGCTAAGACAGGGATATGCACAGGGTCCCAGGATTAGATTGTGCAGGGATAGGGACCCCTCTAGTAGGTACTAAAGTTGGACGATCCTCCAGTGCTACCAGAGGTACAACTAGCTACCCTACAACAGTCAGCTGCGACAAGTGAAAGCAGAGATGATCAGGCTCGATCTCATATTCTAGCAGTGACAGTAGAGCGTGACCAGGCCAGAGCCCAGGTCGGTTAAGGGGAGATGGGTCCACACATTTCTAGAAGATATGTCAGATGGCCTCTCAGATGGCTCAGGTGACGAGCCTATTACAGCAGGCTCAGACCAACTATGGCCAGTGATAGTTGAGAGAGATCGGCTGCGCACAAAGTGAGTAGTGGGCCAGGCCGAGGTTTCCTGATTATCAGTAGAGGTATCATCCTTTCCGAACGCATAGATGGGACAGTAGTGGAAACTCGCACCCATCGTGACCTAGCTACAGTGGAGGGTAGAGCCTCATATTATCAGTCGCTCTACTATGAGGTAGTTCCAGCTGGCCAGTGGGCACCAACTTATAGTCAGTCAAGTCGAGTGGATCGACGAGATCAGAGAGGCTGCAGGTATCAATGGAGTAGTCATGAGTCAGCCTATAGGGTTGCATGGGACACAGGTTATGGGTCCTCCATTACGCAGACCAGCCACTCCCTCTGAGGGTTCCAGTTAGCCTTGATTGTCATTGTGTTCTTGGATTGTATTTGTATCATGATATACAAGCCTCTTATGAAGGTGTTATACTAGACAGATGTATATGATGTACCCATTTTTTTGTTTGATGCATGCCTCTGATGAAGGATTTATTCTTTTGATCTATATATAGCATTTTTGATGTACGCCTCTGATGAAGGCATTATTCTTGAGCTGCACCCCTTTGATGGCCCATGTTGTATCGATGATGTATATCTCCTGTGAGACATAGACCTTCTATACTTGTATATATGGACACTTTGATGTGGCACCATTGTTATGAGATGATGGACCTTTATTGTTTTGGTGATTGATGCATGGATGATGGATATGTCATGATGTTATATGATTTGATTTCACATTGTGTATGTATCATGATGATAGTTGAGATGTTTGTACCACATGTGTTTTAATTTTGATATGATAGATCCATAGATAATATCAATTGATTGTACTTGTGATGCATTAGAGTAGTGGATGGGATGACATGATGATATTGACGCGTGGGGGGATAGATTTTGATATTTGCAATCCCTCTTGCCCCCATTTGATGATATGATATGTGATGATTATCTTAGCATTCATGTGTGATGTATACTTAGCTTTTTATTTATATGATGTAGAGATGATGTTAGATGTGATGATATTGATGAAGAGATGATGATGTGATAACAAAACAATGTACATGCAACAAGTAAACACAATCAAATGTTAACAAAATACTTAGTGTCAACCAACATGAATTAACACAACTATGTATAATTATTTACAAGCATGCAAGAACACACTACATATGTACAAGTAAAAATGAATCTAATCTAAGCAAGAAAAGAAAAAACTTACCAAAGTATGTCTAAGCAATAAACTATACAAATGTACAAACAAGAAGCAACTATACAAGCAAGCAAACAAAGCAAGAAACAAGATACAGTAAGTAACTAACTTTATGAAACAATTTTCTATTATTTTTTTTTTGCAAGATTGTTTTGTGAAGCACTTTTCTACTGATTTTTGTATTTTTATTTTCTAACATTTTTTAATGTTTTTGTGAAACAATTTTCTATTGTTTTTTATTTTCTAATTTTTTTTAATGTTTTTGTTTTTTTGTGAAACAATTTTCTATTGTTTTTTATTTTCTAACATTTTTGAAATTTTTTGTGTTTTTCTAAGGTTTTCTGAAGCTATGCATAGGTAACCAAGAAACGTGAATGCCCCTAGCATGTTAGACAAAGAATATATAAGGGTAGGTGTCATGTGTTTATGAACAGGAAGGTGAAGTCACACAAGTGCCCCCAACATTAGATGGGGAATAGAAAAAGACCATCCCTTCACAGATTAACAAAAGGAGAAAAATCTGGATCAAGGCTTGACAAGACTAGGCTCACAGGGAATCTTGGATGCAGATGCGGAACTAGCCCTAGGCTAAGTAAAAGTACCCTCCAGATGCAAGATGCTTGTGAACAATGAATCCTCCCAAGGCACTGGAAACCGGTTTTCACCTAAGGACCTATCCAAAGTGCCACAATTGCATGGTTTTCACCTATGGATGACCTGTTTTCTCTTTTTATTTTTCTCTTATTTTAATTTTTTTGTATTTTGATCATTTTAACTCTCTTTTTTTATTTGGTTTTCTTTTCTGATTTTTTGCACCATGTTTAAGCATAGAACCGACTTAAGGTGTATGAAATTCATAGGTTCGCAGAGCTCATCACCATTGGGATGGGAAAGTTTGTATGCTCCTGTGCCATACTTGGCCACAATGATGTAAGGTCCTAACCAATGCGGTTTGAACTTTCCTTTCTTCTCTCTTTCTGCCCTTGTGTTGAACTTATTTTCTTTCATGACCAAATCTCTGACCTCAAACTGATGAGGTATGATCCTTTTGTTGTAATTGTGAGATATTCTATTCTGATACACTTTAAGATGATTTAGGGTGTGGATGTGCTTCTCATCTAGGAGTTCCAACTCTACCAGTCTAGCCACTCTGTAATCTTCATCCTTGTCTAGATAATCCCTAAGAGAAATTCGATAGGGAGGGAAGCTCAATTTCTAATGGGATGATAGACTTTATTCCAAAAACCAGGGAATAGGGTGTCACACTAGTAGGAGTGCGAATAGAGGTCCTGTAATCCCAAAGAGCTGGGTGGATTTGCAAATTATAGTTGTGACCTGTCTTACTTACCATATTTTCCATGATTCAAACCAAATTCTTGTTAGTGGCCTTGGCCTGTCCATTGCCTTGGGGTAATATGATGTAGACCACTTTAATCTTATTTGAAACCGATGATAGATATCTTTCACTATCTTGTTCTTTGAATGATTTTCCATTGTCAGTAACTATGGCTACAAGAATGCCATACCGAAAAATAAGATGATTCATGATGAACTTTGAGATCTAAGCACTCATTACATAGGTCAAAGGGATAGCTTCCACCCACTTGGTAAAATATTCAGTAGCTGTAATGATGTGGGTGTGGCCATCAGATGAAGTAGGGGTAAGCTTCCCTATTAAATCAAGTCCCCATTTGGAAAATGGCCATGGGGTCGTGATGGGTTGCAACGGATGTGATGGGGCATGGATGAAATTTCCATACTTTTGACAGAGTACACACTTCATCACATAATTATAGTAGTTAATTTCCATGGTAGGCCAATAGTATCCCACTCTAAACAATTTCTTGGCTAGAACCATCCCTGTTTGTGTGGGCCCCACACACCCCTTGGTGCACCTCTTTAATCACTTGGAATGATTCTGTTGTATCGAGACAACATAACAGATTCCCATCGTAGCCACGATGATAGAGCATACCTCCTAAGAGGGTATAATGGGCTATCTAGAGGATAAGGCTTTGTTTTTTAGAATGGGAGATGTCAGGAGGGAACGTTTTGTCTTTAAGGTAAGTGAAGATGGGCTCATACCATGGGGAATTGGGACCAACAACATCACAAGACAGATAAGGATTCTGGCATGTCATATGCAGGCTAGCGTATATTTTCAACAAAGAAAGGCATATCATTACTTTCTGAGTGGAATGCGTAGCATAGAACCTACAGTTTTCATAGCGTGTGTAGATCTATTTTGTGCTCTTGGAATCTGTTCAAACATGATACGCACAAAATACTCTTTCAAAGTTTCAACCAACTTTTTGTAAGGGATGAGCTTCTCATCCTTGACTTTGTACTCATCATTGACTTGTTTGATGATTAACTACGAGTCACCAATGATCTTAACATGATGAATGTCCCATTTGATTGCAAGTTTCATCCCAGTGATGAGCGCCTCATACTCTGTAATATTATTCATGCAAGGAAAACCAAGGTGAAAAGCCTGAGGTATGGGGTCACCAAAAGGAGTAATTAGTACAACACCTACCCCTGAACCATGAAAAGTAAAAGATCCATCAAAGTGCACCTGCCACATGATGGATTCCTCAATGTACATTAATGAAGCATCTAGCAGATCCATATTCATAGGTTTTGTTCCTTGTAAAGGTGCTTCTACTAACTGATCAGCAAGTACCTGTCCCTTGACTAACTTTTGGTGCACAAACTTGATGTCAAATTCACTCAGTAGAATGATCGAGTTAACCATTCTACTGGTAAGGGCGGGGTTTAGACAACAGGTATTTGAGTGGGTAAACTTTTGATATAAGCTTGGTTTTAGTATTTAACAGGTAATGGGGAAGTTTTTGGAAGGTAAAAACTACAACCAAACAAGATTTTTCAATCTGAGGGTAGTTGAGCTCATAAGCAATGAGAGTACGATTGAGATAGTACACAAATTTTTTCTTTATGGCCGAGGTCATATTGGGCTAGCAATGCACCAATAGTGAATTGTGTGGCAGAAATATATAGTAGAAGTGGCTCACCAAGGGTTGGAGGCATGAGGATAGGTGGATTGGCTAAGTACTACTTAAGCAAGGTGAAATCCTATCTGTTGCTCTGGTCCCCAGATAAAGGAAACATCCTTTTTTAGTAAATGAGTGAATGAATGACATTTTTCAGCAAGTTGGGAAATGAAATGGCGAATAGCCTGTATCTTTCCCTGTAAGTTGCGCAGTTGTTTAATGTTTTTGGGAGGAGGAATTTCAGTAATAGCAGTAACTTTAGTTGGGTCTACCTCAATCCCTCTTCATGATATAATGAAACTGAGTAAATTTCTTGACAGCACGCCAAACACACATTTCTTTGGGTTCAAATGGACCTTGTACTCCCGCAGGCGTTCGAAGATATGCCAAAAAATATCAGGGTGATCTTCCCTTATCTTGGATTTCTTGAGGATATCATCCACATAGTCTTCCATGATGTCATGGATCATATCATGGAAAATCACCATCATTTCCCTTTGATAGGTTGCTCCTGTATTTTTAAGGCCAAATGGCATTACCTGATAATAGAAAGTACCCCAGGGAGTTGTGAAGGCCATCTTGTGTTGATCTTTTTCGGCTATCTTGATCTGATTGTAGCCTGAAAATCCATCCATAAGAGATAACATTTCATATCCTATAGTTGAATCAACAATCATATCGATATTAGGCAACAGAAAATCATCCTTTGGGCATGCCTTATTTATGTCTCTAAAATCGGTACAGATTCTGATCCCAACAGGCTTCTTCTGTACAGGGATGATATTTGATATCCATTCAGAAGTAATCAATGGGTTGAATGAATCCTGCCCGCGAGAAATATTTCTAACTCTTCCTTAACTAGGAGAGCCACCCTTGGGTGCATCTTTCTGAGCTTTTACTTGATGGGCTTGGTGTCTGCGTGTACAACTAAGTTGTGCACTACCAAAGTTGGATCCAAGCCTGACATATCCTTATAGGACCATGCAAACACATCTATAAATTCCTGTAGAAGTATGGTGAATGTTTTCTGTTCTCATGTTGAGAGTGAAGCTCCCAACTTGACCATTTTTGGGTCATCTTCCATGCCAATGTTTACATCAATGGTCTCTTCTACTAGCATTGTTGACAAATACTCCATATGCGTAGGATTAGGAGGAAGGTTGAGATCTTCTTCCAAGGGTGTCTCTATGATATTTTCACCCTTGGCGTGGTCACTTTTCTTGTCCATTGATTTTTTTTACTTGTTTCTCAGCCAGCGCCTCAAAGAGGTTTTCACTGTGTGACTTGGACTTTGAATTTTGCTGAGGCTTTTCATTGGAACTTTTTCCCTCACTTTTTCTTAAATTTTGCTGACCACAAAGCTTAGCTTCCTCTCCGAAGTAGGCACAGGTATCTAAGTCAATGTAGAAACCCTTTTTGTGATCTCCAATGGGGATTGTATCCTGAATGCCCATGAATTATGCAATGATCTTCATCATTTTCAAAGAGATCTAGCGGCACATGATGTTTTTGGTCCCATTCGACAAGGAAAGGGTAAACAAGGTCAATTTTAGGTTCAGTAGGGGTTATGGTGAGGACAACGGTATTCATGAATAGGTTCATGGAGGCAAGATCCTTGTATTGGCTACAGTGGGAATCTGTATCACTGTCTAAATAGTTAGAGATATCTTCACGCTTAGAACAAGTGGCATCTTGATCATTGGGGTGCAATCCATAGGGTCAAATGCCGATGTCATACCTTTCCATCTTAAAATGTGGGAGAGGAACTGGTTCTCTCAGTCCTTTCTCATTCCTTCCACATCCTAGACCTTTGTAGCCCATGGAATACATCATTCAGACTAGACTTCTCATACTCAAGGATTTGGTAGTAAGTTGGTTGAGTATCTTCTAGGACCCAAGTTGTAGGTGATCCAACAATTTCTCTTCAGCAAGCAACCCTCCAGGTAAAAATGACCCAATAGTTCACTCATCTCTAGGCCTGTCTGAAACAATAGTTGGGTCGGCCTCTAGTTTTAGGTGACAATGAGAGGTCTGAAACTAAAAGATCTTGTTGCACATTATACTCCCCATAACCATATTCCATAACCTTCATCTCCCATGAATCAAAAGGGGAATTTGATGTAGAGGCATCACAGGCGCAAGAACTGAGGGAATCTGAATCTACTCGGGACTCCATGGCTTCAAATTGAAGAGGAACAACTATATCAGCAGAGGGACACATATAGGCACCCTTACGCACAAAACTATTGAGAACTCTGCAGTGAGAAAAGGGCTCTGGATCTCCTTGTATCGTGATAATGTGCCCCTCGTGTTTCAGTTTGATGTATTTGATGGAACGTTTGATGGCACGACCTGCATGGCATGAATCCATGGTCGGCCTAGAAGCATATTGTATGGGAGTTCCAAGTCCAGGACATGAAACTTCATGTGATGACAAGTGGGTCTAACTTCCATGGGTAATGTGATTGTGCCAGCTGACTCTCTTTCCATGTTTTCATAAGTGGTTATGGTAATGACATGGGACTTGAGGTCTTCTTTGGTATGTCCTAATTGCTTAACTAATTTCAATGTGCATATATTCAATCTTGATCCATTGTCCACAAGCACTTGTTTTATCTTTTGGCGGGTAACGAATATCTCAATATACAAGGGGAGATTATGTGTTGGATCTTTAATAGGGATCTCCCTATGATTAAAGGAAATGTACTTAGTTGGGACAATATTGGCTACCGTAGCCTGAAGATGTGTAGGATCTACTTCTAGTGGCACTCCTAACCCCTGAAGAGTTTTGTATAAAATTTCCTTATGTACATTTGATATTTTGAGGAGATCCAAGATTAAAATCTTGGTAGATGTCTTCTCAAGTTGTTCTAAAAGGTTGTACCTACCATTTTGTAGAGTCGACGGAGAGGGTTCAGGAATCATGAGGTGGGCGCGCCTTTTTACTGCAACGTAATCTTTTCCCTTGATCCAAATGGTGTTCACATGGTCACTAGGGGAATGGATACACTCAATGAGAGAATCGTAATGATTATTGTCTATCTTGGTATATAGATAATTCATCGCTTTATAACTCCGGGATGAATCTCCTTGATCCGGCTTTGGCTCCTCTGACTTACCATGTTTAGGGAATGGTTCTTTTTATATCCCCATCTTTTCATTAGGCATTTGAGTTTTTTTTCTGGTTTTTCCACTTCTATCTCCCCATTATCAATGAGTTCTTGGATGTAGTGACAAAGTCGTAGACATTTGTTTCTTTTGTGTCCCTTGACATGATGTAATTCAAATAGTCATGCTCTTTGTACCAAGACGGTTTTAGAGAATTGTCATTAAAGGGTTGTGTCATGGGATAAGTCACCATGTGAGCTGCATCCAATTGTTTCAATATGGCCAACAAAGGCTCATTGAGAGGAGTGAACATTCTACATTTAGGTGGTGGTTGAATAAGTCCTTTGGTCAGTTTAAAAGGTTGACCAATTTGAACCATTTTCACGTGTTTAGAATCTATGATTCCGTCTCCCACCACGTTCTTGTTTTTGTTGAATATTTTTGGCTTTTTCGTAGGTTTGACACTTTGGTTATCCTTAGAGTGTGATTTAAGATTTCCTTTGGCAATAACGGCTTTCTCTATTTGAATGCACTTTTCAATAACTTCCTGGAAAGTGTGAAAACAATGCATTTGAAGTTGGAAGGTGATGTCTGGATTTAGATTAGGCACAACGATACTCACAAGCTACTTTTCAGGGAATGTACAAGGGAAGCAACTGGTTATCCCTCTCCATCTTTGTAGGAAGCTAGAAAATGTTTTGTTGGGACATTTTTTAGTGCCACACAAATCTGCCATGGTTATGTTGCATTCTATATTGCATGAGAAATGTCGTACAAATATTTTTGCCATTTCGGGCCTTGTAAAAATAGACCCCCAAGGTAAGCGAGTAAACCATTTTTAGGATTGCCCCCCCTATAATTTTTGGAAAAATCCATATGAGGTAGTTGTCACTGTAGGCCACTTCTTGGCATGCCATATAAAATTATTTTACATGGTCTCGTGGGTCACCCTTCCCTCTATATTTGTCAAATTTTGGCATGTCAAACTTTTTAGGGAAAGGTTGAAGTGTCATATTTTTGTCAAATGGATAAGGACATAGCTCTTCATATTGATATTTTCTGCTATTCCCCATAGTGCTCTCTTGGAGGCATGTAAGTGTCACTTTCATGGATTGCATTTCTTGAGTGTGTAATTGTTTTTTGGTAGGAGAAGCAAGGATATATACATGATGATGTTCCATATTGTCTCCTCCTTGATTGTCCAGTTGAAGTTCACTAATTTTGACCTTAAGTTTTGTCTTTTGTATATTCTTGTTTGTTTCTAATTTTTGGCTAAGGTTGCTAATTTATTGTTGAATAGGCACAACGATATCTTAAAAAGTGTGAGTTACAATTGTGAGTGACACAAAAATGTCACCAAGATATGTTAACCAAACTTTGTGAGAAAGTAAGGTATTTATATCAAGATGATATTGATATAACACACACAAGTGGTAACATGTAACACTTTTCAAAATCGAGGTAGTAATGGAATCAAACTAAAATCTTATAGTATAACTAAGAATTGTTAAAATGTGTATATCGTAACTTTACAATGTAGATTTTTAGGTCAAGTTTACAAGAAACAAGACGTAAATATCAAAATTGTAGTGATACGATATAAAAAAGGTAACCTTTCAGAGGAATTTCAAGATGATGAATCAAGCCTAATTATGACGACAATGACAATCCTAATTTGGGTATCAAGATCACAAAGGTTACCAATGATGTGAAAACGTCTCTACATACTTTAGACGTTTAACTAACCCAACCGCAAACATGGATGGGTATAAACAGACAAAAATGTGGTAGAAATAATCAATTGATAATGCAAAGGTAGTCACTCTTCTTTTGATCAACAAAGTTTCAAAAAAAGCAAAGGAAGTTGAGATCAATTGGTGGTGAAAACTATTGGCCTTACTTCGGTAGAGTTTCACCTTACCTTAGGGTAAGTGAAAAACTAAGCAAAACTAACGCTTCCCACGTTTTGTGATGAAAAATGGCTCACAATTCAAAACTATTTTGAAATGGTCAAAGTTGGCTCCTGGTCAAAGATATCTTCCTAGGTGGTTCTCTCAACTAGGTGTTACACAGATGTCTTAAGCAAGCTCGATTTATCCAAAAAGTCACCATGACTAATTTGGGAGTATCTCGGCTTTACTTTACCCCCTTCAAGCACAATGGGAAATCAGTGCGTCCATTTGTACTATCACTGGGGTCACCATACAGACAACTGGTAACACTAACTCACAAGGAACAACTAGTCAAGTAGTTTGTGTGGAGCACTTCCCGTTTCATCCACAAGGTTCCCTCTTGCGTGGACTACTTTGGGGTTCCTAGGACTAACCCCATTGTTGTAGCTTAATGCTTATGTCCTAGTTTTAAGTTGACGGGACATACCCTTATTCGAGCCTGCAAATACAATGTTTTGAATGTGGTGTGATTTTTATCTTGGTTAATTTGGTGTGGTTTGCTTAAGCACCTTTTGGAAACCTACAATGAAATTGTATTAGTAGTTTGGTTTTGTTTCGACTCCACCTTCCTTTGATAAGCATTTTTGGTTCTGCACAATGGATTAGTATTTTTCCATAACATGAATAATCATCATTTCTGATTCTCAAGATCACCTTAAGATGCAAGAGAAGAGCATACACGACACACAATTCAAGAGTTTAACAAATGGAAACACTTAATTCAAATGTGAAATATATCTTTTCTCAATTTTGGACATTCAACACAAGAATCATTTATGATTCCCAAGATCTCCCCAAAAGGTACGAGGGAAGAGCATACATGATCTTACTCTTATAATTAACATGCAAGGTTCATTCCATATTCAGTCTAGTATATCCATTAAAAAAAAAACAACACCTACAATGATATTAGCACCTTAGGAAACAAATTTTTCTACAAATTTGAGAGAAGTACGCTAGCTTAGACCGAAGCACCTACGTGTGGTTTAGGACATGTGTGCATGGTTTAGGGCATCTTTGCCCTTTGTATAAATTGAAATCCAAAGTGCACCTGCGCCACCCGAGAGATGCCAAAGCAAGGATTATGGTATGTGCACCAGGGTTTAGGCGTGAGTTCCAGGGTAGCAAAAAGGTGGTATAAGAACTCAAACAGTGTACTTGTGCCACCCGAGAGATGCCTACACTAGGATTATAGTATGTGCACTAGGGTTTGAGTGTGTGTGCGCTAGGGTAGAAAAAAATGTGGTATAAGAACTCAAACAATGTGCCTGCACCAAGATTATGGTATATGCACCAGGGTTTGGGTATATGCACTAGCCCAACAGGTTTCCAGCAGCAGTGAAGGTATAGTACGAGCAGAGTGTGTGCACGCCAAAACGTGTGCATGCACCAAGTTTAGTGTGCATGCGCCAGGGTTAGTGTGCCTATGCCAGGTTTCGTGTTCCTGTGCCCATTCTGCAACTAAAATAACGGCCAAAGACACTCAAAAGCTCAAAACACTCCAAATTTTAGTAAGTTAGCTCAAAATTGACAACAACCCATTAGAATAAAAGCTCTAAATGAAAACCTACACATATAATACCTAGAAAAATTATAAGAAATTGAACATTATTTGCCATATGTGCATATCAAAGGTTAGCCAAAAATAATAAAATTCGAGCTAGAACATTAAGGGACTAAGGATTGGTCCCACTGGGCGTGCCATATGTATGCATGAAATAGTTAGCAATGTAATTCAATTTGAAACTAGCACCTAGTAGCTTCAATAAAATGCTAAACTAAACCTATGCTTTCATCATGCTAAGAGCTTAAACAAAGGGAACCTATCAACATTTCTACATTAAACATGAAATGAACATGTCAAGATAATGTGTTAAAAAAATTAATTTCTATCTCTTATTGAATTCTAAAAATAAGATGAGATTGAACCTATGTAGATCTCTAGAAATCAAAGAGTTGATTATGTGCTTGAATTCCCAAGGTTTCTAAAAATAGAGTCTTGTCAAATCATGGCTACAAGACCATTTGACATATCTCCATATGACTTCAAAAATTGGGTGGATGAATACAAGAAATGGAAGAAGGCAATATCTTCTAATGGAAGAATGCTAAAAGATGACAAATGACTATAGTGTATGGTCTATGCTAATTTAGGAATGCATAGGTGTAAATAGTAAAGGTAGGAGGAGGGATTCTTTCTATAGCCCAATGGATAGAAGAATCTTCCTACATCCCTCTTCATGTGGGATAAATGGAGAGGTTTGGTTAGTTGTGGATAAGGAAGGTTTAGAAAGGGTTAACTCAAAATTACGAGAGTTTAGTTTGTCCTTTAGTGCCCCATGGGGTTTGAGGGGATTTATTAATTAACCAAAGTGATTAATTAAATAGGTATGTAATCTTATAGAAGCTTTTTAGAGGAATAATTAACATGATTTAGAATATGAGAGGGATATTAATCAAATAAGTGATGATTTATTGATTTAATAGAAGAGAGAATTAATTAATGAATCTAGCTAGAAAGGGGTATTAATTAATTAGAAATAATTAATTAATGTAGATAGAAAGGGGATCTTAATTAATTAGAAATAATTAATTAATCTAGATAGAAAGGGGAGTTAATTAATGGAAGGTCATTAACTGGTGTATTTTTTAGATAGAAGGGGTTAATTAACTGAAGCATAATGTAGCTAATTAATGGTGATATGGAAGAGAAAATGTGTGCCATATTGACAATATGTTGTAAATTTGCAGGAAAGAGGTATAATTAGCACAAATTAAGTATTTAAATTTCTTGGGTTACATCACAGGCGTCTACATTTTCCACGCTTTAGTGTGGCAATGAGTAACATCACTTCAAAGATAGTAAGACCATAAATTTTGAAGACGTAGAAGTTCCCAAAATGTGGCAGTAGAAGTGAGAGACACTATTATCAAGTGTTGAAATGGGGTGACCCTGAAGAGAAGCGTGCATCGAATCTGATCCGAAAAATTTGAGAGAAATGGATAGAAGACACTGAGTAGGTTGTAGGATGCCCTAGGTGATGTTAGAAGAATGAATGTTTATAGGAGGAATGATGTAGAAGAGGAATGTAATAATTGAAAGAATAGTTTCTAATCCTAAGACTACTCCAGTGTATTGAAATCAACTATATTGTCATCATATTACCAAAGAATTTACGTCAGGGTCCTTATTAAAAATATAAGTGATACGATTAAAAAGTATGATGACATGAAAATCCATACTATGAATGAGTTTTCACAGATGGACCACGAGAACCACACCCACTCAATGAAACATACAAATCAGTAATGCAATATGAGAAGGAAACAATGCTTCATTTAACAGGTTTGAAAACAAGTGACAAACACACATATTCCAACCAACAATGGAAAAAGATGGTTTTACAAGGGCATATTTTTTTAGCTCAAGATGAAGATCTTACCCAAATATTCATGATTAATGACACAAGGGGTCTAAAAATGATGCCTGCAAGATAAGCATACATACAAGGGAAGATGCATGAAGAACACTGGGTCCACTGGAAAAAGCATAGTGCACTATTGCAACAATATCACAGACAACTATATGTGCCCCAGAGTTTTGACTGAAATTTCACAGTAGGCTAGCTTTGTAAGATGGTTTTAAATATGATGATCCATGAGTCATGTGATTAGTGAAGATGTGAAATTTCAAGTACAATAGATACAATAAAGACCCATGATCTTGCAAGACACAAGTTCTTAGTTGCTATGAGCTGGTAATTACCTAGTTTTGTGCAGTTTTTATAATTTTACAATGAATTCCATTTTGTTTTATAGAGCATTGAATATTTTGAATTTTGGATAGATAATATACATTCTTTGTCTAATTTTCAAAATTTTAGAATGATGTGAGGACATGCATGTAGAATGATTAGTAGAAGAATCAGCAAGAATATCACTGTTGGTGTGAGTTATCCTATGTGCCCTCCACTCACATATGGAGGATCATGCTCACATGGGTTAGGTTTAGGGTTTGCTATTGAGCCATGCAATAGGGTTACTGAGCACCATATGAATCTTATCCCTTAAATTTGAGTGATTTATGAGCATGCTCCAAGATTAGTGCATTGTCTGTTTCTCTATACTGTGCAAGCTAAAAATCTGATTCATGCAAGTTATCCCATGTTATTGATTGAGTCTTCCTTGTAATTACGTTGGAGCCATTATGATTGAACCAAGAGTGTAAATTCCATCATGGGGCATAGATTTTTGATATTTTTCCATCAACTCTTTCATGGTATTTCAAAGCTGAGATCGGGTAAACGTGCACTCATTTCTTTGAGCTATGTGACTTACTTCTGTGTTTTTTCATGGTTATTTTAACTTTCCTCGTGCAAGTTTTCGTATCATTATATTCTAGTTTTTCCTTGCTCCACGTATTTAACTACTTTCTCTTGGAAATTTTTATGTGTTATACATGTGTGTGTAGGTATTCTATCTGAATTCTTTCAGGGGTTTTGTACCTACTTCTAGCTAACTGCAGACTTAAATTTAGAGATCAGTTACCCATGGAACACTAGAGTTATTTGTTTCTGGTTTATTTGGAAATTTTTCCTTATTAACACCCACGGAACACTATCTATAAGTTTTTTTTGTCTCCATGACCTAAAATTTTTTGAAAACCCGTAAAACACTGTAGAGAACTTCTAGATTGTCTCTGAAACGAGCACAATAGTTGTGAAAACCTGTGGAACATGAGGAAGTGCATTTTTCTTTGTGTGGAGGTGTAACCCGCATTTTTTGCCGAATACAAGTTTAGGCTGCTATAACGTTTTTCCCCTTTGCTTGCGCGACCAGTCTGCACAACCACTTGGGCATTGCATTGCGGCTAAGTCCAAAATGGCTTCAGATGCATCTTTTATTCACCAATCCTTTACCATGACTTACATCAAACCCTTGTTTTTCCTCCAAGTCCATGCCTACATTGTGTGCTTATGGGCCTGTGGTCACCGTGCTCATGGTATTCCATGCTCAAAGTCTGCCTAACTCGTAGGTCTTCTGGGTCTCAACCTACCTCCACAACGCTTGGACTGAAATTTACATTCTGGATCCCCTCTTCCCTCGCATCTTGCCATAGACTACACTTTCTTCCCAGACTGTGCCTTTTTTGGAATGTTCTTCTAATTTACTCTTGGTAGTCTCATGCCTTAAGTATTTCTAAATACTCTTCTATAATACAGGAACACAAAAGCTCTTTCATTTCCTGTGGTAAGTTTTTTTTTTAATAGTTTCTTTTTTTTTAGACTACTTTGCTAATGATAACAAAATGGTTTAAGACTTTTTACTTTTTAACAACTCTATTCTAAATAAAACGTGTCACTTGGATTTAAATGATACTTATTCCTTGGTTAAAATTGAATTTTCTTTCAGTTTTTGAGTAACCTATTTAAAACACATAGTTTTTCTCTATGAAAAAAGTCATTTCAAGTTTTTACAATAACCATTAAAATAAAAAAAAAACAATCATGGCATTGAGAGTTGTCTGATAGGGTTAGTTCTAATATTTTAAATGCTAGCACCCTTATTGCTAATAGAACAATATCTTCTAATTTTGTGTCATCATACTTCATGATCTAATTCTGATTTTAATTAGATATTAAATACTCATACATTGTAATCTCCATTTCTCTTTTTGCGATATCTAATGAATCCACGATCTAGATAATGTCACCATATGACTCATAACTATCACAGGATAACGTCTAAATCCTGTGGAACTCTTTTCAAGCTTCTAAAAATTCCTATAGCTATAACATTAGTTTCTTCAATCATTGGACGTTTCTAACGACTAATTTGTTTTGGGCATCATGGTATCAATTTTTTTTAACTAATGTACGTGCGCTCAAGCTGTGCAGTGAGACTCAACTTGAGATTCCATATCCTTGATGATCTCATCATGCGTGCACTATCCATACTGACATTTTAAAGATCATCAGAACTCCTTAGCCCGATTTCATCTAATTTCATTGTATTTTACCCTTATTATTGCTTGCGACTACTTCTAGCACATCTGCCATCAACTCAGCTTAAGAGGGCTCCTTTGTCGATCGTGAGACATTTTTTCATGGACAACTCTAAGATATTGATTTCATCCTCAATTTTTTCTTTTGTGCTTATATACGGTGTCACTTAGCTCATGCTCCACATAAACAATGATTCATGGCCAACATCATCAAAATCTACCTCATTATCATCATAATTATTATTTTCACTGATTACCTCAGGTGAGTTACCAAGTCCTCATTACGATGCACACTCAGGATTCTCTTAAATTGTATTCAATGCACTCAAAATTTATAAAATTCTACTTGCTCTTATCAGTAAGTGTGAGGACCTCTTATATTGTCATCATCATGGTTGTGATTCTTCAATTTCATGTTATTCTTATTATCTTCTCTCTCTCTTCACTATGTGATGACACTTGTTTGCAAAATTCCTTTATCTTACGTCATAGTCAAATTTTTCGAATGGAGATCAAAAATTAATAATGAAACTAAGGGATAAAGAGTATATTCCACATCACCATGGGAACTGAGACTGAAGTCAATTCCATCATATATACCTAAAAAATCATCATTATTGGTTATTTTCTTACAATGATGAAGCTTCCTAGGTCTTCTTTGCATGCTTCTGTCCTTCTCCCGAGGTTTCTCTTCCACATTGTTCTAATCTGATAACACCTCAAGATACTGCATGGACAATGTTCATCCATCTGAAATGTAATTGGATCAACACGATCTTCATCAGAGAGCACATAAGTTGGAAAATGAACTACTTAGAAGTTAGAGATCCTCAGTGACCTTTTGAAAACCTACAAGAATTCTTCTTGAAGTTATTCTCCTAATCCTCTAGATCGTTGTTAAAGGAATGTCACCTACCCTAGAGAAGATAAGATTCTCAATTAGTCTTATCTTCTTCCTGCATCTTGAAAGTTAGGTCAAACCAAATAGGTTTTAAGATTCACCTTGTGTCAACTTAGTTTACGCTATTCATAAATGAAATGTCTATGGTATCCCACATGGCCTTATTTGTAGAAAATTGCCCTACCTCTGACTATTTTTCATCCCAACTCATTCGAGAACAAAACATAACTCATTCAAATGGGGTCTCTCAGAGTCCATCAGTCACATGCCTTCTTGTAGAAAGTACATCAATTGGAGGTGTTTTAGAAGACTAAAAGTGCCCATCTAGAACTGAATGCCAAAGGATCACATCCTAAGGAAAGAAACCAGGAACTTCAACCTAAAAATGCTCTAAAAATCATAATTTGACTTCTGAGCCTAAGGCATAAAAAAAGCAAGTTAGTTGTGTTCCTACTTTGCTAAGACTAGCCATATTGGTGCCTCTGACGAGCACCTCAACTTTGTTAAACTTACTTACAGATTGATCATGCTCTGATACTCATTTACTTGAGAAGCAAATACCAATAGGGGGTGAATCCTGTATCCTAATGGTCATCAAATAGGACTTCAAGAAGAGCAACATTCAGGGGACAAGAAGTCCCTCCTCTTTAATGGGAGAGGTTCCCTTATTCAGAAACGAACCTATTTACACATATACAAAACATGATTTTCTTGTGGAACTTGGATATTATGAAAGTGTTTTCTATAAGGATCATCAATTACAAAAGGACTGAGGAATGAGAATGCGAGAATGAGCAGAAAGGCACCATTCAGAATTATAGATGACAGAGTAATTCCTTATGCATGCGAGGGTACAATGAATTGGAACAAGATCATTTGTATCATATTAAGAAGATGAAATTTGAAAAGACACAAAGTTCTGTAAATAACATCTGCGAGAATACAAAGCTTCTCAGCATAACACAGACAAATGATCTTAACAAAATTAAATGAATAGCTTTGGGATAAAGGAAATCAGATAGAACAAAGAATGAAAAGTCCTTTTGTATTGATTTCTTTATGATTTATTTACACTTTCAGAAAATAAGCCAAGTTTTTCCTCCTTCAAAATGGCGAGGAGAGGCCATTATATAGTTTACAAATTAGTTACTCCTGGTAACTACTTCTTTTAACTAAATATTAGTTAAAGGGTTGCTAATCGCAATACCCCAACTAATTACAACAAATCCGAGAGAAAGAAGGGGAAGAGAAGAGAAGAATTAGGAGAAGAAGACAGGTGCTTATGACTGGGAGGGACCCACCGACTTTAAGATCCACTGTCTGAATCTCTTCAATGCCTCGGCTATGTCTCTGCCACGTGGGACTGATGTGTTGGCAGTAGACTGAGTCCAAAATCTGAGGCACTTCTCCATTTCCTTATCAAACTCGACATGAGTATGATAATATTTATTTGCTTCTTCAATGGCAGATTGAAGAGAACAGATCTCCTTCATTTTTTCTTTGGAAATGGAGCTTTCCTTGAATAGATCCCCTTTGACAAAAGCTCTGAATTGAGCTTTGATTTCTTGTAAGGAGAGAGGCACACCAGAAGTCTCATCCTGAAGATGGCAATGTATATCTTTGAAAGCAGATACAACTAGTGTTTTGAAAGCCTCACCCTTCTGCCAGCTATTCCTTAATTCTCCCAAAGCCTCCTCCAGGACCTTGATCTTCCATTCCATGCTGTAGACCTAGGACTTTGACAAATTATCCTTTGTATCCTCAAAGACCTTGCTTGCCATCAAAATATTTTCATCTGTTTGTCCCATGAGGCGGAGGTCTACTATGCAACTGCTCCAAAGTTTAAGTTCTTTATCAATGCTCCCAATAGTGGAGGCATCCAACTCAAACTCTTAATACTCAATTAGAGCTTCTGTTGCAAGTTGTTCACCTTCCCATGGAGTTTGAAAGCTTCATCAATGAAGTTCAATCCTGCAACAAGCATATCATCCACCATGGCCTCCATAGCTCTTGCCATATACGGAATACTTGTGCATATCTTTGATACTCTGTACTTCATCTTGGCTCAAAATTACAGGTGGTGGAAGAGTAGTCAATGGGGTAGGGTCCAAAACTTTGTCCTTGGACAAAAGAGATTTGATGAAACCTGTAAGAATCTGGGCTTGTTCCTCCAACTGTTTCAATAGTTTGCTGCCCTTTCTCTACCCTCCCAATGACTCTTGTAATTGTTTCCTAAAGATTGTGGATCTCACCTTCAGGGGTAGACTCTCCCATGGGAATTCTTGAGAGCTCAAGATCAGACGCTTGTAAGTCTTGTTCTGGCTTGTCTACCATAGGCTTGGCAATCTCCAGGAATTGCTGGCCTTGAGCATCAGACACTATCCTAGAGGTAATTCTGGCTTTTTTGGCACGAGAAGGAAGGAGGAGTAGTGCCTAACAAGGCTGCCACAAATCATCAAAATTTGGTCCTGAGCTCCGGGAGGAAGGTTTCTCTTCCTATTACTTCGACAAGAGGCTGCACCCATGCAAAAGAGGAGGAGGAAGAAGCAGGTGGGGCAAGAGGACCAAGAGACAGAGAACTCATGGTGCCCAAGGTTTGTACTGCTGTTGCCTCGAGTTGAGATATGAGTGGAGTGCTTGAGGCAAGCTAGTGCAGAGGAATCAATAGTGCTTGGAAGTTCAGTGCTCTGGACTTTCTTTATTCTTATCCATTGGGGCTTCAGGGGTGCTTGCAGGAGTTGGCACTTCACTCTCTTCACTTTCACTGAGAACAATAATGTTCTCTGGTCCCGAAGGCAATTCTGCATGCTTTCTCAGGGGATCTTCTTCCACAGGCTCCTTCTTAACTTCTTTGAATTTCTTCTGATACACCTGGGTGGATGAGGAAGGAGTAGAGACTGCAGGTCCTTGAGTTGATGAGGCAGGAGGGGTTTGCACAGGTGCTTCTGATCTGGGATTCGATGCTTCCCTCCTTGGTGTTGAAGCATCCTTGGAGGAGGATTCCCCTGAGTGCCTCCTAAGCTCACAAACTTTCCTATCAAACCAGATCTTAGTCCTGACTAAGACTGGAGCTAGGATTTCAGCCAAATCATCTTTCTCCTTTTTGAACCAATCCAAGTCCTCCAAGGGAGTGTGTTTGACCACATTGTCATACTCATATGAGTACAGGTCAGAATTATCATCTTGAAGCCCTTTAGGAACTTGGTACAAATTGAGTTCTTGAATCAACTGTAGGGAAAACCTACCATAATGCCTCCTTCTGGCTTCAAAATCATCAGCACAGTCAGCCCAATAGTCCTCTGTGTCTACCCTATGATGATAGGTTATCTTGATGTTCTACTCAATAAAATTTTTCAAGTCAAAGCAAGTTCTGGGCCTTGAAGAAATGGACAGTAATGGGAGCTAGGGCCCTTTCTATATTTTGTGCATCCAGGGCTGTTTTACAGGTGTAATTTCCCAAAGAGATGGGGAAGTGCAAACCAGTAATTTTCTTGTCTCTGCAGGTTCTATGAAATTTTTCCAATTTCCTGCACATTTCTATCAAGGCCATCTTGTCATTGCAGAACATAGTAAGCTTGAGAGGAGTGCTCTCATAGCCAGCAAGCCTGATATAGGAAAATTTTCTGAATTGGATAAAATAAGCACCGTAGTGCGATATCAGACTCATGGCTTCATCAGAAAATCTTCTCGCAGTGTCACTCTTAAGAATTCTGACCATGTACATGGTGAAAGCATCATTCACCCTTCGGAAATTGTGATTGCTGATTCTAGGGTGAACTGCGGGCAGTAGGCATACACGGGGTCATCCTTGTGAGCATCGATGTAAGAAAAACCAAACCATTGCCTTGATGCTGCTAGAGTATACATCAGGTATGAAGTCATATAGAATTTCTTCATTTGTTGTACATTAGATAGCTGCTCCGCTAGGTTCATACTGATGATCTCTTCCCAGTTGATATTCTGAGTTCCCTCGCACACCATATTGATAAGCGGGCACATCCAGAAATGGAACTCATTAGTAAAGGGTAAGCCCATAACCCGAGCCAGTAGGATTATAAAATCTGACAATTCTTCACTGAAATCCACCTAGGAAAGAGTCTTGGATAGACGAGATGCCCCCTTCTTAGGGTTTTTCAAGCCAGGACTTCGCCACTCACGCCTTATAGTTATCACTGTCTTGATTGAAAAGGGTCTGTGCTTGATTTTGGGAGATAACTATAGCATTGTCCATTTCTGGAATCCTTAGTGCAATGCCAATGGTGGCAGCGTCAAGTTTGGCGATGAGCTCCCCGTGCATGTTGGTCAATTCACTCGAATCAGGGTTGAAATGAGCCCCGCATGAGAGCACTGTATCTGCACATTGCACCGAGATAGGGAAACCACCAGCAAAAGCTAGACCGCTGTCATGAATCATCTGTGCCATCGGTGAAGGGTTCGTATCTGTCATCCTTGTCCAAAAATCTCCAAAGTCAAGGTGGCGAACTTCACTGTTCCCCGATATTGGGAACGACAGACTCGAGTGGTGAAATTTTTCCTGCCCCCTAGAATTTGATCTTCATGTTGATAGTAACTTGGAGAGCAGAGCTGCAAGCTAGACTTAGGAATGGAATTGCAGGGGGAATGGATACGCATGCAGGAATTTTAGTTGCAAGGGTTCGAGCAATAGATAGCATGAAAGCAGTGTGCAAAAACGCATAGGGGGTCGTTTCATTATATAGCCGTTTAGGAGAGAGAAAGGTAATAAATGCGCATTAAATACATATCTACCAAATTGAAAAGCAAGATATTCGGGTAGAGCGGGAAAAATTAGCACGAATGGCACTTGGTTCATTTGGGACATGAGGGACGTGAAAGCGTGAGGCACGTGGCTCGGCCGATTTGGGCGAAACGGGGAAAAGATACACAAATGAACTTTTGGGACATGTGGGACGCGAAAGCGTGAAGTACGTGACTCGGCCGATTCAGGCTAAGCAGGGAAAAGAAACACAAATACTTTCGAAACACATGGGACAAAAGTATGCAAAGTACATGGCTCGGCTGAATCAGACGAAAATGGAACAACTGGTCTGGGTGTGAACTTGGGACATTTGGGACAAAAATTTCTGACGGGCCCGAAAAGAACAGACTTCGGGTAAACCGGCTGATCAGGGAATAGAGGGCCCAATTGAACTTGGGACACGTGGGACAAAAATGTTCCGACAGGCCCGGGAAAACACACAAACTGACCCAAAAAACACAGAATTTCCCAATTTCTTGACTTTTCACATTATCAAGACAACAGAAAAGACACTTAACCTCAAAATTTTAAATTTTCAACTTCTTAAAAGCAAGGGAATTTTGAGTGGACAAAAGCTGGCTCCTTCTGGGGATGACTCTGCATAAATTCAAAGAACAAAGTCAAAAAGAAAACCAATACAGAGGACAACACACCAAAACAAAGGGAAAGAAAAACAAAACGCTATACAAAATATACACAGGACTTCCTAATCACCTATGACTTGAACAATTTTAGGTACTGCCCACTATAAGGAAGTGGGAGAGAAGAACCATCCATATCAAGAAGATCAACACCTATAAATTTATTTCACATATACTTTAGTATTCATAAATTATCAATTCAACTTAACCATTAAACATGCATTCATCATGAAACATAACCATACATGAGAAATGAGAACACAAGTACACTATACATAAGTTGGAAACCAATGAAGGTAAGAAAAACCACTAAAAAAATCTTGGAAAAATTTATATATAGAAATGAATCAAATTTAGTTGAGCACCAACCCAACAAGGAGCACCAACCCCTAAAATTTTAGTAGAGCACCAACCTTACAAGGAACACCAACCCCTAATTTTAGTAGAGAACCATCCCAACAAGGAAGCTACAACTCCCTAGATGACTCAGAACTAGCTCAACCACCTGATTTTTTGTCACCTATAGAATTTTTTCACAACAACTGATGATGAAACCTATTCATCACTCCTTTCTTATATCTTTTTCAAATATGTCTTCTAGGCCTCTTCGCTCAAGAACTTTACCAAGATGACTAGGCGAAATGACCTATCTCTCTAACAACAGGACAAACTATAGAACATCCTGAACTATCCTTTTCTCCTCCTTGATGGTCACTAAGACCTTCTACTCTCTTTATTACTTCCCTTTAGCTCATTTATGCCACTTACACCTTTAACATCAAAATAGGTCTTCTTCACTTGCTTATATACATGACTTAAGAATCATACACATCTAGGTCAGCCATAATAGGTCATATATCATTAAAAAAATATTAATACACCATGAAAACATCATACAATAGCTACAATATGTCAGAAACAATATATGAAAACTCAAATACTTCATTAGGACATAATTAGGCCTAAATACACTCAAACACCTTCTTCACCGAGACCTAGTCTTCTTGGCCCACATGGCCTTCAAAAAACATTAGGAACCCCTTAGACATGTTTCCTAATTCTTATAACAGCCTCCAACATTCTTCTTATATGTTACAAAGCCACCATCAGGATCAACTGTCCTCATTAGGTCAGTGACCTACAAAACTAGTCTTCACATAGTGAGCTCAAACACTCATAAAATCACTTAATTATATATATATATATATGAAGCTGATACATTACCTCAAGTTCATTACCAATTTATTGTAACACCATCACTTGAACTGTAAGTTCCTAAGAACACCTTGCCAACATGCACATCCAGAACAGTCCTCACACCATGAAAACCAGTCAAGAAAGATTGACCATCCAACACTTGCATTGACCCATTAAAAGTATTCTGATGCATGAAAATGGTATAATAATAAACCTTTATCACTCTCAAAGATCCAAACACCATGGTCAAGAGATAATTATTGGTCTTACAAACCAATCTCTAAATCCTAATTTCCTAGTCTAGAACTAGGAAAAACTAGTCATTTTGTGCACACCACTTAACCTCATTTGATGGTTCACAGAGCTTCTCCAAAGAAAAAATATGAACTAAAATTCATGAATGAAACATCAAAATTCATAATAAAACATAACTCTTAGTTTAAATGACCAATAACATCTCTACAATAAGGTCACCAAAAACTATGTTTACACTCCAAAAACTAGTCTTGAAAGAATGACTTCCACATACCATCTAAGAGATAAAAAATATTTTGAAACCATTCCAAAACATGTATTAGGGCTTCCATAATTCCTCAAACATCCATTTATTCATCTTTTCCAATGCAAAATTTGAGAGAAAACATAACTTATTCAGAAACATACAATTTACTGTGGGGTCCACTCACTCTCATGACACCTCAATGCCACTTGGAGATACCTAATAGATTCTAGAGCCTCAATTAATTAAAACAGGTCACCCAATCCATTTTGGTTCATATTGAGAAATATCTTCTCCATCGCTACCTTCATAGGGTTTTAGGAGGGTTTTAGACCACCTTACCTTCTTAACGATTGTTCATAAAGCTTAAGGCCTCAATCTATGAACTAATTAATGGAGATCCTTATTAGGTACATTCCCTAACTAAAATCAAGAGATAATCCTCCCATGAAAAGGTCACACATTCCAATGAGCACAAAAATTCCTTCTTGAGTTAGGTTTCTCACTTTTGTGAGGTCGGTAGAGCTAAAAACCCATTTTCTTTCTTCTTCCTTCAAACCTAGGCTTTAAAATTTGTCCAAACCTCTAGAAAAACCTTCTACACATTTTCAATGCTCAAATTTACATCTCCATTCTGAAATATGTCAAAAAAACCTCAGTAGGCCACGTAGGGCTTAAGACATGATCTAGTGCAAACCTAGAAAGTATGTCTGAAACTTGTATACAAAATTTGAGACACTTGTGAGTGTCTTAACACCTCATCCTCATGCTCTCCATGCTATTACCATACTTAACAAACTTCCACACACATGTGATCCACCTACTAGCTATCATACCTAAGGCCATGCATGCAACACAACACACAAAGACCATAATTTATCATTTTCTACCAATCAACCTTCACATAATATGGCATCACAATCTTTCTAACAGCATCTTGACACCTCAGACATCCATATTTTTCATTAATTACATATGGACTCTTGGCCACATCGATGACAACACTCTATGACTACTAAAAAATCAACACCTTCATCATCACACTTTGACATCAATGACAACACAATGCCAACAGTGATCGTCCACATTTTTAATTTATTTAAAACACTCTTCAATTTGCATCCTTAGGACCCCTTTTGTAACATGATAATGACAAAGGATGCAATCATAAAGCTATTATAAGGATCCATTAATGATTATATCTGACACCAAAGATCTAATAAAATATGTTTTTGGATTTTCAAATACACATACTGTGAAAGAGCTCATACCTTGAAGGGATGTATACAGGACTTCAACTCATGTGTGCATATGTATGAATGCGCTTGTATGCACTATCTTGACTCTGGTCTCCATCATAGGGCTAAAAATATCCCCCTGAGAAAATGCAAGTACTTTCACTAGGAGCAAGAGTACATTATCCTGTGGTAATCGGGACGAGAACACATGATAGACTACCCCTAAGTCTGTATGACCTACTAGTGAACTATCACGATGAGGATCCAATCTGAATGTGATTCATGAGCCTTAAATATGTACTGCCACGTAGAAGGTGGATATCTCAACACACACCATATGGAGAATGGGTGAGATTAGTTTTCATGCTCTCCCTGAGTTAAAAGATCTGTGTAAACCTGCAACTTAGGATCTTGACATAAATCACCCTCTTCAACTAACACTTATAGACATATCTCTTAATCTATCTTGTGAATGAGCATGCATACCTTCTTGACACATTATACCTTCTTATGGAGATATATACATTACATGGGATTGTGATGAATCCCCCTTAGATCATTGTCACCTTCAAGGACATGCTATACTGATTCAGGTGCAATATGATAGTGCTTTAGTTTCCATACAACTTTGATGTGACCTGTCGTTATAGGAAAAACATGACACCTTCTAAATTTGAGGCGTACATCAAATGTTTGCTCATCTAATGTACAAACTAAAATATTTATTGAATAAATCAAACAACATAAGTAAAATTTCATACCTTGAACCATTATGCTCACCAGATCATCCCCCTGATGCTATCTTTAGGACATCCTTTGACTAACTGTTGGTTTAGTAAATCACACTGAAGCCCTTACCCTCAATTTGATATATACCTATTCCTTGTACTAGCATAGAACTCAAACCTATATAAAAACTTTCTTTTGAATGCCATGATAATTGCATTTACTGGTTCTCATCTTGGACCATACAACAGTTGATCACTAAGGATAGTCATGATTGGTCATAGTCAATCAGCTGATTTATTTTTTCTTGAGGAGCTGAACTAGGATACCTTCTTGACTTAGCATCCCTTATCTCTATGCACCCATGTATTCTATATTGGAGGATTTGACCTTGCACTTATCTGAGCTACAAATATTACCTATTTCATATAGCAAATCCCATGAGTCCTTAGGAATCCATTAATTAGTGCATAGATATAGTAATTCACATGTGCAATTAGAAGTATCCTTAAGGTGTTCAAAATATTCTTTTGAGTAGATATAATTGGTAAAAATATCATGGAGTAAATTTGATTCTTGGTTGATACATGGTTCAAAGCTTGAATAAAATCTTAGATAGTCATATGGAATGTGTTATCATTACTAATAGAAGGATCTGAATACCTGACTCAGGAATTGTATTCACTTGGGGAGGTCCTTCATAATATCATGATGGAGATACACTTGTTTGACACACTTATGTAGCACCTATGTTATCACCAAAAACAACACCCTCTGATTTTCTTGCATGTGAATGAAATGGGACATAAATATTTTTAGTAAACATGGAGTTATCTCAAGGTGTGGGACCAAATAAACTAAGATATAGTTCTCGAGAGAATGTTGGTTCCTCTTCCTAATATAATGCTAAAACTAGCTCCTAATGTTGGAAATATAACTATTTAATCCTATCCTATGATTCCAAGGGACCAGGGAGAAGAAAAAATACATGAAAATGAGAAAATCCTATAATAATGAGGTGATAGCACTAAGAGAAAGGGTGATTCAGGATACTCTATAATAGCATGAAAATGGGAAGAAATGGGGATATAGAGGGCATATAGAACACCATAGTCTAGGAACACACATTCAAAACACCATTTCCATCAAATACATCCATTTAGAGCTTGAAAGAAACTATAAAATGCACAAAAATACCTTTAAATGTAATGTACATGAAAGAGAATGCAATGAAACATAAGAAAGGGTTGAAGAATAGCCAGAAAAATTGATTTTATTGTTTCATATAATCACACATTTCATTACAATGAGAGAATAGAGGAATGGATATCATTGAAAAATTCCCAAAATGGAGGCTTGAAGCTCACATACACGTGCAACAACTTGTAGAAGAATGGAAGAGACAGATAGAGAATATTCAACAATAACCTCAAAAAATGAGTTGGTTTTTACAATATATGGAAGAAAGAAAGATAGAGAGAAGAGGAAAATTCTGAAATCTTCATTCCAACCAGAAAAAATGGTCATTAAATGACTAGCAAAACATCATGGTGAACCTGAAAACCTCATCCCTCCATGTCCTCTAGCTTATTAGAGAAGAAACTATGTGGCCATGCCTTCCATTAAATGCCTTTTCAATTGCAGTTGGAATGTGTACATTTTGGAATCTGGATACATTTCTTTGTTTTATTCTGACCAACCCCACCTAATTTTCAATATTTTATTGTTTCATGATGAAGATCTTTGAAATATGTTTCCAAAAAGAACTAATTATATTGGATCTGGTGCCCTAGTGGAGTGAGTTATGGAAACGCAGGTTCTCTGAGCTGCCATTACTAGGCATTGCTTTCAAGTTATTCCCCATCGGGATCCCCCCCAACACTATTTCACCTTGCCTCTTAATGGGTTTGTGAAAACACTACTTCGAAGTCACATTCCCCATGTGAGCTCCACACTACTTCTTCAATTATCTGGCCTTGTTCTGTGCAACTCGACAAGTCTCATCAACTCGGGTCCTGAGAGTAAGCTTTGATCATTTATGTTTAGTAGTAAAGAAGCAACGCTTAACTTCTCCCACACCCTTTGCTATCCTTGTTCACGGGGTTTTTAGAACTACTTTACTTCATGTTTTCGGAGTTTCACTTACTTCACAGTAAGTATGACCCTCATAACTCCATAAAGATCCATTCTCTTATCTATATGGTTTTTAGCTATGTTTAGCTTCGTGAGAACCTCTAGACTTCAATTTTCTTGTGCTTTAAAGACCCTACCATGACTCCAACTGCAAGTACTGAGTCGATAAACCTGCAAGTCACTACCAACTCATTGGTTTTGCGGATAAATGGGATGACTCAACTTCAACTAGGCTTGGGGAAGACTATTGCCCCAAATTTCTAGGTGAGCTCGCCCTTAAGCTCGCCAAGTTACACTCCTTTACACTTTCTCATGCTTTTCACAGATTTGGGTCTCTAATTTACATGACTCATTTTTCCCAAGTATTTATATTTTTTTAGAAACGTTGGAAAGTTGATCCAAGGACCCCACAATAAACACTTGCTTTAGTGCACTCAAGAAATCCTCTTGAAACTACTGAAATTGTGCCTAATTAACTCCCTATGACTTGGTAGTTCCCTAAAGGTCCTAAAGAACCCTCCCAAGTCTAAAATATCACTGTTATCTATTTTTTCTAGGGGGAAATGGATAAAAAACATGCCCCAACTCAACAAGGCTATCTTGCTCGTGAGTTAGATAGATCTGATCTCCAAGTGGACCTTATTGTTTCATCCTGGGCATGAAGTCATATTTAGTATCTTGAACTGATCCAGATGTTAAACCTATACCCCTAGGAAGGGGACTAAAGTGTTATTTGGACCCCAACAAGTGCTTCAATCATAGAAATACCCTTTAACTCATGAATTGACCTGATTTCTTCGAAATTTATAAAAAAATCTTATTAGTAAGGTTTTATGTGAGTGATTTTTTTTATCCTACAAATCAACCCCCTTTATCAGGATTGAAAAGTTGTCAATGAACATGATGACCTTCATTCTTGTTACCTTCATGGGACACTATCTAGAGCTGACCAGCCAACCTGATAGCATCTACTTGAGTTTCTCACAATTCAGTAATATTTTCTATTCTAAACCTGAATCCTCCACCCCTGAACCTTCATGTAAAATTGATTCGAGAGTTGAATCTTCCACTAGAAACTAAGGAGGATCTTGGATAAAATAGAGGAGGGATATCCTATTAAACTGCTATCATAATAAGGTTCCATGAGAGTGGACATACTTTTTGAAATGCTTCAAAAATTCACCTTCTCCCCATGTAAAATGTCCTAATTCTGATTAATCACTGAGAAGGGGTAGTAGAAGCTCAAGTCCATAATGTAACTTGATCTTGAAATCTAGATCTATTTGAGTTGAATGAATGAAAACTATGAAACTGTCTCTAAATCTAATTTTTAGTTTCTCTACATTTGAAACTTCTCAGAAGCATGGAAACTGAATTCCCATAAAATTTGAACCTCTTCACTACAACACCTTCATGCAACCTCCATGAACATGTGCAAAGAGGACCATCCAGAAGCAATAAAACATGTGTAAATCACTCAGGGAAACTGAAACCTATTCTACCAACAAAATAGTATCCTAAAATCACTTTGAGGAATTATAAATCTAAAGCTAATATGCACAAATATGAGTATTTTACGTTGAATAAAAATTCTATAGATAGATTCCATTGATCGGAATATGTAATTATTCTCCATCCAACTTCGATAATTGGAAATCATTGTTTGTATTGCATCCTGAGATCATGTAGGGACCACTCTATATAACATCAAACTTTGAATTCTTAGCTTGGTTTTTCCTTATCAGCATCCTACTTTAGGATGAAGTATCCCTTTTGGAAATTTTTGGCTTTGGCCTTTCTTGTCAAATATCCTCTTGATTAGAGCTTTTTATCCTTTTCCTTTGAAATTTGCATTTCTTTGTTTCTCAACTCCTCTAACTCCATGAGTTGATACGTATGTCTGAATTCCATGGCTCCAAACTCAAATAACTCTAATTGTTTGATAAGCTACTAGTGTTGGAAATTCAAGAGATATGAGAAACCTGTTGCTTCTTTTCCATAGAACTATCTTGTAGGGATAACTGTCCATTTGATCTCTTGGGTGTGACTGATAAGTCCGTAAGGCTGATTTCAAATTTTTGTGCCAAGTCCTCTAGTTCTCATCCAAAGTCCTGCTTATGATCCTCAAGAGATTCTTGTTTGTGGACTCATCTTGTCCATTACCCTAGGGGTAATAGTTATAAAAAGTTATAAATTATATCCCATTATTAACAACCCAATCAGAGATTTTGGTGCCAAGGAATGTTAAAGGATTTTCAAAAATGATAGAGGAGGAGACACTAAACCTAGTTACAATTACTTCATAGAAATCCAGTATGCTAGTTACAAGGAGAATCTACTTGTGGCCTTCGCTTGAGTTTGGATTGATGAACCCAATGAAATCCAATCCCCATTACATGAACGGTTGGTCCACTGAGATTGGGTGTAATGGAAGAGATGCTAGCTTTTCTTTTCCTATAAAAAATGCACATTTCTTGCCTTTCTTGATCCGTGTATAGCAATTAATGAAGATATTAGGCTAGTAGTAACCAACTTTCTTGATTATGAGAGCTATGAATCTCACATAAAAGTAGCCTCTGGCTTCCCCATCATGGAACTCATGAAATATTTTCTCAATTTGATATGTTGTAATGCACCTTAAGAGGACTCCATTCACAACATTCTTGAACAAAATTCCATCAGTAAGAAGAAAAGGAATGAATTGGATCCTAAAATACATTCTCTTGGATTTATTCAATCCCTGAGGTAATTGACCTATTTGGAGGAGGTTAATAATATCTTGGGTCTAGCAAGGTGTGGGTAAAGCCTCAGTTTTTTGTTCTTGATCACTTGGAACACCAGAACAACTCCATCTTCATCCTTTGATTTTGTGTGTTGAGTTGAGACTAGTTGTTCACACAATCCCTTACCTCTAACCAATTCGGTTACCTTGATGTTTATATCATAATCCATCACTTTGGTAATCCAGCCAACTTTTTTCTCATTTAAATCTATGTTCAAAAGGAAATCCTTCACACTGACATGTGAAACTAACAAATGAATTTTGTTGTTGGAGACTAGACGCCTGAATTTATTTAAGCTTCTTATGATGACAAGAACATGCTTATCGATGAGTGAGTATATTACCTCATAGCATTCTAGGCTCTGGCTAAAAAATGAAACATGATGCTCCAAATCTTCCTTGTTTGAAGTTGTACATGTATTGCAGATATTGTTTTTGTACCACGAAAATCATATAGAGTGAAGTCCTTTAAAAATACTGGTTAATGAGGATTGGAGCTTGTGGTATTGCTTTCTTTATATCTTCAAATATATCTTTACCCTTAGTTTTCCATTTAAATTCCATGCTCTTCTTCAACATCAGTGTTATTGGTTTAACTAGATTAGCAAAATTAGGCACAAACATTCTGATAAAGTTTATCCTTCCAAAGAAAATTTGGAGAGGTTTCTTGTGACTAGGAAGTGGCAATGCAAGAATGGTGTTGACTCTCTCCAGATTAATAGTCAATCCTGTTAGGGTAAATTTATTTTACCTAAGTTAATTATGCATTTAATATTATTATTTGGTTATATTTGTATAACCATTTATTTTATCTTATTTAAGTTTTTACGTTGCATAGTTGCAACTTATTATTTGTTTGTATTTAATTATTGTTGTTTCCCAGATGTATTTTGGAATCTGTTGTGATTATGGTTGTACCTGTGCAACATCTCATTTATCTGCACATGGCTGTTCAATTCCTATAAGAATTACAACCCATCTATTGTAAATTAGTTTGATGATTAATAAAAGATTACAGGCTTCTGTCCCTATTTTACAGGAGACCCATAGCTACCTCCCGTAGCTTCCTAAAACTCATTGCAGTCCCACAACCTCTTGTTTGATCTCCAGGTAAACGTAAAGATTTTTTTTGCCTTGGTGCCCTCTGCACTAGGAAAATTTGTTCCTAGAAGCTAATCAATTTCAGGTATTTAAAAAAAAAAAATTTATTTTAGTACTCCCTATTAGGGGTTTTACCTCTAAATCTAGAGGTCCTATTAGTCACTGCTAGAGCTAGAATTTTTTTAGACTTGGCAGAGAGTGTGTCAAGGTGGAAGTGAGCTATTTGTAGAGCTCCCTCACCGAGCTACTGAGCTGCTGGGATGAGTTATTTGTGCATTGGTGAGTTGTGGTGAAATATTGAAAACTGTGTTCATCCTTGCATATGGATCAGGCTATCTAGCAGTCGAGCTGAGTTGTTATATTAATTAGAATGATGATATGGTTCAAGAACTGAACTGAGCAATCAAGGTTCCCTCCAAACACCAAGCATTTCTTGTGACCCTACAATGACAAAGGTTGATCATCTTGCATTTTTAATGCCGAGATGGTTCCTCTTACTGATCCGTTCAACATCCCCTGATTCATATTGCATTTAGCCAATGTTCATCCCTGTGGATCAAAAAATATACAAATCCGGGCCGTCACACAACTCCATACTGAGTTGAGAAACAATATTCATTGGGATACCTCACAAAACAATGACCCATGCAACTTACGTCGAGCCTATACCAAAGAAAAACACACAAATCCATAAGCATTGCATATCCATTCCTAAGACCTGCACAAAAGCCAGAGGAGATATTCCAATAATGGATCTTAAAAAAAAACAACACCAAGCATAATATTCCATGGTGGATCAATCAACAATTCATGGAGAAAATACACATGCGAGCTGCATTACAATACATTTGCATTCAAGTAAACAAATTTTGGTGGAGAAAAATAGTCACAACAAAGCAGCGCCCCAAGGAGATAATCAAAGGAACATTTTGTTGACAATAACCCTAAATTCCCACCCACGTGGAATCCTCATTGGCACCACGTCATTTTTAAAAGGGTTAGTTCCTTTTTGAATTTTTTATATACAAAGTGCTTCACAAAATAGGTAAAGTGCATTGGTGATTTAGTGGTTAGTGCAAAGGTGTTAGGTTTGAGAGGTTAAGAGTTCGACTCACCATTTAAGCCAAAGTTTTTAAACTATTTTGAATTGGTGATAGTTTTATAGATAGGATAAGAAAGCCAAGATAATCATCTTGTTTAGAGTGTCCGACGATGTGCAACCCCACATTCGAGATGCCAAAATTGAAAAAGAAGCATGGGATAAGTTAAGCACAGTAAACGAGGCCAAAAACAAGAATGTCATACTGAATTTGCAGAGTCAGTTACATACATTGAAGTTTAAGTAAAATGAGAAAATCGAAGCTTTCTTGAGAAGAGTTACAGAGTTGAGGGATTCACTTCTAGCCCTGGGAGAAGTGGTCACAGATGAGGCTCTCATTCCCATTGTTCTGAGATCCCTCCCTCCTTCATACCACATTTTTGTGACAACCCTAAACTTGTCAGATACGACAGTTAGTTTTGACAAGCTAGTAAACCTACTACAACAAGAGGAAGTCATGTACAATAAGGATGATGAAGAGGAGCAATCACTTTCTTCTCATCAAAAATGGAAAGGAAAAGGGAAAGGCAAACATAATTCCTATAAAAAAACCCCAAAATCATAATCAGAATCAACAAGGGGATAAGCAACAGGAGAATAAATGTCCAATCTACAAAAGAGGACATGAATTGAAAGATTGTTGGTATAATACTTATAAAAAAGGTTCATCACGAAAATCTAGAAATCAACACCAACAATCTCACAAGGGACATATAAACTACAATCAAGGGCAGAAAAATGGGAACTAGAAAAGAAAACCCTATTAGCAAGGAAATATTATTAAACAAGAAGAACATTCAAATAATGAAGACTACTTGTACACTGCTCGATCAAGTGAAACCTCCACGTCATCTAGTGATGTATGGTACATTGATTCAGGAGCCACTCAACACATGACCAACCACCTAGAGTGGTTTACTTCAATGAGGGACACACCTTCGAAAAACCACGTTTTGTTAGGTGATGGTTCTTAATACACATTACATGGGATTGGGAACATTTATCCACCTCTTGGTTCACGTAAATGTAGATTGTCATATGTGTTATATGTCCCTAGGTTGACTAAAAATCTGGTTTCAGTCAGTCAACTCCTATATCAGAACTTGAAAATTGACTTCCATAGTCATTCTAGAAATAAAATGTGTCTAATTAAAGACAAATCACGAGGCTCAAAAATAGTTGCAAAAGCCTCCAATGTGGGACGTATGTTCTAACTTGATTTTTTTCACAGAGACGATCAAGAACTTATGGCTAAGAACTCTACCTCTACACAGTTATGGCATTAGATACTTGGTCATATTAGTTTAAAGTATCTCAAGACACTTACTAGCTCAATATGGTAAATGGTTTACCATCTCTTCAAAAGGATACAGATAAATGTCCTCACTGCCTTACAGGAAAACAACATATAGTTTCATTCCAGAAAAATATGTATCAAGCTCACGGTAAGCTTGATTTGGTTCATACTGATCTTTAAAGTCCAAAGCAACCAAGTAATTCTGGGTTCCAATACTTCATGCTTTGTGTTGATGATTATTCAAGAAAAATGTGGATATACTGTCTTCTCAAGAAAAGTCAAGCTTTTGAAACCTTCAAGAAGTTCAAAGTGGCTGTTGAGCATGAAACTGGTCATCACATCATAAATCTCCACTCATATTGAGGGGGGGAATTCACCAGTGATGAGTTCAAAGACTACCTACAAGCTCATGGGATTTATTGACAAATTCCTTCACACACACCATAGAAAAATGGTGTTGTTGAGAGAAGAAATCATACTATCATGGAAATGGTGCAATGCATGATCGATGATTCTGAACTAACAAGGACATTCTAGGAAGAAGTAGTAAAACATAATTGTATTTATTGAACAAAGTTCCCACAGTTGATCTTGATGGAGTAACACCACAATAAGCATGGTAAAAAATGAAGCCATCTATTGCAAACCTCAGAGTATTTGGGTGTAAAGCATGTATGAATACAAAGTTTTGTTGAATAATGAGAAACAAAGTTTTGTTTCTGCTTGGGTATATGCATATAAATTTTCTCATTAGAAAGCAACAAGGCGCATCTTGAGATATCTCAAGGGATCAGTGGATCTTGGTCTAGAATACAAGAAGAATGACAAATTCTTCTTGTCAGGATATTTGAATTCAGATCATGAAGGAAACATTGATGACATAAAATCCACTTCCAGTTTTGTTTTATTTATGGGATGTGGACCAATATCACAGGGAATCAAGAAACAAAACTTTGTTTCTCATTCTTCCACAAAATTTGAGTATCATTCTACATGAGAAGCAATTTGTGAAGCAATATGGCTACGTCACATACTTGAAGGACTTGGAATACCACAGGACAAACTGACCACCTTGTATGTTTACAATGAAGGTGTTCTCAAACTTGTTCGTAAACTAATTTTTCATGAAAGAACAAAACACATTAAAGTACAGGTACATTTCATAAACAAACATGTTTTGAAGCATAATATACAACTTTAGTTTTTTCTAACAGCTGAACAAAAAGTATATATATTCACAAAGTCACTTGCACGTGACAAGTTTGAGTTGTTCAGAGAATTCCTCTCCTCATCCCTTGAGGTAATTAAAAATTAGGGGGGGGGGGAATGTTAGGGTAAATTTATTTTACCTAAGTTAATTGTTTATTTAATATTATTATTTGGTTATATTTGTATAACCATTTATTTTTTCTTATTTAAGTTTGTATGTTGCATAGTTGCAACTTATTATTTGTTTGTATTTAATTATTGGTTCTTCCCAAATGTATTTTGGAAGATGTTGTGATTATGGTTGTACCCGTGCAATATCTCATTTATCTACACATGGATTTTCAATTCCTATAAGAATTGTAGCCCATATGTTGTAAATTAATTTTGATGATTAATAAAATATTCCAGGCTTCTGTCTCTATTTTACAAATCCTTCTTTGGATATAATGTGGTCTGGGAGGTTACCTTCATGAGACAAGAATATGCATTTCTTCTGATTAAGGAAAAATCTAAACTACCTACATCTCTCAAACACTTTCCTGAGATGGGAAAGATGGTCAGTTGCGTTCTTGGAGAAAAATATAATGTCATCAATAAACAGAAGAACCATCTTGTTAATCATCCCCTTGAACACCATGTCCATGGCTATTTGGAATGTTTCGCCAGCATTGGATAAGATAAATGGAATTTTCCTATAAGCATATGTGCCCCACTTTGTGGTGAAATTTTTTTTGAACTGATCCTCTTATCTCACTATGATTTGGTTGTAACTTGAGTAGCCATCTAGAAGTGAAAACCTCTTCGAACTAGCTACTACTTGTAGAATCTTCTCCATTGAGGGAAGTGGGTAGTGATCATTTGTGGAAGCTCTGTTTAGGTCTCTGAAATCCACACACAACTTGATTTATCCATTTCTTTTCCATATTGGCACAAGGTTTGCAACCCAGGATGATTGCTTGATAGGGAAAATGATGTTTACCTCAATCAACTTGTTCAATTCTTTCTTCATTAGAGGCTCCATGTGAGGATTTAATTGCCTTTGATTTTTCCTAATGGGTTTAGCTTCTGAATCCAGTTCAATAGTATGCTAAGCTAAAATAGGATCAAATACCCTAATATCTTCATAGCTACATGTAAATATGTCAAAAAACCCTTGACAAATTTGTACATAATCATGCTTTTCTTGTTGAGTACTCACCTTGCTAATTTGAAGTAACTTGCCTTCTATAACTATAACAGGATTTGAATCTTCTCCTTTGACCATGATATTTGCTTTCTCTTTTTTGAACTAGTCATTGGGATTGAATATGAATTCCATAGTCACTAGAACTTTAGGTCTTGTTTGATCTAAGTTGGACTACCTAATCTCTATATTTATTCTCCAATGTGTCCTGGTTTCTTGAAGAGAACTCAACCTCTTCTTGAAGGAATTTGATGATTTTCTAGTCACTATCAAATACCTACCAACTTGTGTTATTATCTGGTATTGCAGGCCTCACTATCACTTTGATATGTGGTTGAATCTTGTCCTTTTTTATATCCTCGGCAATATCAAATGCTTCCCCAATTGATGCAATCCTGTCAGTGGCTTGGTTTTCCTTTCTTAGTATGGAATTGATGTTGAATGCTTCAAAATATTCTAAGACGTCCCATACCCTATTTGTGTAGGCTTTGAGTAGATCATTCTTAGTTGTATTTTTTCCTTTATCCTGATTTACAATCAACTCACTGTCCCCAAATGCTTCCCAGTTCTTGATACTATTCTTACGTGCCTAATACAATCAATGGATAAGGGATTCATACTCTGATGTGTTATTAGAAAAACTGAACTAAAATTTGAAAGTAGAGTAATATTTAATACGATTGGGGGACACAAAAACTCCTCCTCCTCCTACACCTTATCTACTCCTTTAACCATCAAAGAACATTTTCCAAACTCCATTTTCATCTTCATCATCTGGCTTAGTGACACTAGGAAGAGGTGAATTTTCTTCATGCACACAGTAAATACCCAATTCCGCTTCTTCCATTTCCTTGTATGGGTCATAGTTGTCACATTTGTGTGCCTATTCATCATTTGTTAAATAAAAAATGCTTCCAATATGAGTGTCAACTTCTTGAGTGTTGGGGAAATATTCTTCATAAAAGACTAAGAAATTTGTATTGATAAGACTAGGGGTGTAAGGTTCTACATGATATGCAGAAATTGGTCCAGACTTGATAGTGGCCTTAGCTCCATATCTGGTATTGAAGATCATGTGAGACCAATCAGATGACAAGTACCCCCAATATTAGCAATGAAGTCTCTAGATAAACATAGGGAAAAGAGTGGAGGTAGGTCAATTATTGATACATCCTGAGGAACTATGACATTGGGAAATGTGTGTAGTGTAAAGCTTAGGCCTTTGATAACTCCATCAGTTCCCACCGATGTCCCATCCAATTACACCAAACCTTTTGAAATAGGCTCATACTTGAGGCCTAGCTGATCTGCAATCTACTTTTGCATTATTGAGTTACTTGCCCCTGAGTCAATCATGCAATTGTGAAATAGATTATCCCCAATGATCAAGGACACATAGAAAGGTGGAGGATTCATATTTCTACTTGGTTGACTCTCTTTTTTCTACACTGCATTGGTGAGAACCTTTTCTTACTCTTTGGATGACTCTCTTGGGATGGATTAGTTAGCTATGGCTTCCTGCAATAAATCTCTTTGGCCTAGAATTGTTAATGAATCCCAAGAATCACATTGGTTTTCTTCATTTACTCAAGGATATTGAATAGATATGGATTATCCTTTGTTCGCCCCTTACTTGTAGTAACCTTGTCTTACACTTGAGTCAGTATAAAAGACAACTTAGGTTGATTTTGTAAATTTGGGACTGTTTTTGAGTTGCCACCTCCTTAGAGTGTTAGAGAAGGCCAAGAAGAACCTAAATTTTTTTACTGGCCCTCTTCCATAGCTCTTTTCTTGAATCTTGTGTTTATTGCCACACCTTGAGGAAGTGAATGATTAATTTGACAAAAATATTATGCCTGCCAATTCATAAGAGAAGTGTCACTTTGAGGTGCCTCTTGAGAAACTGTTTGCTACTGATTTTCTTCTTTAGGTATTTCTTAGGAAGTGTAATCACTTTGCGCCACTAAATCTTGGTTCAGGATGCCATTGGGGCATACTACTTGATTATGTGGATGACCAAGGTAAACACCATTCATAGTCTTGTACAAGATTATTTTGGACATGAACCATAGCTTTAGATGAAGAAGTTGCATTGGGATTATAAGGTTGGAATGGCCTAGTAGGATGAAATCAGATTTGGTTCTAATTTGCAACTTGAGTAGGAGGTTTATTTGGCTAATATGGGGACTTTTTTGGTTGTTATTGAGGTTGATAAGGTCTGTAACTTTGGGCCTTCTACCTCTTAACTATTACCAAATCATTCCTAAGATTTTACAATTGTTTCATTACCTCCTGAAGCTCACCTGCGGTGCTTGAGGAAATAGATTCCTCACTAGAATTTTGATTTCTTGGAGTAAGGATAGGAGCCAATTTAGGTGTTTGATTATGATTAGGATTTCTAATTTCAGGGTAAATGGGAATTGGTGGTCTAGAGGTAAGTTTACCAGCTTGAATTAGACATTTTTCAGCCCTAATGGTTGTTGCAAAAGTGTCAGGTAACGTTGCACTCCCATGGAATGAATCATGACAACAATATCATAATTAAGGGGCTTTAAAAAGTAAAGAAATGCACCTTGGGGAGTTGGTCTTACAAGGGCTGGAATTCTATCCCATGTTCTCTGAAACCTGAAGTTAAAGTCTTCCATGAGTTCATTTGGAGACCTTTTATGGTGGTCAACTTCTGTAACAAAGATAGGCTATCATCCCTCTCTTCAAACTGATTGCAAAGAGCTATACATAGTGTATTCCAATTAGTGATGAAACCTACTGCTAGACTTCAAAACCACTTTAAAGAATTTCCTTTGAATGAGGAAGCTAGAAGCTTCACAACTATATCCATGTTAACAATTTCATGGATAACACAAACATTTGGATTGTCTTGGATATGATATACTGGAGGAGTGTGATTTTCCCTAGTAAAGAATGGAATACTCTTCAAAGATGTTACTAGAATAGGATTTTGGGCATTGAGAGCAAGTGGATTGCTGCCTTTGATGTTAGAAAATCTTGGATTATGTTGTTGTGTTGCCATTATGATAGGTCTAAGGATTCTAGTGGATTACAAGAATGTCCTACTAGGTGGTGGTATTGAAAGATTTATGTTTGGTGGAGATGATGACATTTGAACTCTTATTCCCCTTATTCCTCTTCTTGGTGATAACTACAGGTACTCAAATACATCTTCTTCTACTACTCTAGAACTTGTTTGGATAATTATCATGGATTGAGACAATTTCACTATTAAAACCAATAGATTTTGATGCTTGGAGTTTCCAGATGTGTTGCGGGTTTTTAGGCCTACATTACTTCAGCTTTGTTGAGTCTAAAACCTGAACAACTCACCACTTGTCTTACTTCTTTATGTGATTCTGAACCCTTTTTGTTTGATCTGTGGGTTTTCAAACCACTACTACTTTCCAGCCACCCCTAATCACTTTCTTTATGGGATCTGGAGCATTGCTTTTTTAAGCTCACCTTTGAGTTGCTGCAGAGCCTCCAAAGGCTAGATTTTTACAAAGACATGCATTGAAACTTGATAAAACTATAAATATCAAATTTTGAGGTCCCACTGGGCATCTCAAAACTATTATCACCAAAAGTAACACCCTTTGATTTGTTTGCATGTGAATGTAATGGATAAGCAGTGTTTTTGGGAAACACGGAATTATCTCAAGGTGTGGGACCAAGAAACTAAGATAATTCTCTAGAGAAGGATGGTTCCTCTTCATAATCTAATGCTAAAATAAATCCTAATGCATACAACTTTATAATTCTATCATATGATTCAAAGGGACCAGGGAGAAGGAAAAATGCATGAAAATGAGAAAATCCTACACTAAAGAGGTTATAACACCAAGAGAAAGGGTGGATGGGACACTCTCTAATGCATGAAAATGGGGAGAAATTGAGAAAGAGAGGGCGTGTAGAACACCGAAGTCTAGGAACACAAATTAACAACACCATTTACATTAAACACAACTATTTAGAGCTTGTAAGAAACCATAAAATGCACATAAATACCTTTAAAATCAATGTAGAGGTAAGACAATACAATGAAACACAAACAAGGGTTGAAGAATAGCCATAAAAATTTATGTTATAGCTTCATATGATCACACTGTACATTATAATGAGGAAAAGAGGCATGAATCTCTTGAAAAATGCCCAAAATGGAGGCTTGAAGTTCACACACACCTATAATAACCTGTAGAAGAATGAAGAAGCAGATAGAGAATATCCAACCCCCCAAAATGAGTCAAGTTTTACAATATATGGAAGAAAGAAAGAAAGAGAGAAGAGGGAACCCAAAATCTTCATCCAACCACAAAAAATTCATTAAATGACTACAAAACATCATGGTGAACCAGCAAACCCCATCCCTCCATGTCCTCTAGCTTGTTGGAGAAGAAACTTGCCTCATGCCTTCATTCATGCCTTTTCTATCCAGCTGGGACATGTTCTTTTGGAGCTGGAGATTTTTATTTGTTTTATGCTAACCAACCCCATGTACCTTCCATATTTTATTTTTCAATGATGAAGATCTTGGAAAGATGTTTCCAGAAAGTCCAATTTTATTGGATTTATTGCACTATGGAGTGAGTTATGCCAATGTGGGTTTATAAGGTTCCATTATTGGCTTACCTTCTACTTTGCGGGATTTTGGCCTTCCTTTGCTTCATACTTTTAAACATGCATTACTTCAAATTGATGCCCCATCAGATTTCCGCACTACTCTCCTTTCTGGGATTATTCTATGGGTTTTGGGAAGTGCTCTACTCAGGTTTGTGAGTAAGCTTTGATTATTTATTTTTAACATTAAAACAACATCGTAAAATCATAATACTCCCCTTTCTGGCCTTATTTGCGGGTTTACAGATTTTCTTTACTTCGGATTTGTGGGATACCTCTACTTCTCAACAAGTATGAGTTCAAACCCCACATTACTCTCCTACTTTTCTTCTCTGTATGGATCTAGGGCACCTCTGCTTCAATTTGGGTTTACAAACCCCACCTACTCCAGCTGTCACGAGTCACAAACTTGAGTCACTTGCCTCATTGGTGTTACGGGTTTGTAAGATGACTCTACTTTGTAGGTTTGGGGAGGCCTATTACTTTGTAGTCTTGGTGAGTCGTAAACCCACAACATACTCCTTTACATTTTATGCTTTACGCATATTTGGGGCCACTTTACTTGACTTGGGTTTACAAAGCTTCTTTCCTTCGAAGTTGGGTCGATTCAAAACCGCACAACACTTGCCTACTTTTGCGCCTTATGGGTTTAGGTCCCTGCTTAACTTGTGGTTTTTTAACCTGTCATGACTTTGTAGTTAGTGTGGGTCATAAACTTGCACTACTACTAACTTGTCAAGTTGATCGACCTCCCTAACCAGCTCAACCACCCCAACTCTCCAGGAAGCTCACTTATGAGCTCGCCGAGCTCATCTCTAACTCTACCTCATATTGCACCCTTTTTCAGTATTTTTGGTTTTTTACTAACTATTAAATTTCCTTGGGAAGGGGAAAAAAATCTTAAGGCCAAAACAAATGCTTCAATCATAGAAATACCATTTAACACATGAATTCACCTGATTTCTTCGAATTTTATCGTCAAGTCCCATTGAACTGTTAAGTCTTTTTTCTTCCCAGTTGAAGCAATTTTCTAGGAGGGCAAAAAATGGTCAACAAGAGTATCTCTACATGAGGGGAGTCATTGAAGTAAATGAAACAAGGATAATGTGGTATGGGCTATGATGGTAGAAATAATGAAAAAGGTATCCCCAACTTAAATAGAAAAGTAATGTATGGAGGGCTAATAATTAAGAAATAATGGGGATAAGAGCTAAAGAGGGGTGTTAAAAAAAATTGACTGTTAGGAAATTAAATAAAATGACCATATCTCAAAATAGAATTTGATTCTTTCAAAACAAAATAGGTGATTTTTAATTTTATAAATTGAAAGAAAAATCTCTAAGGGATTTGGCCAAAAGTTTGTATTTTTTGAATTATGTCTTAATTAGTAAAACATATCATTTTGAATTTCTGAAAATTGTGCTGAAAATTAGGGAAAAAAGAGGTTTTCGTAAGATATGGAAAAAGGAAAACTAAAATTAAAGGAATTTAAAAATAGATCCATTATGCTCAAGATATGAAACAAAAGTTGATTTGAAAATTTGAAGACCTAGAAAGTAACTCAAAGGTTAGTACCAACCATGAAACCCTAGGAATTTTTTTTTTATATTAGATTTATGGTAGATGATAGATGAAAATCAGGTGTGAATATGAAGATAAGATGCATATATGAACCCTGATGTAACTAGGGTTTTGTTGTTGAGAAGAATAGATATGATAAAGATCATGTAAGGTGTTGGCCATTGTGTGGTTGTGTTATCATTAATGTCAACCCTAATTGATTGAAAGGATGTCACGGTGTTGTATGTTCCCCATATGATTTTATTCAGGTGTTAAGTATGGAGCTCATGTAGTTTGGTGAATTCAGTGTTGTCTTGGAGCATGGTTGAGTGAGCCAAGTCGTGGTATGATCTTTCTTGAGCTGGTTGGCATATGTAATGAGGTAAAACATGGTCCATATTATGTGTCATGAGTGTCCATGCTTCTGCATGAGGTCAGGATGGTATATTCATTGTTATGTCAGGTCATTTCAGGCTTTTTTATAGCCCTAAAGCATGCATAATGAGCTAGAGGTATGAGATTTGAGCCTAATCAATCTTATACAAGAATGGTTTTATTATGGTGGTAGTACAGATGAGGTTTTTGGTGAGTTTTAGGTCAGTGTTCAAAGGTTTGATGTAGTCATGAGGTCATTGGGAAGCAAGAAGTGAGAAACATGCAAGTTTGCATAGGTAAGTCACTGTGGGTGGATATTTTGAGGAATATCTGAGCTAGATGGTGAGTATGTAAATTTATTGTATGTTTTGATGGTGTTTTGTGCAAAATTTGAGGTCATTCTGAAGAATATTTTTGAAGTTATGCAATTTTTGGTGAAACCGAGTAAGTAACAATGTGATTTTAAAGAAACATTGGACCTTCTAATGCTCATTGTGAACTATATGCTTTGCATGGTTACTTGAGCTATTTTTCATATATTTTAAGGTCAGTTATGAAGGTTTCAAAAAAATAATGATGTTTTTTTATCGTCACATTTTTATGAACAATCGTTAAAAAGTTAAAGTTGTTTGAAATCCTAGCTAAACCCTAGCTAGGAGAAGCTTGCAAAAAAGTGAGTATATCAGCCTGGTTTTGATTTTTTCCTCAAATGTGATGATTTTATGTTGTATAGGAATCTTCCAAATTTCCAGAAAGGTATGTTAGAGCATGTAGTTATATGTGAGCCCCACCAAAAATTATTTGTTTTTGAAGATTTACAGTTTGAAGAGAAAGTTACCAAATGAGGTATGAACTAAATTTCCATTGTGTAATGTATGTGATTTTATATTGATGTAAATATAGGTTTCACGTCATGTTAATTCTGAGAAATTGTCAAGAATATTTCATTTAGGTTAACTGGTCAAAGGGCAGTTTTGGAGCAGTTAGAAGAAGTCTTTAGTAAAATGAACATTGCAAGAGCTACAGATGAATTTAGGAGGCGATTAAAGTTGTGTTGGAAAGAGGATTCATATAAATTTCTAGTGATATATGGTTCATATTATGATGATGATTTTTTCTAAGGTTTCCAAGTTAGTTTTTAGACAAGAATAGTTTTGCCAGTGCAAGATAAGACATGATCTGCTGAAATGTTTGAGTTGTTTAAATATTAAGATGGTTTAGGTGATTCTTGATATCACCTGGAGAGTGAAAAAGGATGAATATTTCATCCAATGAATCCATTTAAAGGTCTTGATTTTTCTAGGAAATGTGTTAGCTAGATGATCTTTGAAAACAAAGTTTTGGGCAGTTTGATTTGGCGAAGACAAACGTGGATGAAGCTTGCATAGGTGATTGTTTCATAATCATAACTTTTTTAGAAGTGTTCTAAAGGTTATTCCTTTTACATTGAGTGGTAACATGACATAGTTTGGATGTTTTAAGTGATCTAGAGGCACAAGGGCAGTTTCAAGGTCCTAAAGGTTGTTGGAAACAACTTTTTTCATAAGGTAAAGAGCCAATGGGCCCATTAAACAAAATAATTTGATTGATTGATGAAAATTACAACCATGGTTAATTTTTATATTATTTATTACTCATGTTTGATGGATATGGGAGCTTGAATAATCATGGTTTTGGAATGAGGGGATTTTTGTCATTCTAATGCAAGGGTTTTTTTAGATTTTTGGTGTATGAATGAAGTGTTTTGGATATGAGGACCTTTATGGGTCATATGTGACTATTATAATGATATTTTTGGGATTTTTAAAATATGTATGGGTTGAATTTATCAATAAGGACCGACCTCCTTTGGGTTATAAAGAAGAAATGCATATAAAGGTGAAGTTTGAGCATATTTGGTGAACTAGTCTTGCATAGGTTAAAAGTGTGACCCATAGGTGTGTGAATTGCAGGTATGTGTGCATGATTTGAAGTAGGAGGAAGATCATGATAGGTTAAGGAATATCAAATAACATGTGTGTAATATATTAGAGACAAGACAAGTTAAGAAAGAAGAATATTATGCAAGATTGAAGACCTAGGGTTTGAGCAAGGGTTTGTGAGTTGAATATGTGATCTCCATCAGTTGTGGCAGAAATAATATCAGAGATAAAGGTGGCTGATTTAGTTCTTGGTAATCCTATGGCGTTTTAGCCTCCTTGTGGAGTTAGTGCTTCACTAAATTAGGGGTTGGTGCTCCTTGTAGGGTTAGTTCTCTACTAAACTAAGGGTTGGTGCTCCTTGTAGGGTTGCTGCTCCTTATGGGGTTAGTGCCTCAATAAATTTGAAACATGGAAATATAATGTTTTTGTTTCAGTGGGTTTCTTCCCCATGAGGGTTTCCCACTTACGTATGGTGTTCTTATGTTGAGTACTTTGTTTTTGGATCTTGTAGTTGATGGTGCATATCTTAATAAGAAGACACGGTTATGAATGTTGTATGAACAATATAATTTATGAGTGTGTGGTTTGGTAAATGAAAGAAAAATAATTGAAGGATTGATTCACCCCCCTCTTAGTCCCTTGTGCTTCCAACATAAGGGACATGTTCACCAAATGATTTAATAAAATTTAAATATATGTAAGGACATTGCTGATCATATATATATAACAATATTCAAGAAAGATCTAGGTATAGAAATACAAGAAAGAGTGAAAGATATGAAATAAATATGACCCAACTTGTAACTGTAGGTCTAGACTGATGAACATGCTAGAAAGGGAAATTATAGACTGTGTAATATTTGTTTCTTATTCTGGAATATGAAGATCTTGGGGAAAGAAGTTCCTACGAGAGGACATGGCTTTCTGGGCACTAACATCTATGGAGTATCTTTGGTCATAGTTATTTCTGTGTCTCTTCTTGTTTTATGTGGGTCACATCAGGTTCATTGCAAGTTTTCTTAGTCACACCTGTACCTACAAAAGAAACCTTAGCTACTTATAGAATACTCAAGCACATATTAGATGGATAAAAATATGCATATGCTTGAGTCGGACTAACCTCAGAGGTCACCCTAATGTGATTGTCACCGAACACTTTACTACATTTTAGACTCAATGTAGTTATTAATAAAGATTAGTGGATAGTATTCATAGATTTATCTCATGCAATGGAACCAAACACAAAAAACAAACTAATATTTTAATCACACTGCACATATATTATATTCCACATCTCTATTATAATCTTTACAAATATATAGGATATGATTTTCTATAATGTAGGAAACCATACTTGTTCCTACATGAGTTTGGTTACAACTACCAAACATCATGCTATTAATAACAACATAGGTTGTAACGATATAACCACATAACCATATGATCATACGTAACAATATTTTAAACAACTCACCCATATGCTAGCTCACAAATTATATTATGCTAACCCATAATGTGAGCACTAGAATATTATTTCCTAAAATTCCCCTCCTTAGTGTGAACATGGGAGAAAAACAATCACACTTCCTCCCGCATCGTGCCACCTATGTGTGCTCATGATTTGGATGGTTTTACAGGATAACAAACAACCTACACAATGATGGTTTTATAGGACAACCATGAACGTCAAAAAGTATGGTTTTACAGGACAACCAACAACCTCAACAAGGATGGTTTTACAGGTCAACTAACAACCTCAACAAGGAATGGTTTTACAGGACAACCGACAACCTCAATATCATGATGCTTCTTTTCCTTGTGCTTTCGTCTATCCACTATGTTTTTCCTTTAGGGAATTATATAGGACATACTGCTCACTGATTACAAATTGAAAAGAGGGAAAGATGAAAATGGAATGTTGAGACCATGTTCCCACCCTCAATGTGAACATTTCACTTATTCAACACAAAACAAGAACTCTAAAATCATACTGCACATAACTGAAATCAACTACAACTCTAAAAATAAAGCAAACTCACATGCACAATGTCACCACAGCTTCATGTGGCCCTATCGTTGGTGACGGACGAGAGGTCTTTGATCGACCTCCATCATCTGATGCCTCCGTCCTCCAATGTCATGTTACTCACTCAAAAAATTAGACGTTGAAGCTCAGAATTTTCCACATTGGGGTTAATTGGCGTGTCTAAGATTGTAATAGTGTCCCTCAAGCTAGAATACCCTAGTACCAGTCACACAAAGAATAATGGGCTACAAATACTTTGTCCCCATGTAAAATGTGTGGTATGGAATTCACACTAAAACCTCCTATACAGTGAAGTATACATTCCCAAAATGCAATCCTTGATGTAATAGATAGAAAATATTAGCTCCTTGTAGATGCATAGGCCTCTTGAATGTTTACCCCCTAACAAGGTTAAATAAAACATGTACATATATGATTCCTTCTCTTAAGTTTCATCATTCACAAGTGAAATGCTGAATGAGGGTAGTAATTTTTTTTTGAAATATGTAACATTTGAAAACTTAGAGGAGACAGTAGCACCCAGACGCTCCTGTCCCTAATGGGTGGTTATGTGTAGGGTGTTTAAAAGGTAAAAACAGGTAAATCAGAGCTGAGAAATATGTCAGATAGTATGAAAAATTGTAAGGTGCAAGTACAAAAATAACAAGAAATAAAAAAAACAATGTCAAAGCAAAAACAAGTTTTGTTAATGACTTGTTCTCTTGCTTAGGAAATCATGCATATAAATGAAGTATTTAAAGTCTAGATGTACATAAACAATTTTTTGATTTAGTGGACTACATTATTAAGCATAAAAAATATATTTTCAAATACCTTGGAGGATTTTCTTTATTTTAATAAATTAAATGAAAATCTCTTTTTGTTTGGCATAATTTTTGTTACCATTTTCAAAATTTCAAAATTGGTATTTTTCATAATTAGGGCATAATCATAATAATATATAATTTTTTAGAAATTCCTTGGAGGTTTTTTGTTCAAATTATTCATAATATAAAATACCTCTTTTGGTTTAATTAAATTAACTTTTTATTTTTATAAATGGTAGTTTTAGTAATTTTACAATCATCATTTTTTGCTAAAAATAACTTGTGTCCTACCCTCTATGGTCTATTGATTATCAACCTCTTATTTTTATTTAGTGTATGCTATTTATTCTAGGAATTAATTATCCTTTTGTGTATTTATGGCTTCAAAAAATGAAAAATGGTTAGCATCCCTTTAACCAGGTCCATGCCTCTCATGGGTTTTTTAATAATCATTTATCCCTTCAATACCCTAGTATTTTCGCTTATAATACTTGTTTTATATCTGATGTGGGTCCTAATTACATATATAAACAATATGATATCATTCCTTTTACTACATAACATCCAATCTACTTTTTACATACACCCATAGCTCCACATTCATTCCTACATCATTTAATATGGATATATCTATTATCCATACATCTATGGTTCAAATAAGTTTTAGGGGAAAATAGTGCCCCACCTCACACTATTACCATGTATATTCCTACCACTACATTTATTACATCTATTATTTATACACATAGTGGTTGAAACTTTCCTTCTTCGAGCACACACGCCCTTGAAGCCCTTGTTCATAGTTTACAGGATCAAATCTTACATTTATAACAAGCTTCTTCTACCCTTGCTCATGTGATGGACTCTACCATGGGATTCACTATATAAAATTGTGTCTTATAACGTGTCTTTTTAGGATATTAAATAATACCCCTATTTCTAAATCTATGTCCCAATATTCTATTATTAACACCTACTCCCAACACAAACTTTTCAATTATAAAATACCCTTTATTTTACCATACATCCAAACTATCCATTTTGCCTATGAAATTTTCATATCCCTTTTTATTTCCACCTCTTTAGTGTTAGACTCAATGTATTGAATTTTCACCAAATTTAATTATATTGCCACTTAAAACCTTGGTGAAATTCATATTGGACTAAAAAAATTTCAAAACCCTTAGTATGTATAATTTGATGTCTCTCTTCCTTTCTTTTATATCTACATTTATCACACTGATCTAACTTTGTATAGTAATGTGAAGGATCATATGTGGTTATATTATTGTTTTTTAAATTTTCTAATTTTTGTGACATTCATTCTCCTTAAAAAAATGAATCAAATGACAAAATATACCTTAGTGATGATAATTTGAAGGATGTCCCAGCTATTGAGGTGTATGTTGTGTCATTTCTCTAGAAATACATATTGCTTCTCTAAAACACACACTACTACTTTGAAAAAATACACAATGAAAATGATATGAATTTAGAGATTATTCATATACCCCACAACTCCTCTTTCTCCGTTCTCCCTATTTCTCCACGTACCCTACCAACAATATATTATTATTGTAAAAACCTTTATATTGTAAACCTTTATACCCCTTAGTATGGGGCAGTATATTGGGTCAATTATGAATAATATTTAAAATCCTATATGAAATCACATGATAGGTAATGTGTTGGATTGTGAATCCCACTTGAATTATATTCAATTTACCCCTTGGATTATATTCAATTTATTCGTCACCCACTTGCACCAAATTTTTCTTCTTATCCATTTCGTGTTAGTTTCATTGATCCTAATCTCCTGATATATGATGGCAAGGGTGATCTTGAAGAATAGATTTGTACATTCCATGTGAATTTATTTGATTATGCTTGTAATGATACGTTTACTTACTAATATATTTCCTAAAAGTATGAAGGATTTTACTTTGCAATGGTGTCATGATATCCCCATGCATTTTGTATGGAATTTCAATCCTTTAGCTAATCAATTCCTTGCACAATTCTCTATCAATATCAGGGGAAACATTTTCTTATGATAAAAAGTCTAAAAAGTGATAAGGTTATAATTAGAACGTTAATGATTGTATTTTATGATACAATTCTATGCTTACCAAGATAAATAAGATTTTTTTCCAATAATGAACTTTAAAATATCTTTACAGAAATTATTCTTGCATGTTTGAAAGTTGCATTCATTTGATCATCTATGTCATACATTGAAAGAGTGTGAATCTGAGATAATTAACATGAATAAGATAAAATATGTTGTTAATGATCCTAAAATATATAATAATAAGTGATTAACTTAAATCGAACTAGACTAAGGTAGTGCAAGATAGTTAATCTGATCAGGAGGACATATAACACAACAAAATAGGTGTAATAAGATAGCATGTAGATTAAATAGATGAAGAAAAATAGTAAAATAAAAACCCTAATGTACAAGAAGGGAAAGGAAAGAACTGAACAGATAACTGGTGACTGTCGGACTGTGTCATAGTGGTGCACAAAAAATCAAAAAGTAGGAACGACTATGTTGCATTGCTGGAAATGACAGATTTGGGTGGTGTAGCTAGACTGGGGCACCTAGAACAGGACTAGGGTGCCCACGAGCGCTCTGGTATGTATTATAGGTACCCTATTCTAGAAAATAAGTCTAGGAATGGTTTTCAAAAGGTTGGAGGATGATTTAAAACTCTCCCTTCCTATCACACTATTTTCTCTGCACTATGCCGAATGCTCTAAATATTCCAAGAGGAAGAAGTAACCTTTAAAGGACAAAAAGAAAGTATCAAAACCCTAAAAAAAAATAAAGATGTAGAATGAATGGGTTGGAATGACCTCCATTGCCACAAAATTGGGCTTACTAAATTGATGGCTACACTACATTTAAGACTCGGATGTAGTTCTGGTGTGTGTGTGTGTGTGCACGTTATGCCCTAGGTGCTCTTGTGCCAGTCACACTTTTTGAAGTAACAAGCAATAACTAAATGTAGAAAATGTAATAGTATATGTGTATGTAATAGAATAAAATCCCCTCCCCCTATGAAGTGTGGTGCAGATGTCCTAGCTTGTGCCTTGATCATGGAGCTATGTGGATTCCAATGTAATAGATGGATGCAACTCTAGATGGAGTGATCATAGTGTATGATGCTAGGTCCCTCATTATGGTCTCATAACTTTATATTTATGGGGTTCTCTTGGTCTAATTTCATAATTAACCCTGAAAAGGCCAAAAACATAACATATAAGAATGAAAAAATGGTTAGAAAAGACCCAAAAAATGGTGGGAAATAGACCAAGGTGCCCCCAAGTGGGACTAGGACACCCATGGGTGCCCCAATATTAAATCTGGGCATCCTAGGTAGGGTTGAGATGATGCGGAATTTTCAGAAATGATGAGGTAAATAGGTGCAATAAGTCACGAAATATGAAATAAAATAAATAAGATGACCAAAAATATGGGGGTTAATTAATAATTTCTACCCTTGAGAACCTTCTAAATAGTAGTATGATACCGGGATAAATAAATGTCTAATGTGCATGATTTTGTGACTACATTTAGCCCCCACTGTATGTTGGTGAGAGGAAATCTCAGTAACATAAAGTAGATAGAGATGCATACTTGATGCCGTTGTAGAGTGATGAAGAAGGCGTGCCAAAGGACTAGACAAAGTGTGTAATGAAAAAAAAAAGATGGAGGAATGTGGAAACTATAGATGGAAAATTTGTAAATAAAAAAGTGATGAGAGTGAACCTAGGGAAAAATGAGTGTGTGTGTAGCTACCACAATGTGTAGTATAGATGCATGGTTAGTAAAGCATGTGCTGTCACAAAATGTTATTGTTGTTGTTACCTTGATTGCTTGTTTCTCATACGGCTGGACCTGCAAGGAGAAAACAATCAAGTAGTCAAATATGTATGTATGTAAGTGTAAAAATGCTATGTAAAAGACACATGTAAATGTAAAATACGCAAATTTTAAATGTAAACTATAAATGGAAATGTAAATTTAAATGGAACATGTGCACCTGATCCATATCAAGAAAGAATGTAGAAGGATATCTTGTACTACAAGTTTTTGGGTGATCTCATGCCACCTTGGCTAAAGAAGTGTAGGGAGGAAATGCTCTGTGTCCTCCAAGCTCTAACCGCTTGTGTTGAAATGTGTGAAGAGATCTCTGTAACGTCCTAGTTTTTTAGGTGATCCGACACCACTTGTTGAAGTAGTATAGAGAGGCACACCCACTGTAACCCAAAAGCTTGTAATTGCTTCCTAGAAATGCTAAGGACACCATGTCCTGTAAAATTCATTGTCTATTGGGTTTGTATATTGGTTTGAACCCATTCACTATGTATAAGTGCACTGAAATGAATCAGTGTAAATACGTTGTGTTAGTAGAAACCCCTAAATGATGCCCCCCTCTTTGGGGGTGCATGCAACGTCGTGGATAGGATAATGCGGCCCCAAAAGAGGACAAACCACACTCTAAACTATCTACCCTGGAAAGTGCTTGGTATAAACCATGGCACATAAAAATAATAAAGCTAGCTAGAGACAAGTGTTAAGTAAACAATGCATGCATATAAAAAAAAACATGTGCAAGCTACATAGGAAAATACGCAAGAGAACAAGTAAGCCACGTAAAGTGGGTTTGCAAACATGGGACATCACTCACGATGTCATAAGACATGCAAGGCCGTCATGGCCACAAACAAAAAAACAAGTGTGCACACAAAACATAAGGGAAAAAGCCCACATACAATGACAAATAATAGTAGACAAGTACATACAAGCAAACAAGTAGTCATGGAAAACATGTAATCTTGCAAAACAAGTGTTGCACATGGAAACACTTGTTATCATGTTAGAGTAATAACCAATATTTTCAATGTCTGTATGATCAAGTAATGTAAGATGATAAGTACAAAATGAAAACAATAGCACCTAGATGAGATGAATGTGGATTCCCCCAACGACCAATATAGGAAGGGTAGAAGGAGAGCTTCTATGCCACGTGTAGGAGTCATGTATCTAAAAATCACACTAACAAAAGGTGTGAACACGCATGTGTGGATGATATAGATGATGCCATATAAGAAATTAATCTAGCATGTGTAGTAAAATTGATCATGTAAAAACACCAGAAAAACAAGAGTAAATGATCCCAAGACAATGCAATATTCTGTGGATGGATGGAATGATAAGAGCCTCGTGCCCCCCCCCCCCCCCTGCGAGTGGATGGAAGTGTATGTAATGAGGTTCATTTTGTTTTCCCCCTTAGCATTCAAGAAGGAAATCATAAACGAGAGTGCATCATCGAGAAATGGTCGAGTAGTATTTGTTGTATCTAGGGCATTGTGGTGAATGTGTATGTGTATAGATGAAATGTGACCATATAGAAAGGATGTGTGTGAACCCTATATCTGAAGCGTATATCATGTTGTGATGAATGAAGGAGTGATGATATAACCTAAACATAGATCACTTTAAGATGAATAATATGGGGTGGTGACTTAGCCTAAAGCATATACCATTATAAGATGATGAAGAGGAGTGATGATTTATCCCTAAGCGTATATCACTATAAGATGAAAAGGTTAGGATGAGTGATGATTTAACACTAAGCGTATATCATTATATGATGAAAGGATGAGTGACAATTTATCCCTAAGCGTATATCACTATAAGATTAAAGTATTAGGATGAGTGATGATTTAGCACTAATCGTATATCACTATAAGATGAATGGTAAAGAGTGGTGATGTAACCTAGGGTGTATACCACTACAAGATGATAGAATAGAGGTGGTGATCTAGCCTAAGGTGTATACCACTACTAGATAGAAAGAGGATGATTGGTGATTTAGCCTAAAGCTGTAATGCCTGGTTCACCTTTGTTCCTTTACTCCTTCAACGATCGTGTTGCTAAGCGGGTAATGTCATTGTGCTCATGTTGATCTCTTGTTAGATTTCACCCTGTTCAGCTACCTTGTTAAGGAAAATCTTGTTCTCGAATTCTTTAGGTGGTTTTATGGGTGTCTTGTTGTTGTTAGGGCGTGTCCAGCCTGAAGGGGAACTTCTACATCATAAGTATTATATTGAAGAATCCATTTGTACGTATAATTATTATTATTTTCCTTACTCCTCATTGTCAGGTGATCATTAGTAATACGGTTAATAAAATTGTGTTATTATTATTAATAATATGGTGATCATTACTGTTGTGTTTATTATCTTTTTTTTTCGTTTTAGGCTTGTTTGTGTTTTTATTTAGTTAAAACAAACAAACAAAAATAAAATAAAATAATAAAAACTAAGAAAACCCATGATTCTTTATGAGGGGTGGATTAGGGAAAAGTGGAGGAAGGTGAAAATTTTCAAAAAAAAATGTAGTTAGGGTTTGGTATTTTTGGCTTTTGGAATGCGTTGGGTTAGGAGGTTGGGCGGTTGGTTTGGGGGCGCAGGGATCTACACACAAAAATGAGTTTGTTGAAATGGCCTTGGAAACCTTCAAGCAAATGCATTGATTCCTGTAAAGCCAGACCCCACAACCGTTTCAACATCCTCCCAGGCCGCACCACATACTTGCGTGGGAAAATAAAGCAAAATAGAGGAGGATTTTTGTCTGTTTGATTTGTCACGTTGCCAGCATCCTTCCAGCTCGTGCCCAGACCTGTGTGGGCTCCCATCATAGCAAAAAAAAGGCATAGGAACCTTGTCAAATGTTGTAGTCGCAAGTTCCATAGTAGATTCATAGGTAAAACTTGGAAGCATGTGAACTGTTCGACTAAAATACAGGGAAGAAATGCAGTTCCAGGGACTGCAATGATAGTAGGTTATGCAAAAAAAATGGATCTGTTTAAAAGGCGTGGAATTGTTTGATATAATGCCTCAAAGAAATGTTGTCTCATGGAATGCCATGATGGCAACATATGCACAAAATGGATGTGTAGAAAAGGCATAAAACTATTTGACAATATGCAATTCCAACATCCTTAGTGTTTGTGCCAAAATGACAATGTAGGAGCAAGTTATGGACATCCATGATTGTCCAGAAGACCACATAATCACCTTGAAGCTCGGTGGTTGTTCCTTAAAATGCAAACACCTAGTGTCTTCATGGACATATTTGCCATTGCTAGTATATCCCAGACTATGTTAAAATGGGTGCTTTAAATCAAGTCTTATGGATATGGCCATTGTACGTAGTTATAAATGCTTGGTTAGACCTGAATGCAAAGCCTGGACTTAGAGACAAAGCACATGAAGCATTTGACAAAGTTCCTCCAAGAAATAAACACAGATTGGCCCATGTGGATAGCTGAAATTTCATGCAAGGATATGCACATAATGGATCTGTTTAGAAGGTTTTGGAAACGCACAAGCAACTGCTTACTCTGTTGGAAAACTTCAAGTGATCAGGAAGTTGGTGTGACGTGGTGGAGGTTAGATCCAGGCTCATGAACCGGTTGGTGAAGTGCCCAAGCAAGATGTTGAACCAAAGCCTGCGGCTTCGACTGACTTTGTTCTCCATGCATGGTTCTTCTTCCCTTACCTCTCATAATTCTCGTGTTTTAGTTCTCTTTTGTAACTACATAGAATTTTAAATTATTAGGATTTTTAAATATAGTTAAATGTCTCTTCAACTCATTGCAAAACAATAAAGTGTCGTGTCACAAATCTCGAAGTCATTATAACTTGTCTACTTTAAACCAAGAACTATCACCCTCGCTTCGAGATGATTTAGAAAAATCTTACCCTTCTTGATCACTCCAATATCATTTTATCGACCAAACGAATTTGACTCCCCATTGATAAAGTTGACCTTCTTCTTATTTAAAATAGTTAAATAATGCATTTTTTAGAGACTCACTAAGTACCCTTCGTAACTCCAGAAATGAGATGTGAAGTTTCATTTGCATACCTTGGTATAAGAGGAGTCACCTTGACCTTTGGTTTGACCTAAAACGAACATATGACATCCTTTTGATGCTCTTATAGGAGCCCTGTGACACTGGTTTACAACAGTAGGAAGTTGTTAAAACTAGAAAGTTGGCTTTCGTTTTGGATCACCATTTGAAACCTGGAAAGAGAAATCACTTCCCGTCTTCAGAAACCTCTAGTGTTTATACTAGAAAATTGCATGGAACATTCAATATAGGAAAGAGCACTTTTCGGGATAGTTTGGCGAAGCCATTTTGTAGGCCTCTGGTCGCAATTTGATGAGGTCAAACTGGTCCAATTTCATCTTGTCACTCCAGAAAACTTGTCATCGTTTAAAAATGGTCCTCTAGTTCTCATTCCCGTCGACTCTGATGAATTCTCTTTATATAGGGGAACTAGTAGGAGATGTCTCGTTGCGTGCTCCTCCATCGAATGTCATTTTTTTGGACGCGGTTTTCTGGGCCCTCAAGCTAACTTTTGTCATTTTACAACTGGGTCAACTACGATCAGTAGCCCCAGAAAATTAGCCGTCAAACGCAAACCGTTCACTCTTTTTCAATTTCGTTAGTTGCTATGAACTCCTGGTATATCTGGGGACATGTAGAAAGTTAGTTTTGGTGTGCATGTTCATTGGAAGATAACCTTTGGAAGCAGTTTCTTAGCCTCTAAACCCGTTTTGTACGTTTTGTAGCTAGTGAGAAAATGTAAAAGTAGAAAGCTGCGGACCCTCATAGGGTTACCAAATCACCCTGGAAAATTTTAACACATGTAAATAACTGTTTAAAAACACTATAATGAAACTTGTGGTGTGTATTAGAACTTTTGACAAAACAATGTTTTCTCTCTCTTCCTTTCTCTTTCTCTCTCTTTGGTTTATAAAATGAAGAAAAATGAAATGCAATGAATACATGTTTCTAGACCTTTTTATTTCGATTGCAAATTATAATTATTCTCAGATGTAAATGGGAAACTGAAAAATGATAATTATCATTGATTAGGGTGAATGCCATGCCAACGATTTATCGTTGATATCATGCTCACGTGGGTTTTGCAGGATGGAAGAATGACGATGAAAAAGTTGATGTGTAATTTAATTATTATTAATGTAATTTTTATAGGTCATTGTAACATGAATAACTGCCTAATGTAGTCTCTTGTTACAGAAAAGTTATAATTGAAATTTGTTAATATGTAGGAGATGCTTGTTTTATGGATAACTTAGGAAATGTGCATCTAATCACCGGTTCAATTTGATTCTTAGCTGTGTGTGGCAAAAAGGGGTTTGATTTATATATAGTAAATTGAAATTGAAGTTAATATATTGTAGTACTTTCTCAGTTTTCAATAAACGATTATATTAATTACTGGGTTATCTTCTTACCTTACAAACACAATAAAGATTTTTAATGGGAAAACTCAACCCTAATAAAATACTCGTGCATAGCTTTCCTACATGTGTGATTCTTTTTTTACCATATAAGAAATTTAAAACTGTATAACGAACTTAAACTTTGCACTCGATGAGACCTCCTAGGTTAGGTAAATAAAACCCCTAGTTGGAGTAGCCGTCATAGTCATTAGGTTTAGCGAAATTGTCATGAACCCATACGTTAGGAATGACATGGTCCAACTTTATCCAGAGTATGTGGTTTCCTTCTAGTTTTGGTAATCACGAGAAGAATGTCCTCTCTTCAGGTCCAACACCAAGCTGAGTGGTGAAGACCGCCTTGGAAGTCACCTTATGAGTCCTTGTTAGAAGGAATGACTAGCAGTGTAACCCTCCCATCTATGGAGTAGGTAGAGATATTACTCCCTTGTATCCTATTGGATTTTCAGGCCTTACGAAATTAGATCTAGATATTAACTTCATTAGTGAATGAAATCCCTGTTGGATCCAAATGACCTAAATGAAGATCGCGATATAGTTGTTCTATGTCTTTCATTTTCGTTAGTGAACCCTCTTGTCCCTTGTAGATAATTGTCTTGTCTTGGGCTTGTGAAAAATTTAGTGCCTTGATCTTTCACAAAAGGATTGTAGGGTAAAATACATTTTAACCTTAATCACACCTATAATAGAGATTGAAGCCCTAAGTGAAACTGAAATTAAGCTTAACCATGTGCTTCTTTAATATGTCCAAACAAGTACTTTCGTAACTCTTATGTTTTAAAATGATAGTAATAATGAGACCCTAGTGCGACAAAAAAAGTAAATCATATGAGAGTAAAAACCAAAATTTGAGGTTAGGAATAATGTCACTGGGAGTCCTTAAGACTTAATTTAAATAGCTTCATGTGTTACGAAGAATATAAATTACCTTGGTGTGACCAAACTTCGAGAAAAACAAAAGATATATAAACATAAATGGAATTCCATAACTTATTGAACTTTAACAACCATGGTAGCGAAATAACTTTTTCCGCGATTGATGGATGTTTCTTGGGGAAAAAGATATCTCGAATCTATGTCTCCCTCAATCCCAAGATTTCATCTTGACACCACATTAGGTTCACTTGTGTAGTAAGGTTAAATTTTTAAACATTGAATAAACATTTGAGAAGCACATTCTTAACATAAGAACAAGATAATTAAGTACTATATATGTGATTTGAGTTGTGCCAATTAAGCCAGTACGTTATGGAAATTTTCGTGATGCATAAAGGAAGCCAACCTAAATTGGTTGAACTGTAAATTAAAAATGGAATGAACTTAAGATTTTGTAGATGGAGAAAGGATAAAAACTATACTTGCACAATAATGTTCTTAGAATGTTAATCGTAACTAAGACGTAAATTAAAGAAATGATGTGTTTATGGGTTTCGCCAATCCTTGAGCCTTTTGTCTTGTGGTTGGGTTTTTTCGCTAGTACTCTTTCAATTGGAAAGGTGTGGTATAAAACAGGTATATGATGATTGGCATGTGTCTATGTGATTTGATTACTTATGTAAACTATCGTTGTGAGTCAAGTTTTTGTACTTAGAGCCTGTGTTGTGTTGTGTGTAGTGAGCAATGTAAGTAAAAAAAAAAAATTATCCGTGTGCTTTACTATTGACATTGTGTGGGTAAAATGTGGGCACTACAAAAAGCATATGTCACTAGCCTAGGAATGTCACGTGATGAAATGTCGCATAATCATTGTAAGGTCCATTTGATTTGTAAACCATCAGTAGTTGAGTATAAACCAAGGAAACTAAATTGCATCATAGGGTGGTGAGTGCAGTGCATAGAAGGACAACATAGTATGAACAACCAAGTGATGAATAGGGTATGTAAATGCGCGGTATGTATAAATGGAATGTAGGAGATGTAAGATGTGTGGTATGTGTAACATGTAATGTGTATAATATGTAATGTAATGTGTGATAATGTAGAATGTATGGATAAAATGTAAATATAGGATCATATATAATGTAGACTAGTGTAGTATGTAAAATATATATGATGTATATATGTGTCATGTGAAATATCCTAATGGCGTATATTATACATATAATAAATGATATGGGTGTGATGAGAATGTAGTATAATGTAGAATGTAGGATAAATGTAGAATGGACGATGCATGATGCACGATGTGTGTGATAAAATGTAAATTTGTAGTGCCTATAGTGTAATGTGTGGGGTTCAGTGTAATGGTAATCCCTCAACATTCAAGTGTGAATCGAAGCACAAGAGTGTGTCATCAATGGTGTCATTACTAGAATGTATGATGATTATGTATGAAAAAGCTAGGAATGTGATGCGGAACTATGTAAACATGCTCAAAAGAATGGGGGGGGGGGGTAATTAGATGCGATGTCTCCCCCAAGTGTGCTCATGAGTATATCACATAAGGTCATCAAGGAGGTTGTCATATTCCGGGTCATAACCAAAAGGATAGGAATTAGTAACTTGGTAAACAATGGTGTCTAGTTGATCATGCAATAATCCATTGATGTGTCAATTATACATACCCATAACATATTCCTCATCAGTGAATATAGGTAGTGGGCATCCATGTGCATACCAATGACTAAGGTTTTTTTTGTAACCTGGGAAGGAGCTATTGTAGATGAAAACACTACTAAAGGGCATAGGAAATGAAATATCTATATGACTTGGATCTAGAGTTCCATCAATATAATCAAGCCATGATTGACCTAATGTGAGTGGCGTAGAGTGAGGGGTGCATGTAAGAAAAATGGTGAGATAAAATATACGAAGACCATAGGCAACAATAATGATGACATACCCATGATAGAGATGGGGAGTGTATGGCATAGGGTGGAGATCATTGAGAGTAATTCCTAAATGAGTCAAAGTCTCATGTGTACATATAGTGTTGTCATATATAGGATCAAATGGAATATGTTCCCAATAAGAAGCATTCATGAAGAGCATGCAAGTGAATGGAGGAGGTGCTAAGGTAGGTCGTGTAATTGGTGGCGTAGGAGATAGATCGACGTCCATATATTAGAAAATCCCTTGATAAGGAATCATAACAGTAGTAGTAGTAGAAGTAGGTGGCATAGAAGAAACTATATCTATCACACAAATGGTACTTTCAAGTGGTGGTAAATGGGGTGGTTCCTCAATAGGTTGAGGATCAGTTGTAGTATTACTACGTGGAATAGGAAGACTATTATTAGGAGCATAGTCAGAATATTATAATGGGTCATGGTCATGAGGAACACTATGTTTAATGTCGTTATGGAGGAATTTAACACAATGATGCACTGTGGATGCAACGGCTTACATGGCATGAAGCCATGGTTTTCCAAGCAGATAGTTATATGAAACCAAGAAATAAATGACAAAGAAGACAATGTGGATAGTCTTTGGACCAACAGTAATGGGTAATGTAATGTGACCAAGTTAGGGTGAAAAAAACCATCATAAGCACATAATGAAATACCAGATGAGCTAACATCATGAGTGAAGAGACCAAGGTGCTGAAGGAATGAAATAGGACATAGGTTGAGTTAAGACCCATTATCAATTAAGGTGTGTTTTACACCCACATTTTGAATACGATAAATGATATGCAAAGGTGGATCATTGTCAAAAGTAGTAATATCATCCCATGGATTAGATGGGAAAACAATATGCTAAGAGAATGCATTTGAAAATGTGTTGTAGACTATATCGGGATGGGTATTGTAAGGGATTAGGGTAGTGAGTAAAAGAGTAATTATCTTAACTCACAATTTAGGATGGAGAAGAAAAAATCCATGAATGGAGATGGCCATGATGAAGAAACCCTAAGAAGGATGATAGAGGATGTAGGGTTCACCAAAATTATTATCAAAAATTAAACTAGACGAAGGTAGTGCAAGATAGATAATCTAATCTAGGAGAACATATAACACATCAAAATAGGTGTATTAAGATAGCATGTAAATTAAATAGATGATATAAACTAGTAAAATCAAAACCTTAATTTTCAAGAAGGGAAAGGAAAGAACTTAGCAAACAACTGGTGACTATCGAACTATGTCACAGTGGTGCATAGAAAATCAGAAAACAGGAACGACTGTACTGTAGTGCTATAAATGACAAATTTAGGTGGTGTGGCTATACTGGGGCACCTAGAACAGATATGGGGTTCCCATGGGTGCTCTGGTGTGAATTATGGGTGCCCTGGTCGGGAAAATAAGTCTGAGAATGGTCTTCATAAGGTCATAGGATGATCTAAAACTCTTCCTATATGTCGCACTATTTTCTTTACAATGTGTTGAGTACTCTGAATATTCCAAGAGGAAGAAGTAACTTGCAAAGGACCAAAAGGAATTATAAAAACCCTAAAAAAATAAATATGTTGAATGAATGGGTCAAACTGACCTCATCTTCCACAACAGTGGGCTTACTAAACTAAGCAGTGCACTACAATTCGGACCCAGATGTAGTTCTAGTGTGTGTGTGTGCATGTCGTTCCCTAGGTGATCTTGTGTCAGTCTCACTTTGTGAAGTAGTGAGAAATAACTAAATTTAGAAAATTTAATAGAATGTGTGCATGGAATAGAATAGAATCCCCTCCCCCTATGAAGTGTGATGCAGATGTCCTAGCTTATGCCTTGATGATGGAGCTATGTGGATGCCAATGCAATAGATAGATGTAAATCTAGATTGAGTGATAGTAGTGTATGATGTTATGTCCCTCATTATGGTCTCATAAATTTATATTTATAGGGTTATCTTGGTCTAATTTCATAATTAACCCCAAAAAGGCTGACCACATAAAAGATAAGAATGAAAAATGGCTAGAAAAGACCCAAAAAATGGCGGGAAAGCGGAAAATAGACCAGGGTGCCCATAGGTGCCCCAGTATTAAATCTGGGAACCCACTTAGGGTTAAGACGACGTGGGATCTTCAGAAATGATTAGGTAAATAGGTGCAATAGGTTGCAAAATATGAAATAAAATAAATAAGATGCCCAAAAAGATGAGGGTTAATTAATACTTTCTTCCCTTGAGAACCTTCCAAATAGTAGTATGAGACTGGGATAAACAAATGTCTAAAGTGCATGATTTTGTGAATACAATAAGTTTCAAGGAAAGTATTATTTCAAAGGAAAACCTCGTGATGATAAAACTAAATCTAAAGCCACTCTCAACATTGTGTCTCAACTAAAAAATATCTAGTTGTAATCTACATGATGACAATTCACGTGCTTTTATTTTAAATCTCATCCAACCCTTAAAGTAATTACTTGAGTACAATCATGTATCTCTCTCTCCACAACTTGAGATTGATACAAGTAGAGCTCATGTGAGAAATTTCGATACTAATGCCCATTGTGATGATTATCATAGATGTGTTGATCATACTACTAATTGATGTCTTAAGCTTCTCCATGTTATACACGATCTTATTAATGATAATGATATTGAATGGGATGTCCCCATCAAATATAATCCTATTGATGATAATTAAACAATCAAAATATTTTATGACCCACTTCCTGATCATAATATTGCTAAATCTACATAAGAAGTGCACCATACTCTTTGTATTGCACCACTTCCACTTTCTTATGATAACCCATTGAATTTTATGATTGGTATTATAACTACTATGAAACATTCTCTACCATTTCTTACTTTTGATAATACTAATATGGCTCATGATCTTTTTTTTGATACACTTTACTTTCATGATTTTGTTGATCAACATATTATACATCGTGTTTTACTTTATAGTAATACTAAAAATAATATATGCACTCTCAAATTGCTTTGATTTCTTTGATATACTAAAAAGCAAGTAATATTTTATCCTAATGAAAAAAGGGGGCATATTGTTCTCTCTCTCATAGCTGGCTATGCTACTATTGCTATTTAATTTTTGGTTGCATATTCTATTCTCTCATGTGACATGTGTTAAGGTTTCCCTAGGCTACGTGATTTTACATATATCCACCTCTATATTCCATTAATGTGTTAAGTTTATTTATAATCAACAAGTGAAAGTTAGGGGTATACCATTCAAGGACCATATAAATAAGTGGCTTGTACAAACAACATAGTTTCTACCCCTAGTTCTTGTGTATCTATGCATATATATTCTAATTCACATGCTACTTTTATTAGATCACTCCCTCCTAGTGCATCTATGTGTAGGTATTCTTTTTCACATGATACATTTACTAGGTCACTCCCTCCTAATGCATCTATGCGTAGGTATTATCATTAACATTCTAATTCCAATGGATCTCTCCTTCCTTGACATTTCTCTAGGTCATCTAGGTCACATACTACTTATTGTAGGTCACTCTCTCATAGTTATTTTGTTAAATATTTCTCTACACATCGTGATTCTTTCCATGCTATATGTCCTACTACACATCTGATGGTTTCTACACAGCTTAGACATGGGTATCCTTATTTTCTTAGAAAATTATGAGGCTAAAAAATTATTCACCTTATAGGTTTTTTCTTAGCTCGTGACCTCTTATTAGGTATCTCTTTTGGTACCCACCTTTCTAGTACATAGCTATATATAAACAACAAAAACATTCACATAATCACATAATACAAAAAACATTAACATATTTGTAAAAACTAAAAAATTAGGATATGCTCATAACTTGATTGGATAGCTTGTTACTTTATACATGTTGTTTTTCATTTTAGTTTGATGAATAACATTTCCCTTTCTATATAATCTTTACTCACATTTGTATGTGAGGTATTGATTTTAATGCAGGAAATACACAAATAGATTCATGATGATAGGTTTCGGATTAGTCCCCTATCAATCACACTAATATTGAGGGGAATCTACTACACTATACAGGTGTTGTTATTTCATTTGAGTTACTTTACACCCCCTCTATACACTTGATTACATATATTGTGTATATTTTATGGTTTTAGCTAATAGGGATAATACACATGTCTTGTACAATGCTAACCTATCTTGCTATCTATATTTTTACTATCACTATTTTCTACACTTTATTTTTATATTGATTTCATTACTTGCTTATGTGGACTAGTTGATTACTATACTTCTTGTTTACTTCATTAATTACTTATGTGGACTACTTGACTACTTAATCTATGTGGTATGAGTTCCTTGATTGTCTTAAGACACTATGTGTGTCCCATGTTTGTGGCTCTATACCTATCTTATATATAGTTATTTATTTGTATGCATCCTAAAGTGTCTTCTATTATGATTTTCTAGTGATAATAAGGTGGGTGTCCCATGTTTGTGTCTTTATTCCTTCATGTGACTATTCTCTATGTTATTTCTTATGTTAACTTGATTTTCTATGTATTCACTATTTTTCTTACTTAAATAGATGTGTACTATTTCTACTATTGTTCGTTATATTTTTCATGTTTCTTTTTTGTGCATCATGGTCTCCACTGTGCACAACCCATTTTAGAGGTACACATTCTTAATGTTAGCAACCATTACTATGTTTTGTGTGATCTAATGTAGATTATCTGACTTATCCAACATGGGTACAAAATTTTTCTTTTAAGCCGCAATCTCAAATGCTTTATTAAACATACCTCAAAAGAAGGGGCATTCATTAATATATACACTACATCTAGAGGTAGATTACAAGACACAAGAACATATTTAAATAGGGTAAAAATCTTTAAAAAATATGTATAAATACTAAAATTTATTAGAAATCAATAATGGTATAAACTGTACACTTAAGATTTAGACTATAATATCTTGGCTTGTGGAAATATTATCATAAATTACCAATAGGTTTATATTCTTACAAATATTCAAATACTTCTTATGAAAATTCAAACACATATGACATAGTTCATAACATTATATAGGGGGCATTATTAATTCATCCCTTCTCCATTACACTACTTATATAGAATTACAAGGAAATGGTTTTAGGGCATGGACCTTATTATCCTATACTATATTTTAGGATTTACACAATATCAGCTACACAAAAAATAGTGGGGGCATGGTGTGTCCATTCCTTCTACTGTGTGGTTATTTAAAAAAAATTGGGCCTAGATCCATCTATAGTGGTGTGGTCCGTGGGGTTGTGGAAGGTATCAAAGTTGTTATGTTCTTCATAGGTAGACCTTACTTTCCTCCTTCAAGTTTGTAGGGGAAGATATCATGGTTACTAAATATTATGATACAATGGTCTTATCTCTTAATAGGGTACTTTAGTTCCTCTCTCTCTCTCACTCTCTCCTGATCCTGATCCTTCGGCATTTTGGTGACAAATCCAAATCTCTAAAGTATAACAAGAATAGAAGATCCTCCCTCCACAAAAAATAGGTTTAGTTTCTTCAATTCTTTACATGTTAGGAAATTATTGTTTAGCGCTTACATTGAGGAGTTATTTACATGTTAGAATATTATATTTGTTACATGTATTGTTATAAGTCTACAACAATACTCGTATATAGGAGTTAGGAGAGAAATTTGTGGAGGAGGTTTTTCCTTAGATATAAGAGCTACCTCTCATATATAATTGTTAACTCTTCTATACATAAGTCAATGAAAGTATTTTTGTATATTCTCTTGTGCATTTCTGAACCAAATTTGATATTTGGTATAAGAGCAGTGAATCCTGAAGTTGAGAGTTTTATTGTGCTAATATGATTTGGTAAATACTGGAGGGGAAATGATTATTCTTCATTTGCCCTATGATATGAAAAAAGCTTTACAAATATTTAATAAAATAAGTTTTTTGTTTTGAGAGAGATCCATACAGTGCAACACCTACTTTTCCAGGATGAGCGTGATCTTTATTGTAAAAATTCTAAGTTTTATTGTTGGGCACTCTTTCTACACAAGCGTGAATCTTTACATTGAAAAATCCATGATTGTCCAATATTTACTCTTTGACATCGTTTCAGTACTGCCTTATTCTCCAATGCTTGAGGTTTAATCTGATCACAAATTTTTGTATGAGTCCTCTTCTGTCACATTTTCAACAAATGACATGACTTAGACACCTCCACCGTGGACTACGGAATCTCTACAAGTCGCTTCTCCAAGTTTCCACCTTCCACTATGACCTCAACTAGCCTGAACTGCACTTCAAATCCAAAGAACACGAATGATCTCCAAACTGCCCAACCCATGTTTTTAGGTACTATTTAGAGTTGATATTATAAGTTTAATTTGGTCTCAGCCAAATTTTAAGTCCCTTTTGTAATATAATTGTTTAATGGTTATTTTTCATTTCGTAACTAGAGAGTCGTTAAGAGTATAATTCAGATGTCTTTATGATTGTGTTAAAAAATAATAGTCTTTTGTTGTCATTGTTATCAAGTGTCGTTTAAAGTATCAAAGAGTCATATTTAAAGTTAGCATTGTCATTTTTTAATCATCTTCCATGTGTCTTCTTTGAGTCACAAGTCATATGTAATATTTTTATTTCTATATATGTGTCAAAGTCACCTAGTTCGTTAAAAAGTATTCATAGTCAAATGATCAAAATTCAGTTAATTTTTTGTCATGGATAAGCTAAGTCATATTCAAAAAAACTTATGGAAATGAATTCAACACATGGAAATTACGAACACAACTATTCTATTATTAATAAAGACATATGGGATATCGTTGATGGAAAAGTGAAGAAACCAGTAGATGCATACGAAGCCAGCAAAATGAGGAGACCAAAGATTGAAAAGCCACAACAATCATTAGAATGGGACTATTTGATGCTTATTTGCATCATATAGACTTGTCAAAATCCCTCTCATACAATTTGGAATACATTAAACAAATTGTTTGGTTTCACAAGCTAGAAGCACAATGATAGCATTGAAACAAAGATTATTTGGTCTTAAAATGGAAGAAGGCGACAACATGGTATAGCACATTAGTAAGTTTTGATTCCATCTCAAATTAGTTAGCTAGAATTAAAATAAATGTACCTAATGATGATGTAAAGGATTTTTTATTAAATAACACGCCATCATGTTATTCTAATATGGTTTTTAGATTGAGTAAAATTAATCCTAGTTTAAGAAGATATCATTTCTTCTTTACTTGAAGAAGAAAAAAGAATTATGACTGTTGAGCCAAAAGAAAATTGCAATGTATTGTAGAAACAAGAAAGAAAAAGTTTTTTTAAGAAATAAAAATATGGTTCAACACTTCGAAAGGTACAAAGAAACAGCTTATATGCTACTAATGTAAACAAATCGGTCATATATCCACAAATTGCAAGAAAAATAGCACAAGATTTTACTTGATGGGAAAACTGCAAAGACTATGTTCATGGCTGGTGATGAAGGAGAGAATGAAGAGGAAGGAAATACTACTCATGTCGAAAATCAAAGTGATGAAGATTTACTCTACTAGATGATTTTTCTATTAGAGGTCAGAGGCAACGGAGGTTGGAGGTCAAAATAACGACCTCTCGTCAGTCATCAACGATGGGGCCAAACTTTTGGTATGATGACATTTTGTGTTTTAAGTGTGGCATGAAAAATTAGAACAAATAATGTAAATTCCTATTCACTTGTGTGTATTTCTCATTGATCCCCCTTTGTAAAATCATTTTTATAATATTGATCAAAAATGTATTGTAGCAATCATGATGTGAAGGTTTTTAAGTAAACTAGGAAAATCCAATTTTGTAAGGTTTTTGGTAAACATGTAAAACCCAATTTTGTAAGAGTTTTTGGTGAACCTGTAAAACCAATTGTGAAAGGTTATTAGTACACCTACAAAACCAATTTGGTAAGGTTTTTGGTTAGAATCTGGAGAAAACCATTAGTCCGAAAGAAATGTGCACTGACACATGTATGAGTTTTTGTGCAATCCCGATGTTACACAGTTGAGGATTTGGTCATGAGCACACAAAGGTGGCATGCTACAATCAAAAGAAAGAGATATGTTTTACCATGTAAGCACTAAGGGGGGGAAATGTTAGGAAATTATTGTTTGGCATGTTTACATTTGAGGAGTTATTTACATGTTAGAATATTATATTTGTTATATGTATTGTTGTAAGTTACAACAATACTTGTAAAATTTAGGCGAGGAATTTGTGGAGGAGGTTTTCCTTAGATATAGGAGTTACCTCTCCTATATAATTGTAACTCTTCTATCCATAATCAATGAAGTATTTTTTGTATATTCTCTGGTGAATTTTGAACCAAATTTGATATTGTATATCTTTTACTTTTACTTACTGTGAGTTTAAAATTTACAAATGTTACAAAGAAATATTCATACTTTGAGTTGCTAGTTAATTTTCTTTCATAGAAATTGACTACAGTTTGTACTGTAGGTTTCACCATAAAGCATGTCAACACCAATACATATAAATATAATTATTTAAGAAAAATACAAAGTGTGTGTTTACCAATTAGGTATGTTTTTTCCTTAAAGAATGCAATTATCAATTACACACTTAAGGGTGGGGAAAAATGTAGACACTCAAATTTTGTAACTTATCCTTTGGAAATGAAAAGTTTGGCTCTGCTCCTTTGCTAAGACAAATTCTCACATCTCTAGGTCCAATTAGCACATCTCCCTATATCTTTCTTGACTTTTCCCATATATACACTATACTCTATCACTCATTCATGAAATATTTCTTAATTAAGGATGTAAAATCATCCTTACACATCATTCTGAAACTTTTAGTTTTAACATCACTTAGAAACTTTGGGCAAAACCATATAGTTTTAGCTTGAGTGGACTATGGTCATAGATGATTTACATAGTCTTTCCCCAATTTATTCTTAAAACTCTAATTTTAATTTAAATATCTTAAATTCATTATTTCATCTTCCTATGGTCAGCCTTATCTTATTTTTTTTCACCTATGGAAGGCTATATAAGTAAGTTAATATCACTTCATAACTCACCTAACAATTTCACAACCTCATATTGTAAATATCAATTCAAAAGAACTCAAGGCTCTCCTAATATTTTTTAAAAGCAGTTGCACATCACATAGAGAAATCCACTAATATAGGTTTTTCAACACTCAACTAGATAAAAATATTATGTATTTCCTCCATGTCCAAGCATGAAACTTTTCTAGAGCCATGTCATAGAAATGAAAAATTCACTTCCAAACATAATTAAAGGTTTGTAATTAGATAAATGGGTTTAATTTCAATATGTAAAACACACTACATCACACTGGTAGGGAATCAAGGACATTCTCTATTCTATAGTTATCCCATTATATTCTTGTCAAGAGACACCATGTAACTCAATAGGAGGTTGTCTTAGATCACACTAATAACTTGCACATTACACCTAAGAGAACTAAATTAGGCTTGATCCTACTTGAGGGTATGTAGTGTAATACTTGAATTGGTTCGAAAGGGGATTGACCATCAAGGGTATATAGAGCCTCACCGCATACTAATATATTTCTTTTTTTAATATAATTCCTTGATGAAGGGTATTAAAAGTATCTGAGGTTTATACTTTATTACATGTCATTATAGGTTGTGTTGAGGTTGTACAAAAAAGAGTGACATAAAAAAAAACATATTTTCCAAACAAATGAAGGGAATATAAATTTTCAGAACCTCATTTCAAGAAGGTCTAAGACTGTACAATTTGCTAAGGACCATTACACAATTGGTGGAAAGGTCATACAATATGTGTACAGTCTTTACACTAAGGTATTTTTCGAGTTCCAATCTAAAAAATGAAGCATCTTTAGTCTCAGATCAATTTTTTTTCCCTATCTACACATCTATATCTTCTTTGTTTCATATTTTTTATATATATAATTCTTTATCCCCTCTTATGATATTTTAGTAATCATTCTATCATTTATCATTGTATAAATGTATTAATGCATTTTCTGATTATGAATTATTAATTTTAAATTAATTAATTCACAATAACCTCTTGTTACAAACCCTTACATCAATATTTATTGTCTTTCATATTACATTTATATTCATATATAGTTAGGGTATAAAAAAAAATCCTTGTATTGTCAATCTAAATTTATTTTTGATATGTGGAACTCATTTATGAACTCTAAAATATATTGTGATCCTTCATGAAGTCTATTGGAAATATTGTAACCACATTGACCAAGAGCTTGAAAAAACCTTTTTGTATATTAACTAATAATGGGGAACATTATACACTCTTTGTGTTATAGAAACTATGTAAATAATAATAAATAAAATATTACAATTGTAGCACATATGTGGAAAAAAAATGAAATATTACAATAAAAACTTGCATGAAAATAGGACTTGATAAAAAAAATACAAACAAGATCTAACACATACCATTAAAAAAAATACTTGTGTAGCTAAAATTTGTGCAAAAATAAACTACAATATTTTTTTGGCAATGCAAGAAGGAAGATTTAACTGAGATGCTCATGCATCATACTCACCTTGGGTAACAAGGAAATCATAAACTCCAACTTATCACTTGCTGATGATACAAAATGTTTTACAACCTCAAATGTGCTTATCCAAGTCATATTTTCAATGTCTTGACCCTTCTATTTCACGAGATATTCTTTGAATTTCCTTATATTGTGTCATTTTTCTTATCCATTTGTAAATTAATCTCTCTACCTTCTTTGTGTTGTTTCTTTGGCATCTACACTCTCTAATAAATATCTTCCTCTAAATTTGAATGTTTGTTTCCTCCTTTATCTTGAGCCTCACAATGAATATAAGTGAGATATCAAATGCCCTCTGGTAATTAAATTTCATATGTGTTCTTCAAAAAATTCTCCAACACTTTGTAAGATCCAATAATCTTGTAGCTTCAATTTGTTCTAAGTCCCTTTCAGAAACCTCTTCTTCCAAAAATGTTCTAAGAACATGTCTTCTACTTGATATTCAACTTCCCTCCACTTGATGTCTACACACTTCTTAAAATACACTAAAATTTTCTCCACTTACTTGCCACACTTGATCAAACCATAACTCTCATATGTTTTAAAAATATTCTTCATCAAAACTCCTTGATTGTACATTTCTCATGTCACACAAATCTTCCAATCCTTTTATAATCCCAACCATACAAAAATTTGGATTGGGTGTATTTCCTACACTTAAAAAAATTAAAAATGTGCATGAATGTTAACCTAGTAACCTAGATTAACATTTCATACAAACATCTTAACTATTTTCCCAAACTCTTGTTTATGAACTCTATCTTTCCATTTGTCTGTGGAATGATATGTGAAACTAAATTGCATCCTTGTGTTTATATTATTCCATAATGTTCTCTAAAAATTCCCTATAAAATCAAAATACTCATTTATTTCAATACTTCTTGGTAATATATATGAATTCTAAACATCTCCTTGAAAAAATAAGTTTAGTCTTATTAATTGTGGCACTATTCTTCCTATATTCCAAATAATATTGTTTATTTTACAAAACATAGTTTCTACCACTTACGAACTTGAAATCATTCCATTTTGTATTTTAGGTAACCTTAAAGAAAATTTTATACGGATATCTTTACATGGTCTCTTTAGAATAAGTTAAAGGCTAATAAAAAACATGCATTTGAACTCATCTCCTTATCCAATTGATATGCGTTGCACTTTTACCACATGTTTGTGCTTATATTAACTCAAATGAGGATAAAAATGCATTTCTTTCAAACTGTGCATATGTTTTTTTATAACTCAAATTTTCCTACTAATCCACCACTAATGTTTACCCTTCATGAATGTTTTGTGTATTGGACATTTTGATATACACAAAATATAGTCTTTTGAATAACAATCAATCCTGAATATGAAATTCTAACCACAAGGGTTTTATCTCCGCCAATGTTATTTCCCATGATTTCCATGCCTCACTAAAATAAAAATCATAAATACTCAACTCTTAATTCATTCAAAATTAAAAACCTGATGAGCCCAAAAAATGGCCCATTTTGTACAAGATTTGACGTTCTTTTCCCCCTGCATATATAAAGTGTATCTAAGTGTAATTTTTGAACTTATGGTTTATTTAGGATAAAATATATAGTATATTTCATGGTTATTTCTTTAGAATTCATTTTTATCTTTCTGTTAGCTATTTCTAATGATTATTGGGAAAAAGATGTCAATTTGTGCATATTGTAGTTCATACTTTTCTATAATTGTTTAATAAGGCATTTTTGAGCACTAAGAACCAACTACAGCCATCCTCGGAGGATATTAAAAAATATATCAAATCATCTCTAGAGATTTTTATTTCATCATTTCATCAGCTCCATAGGTTCATTCACTAGCTCCAAAAATGTGCAACAGTTTTTATCAGCAGCTCCTTAAGCATATGTTTCGAAAACAGTGAAAAAACAGTTATCAATAATATATATAAACAACCCAAATCTCATTGCATATTTATATACCTCTTGAAACATTATGCAAGATCGAAAAAACCATCTTGATTCGATTTCATATGCAAAATTTATATCCATTTTAGTATGGATTTGGATTCTACCATGATCGCTTCAGAGTCTTCCCAGACGCTTCAGAGTCTTCCCAGACATTTCAGAGTCTTCCCTGATTGCTTTGGAGCCTTCCAAGAATGCTTTAGAGTCTTCCCATATCACTTCAGAATCTTGCCAGATCACTTCAGAGTCTTCCCAGATTGCTTTAGAGTCTTCTTAGATCACTTTGGAGTCTCCTTAGTTTGCTTCAGAGTTGGATATTAGAGCTTTGGGGATAAATACCAGAGTTACAAAGGTGAGCATAACTCCAAGGTTGGCAATGTTATCTATTTTTTTGAAGTCATTATAAAATTAAATATTTTTATAAGCGTTTTATTATTCTTAAAATAAAGAAGAAACAATATTCATTTTGATTCTAAAGAATAAAATAAGAGAATTAGATTTTTAGATAAAATTAGATAAGCTCTCTCCATATTTTGTGGAGATTGATGCTTTTTGATAGATTAAAATCTTAGTTTATAAATATGTATGCCTTAAAATAAGGAGGTGGTTGGAAGCATGGAATTATATATGCAAACTCCCCACAAAAAATAATGTAATCTCCATTTTTATAATCAATTTTATTCTTAGATTCCATTCCATCCATTTGTAAAATAGTGTAGAATAAAATTATCTTCTAAGGAATGACCTGACCACTCATTCCAAGGAAGACAGATTTTTATATTCATGTTTTTTTTTTTCCATTTTGTAAATAGATTTATGATTGTATTCTTCTTGTGTCATGTAATTATTTTTTGGTGTTGTACATTTTTTTGTAAAACCTATAGGTGTTTTTCTATGTTTATCCTTTCTTTAAAATCCAATAATTTCCTTTCATGCACACAGTGGCTAAATTTCATACAAGTATGTTTAAATTTCATGCAAGTGTGTTTCAATTCCTACATTGTGTGTTTCTCAATTCCTATAAGCTGTGTGTTCTAATTCCCTACAGAGTGTGTTTCTAATTCCTAGAAGTGTGCTTTTTAATTCTTCATGCAAGTGTGGATTTGGTAGAAAGGGACCATTGTCAAAATATATCTTTCTCCTTTTACATCATCCCTGGATTGACATTTTTTAATGAAGAGGATTGATGGACCTCATCAAAAAAGCATATATTTAAATCATCAACAACTTTGTTATATTTTTTTATTCTATGCTTGAAAATAAATGAACCACTTCGGCAAAATCTCACTCCACTTTATGTGTCTCTAATTGAGAGTTACCCTAAAATTAATTATAAATTATAATAATGGGTGATCTATATATAGAATAAACTCCTTAGGTAGTAAATTAATGTCTCCATTTCTTCATAGCTTGTATTATTGTATATAATTCCTAATCATATAAAGAATAATTATTCTTTGCATTATTGAGTTTCTCATTGAAACATTATAAATGGGCCTTCCTTCTTGAATCAACATAGCTCCTATTGTAGTTACGATAGTTTCATCTAATCGAATTGAGAAATATATGTTATTGAATTCTGAGATAACATCAAAACTGGTTATTCAAACACTTTTTGTTTGATTGTTTTTGTAAAAAAAATATTTTTCTTGCAATGTCTATACAAGTTCCTTCGTATCCTTACGTAAAACATTTGTGATCACTACATAATATTCTACAAAGATATATAAAAAAATTCCTATAGATACTTTATATACCATGAAAAAATTTATGCCTAAAAAAATATGTATATGTGATGAACAATCAATTACTGTTCATTTACCATTTATAGATACATCTTCAAATCTTCTTAAGGGATTACAAATCAAAATTAAAACTATATTTCTTCATATTAATGAAAAAAATTATCATCTCTTTGCTTCATTAATAACTTGCATAAATGTTTCAATTTTTTCTTTCCATAGTCCTAATAAAAATCAATATTTCATCTTAGTAAATAGTCAAAAACTTCCCCAAATATGGTTTCAAATACTTAATTCATCAAACACATGAATGTAATTGGTGTATTCCTCAACACAAAATGGTATAACACACATCCATTCATTACATCCCCTCTTTACTTTTTAATGTGATTTTTTCATTCATAACATATTGTTGGACCCTTGGATTATTGGCCAAGAATGAAGGCGCATAGGCGCGCAGGGTCCCAGTTATGAAAAGGCACGCAAGGAAAAAGCACGTGAGAGAAAGGTTTAAGGAAGCACATAGCATGTGTGACATGCGAAAGGAGGCTCAGGACTTAGTCAATTTGAGTGCACCCCAGGGTAGAACACGTGAAAAGCATGATCGGTTACACGTGGATAAGATGTCAGCCTAGCAATAGGCTGGCCCAGGAAAGAGCATGCCTTGGATGGAATCTTCTAGAAGAACATCATGAGATAAAGTGGAAAGCCTAGGCCTGGAGAAGCATGCTCGCATGGACCACATTCAACACTTGGCACCAGATCTGAGGACGTTGGAAGGTGAGTTGGCAGTGTAGGAGAATTATAAATACAAGTGCCTGTGGAGTAAAATATATACAAGTACGAGGTATAGCGGGTTAGAGAGTGAGCAGAGCTCTACAAAATTACTGCGAGTGGATATTTGTATTCAGGAAAGAATGTACTAAGCATGGAGTTGTAATTTTTATTTTTCTTTTAGCTTAGTTACATACGTCCAGTGATATGCATGACTGCGGTCTGCTCTCTGTGACACTCTGTAATGAATCAATGAATATAATGAGGTTACCTGTTATAAATAGACATGGATATCAATGGTTTTAATGCATATTTCTCTCATATGAGTTCTCTTTCCTTTCATGCTATGTATGAATGCTTGTATAATTCCTTCTGTCATAATATATGTTCTGGATTCTGTTAAAGCACTTGGTCTAAAGTAACTGCAAGGATCTAGAGGTTGTTCTGAGCCCTATGGTTCTTGTATGCCTTAACTTCCCTCCTAAAAACTCTTACACTAATCATAAATGATGCTTCCCACTAAACTCACATAAAAGAGAGACTTGGTACCCGCATAAGCCTTGGGTGAGTGCTCAACTTCTGCTGGGTGATAGGCCGGTGCACATGGGGTTCATTCCTTTTGTAATGGGAGTAAAAATGACTACATCTTGGTTCTGTTGCTGGGACCCTCTTTTCAAAGTTGTAGTGGGATATAACATACATCATGATCTATGTAGTGAGGAATGACAGAGTAGTTAACATTGGAAAATCTTGAATCATGGTTCAAGAGCACAGAGGATGAATTTTCTCAGAGATTCAACACTAGACCTGAGTTTAATGCACGTAGATGGGTAGAAGAGAACCTCTACCATGATCTGTACGAGACCTTCTTCTGCTGCTTCCCAGTAGAACTATATGAATGGATTTCAGCCTATGCATCTAGATCAAGTTGGCGTTATGGATCACATGTGTGGACCAAAGAAGACTACCAAAGGTTGTAGGATGCAGATCTGACGTGGACCCGTGTGGTAGATCATTGGTGGAGAAGAGTACTGACTAGTTACACTCTGGAGTATGCCATTTCCATGTATTCTTGTCATGGAGGTTACTGAGTTTGAATTTCTGTGAGAACCTAGAGGAACATTTCTACATGCTATTCCTCTAGCTATGAAGATATTGATGGTTACCATGAGTTTAGAGGCTTTCCCAATGGCTGGCTAAACCATTCTGAGTGCTGGGTAAGGGAGCTTGGGTGGAGGAAGATGGCAGATATCATGACAGAGAAGGAGAGGGAAGAGAGATGGCTCAAGTATAGTGAAGCGCGTGAAAGGGAGATTGCTAGATGATGTGAGGCTGCTAGTGTGATGGATCTATGGAGATAGATGTTGTGGGAAGGAGTTGAGGTTCATGTGAGAGGATGTGGAACCTGAGTAGTCTGTGCTGCCCCATCTTGGCAAGCACGTGAGGGAGACCCCTTTGGCTTCTGGTGAGAGTTCGTCACACAGAGAAAGGAGAGTCGTTGGCGCATATCTGAACCCACCCAGTGACCGAGCCCTGGTGCTTGGTTTTCCTGAACCAGGAAGAAGTGTTATTGACCCAGTTGATATCAGTGGAAGAGACAGATCCATTGCCTAGGAGATACAATTTTACAGTCCCTTCTTCTATGGCTGCACATATTCTAGTATTTGGAGGAGTCTTTGGACAAGGAGCAAGTGTACAAGCTTTCAGTCTCGCATCAGGGAGTGGTGCGGGACACAGTAGTGGGAGTGGAGTGCTAACACAGACCATCAGTGCACACAGTTCAGTGGGACCGTGGGGGCACTTGGCACAACTCCTACAAGCCCTATTGGACCCAGTGGTTCTGGTGGATCTGGTGGCTCTAGAGGCATAGGACCCAGTGGACCTGGTGGATCAGGCGGTGGAGGAAACACCGGAGGGAACCAAGGCTCTGGCCCAGGAGGACAGGGACCCCAGCCACCACCTCAAGTATTCTTTGAAATGTCTTTGCATTTTCCAGATTACAGGGGCATTGAGGATGTTACGGAACATGTTCACAAGTGTGAACTGCTATGGCGCATGAAGGGTATCACAACCCCAGAATGGAAGGCTAGTCAGTTTGTAACCACATGTTGCAAGGGTGCGCGCATAGCTGGTATAGGAAGTATGACCCTCATCAAATGGTGGTGGACTATACTACCTTAAAGAATGCATTCTTGGTAGAGTTCCACATTCCTGAGTTCGAGCAGAAGAGCATCAGCACTTTGAAGGAGATTCAACAAGGAATGGTAGAGAGTGTGTGGGAGTATGATGTGCTTTAAAACTCTCTTGTCTAAATTATCATATGATATTCATCCTTCTCAGCATGCACAGTGGTTTATTGGAGGATTGATCACCCCTTTTAGAAGGGCCTTGTCTCATAAAACTTTTACAGACCCGCACAAAGCATTGGAAGCTTCCCTGCGTGCCAAAGCTGTTGGTAGTATAGATACTGGCATTAGCCCATTCTTAGAGGCTCAGATTGCTGCTATGGAAAAGTAGTTGGAAAAATTATCTGCGAACTCAGCCCATGAGACTCGCAATGGTTTGTGGTGCACAGATTGTGAAATAGAGGGACACGTTAAGGATAATTTCCCCCGGAGGATAGTACACACTGTGATAGTGGTAGATTGTGAAATTTTTCATGGGGACCATGATGCAAGTAGATGTCCCTTGCTGCAGTGCACAATCAGGAAGAATGTATCTTGTTATTGCAATATTTACACCTCTACAACCCATGATACTAAGGACTGTAGGCTCATTGATCAGATCCATGAGGCCATTGATCATGGGGTGTGCCAAACCAGCATTGCCAGTGGTTCCAAGGATAATGATCACCATTATGAGGAGCATGTAGAAGGAGGCGTGTGTGGAAGAGGTTTTTGAGGAGGATTCCATGGTTGAGGTAACCATAGAGGAGGAAGGAGTGAGTTCCCATGGAACCTATTTCAATTGTGGATCTATAGAACATTACAAGCATGAGTGCCTGGATCTGTTGTAGTGCTCATGGTGTGGAAAGAAGCATAAGTATGAGGAGTTCCTGGAATTGTTTGAGCATATGAATCAGAAGCACTAGAAGGACAAGGGCACTGTAATGGTCAACATCAAGAAGGAAGACATATAGTGGATGCCCTGGGTAACACGGGATGAAGGTTTGGAGCTTGTCTTGGTAACAACAAGGGCAGAAGCCACACGTGCGAGAGAGGTACCAAGATAGAAAACCCTGGTTTCAAGAGAGGAGGTCATTCATGGAAAGTATCCAGACCCCATGCATCAAAAGGAGATATATCAGGACACCATGGATGTTATTCGAAGCCTACAAGGGGAGATCCAGTGTCTAAAGGAGCAATCTAGGAGGGAGGAACAAGGAAGGAGAGTCGAGGCACAAAAGGATGACCTGGATGAGGTCAAGGAGGTGTGTAAAATGTTAAGGTAGGAGAATATCATTCCCTTGCTAGGATCCTGGTTGAGAGAGAAGGTACCACACACTAGAGAAGAGCATGAAGAGACAGGTCTTGCACATGAACCTTCCCCCTCACAACCTCAACTATGACAAGGAGATTACATTGAATGCAGTTGTAGATGGGTGGCTCCTCAACAATATCCTCATTGACACAGGCATGGAGGTTAATGTTCTGAATTTGGATGCATGGCATCAGATGGGAAGACCTGCATTACAACCATCTTTGAATGTGTTGTATATGGAAAACAAGACTAAGGAAATTCCCATCGGTGTCTTGAAGGATGCAACTATTACTATCCAGGGAGCCAAGTTTACTGGGGACTTTGAAGTCTTGGTGCTCGCTGAGGTGGACAATTTCCCAGCACTACTTGGGTGCCCTTGGTGTTACAAGAACAATGCAGACCTTTGGTTCAACAAAGGGTACATCAGCTTTGAGAACAAGGAGGAATGGGTCATTATACCCTTGGCTGATGGGAAGTTGACACCATATATTGAACCATTGGGAGAGGAAGTTCTAGACAGGATTTATGTGTGCTCAATTAAAGACCCTGAGATGATACACCCTACTAACGGGGTTATCCAGTTTGAAGATGCTCAGTCAGTGAGTGATACCACCAGTCTGGCATGTGACAATTGGATGCATGGAACTTACGAATTAATGGGACGGTAGTTGAGAGGGTTGGTGACCAAGGTGACTAAAGGTGCACATGGTTAGGCACCTTGGAGGAAAAGAACTGCCCAAGTATTCAGGAGGATCCTTCCCTGAGATCTTTCTGCAGGAGGTGGAAGCTCAGTGGAAGGATGAGAAGGAACAAAGGGAGATGTTAAGTTATGTCTTACTTGGCACAATAGCTCGGTGGTGGGCCACACATCAGGAGAGCCTTTTAGAGTGGCACAAGGTAAGAATTTCTCTCTCTGTCAGGTTTTCTAGGAGCAATGTACCCACCATCATCAAGGAGTACCATGGGAAGGAGCCACCTCTTTCCATATCCAGGAGTGTGAACGGGTCTAGAGAGAAGGCGTGGAAGCTTTTCCACCATCCCTCTGGGTGCACAAGTTGTATTCTACACTTACAGGGTTGTGTGTGTGCATGGTACATTCATTCGGAGACACGCCACCAGACAAGGAATTGGCAAGAGCTCACGGCTGACCTTATTCAAACCTTTGAATATCAGAGTACCAAGCCATCGGTTGATAAGGCCTTGTAGGGTATCAAGTGCCTTACCATGGGGGATAGTGCCAGGATGGAAGATAGGCTGTTGGAATTACTAGGTGAACCAGGATTGGAGGCATGTTTTGAAGAAGAAGAGGAAGCAGAAGAGTTACAGCTTGAGTGCGTGTGTTTGGAAAAAGAGAAGGGAAAGTTGGTATATGTGATTGATGGAGAGGAATTGGAAAACTTAGATGTTAGCCATTCTGTAGGAACGCATGAGGTAGTGGATAGTGTAGATGCTCGTGTGCGCGTGCCTACCATGAGCCTTTAAAGATGAAGAAAGTTAACATCGGTTCAGGAGAAGAACCTAAGGAAGCTATTATTGGGGATTACTGGATAGAGAAGGAAGTATCAAAGATCATTGATCTTCTATGTGAATTTGAGGATTTATTCCCACGTGGGTACCATGAGCTCAAAGGCATTCACCAATCCTTGGGGGAGATGAAGATAAAACTAAAGGATGGTGCATGCCCATGGTTAGGAAAAGGCCCTACCAGATGAATCCCAACTTGCGCGTGAAGGTCAAGGAGGAGATAGAAAAAATGATAGCTTCTGGGATCATTGAGGCAGTGGAAGAATCGGAGTGGATAAGTCTGATGGTAATCAACATCAAGAAGGATGGTGGATTAGGATTTATGTGGATTATAGGGAATTGAACGTAGTTTGTGTCATTGATCCATTTCTGACCCCCTTCACTGAAGAAATTTTGGAAGGAGTCACTGGGTGTGAAATCTATTCCTTTACGGATGGATTTTCAGGGTACCACCAAGTCTGGATTGCAAAGGAAGACCAGGAGAAGACAACTTTCACCACCGAGTGGGGAAGTTTTGCATATACGGTCATGCCCTTTGGGTTGAAGAATGCACCTAGCTGTCTTTTCGTGCATAGTGGTGCAAGCATTCCAAGACTTCATCCATAAGTTTCTTCAGGTCTATTTAGATGACTGGACAGTATATGGTCTGGTTAAGGACCATTGTGACAATTTGAGGTTAATGTTTGAGAGGTGTAGGTAGTTGAGGATATCCCTCAACATTAAGAAATGTGTGTTTGCTACACCCTTTGGGACTTTATTGGGGCATATCATATGTAAGGAGGGCTTGTTGGTAGATCCCGCTAAGGTTGCAGTTATTGTGGGGTTAAGGGAGCCTACTAGCCAGAGCGCAGTGCGTGGATTCCTTGGGCATACGGGCTATTACAGAAAATTCATTAAGGGATATGCCAAGATCAGCCATGCCTTTAGAGGAGTTTCTTAGACATAAAAGTGCCTTCCATTGGGAGAGGCACAACAGAGGGCATTTGATACATTAAAAGATAGGCTTATCACCACGCCTATTTTATGGTTTCCCTCTTGGGACAAGCCCTTTCATGTTCATGTAGATGCCTCAGGGACCACCATTGGAGCAGTGCTTACACAGCCAGGTGAGGGGATTGTTGATCATCCTCTCTGTTTTGCAAGTAGGAAGCTGACACCAACAGAGTAGAATTATACCACAACCGAGCACGAGGCATTGTCAATGATCTATGTGCTCTTCAAGTTTAGACAGTATCTGCTGGCAACACCCTTTGTGTTTTACACCGACCACATGGCATTAAAGTATTTAGTGAACAAGCATGTTCTACAAGGACACATATGTCGATGGGTGTTGTTGTTTCAAGAGTTTGAGTTCACTGTTGTAGTGAAGCTGAAAAAAGAAATTGTGGGCCTGATCATCTATCAAGAATTGATTCAGGGGAGGATGCATAGAGTATTGAGGAAGCAATGCCAGAACACAACTATTTAGATTGTAGCGCGCACCCTCAGATTTGGAAGAGATTGCAATATTTTTAAAGGAAGGTGTGGCGCCGGATGGAATGAAGACATTGGAAAAGAAGTAAGTTGGCCATACGCGTTGTGCCCTACATGTTAATCAGTGGAGACTTATACAAGTTGGGACATGATGAAGTTTTGTGTAGATGTGTCTTAGAGCATGAGCACCTGGCCATCATGGAGGAAGCACATAGAGGAAGTGCGGGTGGGCATTATGCAGGTGATGCCATTGTGCAAGATATTAATGGCAGGTTTGTGGTGGGAAACCTTGTACAAAGATTGTAGAGACTATTGTAAAGCCTGTGACCATTGTCAGTGCATTGGCAAACCAGGAAGGAGAGATGAGATGCCTTTGCACCCTATTCCTAACACAGAGCCTTTTGAAAAGTGGGTGATAGACTTTGTAGGACCTATTACACCAGCAGCACGTAGGACTGGGTCACGTTATGTCATCACTTGCATGGATTATCTCACAAGGTGGGCAGAGGCAGCCCTAACTAAAGATTACATGGTAGCAACAACAACAAGGTTCTTATGGGAAAACATTATCATGAGGTATGGATGCCCTTTGAGTTCTGACCAGTGATAGGGGTACGCATTTCTTGAATGAGACCGTGAGGATCCTGTTATCTGAGTTCATGGTGGCTCATCAAAAGACTACGCCCTATCACCCACAAGAAAATGGAACCACGGAAGCATTCAACAAGATACTGAGTCATACCTTGACCAAAATTTGTGATGTTGGAAGACAAGATTGGGATGAAAAAGTATCAGAAGTATTATGGGCTTACAGGACAACGTATAAAAGGCTAAATAAATCCACACCATTTCAATTGGTGTTTGGCATGGAAGCTATTTTTCGGTTGAATTTATGTTTCCTTCTCTGAATAGCACGTGCAGGAGGGTTAGCCGATGAACAAGCGCTGGAAGAAAGAATTGATGAGCTAATGAAACTGGATGAGAGACGATCACTTGCCCGATGGAGCCAAACAATGGAGAAAGCAAAGCAAAAGGCTTGGCATGATCACCACATTAGAAACAAGAAGTTTGAGGTTGGGCAGATGGTGTTACTATATGATTCCAAGTTTCTGTGCCATCCAGGGAAGTTGAAAGTCCATTGGTTGGGTCCTTACACAATCTCATACATCCTTGATTTGGGGTGCATGCCAGTTACAAGTGCTGGATGGGATGAAATTACCTAGAAACTTCAATGGGAGTAGGTTGAAGCCCTACTATAAATAAGTCTTCTGGATGTTTGTAAATAAGGTAGTTTTTCCAGTTAGTTTAGAAGTTTTCTTTATGCATTTTTTCCCTTTCTTGTGTTTCCCTTTCGCGTTGTTGTTTTGTTTTGTGCCTTGGGCACTGGTAACCTTATTGCTATTTTTGGAGAATTTTTGAGTGTGCAGAGGACCACGCATCACTTTAAGTGTGGGGTGGAGAAAAGTGAAGAAGCACGTAATTAAAGTACCAAGGAAGTTGTGTTGAAAAGCCTTGTTGAGTAGCCGGGTTGAAAGAGGTATATAAAGAGAAAGATGGAAGAATGGTTGGTGCCAGGGTAAAGCTACTTGTAGATCCACATACTAAGGAGGAAAAAGCACATTTAAAGCAACACAAGGTAGGTGAGAGCAAGAATCAGGACAGAAGAAGTGCCTTCGGCATGGGTTACGCACGTGCAAGAGTCTCCTGTCAGGTTGGATTGGTTACGCGCCAGAAGGTTGGAAGAGTTTTTACACAGGTTGGGCACGTAAGTGAAGGTGCTGAAGATGAATTTGTTTGAAAAAACCACATTAAATGAACAAAGTATGGTGGTAGGTGAAGTAGCATTTAATGTTCAGAAAAGAGAAAAACTATAAGTAAAGGGTCGGGGGCACTCTCATTTTTACTTTGCGAAATAGAGGAGTTTGAGATATAAGTGAGTTCTATAAACTAGGGTTTTCAAATTCGATCAAGTGAAGGAAGATCTGTGAGATTGAAGCATGAGCAGCCAGTTTGAGTTTGTGAACCAGAAGGAAGGGGTTACATGGGCATGGAAAGAGTTGTAAAGAGGCACTGTCTTGTGAAGATTTTATCCCAGTTAGGGTTCGAAAAACTAGGGCACGGGTTCAGAAGAGTTATATTGTGGATTTGAGGTCGGAGGATTGGAAGAAGTAAAACAGAGTAACAAGGAGAGAGTGGGAGTGATAAAAATACCTCGACCATGGCACCCAAGAAAGGAAAGGGCAAAGCCAAGGCTAAACAACCAGAACCCGAGGTAGACACAAATGAAGAATGGTATGCAGAGATGCAATACCTAGATGGGGTGATGATGGGGAAGGAATGGGAATCCCACTTAAGAAGTGTACCTGTTAGTGACTATAATCACCACACAAACACAATAGAAAAGGAAATGGCATTGGAATTAGTACACCCCACCAACAAACGAACACCTGAGGGTTTGCCTATATACGATGATGACGTTAAGGTTAAAATGGAGAAGGCAGGGTTGTTGCAACTCTATGAGTTTCCTTATTTTGGAAAGCCAGAGTGCCTGTACCAATGGTTGATGTCATGGGTGCACGAAGATTACTTCCACTTTATAGGGCACAAGATGCGCGTGACTCCCCAGCTGATTTCACAATTTACAGGCCTCATATGTGAGGGAGATAGCTTGGAAGATGACCTTGGTGACAAGGAGGCTATTCAAGAGACCATCACTGAGTATGCCTACAAGAAGGGGTCACGGTACTATGACATTTCAGACATCAAGGACCCCATAATGAAAATGGCTGTGCATTTGGTGACTAAGCTGAATGGCCAGGAGAGGTGGATGCAGGTCAACAAACCTTGGCTACATGTTTGTAGGAAGATTGCAGAGGGAACCATATATAACCTATCCGTGTACATCATGGAGGAAATTTTCAGTTACGTGAAGGAAGGGGACAGGATCCTCTTTCGGAAACATCTTGCTCACCATTGTATTTGCATGGAGATTGGGGTGCCTAATGCACCAGAAAAATTTGTATGGGAGTACCCCACCGAGGATCCTTCACCCACGAAGAGGTTCAAAAAATATGCTTGTGATACAATGACAACACCCCACAAGGCGAGGCTGGAGAAATGGTACACGTGCCTGAGGAACACATTTGGGGCAGAGTGGAGAATCCCTGAACAACTCCCAGTGGCCACTGAGGGGGAAGCTAAATTTGTGGTTTATCAACACTACTACCTGGGTAGATTCAAGCTGATAGATGAATCATGGAGCCCTTGGTGTAAGCTTCCCTTCGCGTTCACTGCTCAGTACTTCCAAGAGGGGGTGAACAGATTTAAGGAGTCAAAGAAGCTAAGGCTGGAGCTGGGTAGTCTAGACTAGGAACATAGGGAGATGAGGAAGAAGTTGAATTACCTCGGTGGCAAGCGCGCATACGTGGAAAAGTACGTGTCACACAAGATTCAAATGACAAGGCTGATGACACTACCCATCACTGGAGGATCCGTGACGCATGTGTACTTGCATATAAGGCTGAAGTTCAAGAAGGGCACGTATCTAGAGAATGAAGTCTCCATACCTGAGGATCCCTTGGAGAGAAAGAATCCCACACCCAAGAAGAGGGGAAGAGAGGAGAAAGCACCAAGTGTGCCGACTACTCAGACAGTGAGCATGCCATCCATGAGAACTAAGCCAAGCACTTACATATGAAGAAAGAAGTCTCCGGTGAAGGAGAAGATGCAGAGGTAGAGGCACCTAGACAACCCATCTCCAAGGAAGAATCACCTGAGGAAGAAGATAAGGCCAAATCCCCTTGATCAGGAGCCACCTCTCAGGAAAAAGTAGAGGGTGGATAAGGAAGCTGACTCGGAGGTGACCGACAACTTGGAAAAATACTTGGGAGAGAGAGAAGATGAGAGTGAGGGAGATGACGGCAAGGAAGAAGAGGCAGAGAAAGACCAGGAGCCATATGTGTTTAGCATCTATGACTCAAAAGAGGAGAGTGGAGATGAGAAGCAGGAGTTTGTATTCACGCGGTGCAAGGGCACACAGGATGAGGAGGACACCGAAGACATGAAGGAGGATGAGGAGGTTGCCAGGGAGAAACAGGGAGCCATAAGTTTTACAAAGGAGAAGATTACTGAGGTGGCAGAAAGAGAAGCACAGAAAATGCTTGAAGTCCTGGTAGACCAAGAGTTGGAGTGCAGTGCAGACATAGTGCTGAAGGAAGGGAAGGAGGAGAACATCGAAAAAGAACATGACAGCCTGGGAGGCCCCGCTCTGACAGTAAGCTTCCCCAAAGGCATGCGCTCGGGCAGGAGAACTCTTGATGCAGAACAGAGGCAAGTAATGGGCTATGTGGATGACATAAAGAAGGTGTTACGCGTGTGATTCCAAAGCACCATACCCATGGAAAGGATCCTAGCCATGGGGTCTTTTGAAAAGGATGACACATACCCCAGAACCAAGAAGATGCTCTCTTGGGCATTCGAGTCCCACATTGATGAGCCAAACTTTGAATTCTTCCAAGGAGCGCTCATCACATTGCCAGAATCTAAGGGGGTCAATCCCTTAGTGAATGCTCAGGAGCTCTCAGACGAGCAAGTCTGCAATGCACTGAACAAGGTCGGTCGAGACTGAGGCTAGATTATTGTGCGCAACGACAGGATCAGAGTGTTGGAGGTGAAGTTAGGAAAGAAGGAAGAAGAACTGGTGGAGAAGGCCAAGAGCTTGAAACAGGAAGAACTGATCAGCACACAGTTAAGGCACGAGTTAAAGGAAGAGAAGGTAAAGGTGCAGGAAGTTTACAAGAAAATAGAGTCTATCAAAGGCACCATCCTTCTGAAGCACCCAGACTTAGCGCCACCCGCATAGAAGTACTCGTCCCTCCTGGAGTGTATAGAAGATCTAACGCACATCCTCACTATGGAGAGATGACCCTTGGCCCTGGAATCTACAGAAGAAGTGGCCGCGCACTTGAAAGAGGAGGACAGATTGAAGGTGGTAGTGCTTGTTGCTGAGTATAGCCAAGTACTCATGGAGGTTAAGGTCCTTGCCCAATCTGCGGAAGCTGCATATGATACATGCAGAAAAGGATAAGGTGGCGAGCTCCTTGGTCGCCACACTTGAAGCAGAACTAAAAGAGTTCCAAGAAAAGAACAAGGGGAATAGGGCAGAGAGGGACAAGGTTCTGGCCAAAGTAGAGAAGAAATCAGAGGCAATTGAGGCTTTAAGGAGCTCAATTAAGGCCCAGCTAAAGGAACTATACCCCCAGATTACTAGGAGGATGGATAAACTTGAGGACCTGGAAAAGAGATGGAGTAGATTGTGGAAATTTTGGGCACCTAGGGAGTTGGCCTGAGTTTTGATGAAGTGAGCACCCTGGTGGGCGACCTCTTCCAGAAGGCACAGGGCGAGGTCAAAGTATGGAATAAGCTAGAGGCAGACCTTCAGAAGGATTTTCCTAGCTTGTTGAATTGATGTCCCCCCCCATTCTTCATTCTTTCCCTGATTCTTTCATTCCTTATTCTTTTTGTAAAGTGTAAGACTATTCATTGGTTCCCTAGACAACAGGCATCTTGGTCAAGTAAAATGTTTCTGAGGATGGAGAACAGGCATAGTGTGGGGTGATGTTGGACCCCTGGATTATTGGCCAAGTATGAAGGTGCATAGGCACACAGGGTCCCAGTTATGAAAAGGCACGCAAGGAAAAATCACACGAGAGAAAGGTTTAAGGAAGCACATAGCACGTGTGACACCTAAAAGGAGGCTCAGGACTTAGTCAATTTGAGCACCCAGGGAAGAACACGTGAAAAGCGTGATCGGTTGTGTGGATAAGATGCCAGCCTGGTGATAGGCTGGCCCAGGAAAGAGCATGCCTTGGATGGAATCTTCTAGAAGAACATCATGAGATAAAGTGGAAAGCCCAGGCCTGGAGAAGCATGCTCGCATGGACCACATTTGACACTTGGCACCAGATCTGAGGATGCTGGAAGGTGAGTTGGCAGTGTAGGAGAATTATAAATACAAGTGCCTGCGGAGTAAAATATATAGACAAGTACGAGGTATAGCGATGGTTAGAGAGTGAGTGGAGCTCTGCAGAATTACTGCGAGTGGATATTTGTATTCAAGAAAGAATGTACTAAGCATGGAGTTGTAATTTTTCTTTTTCTTTTAGCTTAGTTACATACGTCCAGTGATATGCATGACTGCGGTCTGCTCTCTGTGACACTCTGTAATGAATCAATGAATATAATGAGGTTACCTGTTATAAATAGACATGGATATCAATGGTTTTAATGCATATTTCTCTCATATGAGTTCTCTTTCCTTTCATGCTATGTATGAATGCTTGTATAATTCCTTTATGTCATAATATATGTTCTGGATTCTGTTAAAGCACTCAGTCTGAAGTAACTGCAAGGATCTAGAGGCCGTTCTGAGCCCTATGGTTCTTGTATGCCTTAACTTCCCTCCTAAAAACTCTTACACTAATCATAAATGATGCTTCCCACTAAGCTCACATAAAAGAGAGACTCGGTACCCGCACGTGCCTCGGGTGAGTGCTCAGCTTCTACTGGGTGATAGGCCGGTGCGCATGGGGTTCCGTTCCTTTTGTAATGGGAGTAAAAATGACTACACATATTCTTCTATGAACCTAATGATAGCCACTCTTCAAATAAAATTTAGATAAATAATTTTATTTGAACCCTGGTGCATTTTTGTTGTCATTGATGTTAGGTGGAATTTATGGAAAATGTGTGAGTGGTGAAGTGAAGTTTAGTTAAGGGACATGAATTTTAATTGGTAGTGCCTTCTCAATGGTAATTAGAGCTCACATAGTTGTTTTAAGATGACTTCAGTGTGTTGCAAGCTTGGTCAATGAGGTAGGAGCCTACTGGAAGTGTGGAGAAGCTTAGGTTGATTTTATTAGGTGCCCCATAGGTCTGGTATGATGTCTCAATGATGTTCAAGAGCTTATAGGATGTTCATCAAGTCAAGTGTTACAAGTCATAGTTGGATACCAATGAAGATAAAGGGGCTGCAATATATCCATATTACATGGGTCAAGATGATTTATGGAATTCACAATGATTCTCACCATATTTTAAAACTTCCCAAAATAGAGAACCCCCATGCACCTGCTTTCCTTACCTTTATTTTCAAATATTCTTGTTCAATGCCCCTTAATGGCATTGCAATGTGATTCAATTACAACGATTCTTCCTTTGAGGAAAGAACACACTTCCAGGTGTTTGATTGGGTTTTTAAGAACACTTCTCATTCATATGTTTCCCATTTCACTTTTGAACATGGTGACACATTTTTTCACTTCACAATTCACTTCTTGGACCAATATCTCACATGAGTGGAAAACATGTTTATAACATTGTTCAATTTGCTCTTCATGGAAACATACTTATTTCTACAGATAGAAGGATCGACATTTGAATGGGACCTAAAATAATGAATGGGAATGAATTCAATGTTCTCATTTCCCATGTTGCACTGAAACATTGCAATCTCCACCTCTTCTGACTTGTAAGGTGTGAGATCATTATCACACATGGATCAAGTTCTTAGAAACACTTCTCAAGGTATGTATTGCTTGAGATGAATTCTTTCCTCACTGACAGTGATATTCTCACACCATTCTCATGATGATAATCCTCTTGAAAAATTTAAATTGAATAGAGTTTTTGATGTTTCAGATCATTTTCAAACCCCACGATGTTTTTGTTTTTTCCCTCTTCCCAAGTGACTGTCTTTCACACCCACATTGATTCACTTTAACCAGTTTCTCATCCTAATCTAGTTCATATGATGAAATTCACCTTTGGAGAGAGTTTTAGTGATGATGATGTCTCCTTCATGATGGAAAAATTCTTAGGATGACTCTTTTATGTTCCAATTGTAAAAAATAACTCCTTTCACTGAATTGTGTTGTGAAGAGATCTCTCGAAACAATGCTTTAATAGCCTACGTAGTGTTTCCTAACTTTTTTAATACCATGAGACAACCTCCCAACCTTGTGATGACTGAAAAAATAAAAAATATAATCAAAATTGGAGTTTTCATACATTTCTGTACTGAAATAGGAAACTTTCTATTTTTAGCAGGTCCTAGCTAGGACTGCTATTTTTAGCAATTTTGCACCATCTTCACTCCTTGACGTTTCTTACCTATTTGGAGGACCAAAGATGCAGATAATTCACCTCATTTTACCACTTAATATTTTTAGACATGTCTCACCATGAACAAATGTTATTTTTGTTAAGTGCACTATAGGTGTAAGATTACAATGAAGTCAGTCTTGAAATTCTAGGTTTTATCCTAGGGTTCCCTGCTACAAATTTTAGATGATTTCTTCATTTGGATGAGTGGTAAAATTATTTTTTCATTAGAGGGGGAAGAATAATGAGAAAAAATCAGTCCTCTATATCTTTAAAAATCAACACCATCATTGTGCAATAAATGTCTCTAATAAAACTAGATTTTTTTAGGATCCTTCACTCTGAGTTTCAGATGATTTAACTAAAGAGTATACAACAAATTTACAAAGAAATCACATTGAAATATGAATGATATTCAATAATATCCTTTTATATTGAATCCAACCAACAACATACAAATATATAGGAAATGGATTCCTATATTTATGGAGTTATAATATCCTCCAAAATCTCCTAATAACACTCACCTCTATTAACGTAATATTGTTGTTGTAAAAATATATACGTTTAACCAAACCATCTAAAAAATTACTACCCACTTACATTTACATTGATAATAATTTCATAAATAGTTATTATTCACACATGTATTTTAATGGATCACTAACCAATTTTTCTCGAACATTCCCCCCTTAGTGTGAACATGGGGAAAACTTATCTTTGTACTTGCACCCATTTTCATGATTTAGTGATTTTCACAGGATGATCACAAACCTGAAAAATGGTTTTAAATATGGTTGACCACAAACCAAGAATGGTGGTTTTACAAAGTGGAGTACCACAAACCAAAAAGGTGATGGTTTTACATATGGTTTACCAACAACCAAAAGTGGTGGTTTACCACAAACAAAAAAAAATGAAGGTTTTCAAGTGGTTTACCTACAACCACATCATGTTTTTCCAAGTAATATTATCATCCCTCATCATATTTTGCTGCAGAGAATAACATAGGAAATTCAACCAAATTTTTTTTCTCATACATAAATAGAAAAATTGAAAACTAGAAATGGAACATTGGATCATGTTCCCCACCTCAATGTGAAATTTCCACTTATTGAAAACAAGAACACTGCAAACTAAAGAAAAACACAAATGAAAAAAAAAGTGCCACCAAACCTTTGATACGGCCCCATCGTAGGTGACTAATGAGAGATTGTTGATTGACCTCCAACCTCTGTTGACCTCCGTCCTTCGATGTCATGTTTCTAGCTCAGTTGGATTTGATCATGGATCATAATTATAACTCAGACATTGGGTTAAGATCGAAAATGTGTCTGTGAGGAAAATTTTTATAGCATTTTTTGGACTTTTGACAATGAAACTTTTTACAATGGCATTAACTGACAATACACATTATTTCGACATATGACCCTATGACCGATTCAACTTCAAATTCTGACACTATTGTATTTAACTTGACATTGTACTAACAATTATAATGGAAAAATATGATAATGTTTTTTACACTTGATAAATATTTTACAAATGATTTACAATCAAAATGGACAAATTTTTAAAATGGATAATAGGAATCTTGATGACATGACACACCAACAAGACAAGATTTTTACTAAAATGGTTTTTGAGATGATTTTTGACTATTATCACAAAACTATGTAATTAAAACCTAAATAAGACTCACACTAACAAATAGAAGTTTAATGACTTTTAATACTAATATGAGTAAACACTAAAGAATACTATGAAATTCATTTTATAAATACATTGAAGTCTTATTGAAGAGACATTAACTATGGGCGTTAATAACTTGTACAAATTCACAGCACCCCCAAATCGACCCTCAGATCTGCTGTAGACAAATGGCCAATTCGGTGTGAATGCACAACATGGAGTTTTCCCAAAGTGTGAGACCTTTGTAATTGGGGAAAACTCTCCAAATAGGAAGTTGGTTCTTACTCCTCTATTTAGGAGTATGCATGCAATTTTTGCAGAGGTTCTAATTCAAAATTCCTACTCTAAAACTACATAAGGAGACAGGGTTGAGAGAAAACATTGAAATGGAAAACAAAACTAACCAAAAACAGACCGGTGATACACCAAAGGAGTGTTGGAATTCTTGTTTTACAAATTTGACACAGATCATGGAACATTCAACACCAAAACATGCACAGATTACAAGAATGTAATGAAATATCAGAAGACAATAATAAATGCATGAGAGGATTGAAAATGATCAGAGAACATACATTATCATTTCCAAGTTTGATACAATACTTTCCATTGGTGAAGAGGCAAAAAACAAGTTCCAATCTCCATGGGATGTCTGAAATTCCTACAAATCTACCTACTAAGGAAGAAAAGAGAGCTTGCAGAAGCAAGGGGGTCCAACCTTTTTTAAAAATGAGCCAAATATGGCTTTTATCAAAACACAAAACAGAGGAAAAAACAAAAAACATGTGATAGAGATTTATGAGCTCAACCACAAATAAAATCTCTTCAATATCACTTGTAAAGTGATGGGCTTCATGGAAAAACCAATATGCCAAAGTACATTGCTCTACATATCCAAAAAATGTTACCCATACTTCATTGATTTTGGTGGTTGGGAACCATTTTTGCATTTTTTGCATGCCAGAGACGTTTTCTTGATTTTCTCCTAAAAAACTTGACCAAAAATAAAAATTTAGGAGTACATCATGTAGAGGATATCAACATATTTCCAATGACACCAAAATTGTGAAAAACCACAGCTCTGGTTCAAGAAATTTATATGGCCCTCTGAAGATTTAGGGAAAAACTGGTAAAAAACAAAGTCAAAATTGGGGTCGGCGGGGTCAAACTTTAAATTTTTCCCTTTTGGAAAAATTTCCCAAAAATCTCTGGAAGCCCCTTAGGTACACATGACATGTGTCAAATTTTGATTGGATGGGGTGTCGAAGCCAACATTTAACCCTTTCGGGGAAAAAGTGCAAACTTTTCCAAGGTCTCCCGACACCCCACCGATGCGCTGATGACATGTCATAAAAATGACACATGTTGGCCTCTGATTGGCATGGAGGTGCAGTCCAACTTTTTACCTTTGCACTTTTATGGTTTTGGTGAAAAAAACCAAAAATCCTTCCGACTCCCGCTGCTGACTTGGACACGTGGCGCATTATGATTGGTGCGGGGCTTTAACAAATTTTTCTCCATTATCCTTTGTGAGCTCGTGGGAAAACTTCCTTTGAATTTTTTAGGAAAAAGGCTAAGTGTCAAATTTCTCTCCATGCCCCCACCAACCAGCTAATTTTCCTTGGCAAAATTTCTACCTCCACTCCTCCAGCCCGCCCAGGGAAAATTTTCACTAATTACCTCCGCTGAGCCATAACTCAAAAAATATAAGGAGTTAGGATGACTTTTTTACCTTTCTAGAAAGGTGGTAAAATTCTCTATCTGATGAAATCATACCCAAAAAACATTTGAGTGGCTGAAGCATGCAAAAAATCTATTTTAAGTACCAACAAAGGAAAAGGAGAAGTAGTTAACCAAAATAAGCATGGGCTTATTTTGGATAACAATAACACATTTTTAATTTGAATTATATGACACTTTGATATCAATAATCTAGAATTAAGTGACAAAAGGAAATATGTGATCTATGAAACTGAGAAGACTACAAAGTATATGTTGAGAGCCATACAAGTTTACCAGCATAAAGATCATTAATGACAAAGAAGTGTGCATGGTTTTAGATCTCCACTGTATGTTTTGTCCAGGTATAAAAGTTTAGGTGGTAGATGAAATTGGTGTTAACATATCCTCATAGCCATTTATTTATTGAAGGGAGGTTCAATAAAAAAATAGCTCTATGTGAAGAGCTCAATGTGGATTGATGTCATGTTATAGGAGATTTGATGCAAACAGTAGAAATATTATATCGATGCAAACGTATCAGAGGTGATCAAATGAGGAAATGCATAGATATGAGTTTAATGCACCAATGATTCCAAATGATTTGTAATGACCAAGAAACACCTCTTACATTTTCCTTCTTAAGTGCTCTGCATATACTCTGATCAGTTCTAGATATTTATGTAGTTGATCAAGAGTAAATGAGAGGAGATTCGATACATAAGGTTGTTGTACTGCATTTTCCAAAGAGATGACTGAAAGATCCAGAAGTACACACACATTTGGAAGGAAGATATCTGTAAGCAGATCATGGATATGTAATATTAGATGGATTGAATGCTCACGAATCCATAGCTGACAGAGAATGAAAACATTCACAATAGATTAGATAGGATCCAAAGAATTGAATAACCTCGTTAACCAAGTTCCCAAATACACTCACACTAGTTGATTGATCTTTGAAATGGAAATGGAAAGAATAAAAAAGCATTGACACCAAAGCACATTTGGGATTAAATTAATATCAAATCTTATCCATAGGACCATACACAAATTTGATACCAAATAAAGAGTATACAACAATTTTACAGAGAAATCACAACCAAATATGAATGATATTCAATAAGATCCTTCTTTATTGAATTCGACCAATAACATACAAATATATAGGAAATGGACTCCTATATTTATAAAGTTATATTATCCTCCAAAATATCCTAATAACACTTACCTCTATTAACGTAATATTGTTTTTGTAACAATATATAAATTTAACCAAACCATCTAACAAATTATTACCCACTTACATTTACATTGATAATAATTACATACATAATTATTATTCACACATATATTTTAATGGAGCACTAACCAAATGTTTTCCTAACATTCACCAGCCAGATATTTGGGAAAGTAAAAAATTATTTGAGGAGGGAATAATGTTGAAAGGAAACTCAATCCTCAATATCCTTAAAAATTAGTTAGTCCATGGTGCAAAAATTGGCCTGTGTGAAACTAGATTTTCTGAGGATTGTTCGCTCCATTTTTCAAGTGATTTCACCTATCGGATCCTCAAGAAATGAAGAGGGTATCACTATCCTTTTGATGTGTTGGAATGGAATACGTTAATGGAGGTTTTAATTTTTTGTAGTAGAAACAATGGTGGACACGAGAGCAATGCAAATAAATCAACTTAAAAACAAGTTAGCTTTATTTGTGTGTTTCCCCGCTAACTGCAATTTGACCATGGGTTGAGTGAAAGAAAATTTAAAAGCCAAATTTTCACATGGGTGCCAATTGTGTCCCCTTTTTACCCTTGGAAAAAATGAACAAGAGGAACAAAAAATGGCACCTAGAGAGAGATGGTGGCAAGTGTCACATTATGGTGCAAAGTGAGGATGATAGAAAGAGCTAGGCAAGCACCAGAGGGATGAAAAATAGGGCTGAAAAAAGTGACGTATAGAAAACCCCAGAGGGGGCTTAAAAATGGGTGCCAATTTTTGTCCTCTTGTTCCGATTGTGAAAAAGGGACAAGAGGGATGCGAAATGGTGCTTTGAGAAAGATGGTGACAAGTGGAGAGATTTGGTGAAGTGTGCATGAGATGAGATTATCTAGATAAGCACTTGGGAGCTAAAAACATGTTTATATGAAGAACCACATAGGGGGATTGCACATGGGATCCCATTTTTGTCCTATATGTCCCCTTAGAAAAGGGAAAATAGGGATACAAAGGAGTGACAAGAGTGAAATCACGACATGTGGCAGTCACAAATTTGGCTAAGTATGGAGCCTGCACACTCTTCACTAGTGAGAAATTGAAAACTTCACACCCGAAGATTGAAATGGTATTTGGAGGTGAAATTATATATGAATGTGAATCCAAAGACAATTATAAACCAATGGAACAAGTTTTAAATCTTTTTTTCCTAAAACTTCAAAAATGGCCTTGTTTGATCAGGACAACGAGGTGCACCTGTTGTATCAATGCATTAGTTAACTAAGCTAATAGAATTGAAACTAACACCTTAATAGTTCCAAAACTAAGTTAACTAAATAAAGATAATCATGCTAAGAGCCTAAAGAGACTAACTGCCAACATTATGACATTAGAACTTGAAATGGAAATCAAAATAATATGCTAAGCACTTGAATCTCTACTCCTTAGATTACAAAAAAAAATGAATGAAACTAGATAGATTCCATGGAAATCAAAGTTGATTGTTTGATCTTCAAGGGTTTGGGAATGGAGGCTCATCAAAGTATGGATACAAGACCATTTTGATTCTCTCCATATGACCCAAAAGCGTTGGATGGATGAAATGCAAGAATGAAGCTATTAGCTCAAATGAAATATGCTCTAAGATGAAATGCATATAGTTTAGCTATATGCATGTAAGGTGTAAGTAGAAATGTTAGAAAGAGGGTTCCTTTTATAACCCAATGGGTAAAAGAGGCTTGTACATCCTATTAAATGTGGGATAAAAGAAAAGTTAGGTTAGTTATGGATAAACATGGTTTAGGAGTGGTTGAGTTTACTTTAGGAGAGTTTAATTTATCCTCTAGTGACTCATGGGATTTGAAGGAATTTATTGATTAACCAAAGTGATTAATTAATAGGTGTGCAAGCTTATAGAAGATTTTTAGAAGAAAATTAGCATGATTTAGGCTATGAGAGGAATTTAATTCAGATAAATGACGACTTATTGGTCTAGTAGAAGGGGAATCTTAATTAATTAGAAATAATTAATTAATCTAGATAGAAAGGGGTTTTAATTAATGGAAGGTCGATTAATTGGCATATGTTGTTGAGATAGAAGAGTTAATTAATTAGCGTAATGTAACTAATTAACGATGATAGAAGAGAAAATGTGCGATATTGATGATATGTTATCAATTTGTGGGAAAGGGTATGATTAGTGCAATGTAAGTATTTAAATTTATCGATCTAAATTATAGGTGTCTACATTTACACCTCTTTGGGGTGGTGTAAGTGACACCACTTCAAAGATAGTAGATAGGTAAAATTTTGAAGGGGTAGAAGAGAAATTAATAGAAGTGAGAGATGCCCCCTCAAGTGTCAATGGGGCGATGAAAGAAGGTGATTGAGGATCAAAAAAGGTGAGAGAAATGGATAGAAGAATGGGTAGCAGAAGGATGCCCTAGGTGAATCAAAATAATAGTGTTGATAGGGGAACGATATAGAGGGAAAATTAAGATGGCGAGAAAGAAATTAACTTTCATCCATTGTATTAAAAATAATTTCTATGTCATCATATTGCCAAGGATCTACATCATCGGTCCTTATTAAAAATATAAGCATACGAAAAAAGTAGAATGACATGAAAGGCCATACTACGAACAATTGTCCATTGCTAGAAATACCAACTCAATGCATCATACCAAAAGTAATGCAATATAAGAAAGAAACAAGCTCATTTAACAAGGAAACAAGTACAAACACACATACTCAAACCAACAACGGTCAAGACTATTGGACAAATGTTTTGTTATCAAGTTGAAGATCCCCAAGTTTTTGTGATTGATGAAAAGGATTAAAAATGATGCCCCTAGAAAGGATACATGCAAGGGAAAAGGATGAAGGACGTATGGTCTGATGATAAAGCTTTGTGAAGAATGAAACAACATTAGGCAACTCGATGTGCCCCAGAGTACCGACAAACCAAACTAACTATCTTTATAAGTGGTTGTAGCTTTGATGGTCCACGAATTGTTGGGTTTAGGAACTCATGAAAATACCAACAAGATATGGAATAAATACCATGCGAAGACACGAGTTTCAGCCACTTAGAGCTATTTACCCATTTTTGTAATTTTTCAATTTGCTTACCATTTTTAGGATTTTCTTAAGCAAATTTTCCAATGTTTTTGAATTTTTTAGAAAATTTACATTTTTTTTATATTTTTTATTTTTTGAAGTTCACTAAAAGAAAATGAGAAAATGAAGATTCACTTAAAAGCAAATAAAAATTCCCCAATGAGAAAAAACAAGCACCAAGTGGTAAATAATGCCCCGACGTAGCAAAAAAGGGGTCAAAAAATAATTATTTAATAAAAATAATTATCATGATGGTTAGGAGAAGAAAGGAGAAAGAGAAATAACACCTGGAGGAAATAAAATTGCCCCAGGGAGAAAAAATGAGTGCTAGGTGGAAAATAATGCCCCAATATAGTGGGAAATTAATTAAAAATAATTATCATTGGCAAGTAGAAGAAGTGTTAGAATCATCACGAGCCGTCAAACATGCCCTGCGGGCATCGCGGCGGGTAAAAATAGCTTGATATACCCTACCTGATGGGGGGTAAACCATCGCGACCAAATCAATTGTTACATAGTGCTGCCGAATTCTTACCATGAGTTAAGAGTGAGTGATAACGAGATGGCATGGGTCCAGAGATGATGGAGATGAGCCGAAATGGTGTGGGAGTATAGCTGGGAGAAGGGCGACCCATCATTTGTGAGTAATGAAACCTTTCTTGTCAATTTTGGCATTAAGTAGAGTTAATTAAAATTTATTATGCTAGATTAGGGGTCAAAAACATGTCTACACACACCCTAGGGGTGCATAGGCACTCACGGGGTGCGTACAAATAACATGTATGTGTACGCACATGCGTACATATCTAAAGATGTGTACACATACGCGTAGGCATACAAACCATAGTGTACACATGGATGGTCAAATTATGCATATGCCTTAGCATATACATACAAACTCATGTGTATGCGGCTAAATGGGCGTGTGCACGTCAATGAGGTAGTAAAAAGGGGCATGAATGTACATACGTAGATGGGTGCGTATGCATAGAAAAGGATGTGTACACATGAGGGTGTGTACACACGAAGAAGAGCATGTAAATGCCCAAAAGGGCATGTAAGCACAAAAGAGAAGAAAATTTTGAAATTTAGAAGAAAAACTTAGAAATTTCTCAAAAGAATAGGAGTAGATGGGACAAGATGATGTAGCATTTAGAAGAAACATAGAAGAATGATAGAAGAAATGTTAGTTTTAACATTTGTTGTGTTATTTTTGCATAGCCGACTGCCTATTCTATAGACGACAAAGCGTCATGCCTGTCTTGTAGCCATAGAGGAAACCTTCCAGACATAACACAGATAGATGATGGAAGTTCTCCTGGAGGTGACTGGGTTAGCCCATGTGGTGAGGATGCCCTCTATTTCCTTGGATCATGGTATCTTGAAAACCTTGGTGGAGTGGTGGCATAGTGAGAGTCAGTGTTTTCAACTCCTGACAGGGGAGATGACTCATGACTCTCGAGGACATTTGGCACATTATTTGTATGCCGATACAGGGACAACTCATTGAGTACATCAGTAGGGAGGAGGACATTGTGGACAACTTGATTAAGGTTTTTGGTCATATTGATATATCTCGTCGAGGTATGCCTGTTCATCTGAACCATTGTATAACTGATCCCAGTTTTAATTGTATGGTAGTTTATATTATAGCTCTTATCAGTGGATTTCTTCTCACTGAAAATATAGGTGCCACATTTCCTCTTGGTTTGATTGGCGTGATACATGTTATATTCCATGGTAAGCATTATTGCTAGTGTCAGTGCAATCTAGCACATTTGTACTGGGATCTTCATCTTATCACCTACCACGGTCAGAATATCGTGGGTCCTGCCACCTTACTACAAATTTGGGCCTAGAACCACATAACCTTTGGTCACCCTGTAGGTGCTCTTAGAGTGCAAGACCCAAAGGAGCCATCAGTGATGGGATGGGTTTCCATTGGTGATGATATTCGTGGTCACCAGGGTGATACATATTTTTATCGCATATTCTTTGATGACATCCAACAACATGACATAGTATGATAGCCTTACCATCATTATCAGTGGGAAGAATATGGTCTAGAGCTCACATAGCTATGGTTGAGCATTTATTGATTGGAAGCCATGGTTATATCATGGAGATCTACAGAGTAGATTAGTGTTCAGAGGGATTTCGGGCTCATCCAGGATGTACCTAGACCAGATATGTGGTATGTTCACAGGGCGGCCAAGAGATGTGATATGGGGCCATCGATTCAGCCAGAGAGATATCATGGCCAACATTGATGGGATGGTGCCTTTAGTGTGGGAACCTTTGAGACAAGTTCACGATCTAGGATGCACTACTGAGAATGGACCTTGGTACCTGATAGTATTTCTGTGTAGACTCTTTATTCCACAGGCCTTATGGGATGTCAGAGTCAGGCCACCTTTAGAGGATGACAATGATGACGATGATGAGGAGGGTGATGATGATGATGGATTTGATGGCATTGGTCATGATGGTGGTGATGGAAAGGGCGGTGGTGGATATGGTCCTCCACCATTACCATAACAAAGATAGATATCAGACCCCATTATCAGACAACTTCAGATGCCCTAAGTGGGCATACCAGTAGGTGTACACTTTCCTCTATAGCAGGTGATAGTATAGAGAGTACCACAGGGTCCTCCACCATGGTTGGGGTTACAATAGGGGCCAACACCTAGCCCACCAAATAGTATACTAAGAGGTTGAGGGGGTGGAGATGGAGGAGATAAAGGGTAAATAGCCCTCCTAAAGCAGTAGTTACAGTAGGTTGTGTCTGTCAAGCTTTAGGTGATGGTTAAGAGGGACCAGGCCCAAGCCCAGATACAAACTCTTACAATAGAGTGGGACCATGCCCGAGTACAGGTCAACCATGGAGGTGCTAGAGATGGGGCCATATGGTTCCAAAAGATACAACAGTTTGCCTCCCATAGTGCTTAGATCTGTGAGCTTTTTACAGCAGTCGCAGGATAAAATACAATAGATAGTAGTGTAGAGGGATCAGGAACATGTTGATGCTCAGATGCATTTACATCAGAGAGAGATCAAGCACATGTCTAGGAGAAAGCCAGGATTGCAGCGAGAGATCAGTTGTTTTCTACATTGACATAGGATTAGGCAGATATATCATGGTTTACAAGAGAGCGTGATGCTCTACATTAGGTAGACTATGGCAGGCGGGGTGTCTCAGATTTTACTAGATGTTATGCAGACTAGCGGCGAGGCCTCTTATTACAAGGCCACATACTACAAGGTAGTTTTGGAGGAGCTGAGAGTGAAACCTTTTGCTGAGTTAGATGTGAGCAGGTTGAGATCTAGGTCACAAAGGACCTCTCGATCAACGAGATTAGTATATCATCCCATCATTCAGTAGGGTGGGCCATCTCATCAGCAACAACATCTTCCTCCAGAAATAGTCCAACCAATCCAAGAGAGGGTGAGAGACGTGCAGATGAATCTCTTTTCATTTTGCATATGGATAAATGTATGTATATTTGATGTATTCCTCTTGATGAAGGCTCAATTTTTATGAATTATGTATCTTTTTGCTTGTACGCCTCTAATGAAGGCTTATATTGATTCATGCCCTTGATGGTATATTTTGTATTGATGGTGTATATCCTTAAGAGACAGACATTATATACATGTTATGGAAATTTGATGTTATATGCTATCTTTTATTGATCTGATTCACGATGATCATTATGTTTATAGATGATGACCTGTATCATGGTGTTATTGGTTTTACTTCTTATGTATGTATCATGATGGATGTTTTGATGATGTACCACATGTGTTTGATTTTATGATAGATCCATAGATGATATCACTTATATTGTACATGTGATGTGTTATCTTATTGGATGGGATGATATGATGATAATGGTACGGGGGGGATATATTTTGATATTTGCGACCCCTCTTGTCCCTTGCATTTGATGATACGATATGTGATGATTAGCTTTAGCATACATGTATGATGTAAAATTTAATATTTTTATTTACATATGATGTATAGATGATGTTATATGTGATGATATAGATGGATATATGATGATGTGATAACAAAATTATGTACAAGAAACAAACAAACACAAACAAATGTTAACAAATCTACATATACTAAAGTAACACAAGAAATCACAACTATGTACAATTTTTCACAAGTATGCTAAAACACACCTCATATGTGCAAACAAGAATGAATCTAATCTAAGCAAGAAAAGATCAATCCAAAATGGACATGTCTAATTAACACACTATACAAATGTACAAAGTAAGTAAAAACTATATAAGAAAAGTACACATAAGAAAAAGCAAGAAACAAAGAAATAAGCAAGTAAACTAAAGCTATGTTTTTGTGATACTGTTTTCAAGGCATTTTGTGAAATAATTTTCTATTGTTTTTGTATTTTCTATGTTTTCTATTGTTTTGGGTTTTTTCAAGCGTTATGCAAATGTTTTTGGTGGTTTTCCATATAATTGAATGTTTTTGTGATTTTCCACATATTTGAATGTTTTTGCGATTTTTCACATATTTGATAGTTTTTTGTGATTTTTAAAGGCGAAGATATGTACAGGAAACCAAGAAACACGGATGCCCCCAATGTTAGATGGGAATATATAAGGGACAGATACCATGTGTTCTATACAAGAAGGTGAATGTGTAAAGGTTCCCCCAACGTTAGATGGGGAATATACAAAGGAAATCCCTTCACCGATTTACAAGAGGAGAAACAACCAGATCAAGGCTTGACAGGATAGGTTCACAAAGAATCTTGGATGTAGGTGTGGAACTAAGCCCTAGGCTAAGTAAAAGTACCCCCTAGATGCAAGATGCTTGTGAAAAATGAATCCTCCCAAGGTGCTGGAAACTGGTTTTCACCAAGGGACTTATCCAACCTGCCAAAATTACGTGGTTTTCACATTTGGATGACATGTTTTCTCTTTTTCTTTTTCTCCTTTTTTGATTTTTTTTTGTATTTTTCATATTCTTTATTTATTTTTTACTTGTTTTATGATTTTTGTGCCATGTTCAAGCATAGAACCACTTGAGGTGCATGACATTCATGGGTTCACGGAGCTCATCTCCATCAGGATGGGCAAGCTTGTATGCTCCTGACCCATATTTGGCCACAATGACATAAGGTCCTAACCAATGAGGTTAAAAATTTCCTTTATTCTCTCTTTCTACCCTTGTGTTGAACTCATTCTCTTTCATTACACAAATATCCAACCTCAAACTGACGAGGTATGATCCTTTTTTTGTAGTTTCATGATACTCTATTTTGATACACCTTGAGATGGTTGAGGGAGCGGATGACTTTTCATGTAGGAGATCTAATTCTTCCAATCTAACCACTTTGTAATCCTCATCTTTATCTAGATAATCCCTAAGATATATTATCAGAGAAGGAAGCTTGATTTCCAATGGGATGATGGATTCAGTTCCAAATACTAGGGAGTAGGGTGTCACACCAGTAGGGGTGCGAATGGAGGTCATATAAGCCCAGAGGGATGGGTGAATTTACAAATTCCAAATGCGACCTGTTTTACTCACCATATTTTCCATGATTCGAAAAAGTGTTTTATTAGTGGCTTCTTCCTACCCATTACCTTGAGGGTAATATGGGGTGGACCATTTTAGTCTTATCTGAAAGTAATGACAGAGATATTTTACCATCTTGTTCTTGAAATATTTTATGTTATCAGTAATAATGGCAGCAGGAATGGCATACCAACAAATAAGATGATTCTTGATGAAATTTGATATCTGAGCACCTGTAACATATGTCAACAGAATGGCCTCCACCCACTTGGTGAAGTATTATGTGGCCGTGATGATGTGGGTATGACCATCAGATGAGGTAGGGGTGAGCTTCCCTATTAAGTCTAATACCCATTTAGAGAATGGCCATGGTGTTGTGATTGAATGTAAAGGTTGCGATGGTGCATGAATGAAATTTCCATACTTCTGACATAAGACACACTTCCTTACATAGTTGCAAAAATCCATTTCCATAGTAGGCCAGTAATAACCTACTCTTAACAACTTCTTTACTAATACCATTCCGTTTGTATGGGATCCGTACACACTCCTTCATGTACCTCCTTGATCACTTGTAATGAATTTGTTACATCTAAACAATGCAATATATTCCCATCATAGCCATGACGATAGAGAGTGCCTCCTAGGAGGGTGTAACAGGCTATTTGGTGGATAAGGATTTGTTTTTTAGAATGGGTAATGTCATAAGGAAAGGTAACACTTTGGAGGTAGTTAAAAATAGGGGCATACCATGGGGAGTGGGGACCAAAACTTCACATGCCAGGAAATAATCCAGGATGTCGTATGCAGGTTACACGTATATTTTCAACAAAAATGGCATATCATTGTTTTCTAGAAGAATCCACATAATAGAACCCATTGTTGCCATTACATCTACAGATCAGTTTTGTGCCCTTGGAATTTGTTCAAATGTGATGCACACAAAACATTATTTCAGATTTTCCACCAAATTTTTATATGGGATGGTTTTTTCATCCTTGACCTTGTACTCATCATTGACTTGCTTGATAATCAGTTGTGAGTCGCAAATGACCTTAAGGTGGTGGATATTCCATTTTATAGCCACCTTCATTCCAACAATGAGTGCCTCATATTCTCCAATGTTATTTGTGTAAGGAAATCCGAGATGAAAATCTTGCGGTATGGGGTCTCTTGAAGGAGTGATTAGGACTACACCTTCCCCCGAACCATAGAAAGTAAATGATCCATCAAAATGTACTTTCCATATAATAAATTCTTCAATATACATCAATGATGTGTCAAGTAGATCTAAACTCACAGGCTCTACTCCAGGTAAGGGTGCTTCTTCCAATTGGTTAGCTAACACTTGTCCTTTGACTGACTTTTGGTGTATGTATTCAATGTCAATTTCAATGAGTAGGATGATCCAATTAGCCATTCTACCAATAAGGGCGAGTTTTGACAATAGGTATTTGAGTGGGTCAACCTTGGATATAAGCTTGGTTTTGTTATTCAATAAGTAATGGTGAATTTTTGGAAGGTTAAAACTATAGCCAAACAAGCTTTTTCGATTTGGGGGTAGTTGAGCTCATATGAAATTAGGGTACGAATGAGATAGTACACTAATTTTTCCTTTTGGCTTAGGTCGTAATGAGAAAGCAAAGCACCAATAACAAATTGGGTTGTAGATATGTATAGAAAAAGTGGTTCACCTGGGGTTGGAGGCATGAGGAATGGCGGATTTTCCAAGTATTGTTTGAGCAAGGCAAAGGTCTATTACTGCTCTGGTCCACAAAAAAAAGTCAACATATTTCTAAAGAAGATGGGTGAAGGAATGAAATTTGTCTGCAAGCTACGAGATAAAGCGGCAGATGGTTTGTATGTTCCCTTGTAGACTGCGTAATTGTTTGATGTTCTTGGGAGGAGGCATTTTAGTAATAGTTGTTACTTTGGCCAGATCTACCTCAATCCCTCTTCTTGATACAATAAAGCCCAATAGCTTTCCTAACAATACCCCAAAGACACACTTCTTTGGATTTAGTCTAACCTTGTATTCTTTGAGACGCTCAAAGATACACCTCAATACTTTAGGATGGCCTTCTCTTGTCTTTTATTTTCCTAATATATCATATAGATAGTCCTCCATGATGTCATGAAGCTTATCATGGAATATTACGGTCATTTCCCTTTGATAAGTTGCACTGGCATTTTTGAGGCCGAAGTGCATTACCTGATAATAGAATGTTCCCAAAGGGGTTGTAAAGGCCATCTTATGCTGATCTTCCTTTGCTATCTTAATTTTTTTGTAACCTAAAAATCCATCCATAAGAGATAACATTTCATAGCCTACAGTCGAATCGACAATCATGTTGATGTTAGGCAAGGGAAATTAATCCTTTAGACATGTCTCATTGATGTCTCAGAAGTATATGAAAATTCTAATTCCAATAGGCTTCTTTTGTACCAGAAATATGTTTGATATCCACTCAGAGTAGTTAATGGGTCTGATGAACCCTACTGCTAATAGTATTTCTAACTCCTCTTTAATTAAAAGGGCCACCCGTGGATAAATTTTCCTTAGCTTTTGTTTAATATGATTTACGTCTACATGTATAACTAAGTTTTGCACAACAAAATTTGGATCTAATCTTGGAATATATTTATAATACCATGCAAATATATCTACAAATTCTCTAAAAAGTAAGGTGAATGTCTTTTTCTCTTGTGTTGAAAGCGAAGCTCCCATCTTGACTATATTTGGTTGTTTTTCCATTTTGATATTTACATCAATAGTTTCTTCTACCAGCATTTTTGACATATCCTCCATACCGTGTAGGATCAGGAAGAAGGTTGAGATCTTCTTCTAAGGATGTCCCTACAAGATTTTCACCCTTAGCATGGTCACTTCCTTTGTCCATTGATTTTTTTATTTGTTGGTCAGCCAGTGCCTCAAAGAGTTTTTCACTGTGCTACTTCGACTTACATTTTTTCCGAGGATTTTATTTGGAACTTTTTCCCTTGATTTTTATTAAATTTTGCTGACCACGAAGCTCTACTTCTTCACCGAAGTATGCACATGTATCTAGGTCAATGAAGAAACCTTTCTTATGATCTCCAATAGGAATGGTATCACGTATGCCTATAAATTTTGCAATAGCCTTGTCATTCTAAAAGTGGTCTAATGGCACATGATGTTGTTGGTCCCAATCAAAAAGGGTAGGGTATAAAAGGTCAAGTTTAGGATCAGCAAGGGTTATGGTAAGGAAAATTATATCCATCAAAATGTTCATGGAGGAAAGATCCTCATATTGACTACAATGGGAATTTGTGTCGCTATTCAAATAAATAGATTCATCCTCATGTTCAGAGGATGTAACATCTTGATCCATGGGGTGCAACCCATAGGTCCGAATACCAATACCATAATGTCCCATTTTAAAATGTGATAGTGGGAGTCGTTCTCTTGCTCCTTGTTCAAACTTTCCACATCCGAGTCCTTTGTATCCCATGGAATACATCATTCTACTAGAATTTGTGTATTCTGGAATTTCATAGTAGGTAGGCTTAGTGTCTTCGAGGATCCAAGTTGTAGATGGGTCCAAAAAAATTTATTCTATAAGTAGTCCACTAGGTAAGAATGTCCCAATAGTCCATTCATCTCTAAGCCGTTTGAAGTGATAATATGGTTTTCCTCTTGTTTTTGGTGAAATAGATAGATATGAAACAAGAAGATGTTGTTGAACATTGTATTCTCCATAACTATACTGAAGGATTTTCATCTCCCATGAATCAAAGGAAGAGGTAGATGTAGAAGCCTCAAGAACACAAGAACTTAGGGAGCCTTAATCTACTTGTGACTTAAGAGCTTCTGACAGGGGTCATGATACAGATAACTTTGACACTAAATCTCATGTGTATACTAGTCAAGTAGGTGTGTGGAGCACTTACCATTTCATCCACAAGGTTCCTGTACGCACCCAAAATTACATGTACTACATTGTTGGGAAACGGTTACAAAAGTCCCCAATGATGATTCAAAATCCTTTCAAGAAGGTGTTCGAGCTCCAAAACCCATTCGCAGTGTATATTTTTAGCCTAGATAGCCTTACGTAGCTTTTCCATGCATTTTTCCATCTCCCCATTTCTTTCTGTGCTTTTTTTGGCCTTCAATGCCAGGACCGCCACCCTGAATGGGTGATGGTTCGCAAACTGCCACCCTTTCTGGGAGGCGGTCCTAAAACTGCCATCATGCGCAAGGTGGAAGTCCTTCCTGCTTTTTCCACATTCTTCACATGTTTTTTAAGCATGAGAAAATTCACTTAAATTTAATTTTTGCATGCATTTGTGTGCCAAATCAGCTAAAAATAGCTTTGTTTGCTTGGTTCTCCTTGCTCCTTCTATTTTAAATAAGACTTAATTAGTTGGAACTGCCTCTTCTTGCCTTGCGCATGAAGTAACCTCCTAGCCTCTATTCCTATATATTCCATGCTTGTACTCAAGAAAAGGGCATGAGAATTTTGTGTACTTTGTATTATTTTTCTTCCATAATCTTGCTAGGAATTCCATATCCAAGTTCATATCTCTTGTGTTATCTCTCTTCTACTTGCATTGTGTCTAGATTTCTTCCAAGCTGCCATTGCTCAAGCGCCATCCTCTTATTGCTGTTCTTTGCATTCCCAATCCCTTGGACTCACATGAACACTCAGAGAAAGAAAGGAAAGAACTGAGGGGACAAACACTGATACTACTAGATTTGTTAAGGTTCTTGCTCTTCCAAGTTGGAGTTGTGTATTTGTTTTCTTTGTTTATCAAATTGTCAATTATGAATTGTTAATTTCAATTGCATATCAAATAGAGTAGAGAAACAGTCCATTTCAATTAACTAGATAATTTCAAGTAGATCGAATTAATAGGAAGTTGTCTCTTCAACATTACCAATGAAGTTATGGGGAACGATAACTCTGTTAGGGTAATGATTTGTTCTTCACTTATGAGGTAGGGTTGGAAGGATTTTTTATTGAGTTAGAATATATTTTTAGATTTTGATTCACACGTCTGCACAAATAGTTAGCTACATCTAGAAAATGTTTTATATTTAACTTTTTTATTAGATTAGATGCATTGTCTAAAAATCTAGAAAAGAACAAAAACATTTACTTTCCATATATTAGCTTGTTTTACTGCTTTGTTTTGATATATTGAGAAAACACCAAAAATATAGGTTAGATTTCCTTTGATAGATAGTTTATTTATTGAAAACAAATCAATTCATCTTGCATGACCATCAACAGTCCACAATAGGAAAAGACTTACAGTTGTGATCCCCTGGTCCCACAACTCAACAAGCCGGAGCTAATAACTGACCTTGACACAAGTTTGCATTTAACAGTCTTATGCACACCTATAACATACACTGAGAAAATAAGATAGTTTGATACATTGAACATAGCTGCTAATCAAGCCTACGACTTTTGGACTGCTTCTGGAAATAGGGTTTGATTGCATGCATAACCATCCAAGGGCCAAAACCCCCACGAGTCTTTAGTTTTGATCCATAGGTCCCCTAACCCAACGGACCTACTAGTCAACTAGATATTGACACTAGTTTGCACACATTGGTAGTCATATATTCACTGGTTCCACCTGATATTATTACACATCTTTCATTGTTGAATATAACAACCAATCAAGTTAAGACTTTATAGAAAAGACCAGAAAATCATCCATAGTCCCTGCAGCTTCACTACACCCCTTGTCTCCACTTCCATGACCTTATTTGGAAATCCATACGAGGCACCTGCAGGTTATTTTCCACGTATTCCGCAACCAATCAATAGAATCTCGGCAGAACTAGACATCGATTGGAGTCTCTAAGTAGCTATCATCTTGGACCGTACCATTACACCCCTTCAGGTTAGGAGAGCATTCTTTGCCTTAGATTCATAGATTCCAATATTGCATGTTGAAGACATAAGGTTGCCAAATTAGCTTGATTTCTTCCATCATTCACTTCCATTTCATTTCCACACCGGTTGTCTCGGCATGACCTCGGGAAGTCGGGTGCGAAGAAGGTCACGTGTTGATTTTCTATCATACAGTTCCCTCTTGCGTGGACTACTTTGGGGTTCCTTGGACCACCCCCATTGTTGTAGCTTAAGGCTTATGCCAAAGGGGTTTTGTCCTTGTTAAGCGGATAGGGTGTACCCTTATCTGAACCTGCAAATATAGTCTTTTGTTTATGGTGTGTTTTTTATCTTTTATTCTTAATGTGGTTTTCTTGTACACCTTTTGGTAACTTGCACGAAAAATTTATTAGTAGTTTTATGTTTCGAACCACCTTTCTTTGAAAAGTGTTTAATTCATGCATGACGGATTTTGTAGTTTTCCATAAATCAAAAGAGGATAAAACGTCATTTATGATTCTCAAGATCATCCTAAGATGTAAGGGAAGAGCATACCTGGCATGGAATCTAATTATGTAATTAACAATGGAAAATAATCAATTTAAATGAAAAATTTGTTCATTTTAACTGAATATGACATTATTTCCTGTAGCAACAAGTGTTTTTCAAAGCAAGAAAAGATATAGAAATTGTTTTTGATTCCCAAGATCATCTAAAATGTGAGAGGGAAGAGCATACGTGACTCTAATATCCTAACTAAGCATGTAACTTTCATTAACTCTTAAACAAACCAAGTTATCAAAAAGCATGCAAATATTCCCTACAAAACAGAAGTTAATCTTCAATTTAAACCTGCAAGGAGTTAGTACATCCAAAAAACATATTTTTACAAACTTTAAAGTAAATCTCAAATCTGGACTATGATGCATACGCTCAACTTTGGGTGTGTATGCGCATTTTAGGATGTGTACGCACCTCTGTTAAAATTGACATTGGGCTAAATAGATACTCAACCAGAGAGTTGTGTATGCCTAACTTTTCATGCATATGTTTGCAGAGTCAACAAGGTCAAAACATAAGCACTATCAGATGTGTGCGCTCAATTATGACTGCCTACGTGTGGCTTTTGGTGCATACACTAGCAAACAAAAAGCTAGAAAAACACAGATGATAAACTATCATGTACGTTGAAAAAATGATGTATATGCGGGACTTTAAATGCATACGCTAGCTTGACCAAAAAGCTGACATGGTGTGATTAACAATAAAATGTATACAATAAAATTTTGACATGTACGCGCCCCTTACAATTTTTTTTGTGTATGTCTGTACCTGGAGATGACGTCAAAAAAATGGGAAACGATGTAGGAAACTTCAAAAAGCTCATTTTTTTTCTCAAATTATCTCAAATCAAAGAGTAACCCATCACAATAAATCACATAAATGTGATCTAATGCATATAAAGATGATAAAATAAAATAAGAATCTCGATTTATTTCATATTTGCATGATATGGGTTAGCAAAAACATGATAAAACTATAAAATTTCATTAAGATCAAAGGGACTATGGATTCGTCCCACCGGGTGTGCCATTTGTATCAATGCATTAGTTAACTAAGCTAAGATAATTAAAACTAACACCTTAATAGCTCTAAAACTAAGTTGACTAAAAAAGATCATCATGTTAAGAGCTTAAAGAGACTAAATACCAACATTATGGATTAGAACTTGAAATGGAAATCAAACTAATATGATAAGCACTTGAATATCTACTCTTTAGATTACCAAAACAAATGAATGAACCTAGTTAGATCCATGGAAATCAAAGTTGATTGTTTGATCTTCAAGGGTTTGGGAATGGAGGCTCATAAAAGTATGGCTACAAGACCATTTTGATTCTCTCCATATGACCCAAAATCTTGGATGGATGAAATGCAAGAATGAGGCTACTAGCTCAAATTAAAGATGTTCTAAGATGAAATTCCTATAGTTTATCTATATGCATACAAGGTGTACGTAGAAATGTTAGAAGAGGGTTACTTTTATAACCCAATGGGTAAAAGAGGCTTTACATCCTATTACATTTGGAATAAAAGAAAAGTTAGGTTAGTTATGGATAAGCATGGTTTAGGAGTACTTGAGTTTAATTTGTCCTCTAGTGACTCATGAGATTTGAGGGGATTTATCGATTAAACCAAAGTGATTAATTAATAGGTGTGCAAGCTTATATAAGCTTTTTAGACGAATATTAGCATGATTCAGGCTATGAGGGGAATTTAATTTAATAAATGATGACTTATTGATCTAGTAGAAGGGGAATCTTAATTAATTAGAAATAATTAATTAATCTAGATAGAAAGGGGATCTAATTAACGGAAGGTCGTTAATCGTCGTTGTTGTTGGATATAAGAGTTAATTAACTAACGTGATGTAATTAATTAACGATGATAGAAGAGAAAATGTGTGATATTGATGATATGTTGTAAATTTTTGGGAAAGGGTATAATTAGTGAAATTTAAGTTTTTAAATTGCTCGAGCTAACTTATAGGTGTCTACACCTGCCAAAGTTAAATTATCTTAAGAAATTTTCATACCTTGGATAAAATTTATTCTTCCACCATGTAGAGAACTTAGTAAGATTTCCATTTCTTATTTTTTCCTTATAAATCCTTATGGATCTCCTAGAATAATTTGGAGAATTTTAGGTTCATATTTTGACCATTCATTCCCTACACCTAAAAAATCCGCTTTTGCACAAACTATCCCAAAACCACTAATTTTTTCCTAAATATTCTTAAACCACTTCCAAAACATTAAGTTATATCCAATAACACCTCCATATTTTTATGAGATTATCATAGCCCCCTCAGAGGATGAAAACATGCCCTAAAATGGCTAGAATTGGCCTTTCTAAGCCTATCAGAGAGCTAGTCTTATGTTACCCTTTATTGAATGGAATGATGAACCTTATCACACTATTTTGAAATGTTGAAAATATTTATTCAATGTATTAGGAGAACCTGAAAGGTTAATATGATCATACACACGAGAAATACTAACTAGGAAAGGGATTTGGGAAGGTTTTAAAGAAAATTTTCACATTGTGACTTAGTTATCATGTTTCAAATTTTGAATTTTTGGGCTAGTAAAAATGCATGACAACAATTGGATCTAGCTAGTGGACCTTAGAATGTAAATGGAAATGGAGAACCTAAGAACTATCATGGTTTAGAAGACCATTTCCTTGTTCAAGTTGGGAAATAGAATCGATTCTTCACCACTAACACAAACAACGAACACACAAAGGGAAAATCCATAACACATATAACGGAAAGGGGAAACTCAAAAAGATATAAATCAAGCACACAAAGGAAAAGGAAAATATATTACAAGGGAGGGAAATTTATTGAGGTAAGAGAATAATGTACACGCACCTAGCAGCTGGTATAGAGAAGTATGTACCATCATAGAATGATGGGCTGAATTTAAACCTCTGAAGTTCAATGATCATTATCTAATCATGTCAAGCTAACGTGATGGATCTGCATGGTTTGAGAAGATGGAGATAGAACAAGATTCCATCTTCATACTTAAATTGCATAGAAAATACTCTTGCATCCAAAGACCAATCTTTAACATGTTTGAAAATTTAATCCTTTGTATTCTCCACCTAATGCTTCATTATCATAAGAAGCCACTCTCCCATGTTTTAAAAAATGGAATCATTGATTTTGTCTTGAAAGCATTCATCATCCTTGACTGAATTTTAAAGCATGAAATCATTCATAGGATCAGTGGGGAAACCAGAAGTGATGAGAATAAGTTGATTATTTTCCCTTTCTCAAACCTCTTCTAGCTTTTCACTTTATTGTCCTAAACAATTACCTACTATACAAACTAGCTCAACATTGGCATTGATATTATTTTATTTGGTAGAGGTGTTATCTTCATGACTAAAGGCATCTATGAGAGGTTTAATAATTTCCTTTTCCTTTGGTTCATCATGGATGTAATATCCTTCACAAAATGGGAAAGGTGAAAAATTACCTTCCCATTCATGCTCATTCATCAATGTTGTAAGGAGGGAATTAAGCTCATCTGTTTGCTCCATCTCATTTTTGAGCACTTGTATGTTAAAAGAAGGATCAAAATTGAAATCTAACTTGTCTTGCATAGTTATGGCATAGGTTAGGGATATCAAGACATACTTGAGGATCTTCAATTTCTTCCACAATCTTTAAGATGTATTGCACACATTATTCCTTCAAAGCTATCACATACTCATTATAGTATTCATTCGAAAACTCTTAGCATTGGGCCTCATGGAGATGATTTGAAATATGATCTTCGTATAACCAGGGATTACTTGAAATATTCTCATCTTCATGATCCATACTTCTTGTCATCCAGGGGTTACCTTATTGCATGTTCAGACATACATAGTTTTCATCATTTTTGAATAAGGAGAAGAGATCCATACTGCATGGGAAGGGTACACATTTCAAATCTTCCTTGTGACATGAGGGATAATACACTATTGGGAATGCCACATGAGGATAATAATCTACTCTATATTGAACATCTCTTATAGAGTCTTCTTCTTCACAAGAAAACATAAAGAGTTCATACTCAACATTATATTCCTTTGGTGATTGTTAGCTATCAATCTTACACCCATACTAGATCAAGATGAACTGGGTCATTGAGGCAACATGGGACTATCTCCAAGTTATGAGACCTTGCATGCTTGAGACAGACCTCTGGAGAAGGCAAGTTCCTCTACCTATTTCTATTGCTACATCTACTCCTAATGTTGAAATCAAATCCTAAAGTAATCTTGCCAAGGGACCAGAGTTAGAAGGATGATGCAAGAATGGAAAAATAATCTAAGGGAGGTGATAACACAAGAAAGAGGGGGGATAAACACAGTTATATTTAAGATAAAATGAAGGAGAAACATGCATAGAGAGGATAGACACATGTATCACAGTCTGAAACATAATCCAGGCACTCATTTTCATAAGACACAATAAGAAAAGGAACATACAGGGATGTGAGAAAGCACAAAAAATAGACAATGCAAAAGAAGGTGCAAGGAAGAGTAATAAAAACAAGCCAAGGTAGAGAATAGCCACAAAAAAAGCTTCTATTGCTTCCAGAAAATCCACAATCAATTATAATGGTGTATGAGGCATTGATATCCACATGGAGAGAGCTAGATCTGAAGGTCTATAACTTAAAATGCTAAGGAATAGAAATCTTAGAACCTAAAGGGTCCAACAATAACCTTTATAATGAGCATAACTCTACCATTTATAGAAAGAAAGGAGAGAAGGGGAAGAGAAAGAAGAGGGAAACTCTGAATTTGAAATCAAACACTAACAAAAAGCATTGAATTCCTACAAATCCACCTGCAATGTTGTCATATGTGCCTCCCTCATGTTTGTTTAGCTTGTAGAAGAAGGAAGGAGGGAAAATCAATCAAATCTGGGTGGTTGGATCGACTAGACTTGTGCATTAATGGATGAAAATGTGTTTCCCTACTTCTCACCTACCAAATCCACCAATATTTAAATTTGAATGATATGGAGTGTAGCCCACGTCAACATATTTCCAACAAGACCAACCACGCATTAATCTGAGCCCTGTAGCAAAAGTTATGATGATCTGAAGATCCGTAGTGCAACTGGATACATAATGACATGTGGCACATTTTGATTGGCCTGAAGGATCAGTTGGCTGTTGCATCTATTTTATCATTTCTACCATGTGCCACATGTCATGCATTGGTTCGTTACAAGGATTATGCACCCATGCTTGGTGCTTTGATAGGTTGTGTGTGGCACACTCAAGTCTGACAGGTTGTCATGTGGCATAGTGACTAGCGTGGAAGGATGTGCAAGGTGCACACATGAAAGTAGGAGGTGAAAGAAAGGAAAAGCAAAGACAAGCGTGTAGAGGTGAGGCATGTGCGGAAGAAAAGGGTGCATATCTATAAGAGAAAATATGCAAGTGGGGGTGAGTTTTCAATTGAGGAATGCATAGAAATCAAGAAAGGAAGGGGCATGGGGAAATACGCAAGGGACTTATCCATATTTGGAAGGAAAGTCATGAGTACGCATGAAGGGTGCACAAATTTATTGGGAAGAAGGTGGGAACACAAGAGGAGTGCACATGAAGGAAAATGGAGTGAGATAAAGGAATGAAGAAGGAAAGTGGAAGGCGTGTGAGGGGAGAAGAGCGCATGAGGGTGCGTGAGGAACTACAACCAAGGAAAATGTGCCAAGTAAACAACCAGAGTGTGCACAACCTACAATATTTGAACTTTAGAGTTAGAATGGGGATGTAAGTTGTCAAAATAACTAGGAGAGTTATTTTGGACAACATTTTGGTGAATTTTGGGGCCATCTACATGCTAGATGAAGGAGATCAGTAGCCTTGAAGTATCCATTGGGCATGAAATCAGCTTGAAACATGAAATTCTGATTCTGTAACTTTAAGAACTACCCCTAAAATCACTTGAAGCATTATCTGAACTCTGTATTGAAGTCACTACCAAAACTAATGGAAACTGTTGGAAGACTCCCAACCAAACTGACATCCTAGAAGCAACAAAAGAGCATGCGGACGGAGGTGCATGAGAAGAAATAACTAGATACAAACAAAACAATGTGCATGCAGTGCACTTGGAGGAATTGAAACTATTCTAATATATACAATGATGTAGCAATACTTAATGAAAGTGCTTGAGATAAATCCCATTGATTGAGATTGGTAGCGCCTCCATCAAGGTGAGACAACTCAAAAGAGTTAGCCTCTTTGCAAGAACTGATAGTATATGGGCCACTCCAAAGTGCATCAAACTTTGAATGGTGCCTTGGTTTGGCTCTATCAGCATCCCATTTTAAGACCAAGTCACCAACTTTGAAAGCTTGAGGCCTAACATTTCTGTCAAACCATTTCTTTTTGATTGTTGATGTTGTTCTATCTTGATCAATAGAGTTTCTCAATTCTTCAATTTCAACCATCTCTGCCATTCTTATTTCCCTTGTGGTCTGCATGTGCCCTCAAACTCTAACTGTTGGGCAAGTTCTAATGAAGGAAATTCAAGAGATAAAGGAAGTCTAGCTTCCTTTCCATAAACAACTTATAAGGTGAAGTACCTATTGCCTTTTTCACCATGATTCTATCTTCCCAGAGTCATGCACGTGAGACCTTTGTGTGCCACTACCTCTAGTTGATATTCATTTTCTGATTTCATGATTCTGATCAGGTTCTTGTTGGTAGACTCAACCAAACCATTACCTGGGGGTAATAGTTAGAAGAAGTTTTCAAGTAAATTCCAAGGCTAAGCACCCAATCAGAAATTTTAGTACCAAGGAAGGATTTTTCATTATCAGAGATAATGGTTTGAGGAATGTCAAACCTTGTTATAATGCCTTCGAGAAAGTCAAGGATGATTGAACTCAGTTGATTCCTTGAGTGTGACAGCTTTTGTCCATCTAGTGAAGTAATCCGTAGCTGTCAACACCCACTTTTGGCCTAACACTTGAGGAGGATTGATCATGCCTATGAATTCAAGACCCCATTGTGCAAAAGGTTGATCCACTTGGATTGGTTGGAGGGGAAGTGCTATGCTAATTTCTTCTTTCCTACAAAGAAAGCACATTCTTTGCATTTCATGACCCACTGTGCATCCGCAGAATAGGGTAGGCAAAAAAGTATCCTACCTTGATGATCTTCATCACTGTTTCTTTGGAAGAGAAATTTCCACCAGAGAATCCATCATGAAATTATGCTAACACTTTGTCAACTTTGCGCCATTAATACATCTCAGCAGCACACCATCAATATTTCTTTTGAAGAGAATGCCATCAATCAATGCATATGGAATAGACTGCAGCCTCAGATGTCATCTCTTTGCTTTGTTCAAACTAGGAGGGTATGTGCTAGAGGAAAGGAATGTTACCATTTCTTCATCCAGGTGTGCATGTGCTAGGATCTTCATTTTTCTCAGGTTCAGCATGTAGAGATCTCTTCATCTAGAAACAATGAAGTCTCTTGATCATTTTGTGCATCCTCTGTAAGCTGTTTTACAGAGTGTTACCTCTAACCAACTTAGTGGATTTGATAGTCACATCATACTCCATGATTTTGGTCACCCATCTTGCTCTTTTCTCATTGATTTCTACTCCCATGATGAAGTCTCTCACACCTGAGTGTGAAACTAACACCTTGATATGATTTGTGGTGAGCATACTTTTGAACTTCTTTAGTGTGCGCATGATGGAAAATATTGTTTCTCCATGTGACTATATTTCAACTAATAATCCTTCATTGTCTAACTGAAGAAATCCACTAGCTTACTCCAGTTCTTGTTCATTTTCTTGTGTCAAGACAACAATAAACACTCACATCAGCTCCATAAGTGTAAAGGATAAAATCCTTGGAATAATCTAGATTGATGAGTGTTGGTTTGCAAGAAATTTCTTGCTTGATTTTATTGAAGCTCTCTTTTCCTTCTGTTGTCCACTTGAAGGTTATTTCTTTCTTGAGCATGAGGGTGATGGGCCTTACCAGTCCTGTAAAGTTAGGAATGAATCTCCTAACATAATTGATTTTTCCTAGGAATGACTGCAAGGCCTTCTTATGCATTGGTAGGGAGAGAGCAAGGATGGTTGAACATGCACTCAGGATCAATAACAATACCATCCTTTGAGACCACATGGCCCAAAATATTTTCCCTATGCCACCATAAAAGTTGCACTTCTTGGGGTTAAGAGATACCCCAAATTATCTACATCTCTCAAAGAATTTTTCTAGATGCGCCATATGATCTGCGCCCTGCTTTGAGAAAATAGTTATGTCATCCAAGTAAACTAGGATGAACTCGTTGATATATCCTTTGAAGGAAATTTCCATGGCCCTCTGAAATGTTTACACCTACATTTGATAGACCAAAAGTTCATCTTCTGATATGCATAGTGATTCCCCCATTTGGTTGTAAATGTTGTCTTGAATTGATCCTCTTCCTTGACCATGATCTGATTGAAACCAGAATACCCATCCAACATGGAAAATATTTGTGCACCCAGCCACTATCTGTACAATATGCTTCCATAGAAGGAAAAGGATAATGATCCTTCAAATATGCCTTATTTAAATCCTCTAAAATTGATGCAAAGTCTGATTTCACCATTCTTTTTACGCACTGGAACAAGATTTGTGACCCAAGTAGAGTACTTGATGGGGAATATTATCTTCTCCTCAATGAGTTTATAGACAACTCTTTCTTCATGAGGTCTCTATCCTTAGATTGACTGGTCTTTGATTTTTCTGATGGGCTTGATACTAGGATCAAGGTCAATGGAGTGTTGAACAACACTTGGATCAAATCCTTTCAAGTCTTCATATACTCCCATGAAAATATGTCACTGTATTTCTGACAGAGGAAGAGATGAAGGCCTGCTTTTCATCATGCGTGCAATCTTTATTAAGAACAAACTCCTTGTCTGTGCACAATAGTGACTGGAGTGATAATCTTCTTACGCCATGCACACATATACTTTTCTTCACCCTTGAACTCATCATCAGGGCTGAATATTTTCTCTAAGGTGACTAACCTTTAGGAAACTTATTTTTCTCGAGTTGAATCACTTGGTCACCATAGATATCATGAAAGTTAGACTTGCATGTTTGAAGAGAACTCAACTTCATTTTGAATGAACTGGACAATTTTTGCATCACTTTGTCAAACACTTTCCAACTAGTTTCATTATCTGGAATAGATGGCCTGATCACCATCTTAACATGTTGTGCATTTCCTTTGATAAAATCCTCAGTAGGTGAGAAATGTGAACCGAATGTGTGACCATTTGATCTTCTTCTTTGTTCATCTTCCTTGGTACCACCTACAGATTCAGAGCTTCAAAACTCTCAAGGAGGTCCCAAACTCTGTGTTTATAAGATTTGAGAATCTTATTCTTTGTTGCACACTTGTTTGTGAACTTGGTGGATAACCAACTCAGTATCCCTAAAGATCTACAGTGCCTTGACCTTTCTCTTTTCAGCAATAATAAGACCATGCACTAACTTTTCATATTTTGCTACATTATTGGAGTCATGAAAAATTATAACCTATGTGTGAAAGAATAACTTCTCATTATTGGGATAAATGAGAAAACACCTATGCACCTGCATGCCATTTCTACTTCTAGAGCCATCAAAGTATAATCTTCCATAGTACTAAAAGAATTTTCATCATGGTCCTTTCTTGAGCATCGTGCATAGAAACACAAATTATTCTTCAAGGATGTAATAAGTACCAAGACTAGTTTCAAAGGCTTCAAGTTCTTCAGCATATGGATCAAATTTAGTGATGCCTCTCTATGCCCATTCATCTAGCAATAAATCAGGTATAAGAGGGGAAATAGGTTACTCTTTTGAAACTAAAACTTGTTCTTGGCCTTATTGGATTAGGCAATTGGCTTGGAGAGGGGATGGGTCATATGATCAACATGATATGAAAATATTGGCTCAAATTGTATGGTAAACCGAGTACCATACCTTGTTATTAGTAACATATGGGACCAATCAAAAGACAATTAACCACCCACTTTAGCAGTGAAATCTCTTGATAGACACAAGGAAAACAAAGGAGGTAGGTCAATGATTGACACATCTTGAGTTATTATGAGGCTTGGACATGCATGAAGGGTTAAATCAAGATCCTTTATGACTCCTATAGTGGTGAAAATTGAGCCATCAAGTTGCAAGAATCCTTTAGACATAGGGTTGTACCTTAAGACCTAGGACATCAACAATTTTCTTTGGCATAACATAAGTACTAACGCCTGAGTCAATCATATAATTTTAGACAAGGTATTTTCCTATTATCAAGGACATATAGAATGGTGGGGTTTTGAAAACCTTACTTACTTTCTTCTCCTCTTGATTGATAGATATTGACAACAACATGAGGTTTTACGATAACTAGATCAGTGTGCATAGACTTTGTGCCAAGAGATTCATGCAATAAGTCGCACTGAGATGGAATGGAAAGGGAATCCCACATTGTGACATTTACATTTTTGCCTTCTTCATTTGGTCCACAATGTTGAATGGAAGGCCCATGGACTTGTGCATTTGAGGCACATCAACATATTTTCTTGGATTGTTCAAGTGCAAAGGCAAGGGGCCTTAGCTTACATAGAGGATTGACCTACCAAAGGAGGGTTGCATGCACCACTTCTGTTAAATCATTGCACAGAACCTCACACACAAGGAATTTTTCACACCATGATTCGTTGGTTAATTTACATGAGTTGCATCTCTTTGCTTTTGAGAATCAAGCCTATGTATGACAGGAGCTGAAGGTTGCACACGTCTAGAATCAAGAATTCTCTTCTTGTATGCCTTGTGTTATCAACAACTTGGCACATGTGTGACTTGATGTGACTATCTCATAACTTGATTGATTTCACATAGAAGTCCTTAGACACCAAAATAACATAAGGTTGGTCTCTGGAGAAAATTTCTAGAATTTCCTTGATTTTCTATGCTCACTTGTGCACTAGTGGAAGGTTCACACTTAGAAGCATTCTAGATCATGTAATCCTGCGTGTGCAAGGCATTGCATGCAATGATATTGACTATGAGGCATATTGCAAGGAAATCACCATTCTGACTCTTGAGCCATATTGTTTTATACTGGAACTAGTGTTTGGATTTTGACTAGGCACTGGAAGAGGTTGCACATGGAGGAACCACTTGCAAAGGAAGGTGTGCATGTTAGCCTTGCCATCTATCATTTTGTTGGTTTTGCCCATATCTTTGATTTGGATATTGATTTCTGAAGGGCTGATAACCTTGGTTATACCCTTGATTAGAATTATTCCTGAAGGATTCGCACCTACTACTTTTCTAAAGATATGACTTTATTGGATAGGTTTCTAATCAGGGCCTTCATTTCTTCATCCTCCTTTTGTTGCATGAGATAGTAAGATGTGGATGTAATGGGTTGATGTCACTCTTGCTTGGGAATATGGGCAATAGAAGGTTAGAGGTGCTAAGAAATTTCTAGGAATAAGGGCATGGGCGGTCTAGGAGATTAACTTTCCTACCTAAATTAGACACTATTCTCAGCCCTAATAGCTAATGACATAGGCCCCAGGCAGTATTATACCCCCCATGGATTTGATCATTAATAACAATATCATAATTTAAACCCCTTAAAAAGTAAAGGAAAGCACCTGTCTGGAGTTGGTCTTACCAGGGATGGAATCCTCTCCCATGTTTTCTGAAATCTGAAGTTGAAGTCTTCCATGAGCTCATTGGGATCCCTCTTTATGGTTGTCAATTGTTCAAGCAATGAGATAGTTATTCCTTCTCTCCAAACTGATTATAAAGATCATACCCCTAGTTGATTCCAATTTTGAATTAACCCTGTTGTCAGAACTCCTGAACCATTACAAAGATCTCCCTTTAAATGAAGAGGCTAATAATATAACATCCACATCTTGTTCAACAACTTGGTGGATGGCGTAAACATTGGCAATGTCCTGTATGTGGTCAAGCATGGAGTAGTATGGTTCTCCCCAGTGAAGAAAGGGATGCTTTTGAAGTGTACAGATGTTGGAATAAGGTCATTTGGGAATTAAGAGAAAGGGGAATAATACCAGTTTGAAGTTAACAAATCCCTTGATTTAGTCTTGATTCTATTGTGCTGTCCATGTTGATAGGACTGAGATTTCTAGCAGACAGTAAGGAAGGCCTACCAGGAGGTAGCGTTGAATATTACATGGTGCGCTAGAGATGGAGATACGCGCATGCGTGGTTTTTACATGATTATTATTCTAGGAGAAATTTGAAGGTACTCAAAGGACTCTTCAACTAATTGCACTTTTTCTAGTATGTATCCTTCTCATGAAAGGTGCATGGACTACTAAAAATAGTAGATTTAAGTGTTGGGAGTCACCAGATGTGTTGAAAAAAGCCTCCAAAGGCTAGAAATCACTAAGTCACACACCAGAACTTAGCAATGATAAAATTTAAGCTTTCAATACTTAGTCCCACCGGGGGTGCCAAAAATGTTGGAGCTCAAACTTGTACTCATCTTAGATCAGGATGAACTAGGTCGTTGAGGAAACATGGGACTATCTCCAAGTTATGGGACCTTGTGCATGCTTGAGATAGACCTTCTGGAGAAGGTCAGTTCCTCTACCTATTTCTACTACTAAAACTACTCCTAATGCTGAAATCAAATCCTAAACTAATCATTCCAAGGGACTAGAGTTAAAAGGATGATATAGAGAATGGAAAACTAATATAAGGGATGAGCACTAAAACTTGAAAGAGGGAAGATGCACATAATTTGGCTTAAGTTAAAATGAAGGAGGGAAGGTGCACATAGAGAGGATAAACACATGCATATCATAGTCTTGAAACACATTCATGCATTAATTTTCATGGGGCATAATTAAAAGAAGTAGCCTGCAAGGGACGTGATAAGGTAGCACATCAAACAGTCAATACAAAATAAAGGTAAGGAAAAGCAATATAAAATGAGCCAAGGCAGAGAATGGCCACAAAACAAAGATTCTATTACTTCTAGAAAATTCACAATTGATAACAATGGTGTATGATTTCAATATCCACATGCAGAAAAATGGATATGACAGACTGTGTAACTTAATATTGTTAAAGAACTAGATGTCCTTAGCAAACCAAAGGGTCCAACAACAAATTTTTCAATGAGTATGGCTCTTACATTTATAGAAGAATAAGGAGAGAAGGGGAATAGAAAGAAGAGGGATACTCAGATTTGAATATTTACACCACTAAACAACCAGCAATGAATTCCTTGTAAAACCTTATACAATGTTGATCAGATGTGCCTCACTCATGTCTATTTGGCTTGTATAGATGAAGGAAGGAGGTAAGATTTGATATCAACATATTGATGGTTTGAGTTGATTAGATGTCTATGCATTAATGGATAAAAATGTTGTTTCCCTACTTCTCACCTACTAAATCCTAATAATATTTGAATTTGAATGATCTGGAGTGTATCCCATGTCAGCAACTTTCCAACAAGACCAACTGCACATTAATCCAAGTCGTGTAGTGAAAATTTTGACAATATGAAGTTCTGTAGTGCAATCTAGACATGCAATGACACATGTGCACACTAATTGGCTGAATTATCGGCCAACTGTTGATCTATTTTTTCATTTTTGCAATAATTTCATGGAACATTAAAAAAAAAGCAATTCATCACACTACTGGCACACATTGATAAGTTGACGTGTGGCAAACTCAAGTTTTAACAATAAAGTCACAAGAAAAATTCTTCTTTCCAGCACAACTGAAGAAATTCTTTTTGAGCGTGTCGAAACAATAGTTTTTGTTTTACCTCCTTAGATGTTTGGATAGCATTAGAGACTCTTACTAGATGATGAAAACTCACTTGAATGAAAAGAAAAACTTGTCAATACTATGTAAATCAAACGATTGATTTGTTGTTAAATAGCCTTACAAAAGTGAGAAACAATGTTCTCAATTAATAGGAACTCGCATACAAGGACCCCTTTGAACCTAGAGACTGGGAAATAACGAGTTATCTACTAATGTATCCCTATCATGTGGGGTAAATTTATCATAACAATAGAATACCCTTGAATGAGCTAATTTCTATAATTTTCATCACCAAAATCTTTACGAGATCCCCTAATAACTCCTTTCCTAAGGCTTTGGGAAGCTTACTGTAAACATGGGGAAAACCTCCAGGTACTACATTTTGGATTTTTGATTTTACGATCATGTGATTGAAGAAATGGATTATCACAACTCCGTAAAACTCTAGTATTTCCATACATGAACAATTTCCTGCAACCCTTATTTAGGTGAAAAAAGAATCTCTACTGGTTGACCATATTACCAAAAAGGGGTGCAGGTTTTGTAGGCATCTGGTTGTTCCGTGACCAATTCACACTAGTTTATCTATGATCGGTGGTTCCAGAATTTTTTTTTCCCACTTGTACCCTAGTTGTCTAGTTCTAGAAGATTATGTATCGAAATCCATCCTAGTGTAAGCATATCATTCTAAATATAGGATAGAGCATAGGATATGTCCTATGGTGTCGATTCCGTCCATCAGCGATGTGAGTTTTTGCATGCAACACGTTCTTCAAAAAAAAAACACTAGAGCTGAAATTTGCTCATTTTTGTAAACTAGTAGCACTCACATATGTCACCAGAATCATTGTAGCACGACCTCTCCAAGTGGTGATTATATGATGAGTATAACTCGTTAGGCACTCCATCCTATAAATGCTATGGAATTAACCTCCAATAGATGTGCTATTTTTTTGACCAAATTTGATTGTGAAGCAAAATGGTACAAGTTTTTCATCTGGGTTACACCAAATATGCATCTGTAAGGAATCTCTCTTTCATTCTCCTCCTCTTGTTAGACTTTTGACAACGACAATTAATGTACAATGGCATTGACTCTCTCTTATTATGTGATTAGTGATTTGACTAATAATGTGAATGTGACAACTATGACAATTGCCAATTATTCTAACTTTAATTGATATACTGTCATGACACTAGCAAGTTTGTACACAAACCATGCGATGGACTGGAGATACATGAATAAGGACTTTAAAGTGTATGCAACTAGAGTGTATCTTTGATCTAGAAGTGTTTTTGTAGGTAGAATATCACCTATGGACTGAAACTTAAGTCATATGAAATGGACATTTATACATTGTATTCGAATTATCTCACATATGGGACATGTTAATAACATGGCACTATATAATTTTCTAAGAGAATGATTAACCCAAATAATCTGACACGGGTCATATAAGAAAGTTAACCAGTTGAACAACATTGATAAAGGTTGGAATTCACTAAGCAAGTAACTATGACTTTCACATAAAATCACAAACTTTTAGAATATAGAATTGATGGGAATTTTTCTGAGGAAGGCCAAAAAATACCCCTTCCTCTCACATAAAATCCCACATAATAAAGAGTTTCATTTTGCAAATTTGTCTTTTTTTTTGCATGCTAGGATTTCCTGACTTGAAGTGGATGAGTTTGACGTCCCTCTGAAGGGGATTCCATGTTCCTACTACGCTTATATTGTTGATGGTTGTTATCATTAGACCATTTGCAATCCAAGTGGTATTAGTCACATTGAACCAATTTAATAAAATTCCTTAAAACGATAAATGAGAATATCCATGGGGACTGCTAGCAGATCTGTAGTTGCTTTCATAAAATATGGAGGTACATGAATTGTTTGCAACAATTTTCCCAAAGGGGTGTGGTCACATGGAATGCATACCTGGTCCCATACAGTTATAGTCCTCCAAAATTATTGTGATAGCGAAAGGACAATTATATATCTTCATGAAATGCATGTGAACTTGTGAAAGGTATATATGCCTCTAAGGAAGAATTTGTACTAGTGCTCTCTCAGATTGACCTTGATGGTCTCTGAAAGCCTACTGCTTGTGGTAATCATTCCAGGAATGGTTTTTAAAAGAGGGATTCATTGATTTAACCGATGTCGACTACGTACAATGCACGCACAATGAAGTTGCATCTTTGAAGGTAACGTCAAGCTCCAACACAATAATTCAAGATATTAATCTGGGACAATCGAAACTGAAATATTTTGTGAGTAATCGAAAACAGGAAATGACTGCATCCTCGATAGTATTCGAAAAAAAAGTACAAATAGGGTTGTAATGTGTAACTCCTAGTGCCTAATCACAAGGATCGAATCATCAATGACGCCACTAAAGCATATGACGTGACTAGATGCATATGATTGCACATAAAGGAGGAGTTACAATTCGGAGTATCTTGGAATGTAACTCCTATGACATCACTGATGCAAGGATGTACATATGACGGATGTCTGAGTAACCATAATGCATGACGCTTTTCATTTGAAGTTCCTAAGACCTATGACTCTCGCAAGGCGAGATGACCCTCTACTAGGTGATGTGGACGATGACATAGGAAGGTCACACACACCAACAACCCCCCTTCATCGAAGATGGAGGGTAGTAACTATGATGAGTCAAGATAGAAAAGAAGACACTCCTAGACAACTAAGAAAGATGTGTCAATGGGGCCCAGACAACTAAAGGCCTGATAAGGTGCCCATATACAAACAACATCTTTCTAGAAGAAGGAAGAAGAAAAGGACTATATAGCCCGAAGAAGATGAGTAGCTGCATAAGACCTCACCCCAAGAAGAGACCACAAGTGAAGAAACTTCACCTCAGTGAAGGGATTTAGTAAATATATCTGCAATACCTGATCAGTTGTCTGAATGTAATGTATTTCGAATGATACCATCATGAATAAGCTCCTTGTATGAAGTGTATATGGATCTCAATGTGCTTCATCTACTGATGTTGAACTGGATTTCTACAAATTGAGATAGTGCTCAATGTTATCACAATAGATAATGGTAGGCCACCAAAAGTGGATGCCAAACTCTGTCAAGAATACCCTGTAGCCAAACAGCTTCTGTGGCAACGTTAACTGCTCCTTTGTATTCTGACTCTGTAGAAGATATCACAATTGCATTTTGCTTCTTACTAAACTAACTAACAGGACCCGAACCAAGAGAGAAACTATAGCCAGAGGTAGATTTCTCGATGGTCTAAGTCACCAGCCCAATCAGAATCTGTGAACTCAATCAAGTCAATATCCACCCCTCCATAATAGTGAATGCCATCAGTATAAGTGCCAAAAACATAATGAATGATCCATTTAGATTCATTTCTAATGTAGTCTCATGTGGCTTCTACATGAATCTAGATACATGATCCCAACAATCATAAGATAAATCCGGTCAAGTGTGAGTCAATTAAATCAATCTCCCCACCAACTATCGATAAAGGGTACCATCAACCAAGGGAGTAGAGCAATAAAAAACCAACTTAACCCCGAAAAGAAAAGGAGTAGGAGAATGACTTACAATCGAGACATCTGAAAAATGGGCAAGCAAATCAAGAGCATACTTAGGTTGTGAAATCAAAATTCTTGTGTCAGATTGTGAAATACATGGATCCCAAGAAAGTAATGAAGCAAACCTAAGTCAGTCAAGGGAAAACCTGTTGGCCAAGGCGATCTTCACAGAATCAATGATAGAGGAAGAACTGCATGTGATCAACAAGTCATCAACATAGAGAACAAGGATGAGTATGGAGTCATCTTGATCCATAAAATATAAACATTTGGATTAGAGTGACACCTAGTAAACCCTGATGTAAGTAAAAAGGAGTCCATCTTGGCATACCAAGCCTGAGGGGCTTGTTTAAGGCCATAAAGAGACTTATTTAACTTACAAACAAGGGAGGGATCATGGACATAACCCAGAGGTTGTTACATGTATATCTCTTCCTCTAGGTCACCATGAAGGAAGGAACTCTTAACGTCCATTTGATTGATTTTCCATCTATTTGTTGTGGCAAATGGTAAGGCTCAGTCAAATGAGAAGTCATCTTTACAACTAGAGAAAAGGTTTCTGTATAATCAACCCCAACTATCTGGGAGAAACCCTTAGCTACTAATCACGCTTTAAACTTTTCGACATCTATCATCTACTCCATACTTTGTTTCGGTACACCCACTTACACCGAATACCATTTTTCTTCCTTTCAGAAGAGGGGTGAGATCCCAAGTATCATTCTTCATGAGAGATGAATACTCCTCATCCATGGTAGAATCCCACTCAGGAATACCAGAAGCCTCCCAAAAATATTGTGGATCAGAAGCAGAGGTGAAGAAAGAGTGGGGTCAACAAAATCTGAGTGAGTACGTCTCATATCCAAAGTATCTCCATCTAAATCTCCAACACTTTGCATGATTTTTCCTAGCCCAAAGAGGACCAGGAGGGAGTCAAGCTCAGAGTATGGAAGATTCTTCACTTGAGTGAGAAGGGACATAGTCCTCATCACTCACTACTATCAGAATTAGAAGACTCAAAGCATGATGATGGTCAGGAGGATCATGAAGAGGAGCACGCTCAACAACATCATCATCATGATGAGTTAGAATCTAGAATCGAGTGAGCTGAAGAACCTCAATATGTAGAGAAGTAGAAGTCAAAGAAGACTCATCAAACTTAACACTTCTCTCAATATAAAACTCATGAGAAGTAGGATTCAACAATCTATATCCCTTCACGCCATCAGGATACCCTACAAAGATACAAGGTTTGGATTGTGGTTCCAATGCCTTACATCTTTTTCTTGGGAATCTGAGCCATAGCCTTGGATCCAAAGACTCGAAAGTGCTCAACATCAGGCTTGCGTCCAAACCAAGCTTCAAATGGTGTCATCCCTTTTACTAACCTTGTGTGGAACATGGTTTTAAATGTAATTAGCACAATTCACTGCTTCATCCCAATACTGTGGAGGAAGATACTTCGAGTGAATCATACAAGTGGCCATCTCCTTAAGAGTATTATTCTTTCTTTCTGCTACTCCATTCTTCAAAGGGCTATAAGAAACTGTATGTTGTAAGGAGATCCCTTCAGAAGTACAGAAATCCATGAACCTATTGTTTAAATATTCACCTCCATTATCAGTTCAAAGAACCTTGATAGACCTTTCTGACTTGTTTCTCAGCAAGAGCCTTAAAGTCCTAAAAGTGATTCAAAGACTTCAAATTTAAGCTTAAGAAAATATACCCAAGTATATCATGAATAGTCATCAATGAAGGTGAGCACATAAAGAGATCTAGTAAACGAAGGAGATGGAAATGGACCATAAATATCACTGTGAATAAGATCCAAGGGATGAGTATCTCTCCAGGATTTTCCTTTGTCAAAGTTCTTTTCAGGATGCTTTCCAAGGGTACAACCCTCACAAAGACCCTTAGAAAACTTGACACGGGGTAACCCTGTTGACCATTTGTTTTGGATCAATTGTTCAAGGTAACGATAATTTAGATGACCAAAACGCTCATGCCATAGCTTACTAATCTCATTCAGCATGAGTGAGCAAGGTAGTGGGCATAGAATAAGAAGTAAAGTGGGAAAAGGTATACAACCATGAATGGTGATCCACCTTTCCCTCAGCCACTGTATTCTTCATTATTAAGCTCACGAATAATCACTCAAGTTAGGACCAAATTCCACTCGCATTCCTTCACCAAGGTGAGTAATTTGGTAAACCGATAAGATATTGGTAGAGAGATCAAGAACACTCAACACTTGGTTGAATGTTCCACCATCCATCTCTACCAATCCACTACCAGAAACCGACACAGAAGTGTCATTACCCATCATGATTTGGGACATACCACAAGGCTCGATGTTCAGAGAACTCAACATGCGAAGAACCCATGTGGTGTGAGGCACTGGAATCTATAATCCACATCGATGAAGGAGAAACTTTGGCTACAAGGGCCTTTCCTTTCTTCTTATCAAATTTAGACTCCTTTTACAGTAGAAGACTCGAGTTTTGTAGCATTTTTTTGATAGAATCAGGAACACCTATTTGATTTTTCTCAAGTAAATGAGTAAGGTGATCAATTTTTTTTCTCATACATAGATGCTCTTTATGACCTAGGCTTCTTGCAATAGGTAACACAAAAACTTTCCTTTCTATGCTCAAAGGCTTAGAATTTAAAGCGTTCGTGTTAAATTTAGTTTTGGTCTTGGTTTCTTTCTTATGTTGATCCTTTCTTTCTTTCTTCTTTTTATGTCTTATTTTCCTTACTAGTACTTAACTACAAGGGCATGTGACTTGGACTTGATTGAGACCCCATTTGAATGAGTTTGTCATATTCTCGAATGAGTTGGGATGAAAAATTTGTCAAAGGAGGGCATATTCCAAGTCCTAGTCCCAAGACAACTTTTGTGGTGTAAAAAGTTGACACAAAGACAAAATATTCAAGGACCTAACTTAGAAAGAATCGACAAGATCAGTTGTGAATCCTTTCTTCTCTACTTGACATTCCTTTAACAACAATCTAGTGTGGAAAAACTTAGAGAAGAATGCTTGTAGGTTTTCAAAATCATTAGGATTTAACCCTAGTAGTTCATTTTCCAACTCATGTGCTCTCATGTCATCTTGTTGTCCAAACATTTTATCTAACATTTTCCACGTCAAAATTAGGTGTTTCAGACATATTAAATATGGAAGAGCAAGTTAGGAGAAACAGACATGCAAATAATACCTAAAGCTTCATCACTACGGTTTAACCACTTAGATTTTTAAGGGTCGTTGTCTAGTTCAATCTCAGTTCCCATGGTGATGTGGATATAACCATTTACCACACAATGTTCATAATCATTTTTTATCTCCATTCAAAAAAGTTGAAGGAGTGTAAGCAAAGGAAGTGAATAAGCATCCATTGTGAAGAGAGAGAGAAGGAATGCAAAAAAGAATCACAACCACCCAAGGACAATATAAAAACCCCCCTATTTTTGGCACTTTATAGTTTATTGCATTAGATACAATCAATGTATAAGCATGTGTATCTTGAAATAGTTGGTAACTCACCTTGAAATCAGGGTAATAATGCACAAGAGAGGAGACCATAATCATTTTCCATGGACGCATAGCAAATTGACACCGTATACAAGCACAACTTGCAAAAAACTAGGAAGGAGGGGAAATCAAATCCTAGTTGTGAGAAAGAGTGTCTCACATTCACTAAAGGATACCCCCTTGCTACAAGGTTAGTGGTGGACAGCACTCACTATCTGCAAGCAATAATAAGGGTAAATACAATGAAGTAAATGAACTCAAGATGAGTCCTGGATGACCTCCCAAAATGTACAGAAAGGCGCTCAGAAGGACAAAAAAGTGCTCACAGTGATACTGCACACTTGAGCACATAATTAGTTAAAAAAATCGACAATAACACCTAAAAATTTATTACTTTAAAAATGCCCAATTTGGCTAATTTTATAGCTATTAAATGAAAAAAAACAATTTTAACATTAATTTAAAAGACGATTTAAATTATTACTACCCCTAATTGATCAATTAATTAGATTTGTAATTAATAAAACTTAGATTTAATTATAATAAAAGTCTAATTAATTACGAATAATAAAGAAAACTAATTAAGATCTAATTAAAAAACTCAAATCCTGAATTAAAACTTATAAATATATTTCCCTTTTAAAAAAATTCCCACATAAAAAATTAGGAAACACCCCTGAAAAAAAAGTTCCCACCATGAAATGAAATTTTAAAAAAACTTACTAACCAGGACGTGGCTTTTTGAGACAAGACTTACCATGACACAACTGGACTGAGTGGGCCAGGATCTTGAGTTGTACCGAGTGGAGATCTCACATTGGAAGGTGGAGACCATTTGGGATGTGGGAGGATTCAAGAGTTGGGTTTTAAAGGTAAGTGTTGGTAGGCTCCAAAATGTACACCCAGCAAGAGCTCGTGGAGAGCCGTTGGAGACGGTTACGACGGGTGTGGGAAAGACAGGGAGCTCCAGAGTTGGGGGACAGGCAGCTTAGCACACGGGGAGTAGGTATGGGTGAGACTCTAATCCATTAGGAGAAGGCACGACTCACTCTATGCAATTTCTAGGATACTACAGAGCCATTGACAGATGACCTAACACAACTCGGGGAAAGAGCCAAAGTCTGGCTCCAACACGGCCTACTCTATCATTCGTAGGGAGACCCTATGCAGGTAGGAAGGTATGACTCGGCTCATGCAGGGTAGAACAAAATCCTAAGCTAACAACCAAGATCCATCTTGGGGCAGAAACAAGAATAGGTAGAGAAGTTAGAAACTCTCAGATGGGAAAAGGATGGCTCAAGAAAACGGAGGAAGAGAAGAGCACAGGCTGTGGCAGATCCAAAATGCAACATTCAAATGCTCATTTTCATGGGCTAAAAATAGAGAACTCGGTTCAAGGTAATGAAAAATGCAAGTCAACTAAGCTTAGATGTAAATGGAAAATAGCAAGTTTAAAAAGATCTTGAAGGCAGCTGATGAAAGGAGCTCGGTTGAGGAGGCTAGGTGTAGAATAGTGAGCCAAAAACCAAACTTCAACCAAAACACAAAACTTTGAAACCTGAAAGTCCAAACCTATATTTTACAATCAACCACAATGGCAAAAGGAAGGCAAATAATCCAAGCATGTAGTGAGTCTAAAAAACATTTTGAGTCCTGCAACTAAAAAATTCCAAGGAACACTACTCAAAAAATAACCTGCTATTTGCAATCCAAAACTGATTCTGACCTTTTAAATTGAGCATGTAGTCAGAAAATATATAAAAGAATGGTAGAGAAGGAGAGGGAAAGCTTCAAGAAAAACTTGGACATTCACGATCACAACCACCAACAACATACAATAAGTTTCCTACAGATCTACATTTTAGCTATGTCAGCAATAAATTCCTCTTCATGTAATCTAACTTATCAAATAACTTGAAAGAGGATTAAATCCCATGAGATTTGAGTGGTTGAGTCGACTAGATGTGTGCATTAATGACCTGCCTGCAGGTTTTCCCGATTTTTTAGCTCTGATACCATGAAAGAGTTCTACCAAAATCTGATTTCGGAAAAGATGCACTACGAAGTAGTATCCCACATCAAACGGAATTGTGATAGCTCAACAAGACGTAAGCACACATGATTTAGAGCTCTGTAGTAGAAGTTACTGGTGATTTAACAGTTATGTAGCTTGCACATAGAGGAACACACAAGATACGTGGATGTGACCTGGCATTGGTCATAAATTAGGAATTAAAAGGGTACATATAGGGTTTTGAGTAACTGCCTATGTGTATGTGTTACATGTTCATTATCCATAAGAATTTGGCCACAGTTGGCACACTTTGATTTGATGTGTGACGTGCAGTTTATCTGACAAGTCCCCAGAAATGGACACATGATGCATTTTGATTGGTACGAGGAGGTTGCAGCCTTGGTGCACGCATGAGAGTATAAGGTAAGGGAGAATAATGTAGAAGTTTGTCTTCGTATGTGAGAGTGTGTGCGGCGATAAGGGAAAAGAATGCATATTTACATAGATACACAAATATGCAAGAGAAGTTTGAAGGCCCACTACATGAAAGTGTGGAAAATTAGGAAAGGTGGCAAGCAGAGAATGCCAAGAGAAGGAAGACACGTAGAGTAGAAGTGCATAAAAGGAATTATGAGTGCATAAGGAGGGGAATTCAAAGATATATTACATGAGGGAATAATGCAAAGCAGAACAAGTACATGCACAAAGATGCATGAGACTCAATAGAAGGAAGGAATGCATGTGGGATTTTGTATGTTGGGGCTTGCAACAATAGAAGGAAATCCTACCAGTGCACTCGAGTGAGTGTGTAACAATCAGGGAATGAAATCAAATGCATGGAGATTACGTGCAAATGGGAAATAAAGGGAGATAATAAAACACAAAGGAGGACATGTGGAACGTGTACGAGAAAGATGCATAGGATGATAGAGCAATAGGAGAAGGAAATTAGGAAGGAAGAAGTGAGGGAGAGAAGTGCACACGAGGGTGTGTGACGAATAATTGTAACCAAGCAAATTGTGTCAAGGAAGAAAACAACCAGAGTGCATGCAGCCTGTAAAACTTGAACATGCCGTAACCAGAATGGAAACTGTAAGTTGTCAAAATAACTAGGAGGGTTATTTTGGATAATAATGATGATAGGTAAATCAACTCCTTAGAGAATTCATGTTTAAGTTTCTCATCTTCCTTTGTCTCAAGAAGGGAATTGGATTCTTCAATTTTCTCCATTTCATCGTTTAACATTTGTGAATCTAAAGGAGAGAAAAAATTAGAAATAAAACCACCAATGATTACCTCAAAGTCCTCTTCTTGAATAACTTGAGTTGTGGAAGGAGGGTTCATCTCTCAAACATCATCTTGATTGGTGGAGTCCTCAACAAGCACTGGATAATTTTTCATAGAAAAATAATCCTCATCTCCCATGCACATTTCTTATTTAAAGGGTTGTGCTTCAAACCAAAATGAATTTATGAATGGAGGTTAAACCTTCATGCTTTCTTCATTATCCTCCAAGGTTCTAAGTTACATTTCATTGGAAGGATCAATAACAAAGTCATGAGAAAAAACAGAGGAGTTTTTCATAAACAAACACCTCATAATATGGAGAATCATTAATATCTACTTTCAAAAGGTAAATCTCTTTTGGCTCACCATTTTGAAGTGCTTCAAGCTGCTCATATATTTCTTACATAGCCTTATCATAATTTAGAATCACAAGATTGGTTTTGGAATCATAATTTTCCTTCTTCAAAACTTGAAATCCTTTGCACAAACTCTCTTTTCAAGGTTTCCATTTCTTCATCTCCATATGAAAGAAAATCATACAAAGGAAGAGAGACAAAAGGATAGGGATTTAAGTTTCTCATTCAAACTATGTGAAGTTGAAAATATTACCTTTAGTAGATTCTTCACTGTCATGCCCTTCGTAAAAATTTCATCTCTTCTACATATTTCTCATCAAGCTCCTAGAATCACCATCATAAATCAACGCAATTTCCATTTTTTTCCCTCTAGCAGCAATCCACTTGAATTGAAGCCATAAATATTTTATGATATGATCTTCACAAGTAGTAATTTTCTCTATTCTAAAAACTCTTTTCATAACTACTGTAGAAATGCCACTCTTCTTCTTTCCCTTGGCTGATTGAAATATTTTGGTCAAAGCAACATACTTATTTGCTATGCTAGAATCCTTACCTTTGCGAGAGTTGGGCCAGAATGATGGTTGATCGAATTTTTTCATATCTTGGTGGTCATCGTATTCTTCATTGCTGTTATTGTCACTTATTGGTGTCCAACATCAATCTTGAAACTTCATCATTGTGATGTGGGAAATTAACGTAACATAGATTCATTCCTTAATATAGTCGCCTTAAAAATCTAATTTTCACTTTAAAACCTGAAATTTTTTATTTTTGGAAATTTTATTTTGTATTTTCTAGAGATCTTTAAGGGTGCAAAAGGGAAAATATCTCACCAATAGAGTCTCCAAAACTATTAGCCAAATAATATTTTGTGTTGCAAATTATTGATTTTTCACCAATGGTATGGGGCTAACCCCCCCCCCCCCCCCCCCCCCCGCTCCCTTCTTGTGTATGGGAGGCTCCCATTATTGAATGTAAACTAACCAAAAGTTGTGGGGTGGCCAATAGGCTAGGGATGACACAGGAAAAATCCACTAAACCTATAGAAACATGCTTATACAAGGTACAAGGGAGGAATTTGTAGTTGAGAGGTAAAAGGGAGTTAAGGAAACAATGGGAGAGAGGGGAACTATTGTGATTAAGCACTAACATAGTTCACATACAATAACAAGATTAGGTCCACATTAAATTAGAAGAACACACCATTGTAAGAAATGATAAGAAAAAAAAATCATAAACGTTGAATTCTATTGAATCATCTATCAAAGACACATACACTTTTATTTTTTTTACAAGATAATCATGTATACAAAGTTGGAAAGAGAGAGTAGAGGAACATAAGACAAGAAACAAAATAATTGCAAATTTTATTGCTTGATGTAGAAGTGGTATTCTAAACAACATACATTCATTCAATAATTTCCAACCCCTTGGAATGGATAATCCATTCCAATTTACAACAATACAAATTGTCCTTACAACTTGTGACCTTTCATATTCCTAGCAAGTGAGTATTTTTCTTATCATTGGATAAAGGAATTTTAAAATGTTTAATTGAGGGTCACTTAAGTGAATAGAATGAAATAGGAAAAAAAAATATCCTTAATGAGAAATTAGAACATGGACAAGAAGAAGGAAGAGAGAGAGAGAGAGAGAGAAGGAATGGTTGATTGATTTGATGAAGAGAAACTTTGTATGATGAAGAACCTACTAATTTGAAGCATGGTAATCACAAATTCCTCCTCTTGCAAGATACATGAATACTCTAGACTACTAAATGAGTGTTTAGGAACAATGTTAGAGTCATTATAGTGCAAGTCAAAGATGACTGTAGAAATCACTCATGATGGTTCTTTCATGATTGCACGGTGAGAATGAGGATCACTTTCTTATTTCTTAGGCTTTCAAAACTAACCCTTGTGGTCACAAATCAAATCCATTATTCTTAAACCATTTCATGTTTTTCCTTCACTTACTAAAATAGGCCTTCATCATCTGAGTGAAAGGATTACCCTTGAATAAAATTCTTGTCACATGGCCACATGTTGGAATGAAATGAGGTGGTGAAAATTATCTTCGTCCTTGATATATGCTCACACTACAATGCTTTAGGTGAGTGTTTAGGAACCATATCATGTAGATGACAGTAGATACAATAGAGATGATTTCCCATTCTTGTACACACAATTCTCTAAATGAATATCATTGCATTCTTACCTTTCTTGGCTCCAAAATATGTTTATACACCTCATGTTCACATGCTTCTCATGGGAAAGTTTCTGCCACCAAAAAAGATACATTTGGATATCAATGAAGGGTAGGGGGATGCGATGGATCCATCTAATATGGGTCAAGATGCTTTATGGAATTCATGATGATTTTCAACTTCTTATGAAACTTCCTAAAATAGATAACCCCCTTGTTCCCGCTTTCCTTTCATTTCGTTTCAAATATTCTTGTTCAATGCCCCTTGATGAAACTAAAGTGAGATTCAATTACAATGTTTCTTCCTTTGAGGAATGACCATATTGTCAGGTGTTTGATTGAATTTTTAAGAACACTTCTCATTCATAGGTTTCCCATTTCACTTTCGAACATGGTGGTGCATTTTTCACTTCACACTTCCTTTCTTGGACCAAGTTCTCACCTGAGTAGAAAACATGCTTATAACATTATTCAATTTTATCTTCAAAAAAATGGAATTCTTTCTCCAGATCGAAGGATTGACCTTTGAATGGTACTTGGAGTAATTAATGGGAATGAATCCCATGTTCTCATCTCCCACGCTGCACTTAAACAATGTAATTTCCACCTCTTCTAACTTGCAATATGTGAGATCCTTATCACTCACAATGATCTTATCACACCATTCTCATGATGACCACCCTATTGATAAATTGAAATTGAATGGATCTCTTGATTTTTTAGATCCCACAATGTTCTTGGTTTCTCCCACTTTCTAGGTGAATGTATTTCACACCCACAATCACTTACTCTAATCCATTTCTCATCATAATCTGATTCATATGATGACCTTAACATTTGGAGAGAGCTTAAGTGAAGATGATGTCTCTTTCATGATGGAAACATATTTAGGATGACTCTCTTTTGTTCCAATTGAAATGAGTTAGGTCCTTTCACTGAATTGTGTTATGCAGAGATCTCCTGGAACAATGCTTTAAGATCCTACAAAGTGTTTCATGAATTTGTTCAGACCACAAAAAAACCTCCCAACCTTGTGATGATGGGAAAAAGTAACAATATAAGAAAATTTGTATTTTATATAGCTTTCTAGAAAGAAATTGGAAACTTTCTATTTTTATCATGTCCTAGCTAGGACTTCTATTTTTAGAAATTTTGCACCATCTGCACTCCCTAATGTTTCTTGCCTATTAGGGGAACCAAAGATTACAAGAATTCACATAATTTTACCACTTACTATTTTTATACATACCCCGATATGAACACATGATATTTTTAGTAAGTGCACTACAAGTGTCGGATTACAACAAAATCAGTCTTGAAATTCTAGGTTTTATTATAGGGTTCCCTACTCTAAATTTTAGATGATTCCTTTGTCTAGATGAGTGGGAAAATTATTTTTTCATTAGAGGGGGAAGAATACTAAGAAAAATCATTTCTATATATCTTTAAAAATCAGCACCTCACCGTGCAAGAAATGAATATAATAAAACTATATTTTTCGAGGATCCTTCGCTTTGAGTTTTAGATGAATTCACTCGTCATATCTTTGGGAAGTGAAAAATTATTTGAGGAGGGAATAATTTTAAGATGAAACCCAATCCTTAATATCCTTAAAAAATCAGCTACTCCATGGTGCAAAAAATTTCTTGCATTAAACTAGAGTTTCTGAGGATTGTTCGCTCCAATTTTCAAGTGATTTTTCCCGTCATATCCTTGGAAAATGAAGAGGGGTCTCACTATCCTTTGGTTTCTATAAAATGGAAAAAATTAATGTATTTTAAGCATAAACAATGGAAGATAGGTGAATATTGTAAATAAATCAACTAAAAATCAAGTTATCTTTATTTTTGTGCTTCCCTACTAACTGCAGTTTGACCATGGGTTGAGTGAAAGCAGAGTGAAAAGATATTTTTTCACATGGGCACCCATTTTTTTCCCTCTATCCCCTTAGGAAAAAGGGACAAGAGGGAAAAAAAAATGGATCCTGGAGAGAGATGGTGACAAGTCTCACAATTTGGTGCAATGTGAGGATGATGGAAAGAGCCAGGCAAGCACCCCGGGGCTAAAAAGGGTCGTATGGAAAACCACAGAGGGGTCTTACACATGGGAACCCATTTTTTCCCCTCTATCCCCTTGGGAAAAAGGAAAAGGAGTGATAGAAAATGGAACTTTGAGAAATATGGGGATAAGTGGCAGGATCTGGTGAATTTTTCCTGAACTGGAAGAGCTCCTTGCTCAGGATGATCAGGGGCAAGCACAGTCTTCGGGAATCACCCCTCGACTTCAGATTACGACTCTGATCTTGCACACAACAGTGAAACCTGATCTCTATTACCTCCCTTCTGAGTAACATACATCATTTGTTGTATGTAATTAGCAATACTGACCCCACCATACAGGTGGGAGTCTCCAGGGAATGCTCCTGGTGAACACTGTTTTACTTCCACCTAGCCTTAAGGAAGCCTCACGGCTAATCTCCCCAGTCCCAAAGGATAGGGGCCAAGTGAAAGAGAAACTCTTCTAGCTGTGTGCCTGATGGGAAGACATTTCCCTACACAATCGTACTGAAGTGTACATGAGATGAGGTTAACCGGATAAACACCCGGGAGATGAAAACATGGTCATATGAAGAATCACATAGGAGGATTACACCATTTGTGTCCGATATTTCGCCTTGGAAAATGGAAAATAGGGACACAAAGGAGGGACAAGAGTGAAATCATGACATGTGGCAGTCAAAAAATTGGCTAAGTATGAAGCCTGCACACTCTTCGCTAGTGAGAACTTGAAAACTTCACACTTGAAGATTATAATGATCTTTAGAGGTGAAATTTTATATGAATCAAACTACAAAGAAAATTATAAAACCAATGGCACATGATTTAGAGATTTATTTTACCTGAAAATCCAAAAAAATGGCCTTGTTTTGACCAAGACAATGATGTGCACTTGCCAAAGTTTAATTGTCTTGAGAAATATTCATACCTTGGATAAAATATGATTCTTCCACCATGTATAGTATTACTAAAAAATTCCATTGCCTACTTTTTATGACTTATAAATCCTTATGGAGCTCCCATAATCATCTGGAGAAGTTCATCTTCATATTTTGACCATTCATTCCTTACACCTGAAAACCCTGCTTTTGTATAGACTGTCCCTAAACCAAAAAAACATCCTAAATCTTCCAAAACCACACCCAAAACATTAAATTCTCTCCAATACCACCTCTATTATTTTTATTCTATTATCATAACCCTCTTAGAGGCAAAACACATGCCCCAAAATGGACAGAATTGGCCTTTCTAAGCCTGTTGTAGACACAAAATCATGCACTTTGGGTAATTATATAGCGTTGATCACATACTATTATTAATATGTTTCATAAGTAAGAAAAGTAATAATCAACCCATGTCTTTTTCCATCTTTCGTTGCTTCTTGTTGCTACTTTTGGTCTTGCACCTTCATCGACCTAGTCTGTCTTTTCATACTCCAGTTTCACTCTTTTTGGACTGGAGCACTCAACTAGGACACCAACGTTAGGTGCCCTCATCCCCTTTGGACAACCATGTCCTATTTAAACTCTAGTCTCACTTTTTGTGTACTTTTTAGCCATTCAAGCATCTTATCTTTTTGGTAGTCAGCCTTTTTAAGGTTAATTATGAAATTTAAGTGAAGGAATCATATAAATATAAATTTATGTGATCATAATAAGGGACCAAGCACTAAACATTGCTTATCACTACCTAAGGTTGCATTCATCAAGACTTTTATTTCTCCATTTACATCCATCTAGCTCCATCACAAGGGACAAAGGTTGGTTCATCTACATCACACTTTATAGGAGGGGAGTTTATGTTATTCCATGCACACATTATTTACATTCTACATCTAGCTACTTGCTCACTACTTCAAATGCAACACGCACAACAATAACCTAGGGCACAATTCCACACACACACACAGAACTACATTGGGTTTGAGATGTAATGCAACACTCAGTTGTACGTCCACCATTGTGGTGGATGAGGACAGTCTAACGCCTTCATTTACATATTTATTTTGTTAGGGTTTGATGCTTTCTCTAGGGTTTTATAGGTATTTTATTCATTGAAGGTTTATAATGACATCAGCGATGTAAGTGCAACATACATGTGAAAAGAAGCGAACAAGTGTGAAGTTCTAGCAACCCTATCAGAAATAAGTTTCAACCATTTTCATAGATAAGGGCACCCAAAACTCATACCAAAGTGCCTCATGTGCCCCCATCCTTCTCCAGGCATCCCAGTCTAGCTGAATCACTCATATCTGCATTTTCTCAGGATCCGATGCGACTATCTCCCATTCCTGTTTAGTCAGTCTCCACTGTGACTCAATTTTGCAACCTCTTTGAAATAACTAAGGCTCTTCTAACCCTCTTTTCACATTGGGGTTTATACATTTCATTGCTTAGTTTTCTTGTGTTATTTCCTTTATTTATTTATTCATTATTGAAAGAGGTCTTATAACCCATCAGGGAGGATAATGAGGGACAACACGCACATCAACAGACGTGTGAACGACAGCATGAAGGGATCTCAGGAGGAGTGAGCATCAACTAAATGTGCATGCAAAGATTTGAAACACGGGCAGAACCTGGTTAAGCCATAAAACTCTCCTCTATCTCATATATCAAATGGGGTGTACATATAGGAGGTACTGAGTAACCCCCAGTTCTGCAATCAGGACAACTCGAGTAGAGAGGGGGAGTTACATTCCCAGAATAGAAGTGTAACTCCCAATGACAAATATGATGCACTGACGCACTAACGTGCTAACGCACTGACATGTAAGAGAATCTCATAATGACCCCTAAATGACACATGACCTACAATCTCACCTAAGTGAGATGACTCACCTAATGATGTGAAAAATAATACACACTAACCCCCCCCCTTCATCGTAACTTAGGATGAGATGGCAAGTCAGAAATGGGAAATGGGTCCCGACACAAAGCCTGGTGAGGTACCCATGTACAAGAAAAAGATCCCAAGCAGTGAAGGAAAAGCTAGTGGGAAAAACATCCACCACAAGAGAAAAACACACTCTCTAATCTAAGAAAGATGCCAAATATGGGTCCCGGCCATAGACGATCCTAAAAGGGTACCCACGTACAAAGAGGCAATCTCTCGGAAAGAAGAAGAGAGAAGAAGAGGGAGATGAGAAGAGTGCATAAGATGCCATGGACAGATCTGAACTCTGCAGCTCTAGGAGGTCTCCCAGAAAAATGTCGATGATGAGATCCTCTACCTCTGGACTGAAGAAGAGCCACCCACACCGAACTATGTGTCTGCCCTTAGGAAGGATAGAAATAACATGCTGAAAGTCTACCCACTCCCCAAAGGAAACTGAAGGTAGCAACACGAAGAACTCTGAGTCTAGTGCACGAAAGTGTGACATAGGTCTAGCGAGTGAGTGCCAAGGAACCGAAGGTAATGCCACGTGCATAGAACTGTCAAAGTAAAAAGGAGGAACACCCGCAGAAAGGATGTCCAAGTGATGTGAAGGGAACAAAACATCCTCCACAAAATAAAAGGGATCCACAGCTGAGGGTGGATCAATGAAGGTCTCTGGAAATGTGGAAGTGACATGATTCCCAAAAGGGGCACTCCCAACAACAGAGATGATGAACTCCTCTGAAACACCTATAGATGGATGACAGACCTGTAGTGCATCACAAGTAGACTCTGCGAAAAGATGACTAAGGTCAGGCAGATACTCATCCCAATGAGGGGGCTCAATAAACAGAAGAGCGATGTCAGATAGGTATGAGTCATCCAATGAAGGTAGAGGATTGAAAGGGGCCTCACACATAGGAAGTGGAAAATAGGTGGGTGTGATGACCGTACGAGACTGAGAAGAAGACTACTCGATAGCTAATGAGACGTGGGAAGTGTCAACACTCTTTGGAATAGTGAGAGAAAGAGGAGAAGAGTCCTCTGTAGTACTCTCGACATCAGAACTAGATGCACAATCCTCGTCATCAGAAGTAGAACCAAGCGAGCCTATGTCAGTGGAACTATCATCACATGAAGAAATAAAGGAGATAAATGAATCAGCAGCAACAACAATGGTGGCAGTATGTGAAGGGTCTCCATAGAGGGACTGAAGAATGCTCCAGACATGGTGAGGTGGATCTGAGTCTGCCACATGAAACCAAAGATAACGAGAGACATGCATCATCATGTGACCAAAGACATGGTCATAAGTGTCAAGTAAGTCCTCCAGATGACGATGATCAGTGGGTGTGTGAACTAGCCCAAGCAAGAAGGGTAAAAGACCCTCGTGGGCAAAGTAACGTTCCATGGAAGCACACCAAATTGAATAGTTCCCTCTCCTGGTGCGAAGTGGTGGAGGCTATAAGGTGATCCTACAATGTTCACGTCTAGAAAGAGCAATCTCCATGATGAAAAATGCAAGATGCACAAAAGCAAGATGTCGGACTCGGCCGATAATGTGTCTGCATGTGAAAGTCCAAGAGTATAGTTAACCCCCCCAGAATGCGGCACTTTATAAAGTAGTGCATTTACAAAAATGATAGTGCCATCACGTAATGTGTAAAAAATCATGCAACTTTAACTAAAGAAGTGCTCAAAAATGAGTTGCGAGTCAAAATTTATGGCATTAAAATGATTCCCTCAACTGATGGAAAATGCCACTAAACGTTGCAAACACATTAAAAAAGTACACGAGATGGGTGCAAAGGGTATTGTGTGGGTACTCGTTGGAAATGGCATGGAATTTTAGCAGGGGTTTGTTTTCCTTGCGAGGGGGGATTAGCCTCCTACCAACCCCGAACCTCGCCCTTCGTCTTCAACACTCAAAGGAAGGTAAGAATACAAGCAAAAAACAACCTTAAAAATTATTACAATGCCAATAACATGAAATGTTTTTTTTAACACCTTAAAACATTAAAAAGAAGGTGGAGGGGGGGGCCACGTTGGAAGTGGTCAATGCCACATGTCAGTGAGAGGTGGGCTCCTTGCTGGGCTGTGTGGAACGTGACCGTTGAAACACTTGATGCCAGGCCGAGCTGGCTTTTACCAACCTCCTCTACGTGCATGAGCTAAAGGTAGCAACATAGAACAGTTGGGTGCCATGTGATGGCTGACAGTTTGGTGCTAGAGCTGAGCAGTCCAAGCAGCAGAGTTGAACGAGGAAACGGTCACAGTTGAAGCGTAGAGGATGAAACGTTGTTGGAGCTAGAGCTGAGGAGGTACTGCAGGTCTGTGAACGTGTGAAACAACTATGCACAGAACTGTTTTGGCATGGGCAGAGGATCCACAAGGGAAACCAATATCTGAGGAAATGAATGCACAACCAAGGCAACCAGTGCAAGGAAGAAGTCCGTTTAATCCACAAGTTAGTGCAGAGAATGGCCCAAGCCACAGGAGGAACAACACATGCAGGAATCTGGGGAGAGCAGCAGCGATGCCAGGAGTTGGGGACCATGCACAAATGATGTGGAACTATGTACAAAGAACCATACACAAACCACTCCAAGTGCCAGCAAATGGAGATGAAAGAAATCGATCGGTCGAAGATTGAAACTCAAACCCAAAGCTATGCATCCAAACACACAGGTCAAGGATAGCCAAACAGACCCAAGGAAAAGAAATGCAGAGCCATACCGAGCAAACAATTCAAACCGAAAATGTAGGGGTAGCGAGAAGATGAATGCTCTCATGTTCAATCCAAAACACGAGCCAGGATAGCAAGGGAAGATAGTACCTGAACGGTCGAAGATGGGTTCAAAAAACTGGAACTGTAATAGACCTCAGGAAAACACCTCCAAATGTGCATACAAACCCAGATAATCAAGTGGTCAAGGACACTAAACTTGAAAAACACCAGAAACTCGAACACAACCACCTCAAACACACGAACAACCCAAGGAGAGGTATAAATGCCTCAAAATCAGTGCAAGTAGAGCACAGTCAGAATATCCATTACGACACAACAACGAAATCTGTATATCACACTGGAAGTCGAAAAAACACACGAACAGTGCCAAGGAGTGCACGGATCCACAAGATCCACTCTGATACCATGAAAGAGGGTTTAAAACTTACAAGCAAGGATCACGAAGGATGACGTGCACATCAACGAACATGCGAATGGCAACGTAAAGAGATCTTGGGAGGAGCGAGCATCAACCGAATGTGCATGCAAAGATTTGAAACATGGGTAGAACCTGGTTAAGCCATAAAACTCTCCTCTATCTCATAGATCAAATGGGGTGTACATATAGGAGGTGTTGAGTAACCCCCAGTGCTGCAATCATGACAACTGGAGTAGAGAGGGAGAGTTACATTCCCAGAATAGAAGTGTAACTCCCAATGACACATATGATGCATTGATGCACTGACGTGCTGACGCACTGATGCGTAAGAGAATCTCATAATGACCCCTAAATGATGCATGACCTATGATCTCACCTAAGTGAGATGACTCACCTAATGATGTGGAAAATAATACACACCAACAATTATTTATTGCAAACTTACATTAGATTAGGATATTATTTATATCTTAGCATAATCATTTTTGGTGAACCCAATCTTTAAATCCCCCTTCCATTTATCAATTTCATACTCTCATCACTATCGCTCAATGTTATGAGGAATTTACTAAAGAACATCTTAAATCTCGTAATGATCATATCACTGAGCATCCCAAAGATCTAGACTTGTTCTTACATGCTACTCATGAGGAGGCCACTAATTTGGTAGAGTTTTTTACTTTTGCTTCCATTGCCACTTCCATTGCTCCTCAACCCCCTACTTCTACTCTACCATCCATTTCTACCATCCTTGTTTCTGTTCCTACCTCAACTAACCACTTCACTCCACCTCTTGTTTCTCATATGCAGAAATTTTCTTCCGGTGGAACTCAATATTTAACCTCCCTCTATCAAGATCTCCAAGCAAAAATTCATCAGTTACAATAGGCTACTTCTCATGTGTCTCCATATTTGGATTCCACCTTATTATTAATACTCCATTCATGCCTACCAGATCTTCCTATTCACTTCCTCCTAATTTTATCCACTCCAAGCTTCCCATATTTAATGGGCATGGTGACCCATAAGAGCATCTCTGAGATTTCCATGTGGCTTGTCTAAATTTTACGGATGAGCATATCCTCTTGGCTAAAATATTTCCCCGTATTCTCCATGATTATGTGATGCATTGGTTATATGACCTTCTTGTCCACTCGGTAACCTATTTTACACATTTGGTTGATGATTTCCTCACTCACTTCTCTATAAACATTGGCTCTAAGATGACCTATTCTCAACTCATGCAACTTAAGCAAGGATCTAATGAACACTTTGCATATTATGTTTTACGATACAAAAACAACTTAGGTAAGATGTCCAATGTGCTTGTAGACTTTGCACTTCAAGACTTATTCATTCAGAGTATATTACCACCTCTCCATGAGGGTTTTCTCTTTGAGACATCTCTCTCATTCGATCAAGTATTTCATACTCTTAAGCTTCACGAAACCAAGCTCCTATCTATATGAAGGCTTAAATATCAAGAGAAAGCATCATCTTCTACACGTTTGCAAGCTAAGTCACCACCCAAACCAAATGACATGAAAATCATAGTCAATGTTGTATCAAATGCCAAAGTTCTTCAGTCGCAACTGCCACGACATACATATGCAAAGTTAACTATCTCTCAGCATATCTTACTACCAAAACGTATTGAGAGTAATCTCATCACACTTCCTCCTCCACTCCAATTAGATCCATCTCATCCAAAAGGTAATAATTATAATGAAAATTTACATTGTGAATATCATTAATGCGAAGGTCATTCTATAGATTTTTGTTTTAAACTTCACACTCTTATTCAAGATATCATCAACAATAATAAAATATAGCTTCCAAAACCTACGGTTTCTCCACCTGTCAACAAAAATCATAATCTCAATATCTTTAACAATCCACTTCCAAAACACGACAAGAAACCAACTGACTCTTCAGAAAACCATACAGTGTAGTGCCTCCTCCTGCATAGGGGGCTCTTGATTTCTTAGTTGCTAATACTAAAATGTCTCATCCAATCATTTATTTCTTTGACCATGACTATCATGCAAATTTCACTTCTAATAACTTACATATTAGTGCCTCTATTGGATCTGTCTCTATCAATAATACTAAGGTTGATCCGTCTTAGCCGATCAGTGCATGTTCTAGTCCACTTCTCATCGTTATTGGCTATCCACTATCACAAATTTCATATCCCATGATCAATTTATATGGTTTTTTCAAACTTCACATTATAATAGGTCTTCTCACTATGCTTTTACCCTTCCTTATTGCACAAGTAATCGATGGATGTGACATAATTTTAGGTCTCAATTGGATTCGTAGGTCTCATTCTATCATCTCCATGAATTATTTGTATCTTAAATTCATTCATAATAATCAAGTCATTTATATCAATGGTGTGCCTCCATCTACTCCATGGTCACACCCTCCCTTTGCAATGGCTACTGTATCATTTGCTTCATCTAATACACCATGGCCTATAGCATATACAACACAATCTAATCCTAGCTCACCTAATTTCACACACCTCATGCGGCCTCATCCCTATGTTAGTCCAACACACCAGTATAGGCCCATTTCTAGGACAATTATTATATCTCGACATAAATCACCACCTCATTTATTCCATGTAGGTGTCCATCACCAACGCGTTCTTCTTCACATAGATCTCCATCACCTACACATTTTGTTATGCCAATGCACCTATCAGTATACTCATCCATCACATGCATATAGACTTCACTCACCTACGCAACGCTCTCTACTATACCACCACTACTAGATCATGGTCACACACTTTCGTCGCCACAATCATCAGGTGGATGAACCTTGATCTTTTAATTTTATCAGATAGCTCACTCATCACCACATACTTTGGGGGAATCAACCTTATCTTCCCCATACCTTTTATAATCAAAAAACACTTATATTACATATTTACTACATTACAATTCAATGTTCGCTCACAACACCCACACTTTGACACACACATAGTTTGACCATTTCCCGATGACGCACTCTTGCGCTTCGGTTGACACTTGACTATTGAGGGCATCTTATATACATGAACGTCACACACTGCACAGTAGAAACTACACATGGCACATCTTCACACATCTGACACTTTATCATCTTACATCATACATCGTACATCTTACGCTTCATACATCATACACATTCTACACATACCTCAAACATCTTATGTTGCATATTATACATCCTACATTATACACTACACATTACACATCACATGATGATTTCTCATCACCACATCTACTACACATATCTACTTATATGTGATGTTCTCATTACCTGATGACGCACTCTAGTCCACTGTCCATAATGTAATATTGAGGGTATACATAAAAAATAGACCTCATCATACTCACACATTTAACTATTCAACCCTCTTCTCATGCAACATTCCTAGGTTAGTGATATATGCTATAGGCTACATCATCACTTCCTCTAGCATCATTTAGTGATATACACGATAGGCTACATCATCACCTCTTCTAAACATCCTTTAGTGATATATGCTTTAGAATAAATCATTACTTCTTTGATCATATTTTCTTTATATACACTTAGGCTACATAATTATGCACAATTCATCTTTATGTCGCACATCATCGCTACACATTCACCACATCATGATACACACAACACATTATTCAAACCATTTCCCAATGACACACTCTCATTTACAGTTCATTCTTGAATGTTGAGGGGGCATAAATGAATGAACCTCATTTCTTAAGTACACATCCACTCGGGGGGCATGCGACTCCTATCATTCAATTTGCATTCCACTCCATCCATCCACAACATCTTACATATCTTGGTTACATTTACTCTTGCTTGCATTTACTTATTTATGTTCATCTTATTACACATGATAAATAGATATAATGTATGTCATTATATTTATCATACACACATGCATGTTCACTTCCTTTCTAGTTGTGATAATAGCCACGACCCTCATTTTTCCCCACCATTTTCTCCAAATCACATTTTTTTTCCATTGTTGACACTCGTGCTTTGCATTACCCTTCCAAATTGCAATTTTTTCTTCTGGATCATGATAATTTACACGATGCCACTGAGATAAAGAGGTAAGCCCTCATTTTTTAATCAATTTTCTTGCATTTTAGGTTTTTTTGTGGTTTTCATGGGTTTTTCAATATTTTGTTTATGTATAAAATTTCTTTGTTTTGTCAGTTGCTCGGCAAGTTGTTAATCCTCCAATTCCTCCAAACATTCCTCCACTTCCTCAAAACCCTCCAAATATTCCTCCACCTCCTCAAAACCCTCCTCCAAATGTTCCTCCACCTCCTATGGCTCCTACCGTCCCCACAAAACCACCAGGAACCCAAGGTGATATCATTACAAAAATATGAGAAAATAAAATTGCCATTTAGAACCTTATTCACACTATCAGACAAAATCATTCCACAAATTCAAGCTACATGACTTTAGCCAACACACTTCAAACATTGATTGGAAGTTGACTCTGCAACAAACCAAATAGATAGATGGAATACTTTTAGAGCTAATTGTAGGCATTGGTATGCAGACAAATTATCACATGCAGACCATGAAAGACAATTTTTTTTTTTGGAAAAGACTGCATTTGTGCACTATTTATGGACCCCAAAACCAATACCCCCCTCATGACTAATTGCAAACTAGTTCCCTATCCATTGGTGTCATGACGACCAGATTAAGAACAATTTTTGGGACCGATGGTGGATGGTTTTTTATTATCCACCATGCAAAAACAACGAGGTTCCTCTTTATTTTTTGAAGAAATTGTATTGTGATTTTGTGCTTAATGAGGTCCCCAATTATTTTGACTTTTCTAGGTTTTACAGTCGAGGAGGTGGCTCTACATAGACTAGACCAGGTGCATGTATTGTAGTTGGTCAACCTAGGATGCCCCATGCCCAAAACCCCCACAACCTTCAGTTATCCCTCCTACAGTGAAGGAGTGGAGATCGAACATTGCATGCGTTGAGGTCTCTCATTGACACTCTAGCCCTACATAGTATCTAGATTACATCTAGTGATGTTGGTGGAGGCACCATTTCTAGCACACCACACCATTGTGGGTCATGTGGTGCCGTATGCACTGAATGGGTGAGACATCCTTTGTTGGGTCACAGGATCTCTTTTTTATAGATTTGATGATGGAATATGTTTTTGGAAGTGTTGCAAATGTTGTTGGTCTTTCAAAGGTAAATTTCACATAAATAATATATATAGAAAAGTTTATTTCATTTGAGATTTTAATATATATACTTGATTACGTATACTTGTGTAAAAACTATATATATATTTATTTTAAACAGTAAGATCGGTCAAGGACACATCTGATGTGAACATCCTAGCTACTGTAACCCATGTTAAAGTGTGTGTGTAAGTTTCAAGTTACCTACATTTCAAAGTTCATTTGATTGCATGTTTATTATTAAATACAAATTAATGTTCGTGTATGTGTTTCATGTGTACATACATATTAATATTTTTATATTTTTTAAGTAGGAGTTGGGTAGGACATCATCTGTTGTGGGTACTGAGGCTACTAGCATGCCTCATGTTACTTTTACCCAAGTTAGTTTCACAAATTTTACTAGTTAATGTTCAAGATTGTTTAAATATTATTAACATACATATCTATATGTGTTCTATAATTTAATATATATGCATGAGCCTTAGTTCCTTACACCATTCTCCTCGACAGTTTTCAATTAATGTTGATCTACATGTTATTTTGTACAACTTATGACTTTCCACATAGACTCCTCCCTTTATGTAGACTGTGGAGGATGTTGTTGATGTTGTCATAGGATCTGCAGATCCACTCACACAGGTACAATTTTTCAAATTTGTTAAATTTTGGATGAATGTTTTCTTACTAAATCTACAATATCAATTATACATGAAATATTTAATTTGAACTATTTATTTGTATGCAGCCTGGTATGAGTCAGAGTGCACTGCCATGACCCCTAGACACTCCCCCTCGTGAGTCTACCCTTGACCCTATAGAGCGTCAATGAAAAATTGATAGGGATCATGAGATTGCAGTAAGATTTCACATGCATTAAAATTTCTAAGTTTCTAAATTATGAATGTATTTTCAATATATCCACTTCTTAAAAATTTGGGTGTTAAAAACTTGATGTTTATGAATGTGCTAGGCTAAGTTGCAGGGATCTTTATGCCTAGGACACACGGATGAAATCTGTAGTGCCATCTCCCTCCACTACATCCACAGGTCTGTGGACATGCTTCTACTAGAAGGGCCAAGAGAGGGAGGATGTTTCATGATTCTTCATAGGATGTATAGATATATATGCCATCTGGACATGTGATACATACATTTTTTGTATGCCTATATATGGCTTGATATATATGATCTTGTGTTGGACATTTCATGGAGACATGTATACAGTCTTATGTGACTGTGTGGTCCTATATATATGGCACTTAGTTTGATACATTATTCTTATATTTTCAGAGACATGGCACTGGCTCAAATGCATGTGCATGTATTCCATGTGTACTAGATATATTATATATATGTGGATTTTTTTCCCGGACCACTATGATATAATTTTTATGATGTTATTGCGATCTCATGTGTTGATATTTTTTTGTATTGATATTTGACATATGATCATATTTGATGATGTGTGACATTTTTGTATATATGTGTGACTTGATGAAGTATGATGATGTGTGACAACATGATTTCATTAAATGACATGTACTATGATGATGTACTGACATGTACTGTGATGATGTAATGACATGATCTGACATCTTTTGTTGCACTCTTTCCAGACCCACACATATATATGCTTGATAATCATCTTTGTTTCTCTTTGTGGTGGATGAAGATAGGAATTTTTCACATAACAATGTGTCCATTCAAGTGATATGACATCATAATCATCTTTGTTTCTTGATATGACATAATATAATCATCTTGTGCTTTGGAATATTGCATAACAATGGAAAAATTCTTGATATGACATCATAATCATCTTTGTTTCACTTTGTCACACATATGAAATGTCTTTGTAATTTCATATATATGCTTCATGTAATCATGTCTTTTTTTCTCTTATTCAATATTCATGATGTCTTTTATATTTCTCCTTCATGCAAATCATGTCTTTGTTACATGACCTTATCAATCTCCTTATGTCATAATGAAGTTCACTATTGGTGTGGTGAATAATAAATCTTGTTCTTTGGAAGATTGCATAACAATGGACATTCTTGATATGTAATCATAATCATCTTTGATTTCACTTTGTCACACATATATATGTTTCATGTAATCGATGTATTTGTTTCTCTTTACATGTGGTGGATGAAGATAGGATATTATAAATTCAACCATTCACACAACATGGTAGTGTGTTTACCTTGTTGCAATCTCCTTGATGTGACCTTATTCAATTCAAATGATAGGGCATTATTTTCAAGCCATACAAATAATTATTCACATAAGCTTATCAGAACAGGGAGATATTCACATTTTATGATATACTTGTTCAAGTTTCTAACACCACAACTATGTGTCACCTTCAATAATAGGAATAAAATCCAAACTTAACAAGTAAAATACATTAAAACATATCTATATGACACCCTATTTGGATATTCATTACAACACCAACTTGAAAGGGAATATTTATTATTGATTTCCAATCTTCATTTCTTTAGCAATGAATGGTGTTATGTCCTTCTTGTAGTCAAAAATTTAACATAGAGCCTAAGTCTCCTCGACTTTTTCAAGACTTGGTATTTCTCCCCCACATGGTCCATGTACTTATTGGTTTGTAATATAGTGAAATTACTTGGGTCTTTGTTCAATTGAAGGTAGTTACAAATTGACTAAAGAATAAAAGACCCATGAAGAGAAACAAGAAAGCCCCCAAATAGTAAGTCAACCAAATGAACTTTTCATCTTCTTGGAGCCTATTGGAAATATTGACTATGTGGGTACGTACCCATAGGCCCTGGGTATGAGAGAATGTGAGAGTGCGAAAGAAAAAGAGAGAGAGAGAAAGAGAAAGAGAGATTGAGAGTGAGAGTGAGAGAGAAGAGAGAATGACAGAAAGAAAGAGATAGTGTGATAACTAAAAAGGTAAGTCCATTGGTTGGTTCATGCATTCATATTATCAAAAATCACCTTCTAATCATCCTTAATGATGTAGGAAGGAGTCAATGTTGTTGCTTAATAGTTTCTAGGACAAATGCTCTTTTTGGTCTCCGAGCTCTTAAGGGACTACATCTGGATGAAGTATCCTAGAAGAAATGGATCAATCTGACACAAAAATGAAGCCTCCAAAATCATTTACAAGGCCATCTAGATGTGTTGTGCACAGTCGGTTGGCACCAAGAGCCACCGTTCCCAAAATATTTTGTTTGACAACCTTACACTGACTCAAACCACACTATTTTGTGCTTTTGCAAACAATATAACACTGAGAGAACCAAAAATATATGGAGAAAACCAATATAGGATTCTCTAGATGGTCTCAATGACATGGAGTTCTAGGATCAAATGAGAGGTCTCTAGGTGCCACAGAGATCGAGATATCACCTACGTCGAAGTTATAGCATTTTTTGGTCTCTTGGCTCTTAAGGGACTACGTCCGGACGAAGTAGCCTGGAAGCAATGGCTCTATATGGCAAAAAACGAAGACCAAAAATAATTTACCAGGTCACCTAGACATGTTGGCATAGTCGATTTGGTGCCAAGAGCCACTGTTTACAAAAAATTGCATTTGACAACCTTACACTGACTCAAACTACACTATTTTGCATTTTTACAAACAATAGAACACCAAGAGAACCTGAATAGAGAAAATGAGATAGGATTCTATAGAGGGTCCTAACATAGAGGCTGTAGGATCAAACGAGATGTCTCTAGGTGCCATGAAGACTAAGATATCACCCGTTAAAGTTACAACATTTTTGGTCTCTGGACTCTTAAGGGACTACGTCTGGATGAAGTAGCCCAGAAGCAACAGCTCCATCTGACACCAAAAATAAGCCTCCAAAAGTGTTTAAGCCACCTAATGTTTTGGCACATTGGTTAAGCCAAGAGCCAATTGAGCAAAATATTACGTTTGACACCTACACTGACTCAAACTACACTATTTTGCACTTTTATAAACAATAGAACACCGAGAGAACTGAAAGATTTCATGAAGATAAAACTAAGATAGCAAATACCTATTCTAGGGTCAGGAAATAAGGTGTAGGATTAAATGAGAAGTCTCTAGGTGCCACGGGAGATGGGAGATGAACCCATCGAAGTTATAACATTTTTTGGTCTAGCTAGGCTCTTAAGGGACTATATCCGGACGAAGTAGCCCCGGAAGCAAGTGCCATATCAAGATCCAGAATCCTCCAAAATAATTTACCAGGCCCGATGTCGGACATAGTTGGTTTGGTTTCAAGAGCCACCGTTTACAAAATATTGCGTTTGACAACCCTACATTGACTCAAACTACACTATTTTCTGAGAACACCGAGAGAACCCCATTCCCTATAGGATCAAATGATAGGTCTCTAGGTGCCCGAGATATCACCCGTCAAAGTTCACATTTTTTGGAAAACCTCTAATGATCACATACTTGGAACTCGGTCATCCAAAATGAGAACCATCTAAGCTAAAAATTGAGAAAATGAGACCTCTAATTACACCCAATAATTCAGCATCATGGCATTCCTTAAGCCTTCATGGCATAATTATTTACAAATTGCCTTTTCTAGGTGTCCTAGGCAATGAATGAAGCCAAATAGTGAGAAGTCATGCAAAAGATTGTCATTTGAGAAATCCCTCCACTACTCACATCTAGTTATGGGGGGTGTATGGATTTGAGTGTTATGGCAAACTCCAGGTAGGCCCGGTTCGAAGTATAACCCGATCCAGAGTAAGAATTTTTTCCCTATTGATCCTAAGCAAAATTCTAGCGGTCATAACTTGGAGGTCGGTCATCCAAAACGAGAACTGTCTTAGCCACAACTCATGAAATAGAGGCCTCTAATCACACCCAAGAATTCAAGGTCAAGGAATTCATTGAGCCTTTGTGGCATAAATTGTTTGCAAACTATCTTAAGCAATGAACGGAGCCGAGTAGTGAGAAGTCATGCCTCGAGACATCGTGGGAGAGAACTACACACCCAACACATATTATTGGGGGTTATACACCTTTGGGTGCTATGGTAGGCTCTAGGTAGGCCCAGTTTAGAGTCAGACCACCCGATCCGGAGCCAAGAACCCCTTCCCTATTGATCCCAATTCACGTTTTTCAGCACAAACTTATAGCGGTCACAACTTGGCACTCAGTCATCCAAACAAGAACCATCTGAGCCAAAATTTGAGTGAAGGAGGCCTCTAATCACACCCAATAATTTAGGGTCATGGCATTCCTTGAGCCTTTGTGGCATAATTGTTTGCAAACTACCTTTTCTAGGTAGTCCTAGGCAATGAAGGGAGCCGAGTAGTGAGAAGTCATGCCCCGGGACATCGTGGGAGTGAACTTCCACCACCAACATCTAGTTGGGGATTATACGCCTTTGAGTGCTATGGTTGGGCTCCAAGTAGGCTCAGTTCAGAGTCAGACCACCCAATCTAGAGCCAAGAACCCCCTTCATAGGTACATAAACCATTGTTAGTTGCTTCTCTTTGCTTGGAAAACAATGAAAGCTTCTCTTAGCTTCTGAGAATATAAAATTATCTACTAACAATGCCAACCACGTGAAGGTAGAAGCTTTTATGGCACCAATAACCTGTATAAAAGTGTTAGTCAAAGTAATTTAAGTTGAATCAAAACCATTCTAGATATATACAAAATACACAAATTTAATAAAATATATGAACTTGAATCTAGTATACAAATTTAATAACTTCAAAGAAATATATACCAGACGAGCATGTAAACTCATTCCAATGAACCATCAGGATTGGATCTACTAACGGTGCTAACCACATGAAGGTAGGAATTTTTATGGCACCACTAACATGCATAAAAGTGTTAGTCAAAGTAATTTAAGTTAAATCAAAAGCATACTAGATATATACAAAATACACAAGTTTAATAAAATATATGAACTTGAAGCTAGTAGATTTTTTTTAAAAATTCAAATAAATATATACCAGACGAGCATGTAAATTCATTCCAATTAACCATCAGGATTGGATATACTAACAGTGCCAACCACGTGAAGGTAGAAGCTTTTATGGCACCAACTAAGCCATAAAAGTGTTAGTCAAAGTAATTTAAGTTGAATCAAAACCATACTAGATATACAAAATACACAAATTTAATAAAATATATGAACTTGAATCTAGTATACAAATTTAAAAAATTCAAATAAATATATACCAGACTGAGCATGTAAATTCATTCCAATGAACCATCAGGATTGGATCTACTAACAGTGCCAACCACGTGAAGGTAGAAGCTTTTATGGCACCACTAACCTGCATAAAAGTGTTAGTCAAAGTAATTTAAGTTGAATCAAAACCATACTAGATATATACAAAATACACAAATTTAATAAAATATATGAACTTGAATCTAGTATACAAATTTAAAAACTTCAAAGAAATATATACTAGACTTGAGCATGTAAATTCATTCCAATGAACCATCAGGATTGGATCTACTAACATGCCAACCACGTGAAGGTATCTAAGCTTTTATGGCACCACTAACCTGCATAAAAGTGTTAGTCAAAGTAATTTAAGTTGAATCAAAACCATACTAGATATATACAAAATACACAAATTAAATAAAATATATGAACTTGAATCTAGTAGACAAATTTAAAAACTTCAAAGAAATATATACCAGACGAGCATGTAAATTCATTCCAATGAACCATCAGGATTGGATCTACTCTGAATAGCAGACAGGATTGCTTCATGATCTGACTCTCGAACCTTCCAAAGAATCTTGTTATTAGGCCTTCCTTGATATCTATATAGTTGAATATTTGTCGCTAGAACTAGATGCGAATATAAGAGTATTTTCCTGTGTGTCTCAAAGTCTTCAAACACCCAAACAGAGGAATTTTTTAATGGATACCATCGAAGCCAAGTTCCAGTAACTACCACTGACCCTGTAGGGTACTCAATATCTTCGCCATCTATAACAGGAGAAGGAAACTTATTTCTTTCCTTGATGCAATGACATAAGAAATAGTTTGTTCCTTCTTCATTGTCTTCTGTCGCAATAACTGCAAACACATGTCCTACAAAAAAATAGAGGTTTCAACTCAAATTTAAATTACATATTAATTTCAATGGACATAACTCAATACAAAAATTGTAAATAACCATTTACCTTGTCGCACCAAAATTGAAATGTTGTCAAAGTCCTTGGATGTTGCAACTTCATCTAGAGAAACAAGTCATGATGCTTGTGGAAGTTGATAACTAGGAAGCGGAGTTAGAGGCCTACAAATCCATCCATCCACCCATTCTTGTGAATCACACTCAACAGTGACAAATTCGATACAAGATGCACAAAAACATGCCAACTTTCTTGTCCATGTGGCCCACGAAGTAGTGTTTGAGCTACAAAATGAGTGTAGATCACTGGACCCTGTGAGTGTCATACAATCCTCATAGTTAGCAATTTGTTGTTCCTCTATCAACCAAAAATATCTATGAACTATGGAATTTTCTTGAGAACCATGGGCCATGTTGTCAATACACCATTCCACTATGCTCTTTGCATCTTTCAATTTAGCACCATCTTTGTACTTCAACTCTTCTCTTGCAAGAGCTCTTTTCACACATGCCCCTGCACCATCATGCTCTCCTTTTCCATGTCCAGCCTCAGTGAAACTCCAAATATGTTGCACACCCATCTTGATGTGCATCCTTCTCATCCAATAAAACATTCATGCATTCTTAAACTGAAACGTGTAATTATCTGACCATATATAATGTTGATTGAAGTGGATGTCCCTATCAGACAAGTTTTCATAAAATAACTGGAAACACCCTTGCAAAAATTCAGTAGAATGAGTCCGATCATCACTGATATAAAAGTGGTACTCTCTTAAAAAAATTTTGATCATTCTCTGTACTATCAGGAGAATGTATAAATGTTATATGCACAAAAATGGACAACCTGTACTGAGTTGTAATATTACGATTGAACCTCCATTTGTGGTTGCAATGTGTAATTCTCTGCAAAATTGACCACTGAAACAATAGTACCAATAGGAAATGTGTCCTTGCATATCTTGAATTGTTCATCCAACCATCGAGCTCTGTGTGTATGCCTAACATACTCATAAACAATTTCATCTTTAAATTTTCTCATAAATTGAAAAATAGGTATATGTTCTGTAACTAGCTCACACCGTTTAGACTCCTTTCCATCTTTCAATTGGTATGGTACTGATTTATATTTATTAAACCCAACTAAATTATGTCCTATTGCACCTCCAATTTTCTCATGGATACAACTTTCCAATTTAGGTAATCTGCCGCACGTACCACAACTTCCATCTAAACAATCCTGACTATAAAAAAATTGTCCAACTTCTCTTTCACAAAATATCGTAGGAATGAAATCCCTAGAAGATATTGGTGGAACTTGAACACCACATTTTAGTAACATAGTTTCAGAATTCAAATAAGAACGAATACGTTGAAAATTATCATAATGCATCGCAAATTCAACATGTTTCCTACAACAACAAGTGGTATGAGCGTGGTTGATTTTCACATAGAATGGTTTCAACATTTCAAAAAAATGTTGACTAATTTTAATTTCTGGATGCTCCTGTTCAAACTTACGAAAAAATTGAGTTTGAGTCATATCTAAGAAATGCTTTGGATGTGGTTCACGATTAGTAGAACCAACTCTTTGTTTTACAACATCTCTTGTATTAGGTGAAACTCTAGTGTTACCATGCCAAAATTGAACAACAACTTCTCTTATAGCATCAGAATATATCTTTGTCTTTACGCGGTGCTCTAGCAGAAAATGCCCAAAAATCAGTGTTATTGGGTGATTGAAGGATATTACGCCTTTCAATTGCTTTCATTAGAGTTTTTCGATTAACTTTCAACATTTGACTTGTTTTCCTAATCAAATTTTTTGTTTTTTTTATTGATTCACTTACAACACTAGTAGCAAGTACACGACGCATGACATTACTATCCCTTGTGCGTCTCTTGACACCAATAGTGTGATATGCATCATGTAGGTTTTCAAAAATTGTAGAGGTTTGACCATGTATATTAGATGTTGTCAATCCTAAGGTGTTTAATGTAGGTCTCATTTTATTCAATTTCATCAAACTAACCAACAACTGACATCTTTGGGAATCATTTAAAATTTCAAAATGATTATCCCAAATTTCAGTGGCTTTTCTTCTGATTTTCTGTTCAGAAAGTTTGTCAGACATTGGTTTCAAAATGTTTTCATCAATTTCAATAAAATAATTAGGTCTCTTTCGTAAAATCCTAGGAGATGTTTTTTCCAAATTTTGGTTGTCTACAGTTTCAAAATGAATTTCCTTATTCACATTTTCATTGTTCTCCTTCAATTTCAACATCAACTACATCATGAGTAATTTAATTCATCTTCATCACGAGTATTTAATTCATCTTCAACATTGACAGTAAAAACATTACCTAGTTCCTCATTGCTTACAATAGTAGGGGTTGAAGATGAACCTCTTCTTGATTCATGAAGTTTCTCACATTCGCTCAGAATTTTCAATATTTTTGCCTCTAATTCCTCTGGTGTTTTTTTACTTATTGATTTCTTTTTTGAACTTCGTTTCTTGTCTCCCATGATGTTTCAATCGATGTAGGAAAACTCCAAACGATGCAGGGAACCTTCAAAATAGTAAAAAAAATAGCTTCTGATGACAAGAAAAAAGTGCAGAAGGTGGAAGAATTTCACAAAAATTCATACATTGGGTCAGAGAATAAAATATGATGGTGAATCGATATTTGGGATTCATGTAAATATGATTATAAGAATCCATGTTTGTTGTTTAAATAAATTTGAACCAATATGGTTATTATAAAACTGTGATCTAAATTGTATCATCAATACTGTGATCATGGTTTTATGACCCTCAAGGCTCGGGAAATCTCTATTTTTCCTAAACCTGAGCTTTGGGAGGTCATTATGGCATGTGAAAGGCCAAAAAACATCAAATTTTCTCTTCCACGGACTTGAACCATGCCAAAAAAATTGAAAACATGTCACAAAAATGGTACCATCGCGTAGGGGAGACTGTTAGCTTCGTAGAAATATTGATTTTAAAGTGAATAGAATATGATAAATATCATTTCATAATTTTTTACTAATAGTAGGTCTTTAAGACATTTTTCCCGTGAATGTTCATGTCTACGTTTAAGACTGACAACTTTTGTTTCACTTATCAAAATGTGATAAAACATATACCATCCCAAGTAGTGGAAAAATTCTATACACGTTAAAAAAAGTATTTGATTTCGATATTTTTTTATGAAGTTATGGTGGGAAAATGGAAAGTGCTCCGTTTTCTTTATGTTTTCATACCACTTTCACGGAAAAAATCATTTAAAAAAAATATTGCTCAAAAAAATACAAAATAAAATCATCCCAAGATAGACAACTACATCTAATGTTTCACCAAAGGAAAAAAAATATCAAGTTTTGGTCATCCAAATCATGGGAAAATAGACTACAATCTTATAGGTTTTTCAAAAAAAAAAAACCAAGTCATTGAATTTGAGTGTTTAATATATCTAAACTTGTCTTTTTTAAAAAAATTTAGTAGTTTAGAAACTAGATTTTGAATGACTTACAATTCATATTTATATAACTTTTTCTAATTTTGAGTGCACTGCAGGTTAGCTAATAATCCCTACAAGTTGAGATTTCATTATTTTTTGCAATATGACGTCCACAACTTATGACCCCTTTTTACCCTTATCTTCTGTTTTCCTGGACATTATGATACCTCCATTCCCTATCATAGTTTGGGATACAGAATTTCTTCATGACAGTTAGGCTTGTTTTTCTTCCTTATGAATATGGACAGTATTATATCCTAGAGAAAAAGGGTCTCCCATGAATACCTTTGAATTCTACTTCTTTCCATCATTATACATGTTTATGAAGCAACTTTCACTATTTTTTCAGACGAGTATCAATTCCTTCCTTATGTGCTCAACAGTTTTCAGTGACTATACTACTATCTTACTTACTTTTAAGATTGGTCTTCTTTTTTGTTAATGTACGATGAAATTGTCATAATTTGTAAATATTTTAACCAACATGCAAAGGTCCCTATTCATGAAACATGTAACATTAACACTATTTGTGCTTCTCATTTATGTCTAATGAGATTATAACAATAGTTCCCAACCTTAGGATGGAAAAAGAAAATGGGTCAAAGCAAGTAATTCTTACACTTGTGTTAGCCCTACACTTGTTGGGACTTGCTTAGGTGAGTTACTAGACTGTTAGATAGGTATTTACCTTAGCTCATGTTCACCTAGGTACATTTATTATATTTTAATCCTATAACCATGTCTTATGTGTGTGGATATTTCATCTTATTTAGATATTAGGTAGATATTATTTAGCTCATAGGTATAGTACTTTATTTATCTATGGTATTGACTAGATCTTATGATGTCTAGTTCTTTTATCTTAAATCTATGGATAATTGACTAGTTCTTTGATGACTAGTTATTTCCTTGATCTATAGCTTGATCTAGTGACCTTGACTGGTTCTTAGATTGTTATTCCTTGCCTATTTAAGCAAGGCCCATTCTCAATGTATTGCATTGAGTTCCATAATAATATATGATATTGTTGCTCATTTGTTTGCAAATCATTTCTATGTAAAGTTATTCTGTTGAATTGCTTTCATCTTATGATCGTGGTGTTTGATTCTCATCTGTGTTCTTGGCTTGGTATGATCTTGTTATCATTCCTTTCATAGTATCAAAATAGGAGATTGCTGTTGACATCCGTCTGTAAGTTTTATTTTGCAAATAAATTATTTGTATATTCATATATTTGTGGATTTGTAGTATTTTGTTGCTGCATACATTTTTATGTAAAACAGAGGCTTCCATTGGATCCCAAGGTGGGAAAATCATATAGATTGGTGAATTGATTTTCTGTGGTTGCATATTTGTCTCATGGGATTTTTTTTGGGGTTTGAGATCTGCACAGGGTATTTTTTTTGTTGTGTATTTTGCAGAATAAATCTTTCCTTTTTTTGGTCATTAAAATCCTTTGGAATTGGTCATATGGTATGGTCATATGAGGGCTTAAATTTTGTGATTCCTACTAGTAGGTGCTTAACTTCAGCCCCTTTAATTTTATTTGTGTGGTGAAGGCAACAACATTTTATTTTGTTTTAGTGGCACCTAAAATAAATAACAGAGCAAAAATATTAAAAAACTGTAACTTTTGATCGGTAACTCGGTTTTGAGTGTCATGTTTTTTGCAAAAGTGCTTGTTTTTTCATGTGTCTTTCCGCATATTTATTTTGAGACTTTCACTATAATTATAAAGTTTCAAATATGGAGGAGTGTTGTAATCAATTGTGGATGCAATTTTTCAGCTGAGCCCGACATCCTAAACTTTTGGGAGTTGCAGTTTGTACCTATCATGGATTCTGAGAATGATATGTTTTTCTCTGAAGTGTGTGGACTTCAAGAGGATATTGTAAAATTTGTGGAAGAAAATAGATCACTCAAGAAGTGAAATTCTCTTCTACAATCACTCATTCACGATAAGGATACAATAATACACTCCCTGCAGAACAAACTTGCTAGCCTACATCATCACCATCATATTGTGGACAACCATATCTATGCTCCTAGTCCACTTGTAGTTTTCTCCTGCACCCACTGACATTGATCTATCAGTCTTTGAGTTTTTACCTGCTCTTGATGCTTCATAAACCTATGAGGCTTGTTACTGCATGCTCTTCCACATCTGTGCCTATTACAGTACCACATGTTGTGTATCCTACTTCTGCTCAGCTACATGGCTTTTTTAAGAAGCATACCACTGCATTCAGTTCTCGCATGCTCCATTCTATGGGTCTCACTAGTGGAGTCATTGGTAGACATTCATAGGGTATTGTTTCCTCTATTCCACATGTTAAGTGGAATTCTCATCATGACATTGGTTTTCGAGTAGATACTTCATTAGGATCACACATTGACAGAGCTCCTTTTTTTGTTCGCTCGACTCTTTCTGAGGATCATGAGCAACACATGAGTTCTACACCTTCACTCAGGCTTGAGAAACCTGAGATTTCAGTTGTCAGACATGATCAACCTGACACACATTCTGATGTTCTTTTACATGCACCCATTGTGCATTTTACACCAAGTCATATGCAGGCATCTTCTTCATCCATCCGTGTTGATTTGGGGTGGATATCTGATCACTCGTGGTGGCGACATAGGAATTCATTTGAGAGGACTCTACAAGCATGGCTCCTCCACCATTCGGCCTCTTGCTCCACTTTCTATACCTTATGCATTGTGATGCTTCTTGTTTTGAGCATTTTTCTTTAGCAAGTGTAGTGTATCTCTCTTGTTTATTGAGAGATTTTGTATCTGTATTTTCGACACTTTTGGCATGTTGACAGTCTCTCTTGTGGGGGATCTATTCTGGTGAAGTCCAGTGTTAGTTTGTCAGTGTTTGAGTAGTTGTTTTGACAACTCATATATATTTGTAGCGTCACTCCACCCATTCAGCAGTATGGGAGGGTGTGGTGTTGATCCTGCTTCTTCAGGTTTTGTGTCCTTTCCTTGTTACCTTGGCTTTTCTTGGATCATGACACTCTAGATTTTGTGTCCTTTCCTTGTTGCTTTGGTTTTTATTCTTGGATCATGGCACACCTATTTGCAGCAGTTGATCAAATTATGTTTGGTGTTTTTTTGCACTTTCGACATCACTCCATTGACAGTCTCCTTGTATGGAGCTATTCTGGTGAAGCCCAGTGTCAGTTGTTTTTGAGTTTTGTGATCGAGCAGTGGATTCAGACCACAGTGCACACCAAACTTCTTCAGCATTGTATGAATTTTTTGAGCCGAGCTTCTTGGGATGCCTTGGAGTAGGTCTTTACTCTCTTTACTTTGTTGTTACTGGTTTTGGGTACCTTGCGGTGTCCCTTTTTTCCTAGTTATTGTACATGAGTACCTCATCAGGCCTAGTTGCTCCAAGACTCATACTATGGACATGCCACTTCTATTTTAGCCCCTAGCTTCACTTGAGGGGGGGTGTTAGAGTAGGTATTTACCTTAGCTCATGTTCACCTAGGTACTTTATTTACCTTTATTATATTTATCCTCACCCACTTATGTGTGTGGATATTTCTTTTATCTTATTTAGATATTAGGAGATATTATCTAGTTGTTAGGTATAATTATTTCCTTGATCTATGGTATTGACTAGATCCTTGATGTCTAGTTCTCTCCTAAATCTATGGTCTTGACTAGTTCTTTGATGACTAGTTATTTCCTTGATTTATGGCTTGATCTACGACCTTGACTAGTTCTTAGATTGTTATTCCTTGCCTATTTAAGCAAGGCTCATTCTCAATGTATTGCATTGAGTTCCATAATAATATATGATATTACTTGCTCATTTGTTTGCAAAGGTTTTATGTAAAGTTATTCTGGAAAATTACTTTCATCTTATAGATCGTGGTGTTTGATTAGCATCTGTGTTCTTCGCTTGGTATGATCTTGTTATCGTTCCTTTCAATTTTTTCATGCTTAGAGCCACATAAGGATTTGTCACTAACATTTGTGCTCCTAATTCACTTGTATACAGGAAGAGCTTCAAGTTTTAACAAAAATGCAGCCCTACAATCTACAAATACCTATAGTGCACAATCCTAAATAGGTGTTGTATTCTTTTGTGTAACTAAAATCCTTTAACGACATCACTTGCGCCCCCAAAGAGGGGACAATGATGTCTGGGTGAACCTTTCACCCCATATGATCTAGTATGCACAACACTAATCTCATGGTCATACTTTGTACAGAAAAGCACAGGTCACTTCTCCCAGCCGATACTGTAAGTCCTTTGTTTAACAATTTCCTTTCTCTTTAGTGCCTATAGATTAGGAGCAGGTACACAAGGTTTTTCTCTTGTATAATCACAGTTCTACGTGCACACTCTACATAGTAGCTTCCACATTGGATCATATATGATCTTTATCCCATGTATTTTTGATGTTTCCTCTCCTTTGTTGTTTTTATTCCGAGACTCCCTCCTTTCGTTGATGTAATGTTCACTTATTGAGTTCCTTACATCAATCCTTGTGGTGATAATTTGAAGGCAGTGTGTTTGATGCATCAAATTTTGGATTGAAGGTTATCCTATTTCAGGTTTAATAAGGAAACTTGAGTCAGTTAAAGTGTTCAAAGTAATGGTCTTTGGACTTCATACAAAATGGATGCCTCAACTGTGTATTATCCCTACAATATAGGCAAGATTCAGAATTAAGATCATTGGAGGGTGATAACTAGGAGATCCAAACACTTTAGACCCCCATTTTTAATTTGTCATTAGTTGCATATAGGTGGATTTATATGTGTCTATTTTAACATAAAAATTGTGGGTCAACGTCTTAAAATTCCAATCAAAATTTAATGTTGAGCCTACGAAGGGACAGTTTCATGCATCACCATTCTGATGTTCTTCAATACATTAGGCTTCTCAATGTGAATTCAAACCCACATTTGTCAGGATCATAAATGGCATTATGTAAGTTTCAAGTCCACTCAGGATTTGAATGCATCATCAAATTGACAATGTACAGAGTCCAAGAACATAAATGAGTAGATATGATATCGATGCTTGATACACAAGGGACACAGTGACATTGATTCTTGCATCATTCCTCAAGATAATTCTTGTATATTTCTATGGTGATTCTTCCAACATCCATGTGAATAAACCTTTGAACTATTCAATGATAGTTTCATATCTAGGGTGAGCATCAATGAAAGTGATATTTTCACAAATTTCATTGCGGTGTAAGGTCAAGGAGATCAAAGGATGGACACATGTTGGAAGTGGTTCAGACCTCCTTGAGACAAGCAAGGTTGATGTATGCAACCTTTGGAATCTTGAGTTGTGATGGACTATGAACCCTTAGAATTAAATAGGTTTTTTCGAGTCTGGATTTTTGTAGAGACTGAAGCATAATTTCAACAAGATTTAGGAAACTAAATCAGATGCTGAACACATTTTTGGCATGATCTACAATGGAAAAATAGGTGTACAAGTAATGTCATTAGTTTAGTCAATTGCCTTCTCAAGCAATGTGGCATCTGAGTGGGACTTCAAACCCGCGGAATAAGGATATCAAGATGTCAATGTAAGTGTCTCAATTATCCCCCGAAAAACCCTGCAAACCAATAATAGGTAAGCCAAAACATGTTGCAGAGGAAATAGAGAAAAGTTGTTGAATAACACTGTTATGGGACAACATGTAGAGAATCCTTGCAATGTGAGTGTCAAATTCTAGGGATCAATCATGTGTTTATTTCATTAAGTTCATCCATGAAGCTATAAAAATTCAAATAGGCCATATCTAGGGTCAGTTCTAGATCTCTAAATCAATGAAAATTGATCTCATTGGAAAGGTAAATACGTCAAACACTCTTATGCTTATGGATGAAAACCCTCAGATTGTAGTCAATTTTATGAACCCTTTCATAGTCAAAAAAGTAGAGAGAATAATGGTCTAGGTCCATATTGAAAAATGTATACAAGCATCTGGCATCTCATCATCCATAAGTTTTATTAATAGTCAAGAAACACTAATGCAGGAACTAAAGGAAAATCCATTTCTTCTATTTTGGTAAGTATCATAACTAGGTCAGTTTTAAATGTAGAATTGAAGGTTAAATAGGAAATAGAGAAGGCTATTTTTTATAAAATCTAGAGTGGAACAAGAAAATCATACTGTAGTAGCCAATGACAGGATAATGGGTCTTATTTTTAAACGAGAGAGGGACTTGCATGTTTGAGATAACTCTCAAATTTCACCCAATAGGTTCTCAATCCTGTATATCTGCAATATAATACATGGCTTGGACAGAACATGATCTATAAATTATAGAGATCGAATTCTAGCCCTAAAACTTGGAAATATTCATGGTGAGGGTCTTCCCAAGAATAATTCAAGTGGATTTCTAGAAGTGATAAATCATTGGATCATCAACTGATTCTATTAGTGACTTATTCCAGGCTCTTGGACTGAAATCACAGTAAAAAGGTTAAGTTTTTTACCATTGTCTACAATCTATGTTTAGTGTATAGACCTTTATTTTAAACTTGTTTTATATTAGGGGATACAGAGTATCGATTATTATGGCTATCCATATAAGATTTATGTTATATCATGCAGCTTACTATAGAGTTGTGTTATTAGCAACAATTGTACTGCCCAATATTTTTTTTGGAGCTAATATGTTTCCCCTTTTGTCCTATGAAAACTGAATTTATAAGAGGAGTTGTTATCTCTCAGTAAATTTTCTTTGATTGACAGATAAATAATAGTTATTGTATGATATGCTGTGGCTCCCTTACTTCTATAGATACTATGTGATCCAAATCAAGATTGTGGGTATCCTCAAAAAATTATGGTGTATCACCATTTGTGATTATAAGGTTGGTTCCTCCCTTCCTGTCTCCCTAAAATAATTTCTTGTTGGTTGTGGTAAGGGATAAGAGTTATGGCTTACAAGATTTAAATGAATTTAGGAGGCAATACACCAAAATTATTGAGGGATTTGACTGAGAATTTCAGTTAGTCAAGTCTGGAACTTAAGCAAAGAAAATACAAAAGGTTCACGCAGAAAGTAGAGCACATTCAAAGGCACAAGTAAGTATCAGAAAGGATCGCACGTGAAGAAATAGACATAGATTCGGGACTTAGCCATTTTCATGATGAGGATATATTTTTGGAGATAGCATGTTGAGCACACAAATTGGTTGGAGACTCGCACATGACATGCATTGGCTATTTTTGGAGGGTCAGCTATGAAAGCACTTTGTATGGATGTGGGATGGAAGATAGAATTACTGAATTGATAGTTGACTAACAAGAGATCTATTATTAGCATTCTTGCATGTAAGCCTATTTTTGTAACAGTGCATGGCTAATAATAACATGTGACCTATTTTGGGATTAGATAAGTGGTGAAGGGAAAGTCCCCACCCTTATAAATATGTAGTGAACTATGTAGCATAGAGAGAGTGTGAGAAATTGAGTTATTGTGAGGTTATGCTGCCAAATGAGATGATGCACGCATAGACTATGGTATACTACTGTTATTGTAAGGAAGCTTCTATGTATTACTACATGTTTAATATAATGGAGATTATTGGACTGAATCAAGGTGTTATCATGGTTATAGTTAATTATTGCATGCTTGATTTCATCATGGTTATATCTTAATGTCTGTTATTCTCTAGATCTAGATCTGAATATGTACTGTAGACTGATATATTAGACATAGATCTAAATGCTTCAAGTCTTCATCATGCTAACATCCTGTAACAACAACCCTAAAGAGGGGCCTGATACCTTTGTGCACTTTGGGTGAGCACTCAGTCTAGGCTGAGTGATGTGCCAGTGCACCTGGGCTTATATTGGTGAATTCTAGGTTGCATCATTGGTTCCATTGTTGGGACCTCTTTTTTCATTTGTTTTCAGGATGGTTTGTGATGAAGACATACCGGTTGACCCTAGCAAGTGTTGAGGAGTGGATACACGATCTGGAAGAAGAATACGCATGGACATTTCAACACTGGATCTGAGTTTAACGCACATGCATGTGGGTGGAACAAAATCTGTATGATAGTTTATATGAGAGATTTTTCACTATCTTTCCAGTAGAATTGTACGAGTGGCTGATTGCTTATGCATCTAAGTAGGAATTGGAGGTATCACACACTTGTCTGGATGTAGGAATAATTTCAGGCCCTTTATGATGCTGATCTGATTTGGACTCATGCGCTATGGATACATGGTTCCATGGTGTTTTGAACAGTTATATCTTGGAGTACTCAATTTCCACTTATTCGTGCCCAGAGGTAGCTGAATTCCAATTTTTATGATATCCAAGGGGAACTTACCTACAAGGCATTCCACTAGTGATCAAGATCCTGATGGTAACTTTGAATTTGGAGAGTAAACCGATGGCAAACTAAACCCCACCACATGTGGGGGTAGGAGCAGGTTTGGTGAAAGATGGAAGACCTAGTGATAGAAAGTAAGAGAGAGGAAAGGAATGGCTTAAGTATAATGAGGTGCACATGAGAGGGAGGTAGAGAAGTAGCAGGAGGTTATAGAGAAAATGGTGTTGTGGAGAAAGATAGTTTAGAAGGATTTAAAGTTCACAGAAGATGTGGAGCCCGAGCCTTAGGAACTCCCCCATTTGGGAAAGCATGACAGGGAACCCTCCTCAGCCTCATGTAGAAGTGCACCTAAAAGAGATGACCTGGGCCATGGGAACATGCATCTGAATCCACTTGGAAACCTTGCCCTTGTGCTTGGTTTTCTAGCATCTAGTACAACAAATAGTCAGCAAGCTAATTCAAGTAGTGGGAGAGTAGGAGCGAAAGTCTTATAAGAGGCACAATGATGGCAGTGCAAATGAATTCATTGTTATATGGGAGTACATTTTTTAGGTGTATCATCTACACAGAATTTAGGCATGTAGATTTTTGGACTATCTTTTGGGAGTAGTAATCCTTTGCAGACTGTCGGGGTAAAGTTTAGTTCTACTATTGGGACACAAGGAAGTACATCTTCTGGTCCAGACCCCAGCTATAGGTTCAGGATCATGAGGTATAGGTAGCTCTAGCTCAAGTGGATCTTGGTGGTTTTGGAGGCCAGAGGAAACACAAGAGGTTCTGGATCAGGTGGGTAAGGTCTGCACTAACCCCAGAATATTTACATGGAGATGTCTCTTCATCTTCCAGAGTATAGGGGCATATAATATGTTGTTGAACATGTACACATGTGTGAAATACTATGGTGCACAAAAGGAATCATGAGTTCTGAGCATAGGGAAAGCCAATTTTCTACTACATTATAAGGGCGTGCACACACACTGGTATAGAAATTTTGACCCTGATCAGACTTGCGTAGACTATATATAGCTTTAAAATATGCATTCCTTAAAGAGTTTCACATCCTTGAGTTTGAACAGAAGAGTATAAGTGCACTCAAGGATATTAAGCAAGGCACTACCAAAAGTGTCAGAGAGTATGATGCTCATTTTAAAACATTGTTATCCAAGCTTTCTTATGATATTCATGCAAGCCAACATGCACAATGGTTCATTGGGGCCTGATTACCCCTTTTAGGAGGGCATTATCACATGAAGACATACACTGATCCTCGTGAAGCACTTGAAGCATCCTTACACACTGAGGAAGTTAGAAGTATAGATACTGGGGTGAGCCCATTTTTAGAAGCACAAGATCGCAGCTATGGCAAAGCAATTAGTTGGAGAAACTATTGGCAAATTCAGCACATGAGATGCGTGCACAAGGATTTGGTGCACAAATTGTGAAGTAGAAGGTCACACAAAGGATAGTTGTCCCCATAGATCGGTGTGCTCACTACTATTAGATTGTGAGATATGCCATTTAAACCATGATGCTAGCCACTGCCCATTACTATCAATGTGTGATAAGGAAGAACGTTTCAAGCTACTGTAAAATTTGTAGGTCCATGACTCATGACACAGAAGACTACCAACTGATTGGTTAGATCCATGATGCTATAGATATTGGTGTACGACAGACATGAGTTTCAGATAACTCTAAAGGTAAGAATGAGCATCAAGATTGGGATCACAATCAGGTGCGCTATGATGAAATGAAGGGCATTTCAAAGGCAGTCATGGTAGAGGTCGAGGATACCGTGGTGGATTCAGAGGATGAGTTTGTGGTGGTGGAAGAAGTGAGTTCCCTCATGGAACATGTTATACATGTGGATCTCCTGACCACTACAGGCGTGAATGTCCTCAGAATATTACATGTTCTTTCTGTGGAAAGAATCATAGTTATGAGGAGTGCCCAGACTTATATGAGCATCTTAGCAAGAAACATAAACAAGAAAACAAAAGGCACATGGATGGTTAGGATACAACGTTCTGTGGAAAATTAGTGGATGCCTAAGTTGGAAGCAGAGTCTGAGGCATTGCAAGTAAATATCATGACCCGTGCTGAGGTGGCATGCACCAGAGAAGCATTGCAACAAAATCCTACCATCACTAAGGAGGAGGTTCTTCATGCACGGTACCTAGATCCTACCCATCAGAAGGAGGTTTATCAGGAAACCATGGAGGTATTAGGAATCTTCAAGGTGAGATACAATATTTAAAAGAGCAATCATGGAAGATGGAGCAAAAGAAAGCATTAGAGATGGTCCAAACTGATATAAATGACTTGAGAGAAGTGTGTAAAATTGTTGCACTAGGAGAATATCATTCCACTATTAGGGAATTGGTTAAAAGGAAACACTTCGTGCAAGTACTGAGACTGGAATGAAGATCCTGCATGTGAATATTCCCCCTCATAGCCTAGATTATGACAAGGAAATAACTCTGAATGTTGTTGTGGATGGGTGGCTATTGAGTAATATATTGATTGATATAGGCGTGAAAGTCAATGTTCTTACTTTAGATGCATGGGTACAAATGGGGAGACCTCCATTGCAGCCATCCTCTAATGTATTGTTCATGGCTAATCAGACTAAGGCCACTCCCATTTGAGTTTTAAAAGATGCATCCATTACCATACAAGGAGCCAAGTTCACTGGAGACTTTGAGGTTTTAGCACTGGCAGAGTCAGATAGCTTCCCAGATCTATTGGGGCATCCTTGGTGCTATGCAAATAATGTTGATCTTTGGTTCAACAAGGGTTATATCAGTTTTGAAAACAAGGAGGAAAGAGTTATTATCCCTTTAACAGATGGAAAATCTGTGCCCTATGTTGACCCCTTAAGTGAAGAAGACCTGAATAGGATTTATGTACACGCCATCTGGGATCCAGAGATGCTTGAGCCATCTAAAGAAGGAATAATTCAGTGGGAGGATGCATAATCTATTAGCAATACTACAAGTGTTGCTTGTGATAATTGGGCTCATAGCACTTATGAGTTGGTAGGACGTGAAGTAAAGAGCATATTTCCTAAGGGAATCAAACCACATTATGTCAAGAGGATAGGTAACAACTCGATACCTTGTTACATCCGGAGAAGGAGATCCTATGGTATTTCAGCGCGCCATGGAGGAACAATGGATAGACCTGTTGGAGAGAAGAAATATGCTAGCATATACACTACGCAGAACAACAATGTGCTGGTGGGTGGTCCACAAGGATAATCTTGTAGGATGGAATGAAATTAGGATTGCTCTTGCCACTAGGTTCTTAAGAGCAATGCACCTACTCAAATCTATACTTATCATGGTAATCAACCTGTTCAGCACCATGTTTAGAAGTGTGAGAGACTCTGGATAGAGGGGCAGGAAGCTTTACCACCTTTGCTTTGGGTGTACAAGTTTTATTCCACTTTACAAGGCTACGTGCATGCTTGGTATGTATATGCAGAACTCCATAGAGAGACTGGAAATTGACAGGATTTAATTGCAGGAATGACTCAGACATTTGACTTCTTCTCTACCAAGCCTCCGGTGGAAGAAGCATTAAAAGTCATAAAGTGCTTAACTATGGGAGATAGTGCCAAGGCTAAAGAAATCCTTCAGGATTTATTGTATGAAGGAAACTCAAGAGTATGTTTTGTTGAAGAGACAGAGGCTGATGCCACACTACTTCAACACACTTTCCTTAAGAAAGAAAAAGTTAAAATGGTCTACTTAGTGGATGATGAAGAAGTAGAAAATCTAGATATAAACCATTCAACAGGTAGGCGTGAGGTGTTAGACAGTGCAGATAAGACCACATGCACCTATCATGAACCTCTGAAGACAAAGAAGATGAATATTGGATCAGATGTTGAGCCTAAGGAAGCCATAATTGGAGATTATTGGTCAAAATCTATAGTGGCAAAAATAATAGAGCTACTACAGGATTATCAAGACTTATTCCCACGAGGGTACCATGAACTTAAAGGCATGCATGAATCATTAGGGGAGATGAGGATAAATCTTAAGGAGGGTGCACGCCCAGTTAGAAATAGACCTTACAGGATAAACCCCAAATTGTGTGAAAAGGCCAAAGAAGAGATTGAAAAGATGTTGAAGTCTAGGATCATCAAGCCCTTAGACGAGTCAGAATGGGTCAGTCCAATGGTGATCATTATTAAGAAGGATGGTCGGATTAGGATCTATGTGGACTACCGGGAATTGAATGCTACATGTGTGACTGATCCCTTTCCTACGTCATTCACTAAGGAAATACTAGAAGGCGTTGCAAGGCATGAAATCTATTTGTTTACAGATGGGTTCTCTGGGTATCATCAAGTTAGGATTGCCTAGGAGGATCAGGAAAAGACTACTTTTACTACTGAATTGGGTAGCTTCACCTATATTGTAATGCCTTTTGGTCTGAAAATCCACCTGTTGTATTTTAGCGCAAAGTTGTTTAAGTGTTCAAATAATTTATTCACAACTTCTTACAGGTTTATTTGGATGATTGGATGGTGTATGGATTGTTAAGGATCATTGTGACAATCTATGCTTAATTTTTAAAAGATGTAGATAGTTGAGTATCTCTTTGAACATTAAGAAGTGCATATTTGCTACACCATTTGGAATATTGTTAGGACACATCATCTGTAAGGAAGGTTTACTGGTTGATCCAACTAAGGTTGCAATCATTATAGGCCCGAAAGAGCCTATCAGTTAGAGTGAGGTGCGTAGATTTTTGGGTGATATAGGATATTACAGAATTTTTATTTATTTTTGATTGATAAACACTTTTAACTGGAGCTATGAACCGGTGGGGAAAGGGACCCCAACCCTACAACAAGAAGAGGAAGAGAGATGGAAGAAGACGGGTGAAGAGATTGAAGTAGAAGAGAAAAAGGAGGCAAAGGGAGGAAAGGAAGGCCGAGACAAGAACAACAAACGAGCCTTGAGAAAGGTGAAGGCTCCATCCGATTAACCTGAAGATGAGCTAGCCCGCAAAGAAGCCGCGTGCAACAGAAAATGGAAGGCAGACAAAGCACGATCTTTGAGTTCATTCAGTTGATCCACCGTGGAATGAACTGGGAAGAGGGCCGCATCGATGTCGACCACCGGAAGGAAGCGTTGATCCAAGGTTGGGTGAAATTTTTGGACAAATGTCACCAGATCTCTGTATTGACCACAGAGCCAACGAATGTCTCGACCCGAACCAATGGCATGTTCGTCAACTTCCTCCACCCACAGTAGAGGATCCAGAGGAGAGAAATTGACAAGTTGAGCATGCAAACCGACGCGGTGAACTGCATATATTTGATCTAAGGCAACCCGTTCGACTTCCGTAGTATTAGAATGTAACAGTAGGCAGAATGAGACAAAAGCGGAAGCAATGTCTGAATCAGTTCGGGGGCGACGAGCATGGAATTGAAAAGAGTCTCCAAGGATTGCTTCGATAGCAACGGCCTCTTCAAGGCGAGGATAATTTGAAGATCATCGCAAGCCGATGCCTGTCAATAGCCGAGACATCAACCAATTCGTGAAACTATCCCCGGAGAGCCATAAAGGGGAAGCCGACGAAAGACATTGCACCAAGAAGAAACAGAATAGGGGCCAAAAGGGATAATGCCTGGAGTGAAAAAATCGACATAAAAGGAGTAGTGAACGTGTGAGAAAGAGGTTGAAACGACCCCAGAAGAATTGGAGGTGACAGGGAACCCACGAACGTGACCGAGAAGACCTGATCCGCGTGTGAGGGAACAACGGCAGGAAAGAAGCAGAGGAACGCCGCCGAAAGAGAGAGGAGAGGACAACTCACACAAAAGAACTGCCACACGCAAGAAAGACACCGCCAGGCTACCCGGAAGTACCATCTCGATCTTGGGAAAGAAGGAAGGGGAAACCTTGCCAATCATGAGCAGCGCTGGAGGAAATACAAGCAGAAGGATTGTCAATGGCGAAGTTAGCTAGAAAGTCCACGGCACAATTGGCTTCTCGAAAATTGTGGGAAATATTCCAATAGTGGATTTTGCCAAGCCAATGAAGGATTTGTGGGATGAAGAGATTCAGCTTCCACGAGGGGGAGGCACCTCTGGAGACTGCGAGAATTAGGATTTGGGAATCCCCTTCAATAGATAGTTTTGAACAACCAAGATAAGCTGCCATCTTGACCCCTTCAAGAAGAGCCTGGGCTTCTGCGGAATTACATGTGCCCTCTTTGAGAGGGAAGGAGCCTGCTTTGATGAGGCGACCTTGATCATCTCTGAGAATGCAGCCAGCTCCGGATAAACCAGGATTACCTCTAGAAGCCCCGTCGAAATTCAATTTCCAATGACCCTTTGGAGGAGGACGCCACCTGATTTTCTTCCTTTGAATCAATTTTTCAATTTGAGAGAGCCCTTTTCTAACAATTGACCCTGGTTTAGGAAGTTTGATAAGGGGCCAAAGATGAAGGATTGAGAGATCCTTAGAAGAGAAGGAGGAAAAGGTGGGACACTTGGCATTAACACACTCCGAAATGGCCACCTCGAGCTTATTGAGGAAGGTAGGAAGCTCAACGGCTTGCTCCCTAAAGAGACGGAGGTTTCATTCCCACCAGATATGCCAGAGCAAAAAATAAGGGCTGACATGCCAAATAGAGCTAAACAGGCTTTTGGCGTTAAAGGACAGCCAAGAAGAAAGATTAGCAACAATGCTTTTGCAAGGGACCCAGGAGAGGTTTAATTTGTTAAGAAGCCAGTCCCAGCAGTGGGAAGCAAAGGGGCAAAACAAGAAGAGGTGATCTAAGTCTTCCTCTGCATCACCGCACAAAAGACATTTAGAGGGGCCATAGAAACCCCACGAACGCCTTTTAGCTTGAGTAAGCACCTTCTTGTTCAAAACTAACCAACCGAAATATTCAACTTTTGGAGTGATGTTGGGGCGTGCCAGCAACCAAGAGAACACGGAGTCCCCTTGCCTGCTTGGGAGACAAGAATGTTATAACCAGCTTTAACTGAATAGGAACCGGTGGAGTCCCCTACCCAAAGTAAGCAGTCGTCTCTGTTGAGATACAAGGCATTTCTGTCCCGAATTGAATCCATGAGGAAGGCAGATTCATGAGCGGAGGCTCCAATAGACGAGAGGTCTTTCCAAAGCCAAGAAGGTGAACCATCAGGGTGCTGGCAGCCATAATTTGTGACTAAAGTACCCCAAGCACTGTTTGGAAGAATTCACTACACCGTTGAGGGTAGAAAAAAGATTGAGTGGGGGAAAACCATTCCAGCTTTCATCCCAAAAGGACACAAACCGACCGTTGTTTAACTTCCAGGTGACCATCTCAGCAATGAGAGTTTTGGAGTTACACAAGAAATTCCAAATATGTGAGCCTCTCGGTAACTCGGAGCAAGAAAGAAAATGATCATGCCGTTGGCCATCAAGATACTTGTGGGAAAGAACCTGGAAAGCGAGTCTACTGGCATCAGAAATGAAGTTCCACACCAATTTAGCTCCAAGGGCCTTATTTTGAAGAGCGAGATCTAAGATACCCATACCGCCCAATCTCTTTGGAAGATTTACCAGATCCCAGTTAGCTAGGTGGAATTTGCGCACAATGCTGTGACCTTGCCATAAAAAGGTGCGCGCCACTTTTTCAATTTTGAGCAGGACAGATTTCGGAATCTGTAAAATAGATAACATGTAAATTGGAATTGACAGGAGCACCGAGTTGATGAGAAGAACACGGCCAACCAGAGAGAGCCATTTTCCTTTCCAAGACAGAAGTTTGGAAGAAAGAGAATTCAGGAGCCCGTTCCAGAGGTGCGCCTTTCCATTGCCATGGAAGAGTGGAATTCCCAGATAATTATGAGGGAAACTGCCCAAAGAGAAGCCGAGAATTGCTTTAATCCTGCCTTGAAGCCGGGGAGCCACGTTGAAGAAGAATATAACAGATTTATGAAAGTTTAAAACTTGACCCGCAACAAGAGAATAGGAATCCAAAATGGAAGAAAGGCGTCTGGCTTCGGGGATAGTCCCTTGACCGAAAAGAAAGGTGTCGTCCGCGAATTGTTGATGAGAAAGAGGAGGGAGGTTGGAAGTGATGTGAAGACCTTTCAGAGAACCCTCTTGAATAACAGACTTTATACCGCGACTGAGAGCTTCCGCCACCAAAGTGAAAAGGAAGGAGGAGAGCGGGTCTCCCTGTCTAATACCTCTACTACTCTGAAAGAAGCCTTCCGAGGAGCCGTTCACAAGAACAGAAAAACGAGGGGAGGCTATGCAATTAAAAATCCATTTACAAAAGTGATCACCAAAACCCATAGCTTGCAAAGATTTGAGGAGGAACCTCGAGTTAACACGATCATAGGCCTTACTAAAGTCAAGTTTCAACAACATACCCACTCTAGAGGAATTATGAAGAGAGTGTATTAATTCGTGAGAAATAATAATACCCTCAGTGATAGACCTGCCTGGAATGAAACCACTTTGTTCCCGGGCAACCAATTTGTGCAACAGGGGGCAAAGCCTATTAGCAATAGCTTTAGATATGATTTTATAAGAAGTGTTACACAAAGATATGGGTCTGAAATCATCCAACGTCTCAGCCGGGGATTTTTTAGGGAACATGCAGATGAAAGTATGATTGAGATTACCTAAAATCTTCCCTGAAATCTTGGATTCCTCGACAGCGTGCCAAACGGAAGGACCAACAATATCCCAAAAATCCTGAAAGAAGGATGCTGGGAAGCCATCAGGGCCGGGGGCTTTATCCCGTTTCATAGAAAAAACAGTTTTCCGGACCTCCTCCAAAGAAAAAGGTGAAATAAGCATATCATTATCAACATCCATGACAGAAGATGGTATCTGTGAAAGGAATTGGGACTGCACACCTACAAGGGATGCCGAATCATTCAGGAGCTTCCTAAAGAAATCCACCGCTTCTGTTTTAATCTGAGCTTGGGAAGAAGCAACGGTGGAATCTTCGAGCTTGAGAGAGGAGATATAGTTGAAATTTCTTCTTGCTTTGACTGAGGCGAAGAAGAACTTGGTATTCTTATCCCCATCTATCAGCCAAGTTTCCCTGGATTTTTGACGCCAATAAGTTTCCTCTTTCAGAAGAAGATCGCCCAGATCCTTAAGGAGAGATTTTTCTTTTTGGAAATCCTCCTGAGTCATCCCATGGTCCAGAATGGACTCATTAAGGGTGCGAAGATCCTTCTCAACTCTGTGTTTTTCTTGGAAGATGTTTTTAAAATTCGAATAGTTCCAGCATTGTAATTTAGCTTTCAGCAAAGACAACTTTTTGGAGAGTTGGAACATCCTAGTCCCTTTGACAATAAAGGAATCCCACCAGACCTTGACCAACGGCTTAAGAGAGGAGTCATGAAGCCACATGTTCTCAAATTTGAAAGGGGATCGACGCGGAGGAAGGTCGAAATTTAGAACCAAGGAGATAGGAAAGTGGTCTGAGCCGGAGAGAGGGAGAACAGAGCTTTTTAGAAGGAAGTTATTTTGCAGCCAATGTTCAGAAACTAGGAATCTATCAAGATGCATGGCTAAGGAACTGAACCTGGACCTCCTATTATTCCATGTGAACCAGCCCTTACAGGGCTCCATGTCAACTAAATGAGAGGAAGAAACGAAGGAAGTAAAATCCACCTGAGAGCATGGCTGCCATTGTAAACCTCCACACTTATCACGATCAGAAAGAGTAGCATTAAAGTCACTTGCGACAATTATTTTGGAGACTACGTCGGAATTCAGAAGCAAACTTAGGCTATTCTAGAGAGCTCTTTTCCTAATCGGAGAGGAGGGACCATAAACATTACATAAGAAGAAGAAATCCTCGGAGTGTTTAATCATAACTTTGCACCAAATGAAATTAGAATCAACAAGAAGGGGCTCAATCGCGCAACTACTAGATTTCCACAAAATGCCAAGACCACCCGAGGCACCTACAAAGTTTGAGAAGCAGCCTTCCCAACCTTTCCATTTTCTGAACCATCCACTTTTGCATCCATCTTCTGACATTTTTGTTTCCTGAATCAAACAAATATCAACTGCAACATCCGAGGCGTAGCGTCTTAACAGACGCTGCTTGTTAGGGGCATTAAGGCCCCTAACATTCCATGAAAAGAGGATCATATTTGCTTCAGAGAGGACTTGCCTCTCCTACTCGTAGTCGGGAAGAAAGAACGCAGTTGAAGTTGCTTCCCGTTCACAACTTCGTTGAGAGAGAGCTTACTTTTGTTAGGACGACCAAGAATGCTTTTCGGTCCAAAACCCACGTTGAGCATAGGTGGAGTGGGGAGAAGCGGACCCAGCGACTGGTTATTCGGAGAAAGATTCTCGGTAGTGTCCTCTAGGTGTCCCGATAGGTCTCCTTCTTTAGACTGAAGAAGATTATCTTTGTCAATAATCCATTTCTCTAAGGTGGATGAGCTACCTCCCATACCAATGGATATGCCTTCGTGGAAAAGGGACAGAATCCTAGTAGAGTCCTTAACAACGACAGTCATTTCTTTGACAAGGGAGAAAGTATCGGGGTCCAGAGCAAGGGGTTCAAGAGCAGGCAGGGGAGAATGAGGGACAACGGGCAGGGACTGCAAGGGAGGAGATTGAGGGGGGGAAGGCGGGCGAGGGGCAGAGTGAAGGTGGGATACTTTCCGCCATTGCAAGGCACTGTTAAAAGGGGGGTTTTTACAAAGTTTACGTGTGTGACCTGGCTTTTTGCACTTGAAACAGAGGTTGGACAATCCTTCGTACTCCACTTTCTGCTTCCAAAGACCAGATGGGGAGTTGATATGAATGACTTCCTGAAGCTTAAGAGAGGGATTGATAGAGATGCAAATTCTGGCAAAGGAAGAGAGAGTACCGTTCAAAGAAACAGGATCGATGCGAATGACACGACCCAGGCTTGTGCAAATTTTAGTGAGAATGGGAGCAGACCAAAACTCACTGGGCAAGGAGTAAAGTCTTATCCAAACTTGGTGCCCATCTGCGTCCGCTCTGTTGCAATCAAAGAGAGGCTCCCAATCACGGATCACAAGGCCTGAGTCGGAGAGGAGAAAATCTTTCCTGTCCATAGTGTCATTCTTCTGAGCAGCGCTTCTAAAGAGCACTAAGAAAAAACCCTTTTCAAGGAAGCGAATACTCAGGCCGCTACCCCACTGAGTTTCACACCAAGTTTCGAATGCCTGAAAACGAAAGCCTTCTCCCGATAAACTTTGCAAAAATAGCTCTCGAGTAAAAACACTTAGTTTGGGCAGCAAAGGCGACGTCTTCAACCAGGGACACTGAGGGAATATCGTCCTGAAAGGCGTGCATGTCACTATCTGCCGGAATCGAATCTGACATAGAACCTAGAGGACCCAATCTTTTTTTCAGAGCTTCCGACAGGCCCTGGCCCGCCTTGGGCGCCATTGCCGCGTCCCGGGGGGCGAAACCAGAGGACCGTTGTTGGGACATGGATTCAAAAAATGTGGCCGTTCTGAAACATGACGGAATCTCCTCTTGGCCATCAGTCGAAAATTTGACAATTCTCATCTTTTTCTTCATTACAGAAATTTTATTAAAGGATATGCCAAGGTAGCCATAACTTTGGAGGAGTTACTGAAAGGAAAATTTACGTTCTACTGGGGAGAACCGCAACAGTGCACATTCGAGATGTTAAAGGAGAAACTTACTACCACACCTATTCTGAGTTTTCCTTCATGAGACCAACCATTTCATGTACATGTGGATGCCTCTGGCACAACCATTGGTGCAGTATTGGCTCAACCTGGAGAAGGTATTATAGATCATCTATCTATTTTTCTAGTAAAAATTTTATGCCTGCAGAACAAAATTACACAACTACAGAGCACGAAGCTTTTTCAATGACCTATGCGCTACATAAATTTAGACAGTACCTACTAGCTACACCATTTTTCTTTTATACAGATCACATTGCATTGAATTATTTGGTAAACAAGCCCATTCTATAAGGGTGCATATGCAGATGGGTACTCTTATTTCAAGAATTTGATTTCACAATTGTGGTAAAATTAGGGAAAAGTAATTATGGACTAGACCATTTATCCATAATACAGTCAGGAGAAGAAGCATAGGCAATTGAAGATACCATGTCCGATGCACAGTTATACATGTTACAATGAGTGCCATCAGAACTAGAGGACATTGTTATCTTTCTACGAATAGGTATGGCACCGGATGGAATGAAATCCTTAGAGAAGAAATAACTTGCTATACGCACGGCACCCTATATGTTAATTAGTGGCGACCTGTAAAAATTAGGTTGGGATGAAGTATTACACTTTTGTGTATTGGAACACGAGCGCACGAATATTATGGAAGAATCTCATGGTGGTATTGCAAGTAGCCACTATGCAGGTGACGCCACTGCATGCAAGATTCTACTTGTTGGATTATGGTGGGAGATCCTGTATAAAGATTGTAAGGATTATTGTAAGGCTTGTGATCACTGTCAGCATATTGTAAAACTAGGTCATCGAGATGAAATGCCTCTAAGACCTATTCCTAGTGCAAAGCCATTTGAGAAATGGGCTATAGATTTTGTGGGTCCTATTTCACTAGATGTGAGCAGAACTATATCACACTATATCATCACTTACACAAACTATTTAAAAATGTGGGTAGAAGCAACACCTACAAAGGATTATACAACGTCTACAGCAACCAGGTTTCTAAGGGAAAATATTATTACGAGGTATGGATGCCCTTTAAGTTTGATCAATGATAGGGGCACACATTTTCTTAATGAGACAATTAGAATTTTATTGGATGAATTCATGATTGCACACCATAAGAATACACCCCATCATCCTCAAGCTAATGGTATTGCTGAGGCTTTCAAAAAAAATTGAGCCAGACATTGACAAAAATATGTGATGTTAGAAGAAAGGATTGGGATGATAAAGCATCTGCAGTACTTTGGGCATATCGAACAACATAAAAAAGGTTGAACAAAGCCACACCATTTTAGTTAGTGTTTGGCGTAGAAGTAGTTCTTCCTATAGAATTCATGCTATCTTATTTGTGTATTGTACACGTTGGAGGTCTAACTGATGAGAAAACATTAGAAGAACGGATTGAAAATTTAACCAAGTTGGATGAGTGATGAGCCATAACACGTTGGAGTAAAAACAAGAGAAAGCCAGGTAGAAAGCATGGCATGACATGCACATCAGGTATAAAAAGTTTGAGATAGGACAGATGGTGCTCCTTTATGATTGTAAATTTTTACGCCATCTAGGTAAACTCAAAGTACATTGATTGGGGCCATATTTTATCACTCACATACTTGACACATGTGCTTGTCAATTAGAGGCACTTGATGGAATATGATTACCCGGATACTTCAATGGGAGTATGTTGAAGCCCTAATATAAATAAGTCTTCTTGGTGTTTGTAATAAGTTAGTATTTCCAATTAGATTAGGTTTTCAATTCTACATTTCTTTAATATGTTTCCTTCTTTATCGTTATGCTTTGTCAATTTAGTTGGTGTGTTTTTTGTAATAAGCATGTTTATGCACTAGATGCTAATTACTATTTGGAGAATTTTTATGTGCAGAGGATTGCACATACCCTTAGTGTGGGGTAGGTTATTGATATCCAGGTACAGGACTAATGAAAATAAGTACATATGAAAGGAACTAACTACTACAGGTGTTATTCAAGTGGGAGAATTGAAAAAAGATTGCTTCTGGAAATAGGGACCAGAGATGGAGGTAGATGAAGAAACAAGTATAACGTATGAGGTAAGCAGAGGCCGGAGAAGACTACCAGTGGAAGGCATCATGACAAGGTACTCGGGTCCATGGAAGCACGCCTGAAGATAAGTCTACAACCAAAAGGTAGGAGGGCGCGCTAAAAGGTTATAACTTGGGGCGCGAAGATGTACATCGCGGAAGGAATGAAACTGGTCGATTAATGAGAGGATTATTGGTAGGTGGAGGAGCAATAAATGCACTAAGTTTTTGAAAATATATATAAGGACAGGATGCGAGTTCATTTTTATTGTTTCTGATTAAGAGAATTTGAAAAGAGCTAATTGTGAATGAGCCAAGCAATCGTGGTTGAGGTGGGAAGATTATGAAACCAGACGTGGAGAGAAGGTTTGTGCATAGGAGAAGTTTGTGTTCTCATAGGTGAAGGGGTTTGAGCAAAGTAGGACACATTACAAACAAGCTATGGTACATGATTTCCACTAGGGCATTGAGATTTGAACTAGGGTTTCAACTTTCATCATTATAGAGAGAAGAAAAGAGAGATTTTTCAAATGGCACTGAAGAAATCACCCGCAACAGGAGTCAAAGGGAAGAAGAAGGTTGAAGTGGAAGAAGAAATTTCTCCCGAGAGAGTAATTTATCAAAAACACAGTATCCAAAGGTAATGATTGTGGGAAAAGAATGGGATACCCACATCCCTCAATGTAAAATCAACGATTACAACCATCAAACATCAGATAATAAGAAATATCTCGATGTGTTGTTGAGCACAAAAATGAACAAGTGCACAACAGAAGATATCTCAGTGTATAATGATTTTGGTGAGAAGTTATTGAATTAGAATGGAGTCTACCACTTGTACGAGCTGCCATACTTTAGGAAGTATGAACCATTGTATCGATGGTTGATGAGCAGAGTCCATGAAGACTTCTTCTACTTCACCGGACGAAGGGTTAGAATCACAGCTACCTTTATTTCAACGTTGACAGGACTAAGAGCCTCAGGAGTGGATCTGGAGAGTGATTTAACTGATAAGGCCACAATCCTTAAAACAAGGAAGGAGTTGGGGTATACCAAAGGTCTACGTGGCATGGACGTTGACAAATTGAAGAAGTACCTAGTAGTGCAGGAAGCTGCACATCTTGTAACAAAGCTGAATGACCAAGGAAGATGGTCACATGTAAACACAATGTGGATGCACGTTGCAAATAAGATGTCTCAAGGAGTGGTCTATAATATCACAAATCAAATAGCAAATAAAATCATTGAAGAAGCGTGGATAGGTGACATAATAAATTTTGGCACTATTTTATTGTCTTTAGTGTTTATGGAGATTTGAGTGCCCAACGGGCCAAAGGAGAAGATTTGGGAGTACACCACAGAACATAAGTCACGTGTGGAAATATTTGGCAAGTACTTGTGCGATGGATCAATGAGTGGTCCATTCAATCAGAGGGTAGATATGTGGTATGATAGAATCTTCCCAACATTCGAAGAAGAGTGGCGCATACCCAAGGAGTTGCCTTCAATGGTGGGTAAGGCAGTACATTTTGCAATCTAAAAGCATTTTTACATTGCGTGATTTGCGATGAAGGATAGAGCTTGGAGCCCATAGTGCAAACTTCCATATGCCTTCACAGTAAGGTATTTCTACGCATCATTTCACTGGTTTTTAGATACATGATGCCTAACCTTCAATGCAGACAAGGTAGATTGTAACTACCACACTCTGAGAAATAAATATGTATATCCAAGGAGGAATACCTACATTGAGAGGCTTATCTCAGATATTATAAGCATGAAGCCTATAATCTTGGTAGTTGGGGACACCAGAGCAGTACTTATGTACCTTTAACTCAAACCCAAGCTGGAGAACACTAAGTATGTGGAGAATGAGTTCGTGCTCCCAGGGCCTCCAAAAGGTAAGCATATAATGGATAATGTTCTAGTGCCTAATACCACAAAGATAATACAAGTAGATGATGAAGAAGAGGAGCATAAGGATAGTGGTGGTTTGGAGCATAGAGGCAGAAGACAACCTCCAAATAGGGAAGATGTTGAGTGCACGACTACTCCACCCCAACCACAAGAAGGATATGATGAGGACTTGGATGCAGTCCAAGGAGAGTGTCGTTTTAAAAGGGTATTCAGGAGAACAAGGAGCCAAGGTGTTACTCTAAAATCCATGTGCAGATCACCCCAAATCTCTCCCCAGAAGGAGACAACTAAGAAAAGAAGAAGTAAGTTGAAGTTGAATGAGGAGGTGGAAGATTCTGAGGAAAGCACACCCAATTCCCCTACACCTCCAGAGAACGTGGAAGAACCAAAATACGAAGATATGAAGGATGGAGAAGAGGGAGAAAAATAGGCAGATGAGACAATAACCGAAACTGCTCATGGTACAACAGAACAAGCTCCAAATCTTGAAGCCCAAGTTCCTAAGGGGCGAAGATCAAAGAGAATAAGTGGAGAGTATGTTCCACCAGACATGGGCTACGCTAAGGACACAGGTAAAATTTTCCATGTGCCCATTTTAAGAGCACAGTGACAAAAAAAGTATTTGTATGGCTAGGAGCTAATGGATGAAGATATGGCAACCATGCGCATAAGGAAGCAACTTTCACGGTCAATGCACATGCACATGAACGACACCATACTTTGATGTATGTGAGGATTCATGTGTATCAAGGAGGTTGAAGAAGACACCTCAGGCTAGACACATAATAGTAAAGCCTACTGTGATGTCAAATAAACAAGTGAGAAATGCTTTGGTAAAGGTCTTAACAGAGGTGGCATGGAGAAATATGGATAAGGTTGCGACAATTAGGGCACTGAAGGAGGATATCAAGGCTAAGGATGCAAAAATAGCCCGCTTAAAGAAAGAAAAAGACTCGGCACAAAAGAAGAATGATGTTTTCATTAGCATGGTAGAGGAAGTTGGGGATAGTATCATGAAAGCAAATCTCATTCATTTTCAGAGCCACTTTCAAGAATTTTAGGTTGTTCAAAGCGTTTCATTCATGGTAATGCATTACCTCCCCTTAGAGTAGATTTATTTTTCATGCAATACTTGTATCCTTATTCCCCTTGAACCAAAGCATTAGAGTATGGTTAGCATTAGTGAGTTTCTGCACTTTGAGAGTAGTTTCAGCACTAGGTTAGGAAAAGGTTGCTTCGAACTTCTCTGGAGAGCTATCCCATGTTTGAAAAGTCCCACACTTTGGGATAGCTTCCATGTTTGAAAAATCACACTGAATTCCCAGTTATTCACTTGCTAGACCATTTAGGGGGTGCTGTGATTTTGCCATAACAATTTTGACATGCCTTAGTGGGTACCTAGAAGTCATATTTCACAAATTTGGAAGGCATTTGCAAGGAATTCAGATTTCAGAGTTTGCAGAGTCTGATTTGTAAAACAAGAGGTCATGAGGAAAAGTAACACCCAGTTCTGAAATCAATTTTTGCAGGTTTAGATAACAATTCAGCCCTTAATTTTCCATTTTCACGATAGGATCTATTTTTTGAAGTTTTCAAAGCAGGACATTTCAAATTCCAAGTTCAAAATTTTGACATAACATTTTTGGTTTTTTTCAAATTTTACGACATTTCCCAGGAATTTCTCGAAGCGCTTTGGCATTCAGCCTATTTTGTGCATTTGTAGAGTCTGTGTAGAATAGATCTTTGGAAGATTTTAAATATTTATGGGTTTTTAGACTGTGCAGGTTCCACTATGCATTATACTTCGGTTGCGAATTTTCTCATTTTGACATTTTCAGGGTTCTCTCTGCATTTAATTTTTCATAGACTAGCAGTTGCAAAACAATTCTAAACTCTAGTGAAAATAACATCCATGAACCTTCAAATTTTATTTTTCCAGTTTTGTACCAAGTTTAGGTGTGTGACATGGAAAATGAGTTAGCCTTTGGAGGCTCATTTTCAAACACATCTTGGTGAATACCAGGGATATAACTCAGTGGTGTAATAGCTTAAATCCCTCAAGTACATGAGAAGGGTTTGAACCAGATCTTGAGACAAGAGAAGAAGGAATATTTTTGAATAAGTTTCAGTTATCTCGATGTAAAGGAAGGAGAGGAAGATTGAGTCCAGATGTCTCCATCTCCACCAAATAGAACTTTGTCGACACTCCACCTGGTAGACCTTTTCTCCAATCAACTAGGGTCCTTAGACCAATCAAGATGACACATCAAAAAGACCACCACAAGCACCAACAAATCCTTTTAGTCAACTTCACAGGTAGTAGTCCACTTTCCCTCAATGCTACAAAATCTAATCCCACTTGCAAGCATTAAAAAACATCCCCTACTTCACTGGAGAAAGTCATACAACTCCTATTGATCATATTCAAGACATCACAAATGTTTGTGCCATACACGATAAGATCAATGAGATGGATGTTGCAGTTAAAATGTTGGCTTCCTCTTTCAAGGGTAAGGCTTTGCAGTGGTTTAGGAGCTTAACAACGGGATCAATACAAATTAGGATCAATTATGCACAACCCTCTATGATCAGTTTGGAGAAAGGGTAGATAATCTGTCTTTATTTGAACAATTGACAACAATTAATAGGGCTCCAAATGAGTAGATGGAAGATTTTAATTTCTGGTTCCAAAAGACATGGGACAAGGATCCCAGTGGCCATGAGACCAGCTTCCTAAGGTGTGTTCCTCTACTTCTTGAAGGATCTAAATTTAGACATAGCTATGATGATATAGTCTATGGGAGGAATGAAACCACCAGGAGCCTACAACATAGCCATTACAGTGGAGAACTGTTTGATTCAAGTCGGCTAAGCTTACACCTAGGCCACCTATGCCTCTATATCTAGAAATGGGGAACCCCACAACTAGTCAAGCACCTGAGTTAAATCCCATTCCAAGACCCTAGAAATTAAACCAATAGTGAGGCCTCCACTTCTTCAAGCACTTCCAAAGAACTTCAGGAGGTCATGAAGCAACTACAAAATTTAGGAAATGAGCTAGTGACTATTAAGAGGAAACAGGCCCAAAATTCCAAACCATATCAGCCTAAAGCTCAATAAAATAGGCCTTCTGTATCAACCAAATAGACCTCTAGCTCAAGCTACAAATCAAACCTCAGAACCAAGGACAACCTCAAGTTGCATAGGCCATTTCAACCATATAATCCAAATGCAGTTTCAACATCCAGGGCCTTGGTTCCAACTCAAAATAACATTCCACAGGAGTATGAATGGTGCTCCCATGTAATCAACCTCACAATCAAGGACAACATGCTTCAATGGTGCACTAAATCAGGCCTTAATGGTGTAAACCATCATTGTGTCCCAAGAGCAAAGTGAGGAAGAAAATCAGCAAGAAACAAGTCCACAAGAGGCACCTCCAACTGAAACCACATTGGTCAATTGACAAAATGGAAGATTTTGTGGGATTAATCAACCTCCTATCCAAGGTGTAGCTGCCAACACAAGGTCAAAAAAGAGGAACATAGAGGAAGGGAAATCATCTAATCCAATTGTTTCTCAACCTACTCTCACCGCCACAAGGAGTTACAAATGACAAATGTAGCTCCAAATGTACAAAATCAGCCTAAGGCACCTGAGTTGTAGCAAGCACATGTGCCCATTCAAGTGATGGAAAATATTATGCCAAGTAAAGGGACAGAAAAAGGACAATCCATCTCCCTTTCAACATCATTGATCAAATGAATAAAAGGGAATGTCAGCATTTCCATGTGGGAATCACTGGAATTCCAGGACAACGGGATTTATTGCAAGTAGCAGCAATGGGAAATTGGTTCACCTTCAATGGGTCATCCAAAAATTAAGAGAAGGTTCTTACCAATACATAGCAACAAGAGGGAGGTCAAACCAAGAAAAACTTTGAAGCCCTCCACCATTCTATGTGTCATTGATCATTGAGAATAACTTGGTGCACAATTGCATGATCGATTTAGGGGCAAGCAAATTCAGTAATGCCAAAGCAATAACACAAATCAATTGGGCCTAAAGTATGAACTAGTCTCCTAAAGGAGTGGTACAACTAGACAGGAAAACAGTAGGAATAGTTGGAGTGATCAAAGGATTAAGTCTAACACTGACATGCTTGTCCTAATGTCACAGTCTTACAAGATGTATCTAGTAATTGACTTACCACCACTCTTTTTGCCTTGTGTTTGTCAAGGGACTTCACTGCTAAGATTGGTGGGTACCTATCAACTATAGACTGGTCACATATGCTCTTCAGGAAAAGATATGGAGCCAAAGCTACAATCAGGTCAGAACCAATTTCCAACTTCCACATTGAGCCCCATGTGCCAAGTCTGATCAATGCCAACTGCTCAACTTTTGATTAGGAAGATTTCCCAAACACTCCAGAAATGGGTACTAAAGTTGAGGGCATTCCAGATTTGACATTAGATGAATGGGAAAACAAAAGGCATGATTTTGATCCATACAAAGATATGGAAGAAGATGAACTAGGCATATATTTCTTGCATGAAGAAAATCCACCTCTCCCTAGCATCACCAAGCCAGATATTAAAGATGATAATGAAGTATGGACAGGTTATTTTTTGATGGTTCAAGGAGTCAGGTAAGGTGTTGGAGGAGGTGTAATGCTTATGTCACCTCAAGGAACGAAGTACTACTCAACTTTCCACTTTCAGTTTAGTTGTTCAAACAACATAGCTGAATATGAAGCTTTAATCCATGGACTTCATTGGGAAAGGAAAAGAGGTATCAAGAACTTGTGCAAGTATTTAAGAGATAGTGAACTAATTGTGAATCAAGTCAAAGGGAAGAATACTATGCTAAAAATGATCTCCTAAAGAGCTACAAGAACAGGGTATGGGATCTCATTGAGGATATTTGAGGCCTTTAATATCAGTTCCATACCAAGAAAGAAGAACAAGGCTACAGACAAACTTGTCAGCAATCAGGGCAAATATTTGATGTGGTTGATAGTATCAAGAGGGATAAAACACAACCCCATATCAAGGTAGTTGTGAGGCCAGTATTCTAGACAACAATAACAAGATTGGATAGGTGTTTGAGAATGATCAACAGATCATCAATTTCCTACAGGAAGAAGCTGAATTCTCTACCAAGAACCAAGATAAATTAGACAACAATATGGGGATCAAGTTGTTCAATTAAGATGGAAAAATAGCTTCCAAAAGGCTTGGTGACATTAGAGTCAATCTTCAACCCCAATGACCAATTCTGGAAGGAGAAAGCAAATATTTAGGTCAAAGGAGAAGATTCAAAGCCCATTTCAGTTGGAGAGGGTAATGTACTCCAAATTGGAAAAGTGAGCACTCAACAAGAAAAATATGATTTCATACAAATTTTCAAGAGTTCCCAGATGTCTTTGCTTGGAGCTACGAAGACTTGATGAGGATTTAATCCAAATTTGGCACAACATACTATTGAACTAGATCTATGGAAGCTAAGACTATTAGACATAAACAAAGACCAGTCAACCCTCATATTGAGCCTCTCATGAAGAAGGAACTGAACAAGCTCATAGAGGCAAGCATTATTTTTCCAATCAAGCACTCAAGTTGGGTTGCTAATATGGTTTGGTTAGGAAAATAAATGGAGAAATCAGGTTGTGTGTAGACTTTCTAAGACTTGAACAAGGCATCTCTCAAAGACCACTATCTGCTTCCTTTATGGAGACAAATATTGCAGGTGGTAGCCGGTTCAGAAAGGTTCTCTCTCCTAGATGGATACTCAGGCTACAATAAAATTATGGTGAAATAAGAGGATTAGTTCAAAACAACCTTCACCACAAAATGGGGCACTTATGCCTATAGGAAAATTCCATTTGGGTTGTCAAACACTGGAGCTACATTCCAGAGGGATATGGAACATGGCGTTCAAGGGGATGATAAATAATATAGTTCTTGTGTACTTAGATGATATCACATTGTATTCTCCAAGAATGCAACAAGTCACCTCTTTCACCTCAGGCAAGTGTTCCAAAGATGTAGGAGATTCAGAAGTGTCTCTAAATCTAAAGAAATGTATATTCCTAGCTCATGAAGGAAAGATCTTAGGCCACATTGTGTCTAAGGAGGGATTGACAATTGATCTAGAAGAGTTCAAAGCTATTCGATGCTCTACCATTACCAAGTCATAAGAAGGCTCTCCAAAGCTTCTTAGGGAGGATCAATTTTTTTGAAGGTTTGTGCCTAGATTTTTCCACTCTTGTTAAGCCAATAACAATGATGTTGAAGAAGAGCATGGAATTTAAGTAGAAAATGGAGGGAAAGGAGAGTTTTGAAGCTATCAAGCATGCCATATCTCAAGCTCCAACTCTCATCAATCTGAACTTTTCCAAGGACTTCATGCTCTATGCCTTTTGGTGGTTCAGACACCATTTCTGCCATTCTGGTGTAGCTAAATAAGGAAGGATCTAAGAAGCAATCCCATTGCCTTCTTCAGTCAAATCTTAGAGGATTATGAAGTGAGGTACTCCTTCATTGAGAAACATGTCCTCGCCATTATCAGAAGTTTGAAGAAGTTCAGGCACTTAGTTTCAAATAACATAATTCAGTTGCTAGTGTCCCATGTTGGAGTCAAGGATTTCCTCTTGAACAAGAATTTGAACAAGAAATGGGAAGGTTAGATCACCTGAGTAATGGAATATGATATAGAAATAAAGGTCACCAAGTTAGTTTGTGGTAAGGGATTGTGTGAAGTAGCTAGCTTCCAATCAACATGTGAGGCAAGTAATCAAGAAAAGTTTTTTTGGTGTTACAGGATAATCAAGAAAAAGCAAATGATAGTCACTTACTCCTTGTTGGACTCAGGACATGATACATTTCCTACAAATAGGTATATGTCCTCTGGAGATTGAGCAAAACAAAGAGGAGATATTTCAGACTCCAAGCCATTCTGTATGTGCTCATTGATGGTGTTTTGTTCAAAAGGGATATGAATGGGGTCCTATTGAGGTGCATTGGAACAAATCAAATTGAAAAGGTATTACATGAGTTTCATGATGGAGAAGCTAGAGGTCATTTTTCTCCACAATGGGTAAAAGCCATTAAGATTATGAAAGATGGCTATTATTGGCCCACATTGTTCAGTGACTGTGCTATGCATGGATTAAGAAATGTAAAAAATGTGCATTCTTCATAGGAAAGGAAAAGTTAACAGCACTTCCATTGCATCCAATCTCAATTGATCAGCCATTCATGTAGTGGGGATTGGACTTCATCGAGGGTCATCAATCCAAATTCAAGAGCCAAGGTCACAAGTGGATCCTAACAGCAATAGACTATTTCACCAAGTGGACCGAAGCAGTAGCACTCAAGGAAGTAAATGAGTCTAATATACTTGGATTTCTATGAGGGGATAGTGACAAGATTTGGAGTTTCCCAACCACTATAATATCAGATAATGCTCTAGCATTTCCTCGGCACAAAGATCACTAAGTGGCTGTTAGGAATGGGATATATCTCAAGCACCTCCTCAAATTATTACCCTTAGGGTAATGGGAAAGTAGATTTCCATGAATAAGAACTTTCTAAGGATCATCATAAGGAATCTAGATGAAAACCAGAGGATGTGGCATACCAAGCTCAAATCAGCCTTGTGGGATGATAGGATTACACCAAAAAGGTCAACAGGTAACTCTCCTTACAAGTTGGTCTCTACGGGAAAGAAGAAAGGCTACCCATATCACTTGAGTTGCCCACATTGGAGCTCCTGAAACAACTAGAATTGTCTGAGTTTGAGCCTATGGAAGCTAGGTATGCAGAGCTCATGGAAGTTGGAAGAAATAAGAGAGCATGCAATGCAAACCATGGAGAAAGATCATGCCTTGATCAAGAGGTCATTTGACAAGAAAGATAAAGAAAGAACCTTCTAGGAAGGAGACTTGGTTCTGAAATGGGATGCAGATCGGGCTAAGCCAAGCAAGCATTCTAAGTTTGATGACATATGGAGTGGCCCCTATATGGTCACAGGATGTAAAAGTAGTGCAATGCCTTTCCAACTATCTACTTTGGATGGAGAAGAACTTCAGATTCTAGTCAATGGAATCTATCTCAAGCACTGTTACTAAAAGGAAGATTTCTCACCCTTGTACATATTAGTTTAGGTTTTTAAATTCCTCTAAGTGCTTTTAGCACATTGTCTTGTTTTAGAGTAGGTTTCAAGTTTCCCTAAGTGCTTCAATCACAAGTTTTGTTACTCTTAGTTGCATCATTTGCACAAATTCAATATGTCTCTCTGGAAGGAATGTTGTAACAGGAAGCTCAAATTTACAGGGAATACATTTGCAAATCTTCAAGGAATTTCAAATGCAGAGAAACTAAAATCAGATTAAGGGATGGATTTCCAGAGTTTTCATTCTCTTGTCCCTTTGGATTAGTCACCCGATTTGAGCTTCTAGTGCCTCTATCAAAATCAGAAAATTAATGGAGTACCTTCCCCATTTAAGATCTCACATTCAGCAGTGTTCTGAGCAATGGTGGAGAGAATATTCAGAAGAAGAGAAAAATCAGATTTTAATAGAGTTCCATGGTGTCCAAACTTTACAATGGGTGTTTTACTCCAAACTATGTCAATCTGCTATGCATGCCAAGTAATCAATGGTTCTCAACATGCCGCATACTTTGACAATAATCATATTTTCAAGCTAGGTCCAGAAAATATCATCCTTCATTCCAATGAGATCAAGTTTATAGGGAAATGAAAAGAAATGAATATTTCAGATTCACAGACAATTTTCCACTCATGGGAACTTCAAAATTGTTCTTCATAAAGATCTTGGGAGTGCAAGTAGTGGGTCAATTCAAGTCAAGGTTCAGGTTCGACAGTGTTTTAAGCGATTTTTGGGAGCTGAGGTTCCAGGGTTCAGATTAGTTTAGGCTATTAATAGTGACCCCATTTCCAATAGAAGCATATCAATGCTATTGGTCTAAAACACATTTAGTAGACAGATGTCCTCTGTGAGTCACCAAAATTGTTATCCATTTTTGCCCCCCTGGGAAAAATGAAAAATAGGGGTTTCCAGGGACCCTTGGCACCGGAAGGGACCCCCACGGAAGTAACCTTATGGGATTGCATAGGTGAAAGTCATGTTTTTAGGAGAACATTGGAAGTGGTTTCAGGAAGTTTGAAACCACTTGAAGAATTTTTTCCTCTTATGGGTTTTGAAAAATACTAAGATTAGTACTTAAAGATAAAATGAACCGGGCTCGAGCGGGCCCACATTTGGCGTAATGAGTAAGAAATGGAAAAAAATGGCTGAAAGGTCCGGTCCTATGAGCATTTCCCTCAGCCTATCGTCATTCAATTAATGTGAGGAGGATTCGAAAGTAATCCTCGAAAAAATGCAAAAAATTTGATAAAAAATTTGCCCGCAAATGGCTTAAGGGGTAATAGAGCTAAAAATTAGCTCGGCTAAGCTCAACTTGACGAGTTGCAAAGGGGGGCCGAGGTCAGTTCATAATTTTGGGTGCAAGCTCTGTTATGTAACTTGGTGAGCTATGAGCTAGTGGTGTGAGCATGGTGAGTTGGCCCGAGTGCAAGTGGAGCTGGCCAAGCCAGTGGAGGCTCGACTCAGAGTCATCTCAGTTGCAAGTGATTGGGAGCTTATAAGGCGTCGAGCTTGATGCCAGAGTAGGCCTACAAATGGTGAAGGGTGTTAGCTCGTAGGTAAATGAAGAGCTAAGGTGATGTACGGTGAGGTTGACCACATCCGATATGGCGGATATCACCTTGAATGATTTGGGTGAGCTGAGTCAATAAAACCTCACAGGTCAGTAGGAGAGTGGCACATAAATACTTACGCTCACCGAGATCAGGTCTGATGCAAGTCACATAGTATGGCCGTGCAGAGGAAGAATTCACCAATATGAGGTTGGTCGGACCAAAGTTGACCGTTAGGCTAAAAAATCAGAGCTAGTTTGAAGACGGAAGTCGAATACACTCATTTTATCTCGAGCTACTGTGAGTTGAGTCGAAATAATGGAACCTCACATGTGTCGTCTTGGAAGTGGCACAAAAATACTGGTGGGTAGGGCATAGCTCAATCAATGCTAGCCATGAGTATGGTCGAGATCAGGAAATAAATGGCCTAGGTGGTTTGGGAGCTTTGTTGAGCATGGGAGGATAGACGGTTGGAGCTCGTAGAATCAAGCTGGACAGTGAAATCTCACAGGAGAGAGCTGAAGATCTGCGAGCTGAGGCGCAAAGTGGAGAGCCATGGACTTCGGAACAACACGAACCCATCTGGGAAATAGCTCGACATTTCGTAGCGTGGAAGGTAGTCTCGGTAGATGAGCACGACTTGGGCAAATTTGAGGAATTAATACACAGTTAGCCGAGGGAGTCTGAAGATCATGAAGCCGATTTTAAACTTCGGACCTTTGGAATAAAAGTTCGAAGATGTGGGAGGGAAAAGTGGGCGAGTCAGCTCGCAAATCCCCAAACCCTTGAAACCCCAAAATTTGATACTGGGGTTTTTGGGGGTCAATGGAAGGGCAGAGTCAAACGCTTGTGGGTTCAGAGTTCGAGAGGACAGATGGTCCAATAGTACCTCGAAGTCATGGGGGTAAAAATGACGCAGGAAGGACCCAAAGTCTGAATTTCAAAGTAGGTGAAGTGAGTTAGTGGATTTCAGAGAACATCGAGCTTGGTAGTCGATGTTAGGAGATGTTGTGGGCCCCCATGACCAATGAAAAGTGGTCTAAAACTCTGATCAAAAGGATTTCAAAGTTGACATGGCATATGGATCGATAAACATGCATGTCCGATTCCAATTTTTTAGACCATATGAAGCCCGCTTTTTTTGGGAACTCCGAAAGCCTACAATTAAACACTTGTCGAGTCATGTGTGGTAGGTGACGAGCGTAGATTATGAGTGAAATGTAGGTAGACCCCAAGCCAGACTAGGTTGGTGGCATGGAGAATGGTCAAGCTGCATTCAATGATGTAGCTCAGTAGGTGTATGAAGAGCCCCGAATCATGACCCAAATTTAAATTAGCATAACTTTCACCTCCCTTATGCCATTTTTAGAAAAATTATACTTGTTGGAATGGAAATTCAGAGGGGGATCCAATGGAGAGGTTAAATTTAAGAGATCAGGGGATAACTGGGAGAAAAATCATGATGAAGTTGCATGAGCTAGAGGTCATACCCAGGTGTATAAATGGAGCAAGTGTAATCATAGAGACCATTTATTCTTGCACAAGGTAGGGTACAATTAGTTGTCCCCTTGCTAACCCCCTTGTCGTCCCCAAATTTTAAATTTTTTTTGTTGTCCCAGAAACCCCGTTCCTATGTCTTGATGTCCCACTGTTCCGGAGTCTTAGGTAACTATATTGATTTATCAATTGGAATATTTGACGCAATTACAATCACTCATATGTAACAAGATTATGTATCAAAATAAGTTGGATGCAAAAGAATGGGTGTTGCATTAGTCTTACCCATCTTGCTTGGATTCTTATTTAGATAAAACTTAAATGGCTTTTATGTTGATTTAGGCCATTTCTTGTACTGAAAACCCTGAATTACTATGATTTTGGAATATAGTTTTCATTATTTATTACATTTCCCCTAAATTTGGTCATAAACGCATCAGTTTTTTATGTTTACCTTCTTCCTTTTAAAAATATATCATAGCTTGTATCTCTGTTGTGATATGAAAAAGGTACTAGATTTCTGAACAGAAGGTGAAGATTTGAGTGAACAAATGCTAGATTTAAAGCCTTGTGTAAGTTGAGAAAGTTTTACATCACAGGGTAGATAAATGAATTTGCATCTTATTTTGACTCAAAAAATTTCAAATCTTCCCATACCCATTGTAGGAAAACTAATTATTTTTGTGAGTGATCGAGACAATTTCAGACTTCTCCTCTCTCTCTCGTCTCTTCAGGCTTTTTCCTATAAATTGTAAGGAGGGACATAATTTTAAAGGTTGGAAACTTTGCATATGCCCCTCCCTTCTCTTTTGTAAGAAATATGTGGAGTTTCAAACCTCCCTATTTGAATATTGTAATGCAAAATTTGTGCATTTGGCCCCTTAATGTAATGAATTATATAAATTTTCTGGAGCAATAAAATCAAATCTATGGATGTTTACAACCCTCTTTTGTGTTCTATTTCAGCTCTATGGTATTTTCATTACATGCAAATGTTATTGTGCACTTTCATACTTTCATTGCAGGGTTGTAACTGGAGTTGTGTTTACTTAAATTGTTTGATAAATGTCACTGTGATTTGTGGTGCTAGATCACCCTCCTCTCATTCATTTTCAATAACTTTCAAGTAGTGTAAGTTGTTTAACATTCCTTCTTGGTACATCACCTCCCCTTAGAGTAGGTTTACTTTTCATGCAATATTTCTATCCTTGTCTCCTTGGAAAGCATTAGGGTAGGGTAAAATTAGTTATTTTATGCACTTTGGAGTAGTTTAGTGCTAGGTTAGGAAAGGAAACCAAACTTCTCTGGAGAGCCATCCCATTTGTAAATTCCCACACTTTGGGATAGCTCCATGTTACACAATCACACCAAATGCCCCAGTTTCACAAGCTAGCCATTCGGTGGGTGTTGTGATTTTGTGTTAACAAGAATCATACAAATGGTAACATGATTTTACGACCTAGAAATGTACCTAAGTGCATGATTTTGTGTCTACATTAGCCCCCACTTTATGTTGTTGAGTGAATACTTGATAACATAAAGTAGATAAGAGATGTGTACCTTATGATCCTATAGAGTGTGCGATGAATACCATGTCGAGTGGACAAGTGAAGCATGAAATGATTGCAAAGTGAAGTGTGGAGACTAGGAAAAGAAAGTGACTGTAGGGTTGGAGTGTATACGTTGATTGTACCTATTATTGTGCTTAGATTTGTTGTTGGAGGCTACTTCTTGTTGTGTATTAAGAATGAACCTATAAAAGAAGAGTAAAAGAGTATTCAAAGTCTTGTTTATGAAAAATGTGAATAAAGTATGCAAAAGTATGTAAAAGTGTGTAAAAGTGGTGGTAAAGGAAAGTGTGCACCTGATGTAAAAGAGTGTAAAGGATAGAAATGTGTCCTAAAATGTTGTGAAGGGAGATTTTTTTGGGAGATCTCATGTCAATAGCAAGTGTTTTGGGTGATCTTACGCTAAGTATGAGTTTTTTGGGTGATCTCATGTCAAGTGTAAGTGTTGGAGAGAGAGGTCTAGTTTTACTCTCCTTCCATGACTCTCCCCAATAAACACCACTACAGATGGTGTGTACCAATTTTTTCCTGTTGTTTCTTTTGTTCTGATTGTTCTGAATTAGTTATGAATTTTATTGATTGAAGGAGATAGAATGTATTATGTGACTAGAGGATTGTGCATGTAACTATAGAATTTCTCTAGAGACTTTTGTGATTTGTGTTGATCTGAGAAGATGATTGGATCTGCCCCTAGGACATTAGCGCCTAAGAGATTTCATGAGCTCTCAGGCACTAGTGTCTAAGTATGGGTGCTAGTTTATGTACTATTTTTTAGACCCAAGTCAGTTTCTGGGCCATTCTGTGACTGTGTCCATGTGTTGATTCTATACTGTGATGTGTTGTACTATAGATCTGAGATGCTATAGGGGTTATTGTTCACCCAATGTATGCTCCCCTCATTTGGAGTGCATGCAAAGATGGTATGAGAATGCATCCCAAAGGAGAGGACATGATGTTGAGATGAACTATATAGCTACAAGAGGTAGGGGATGTGTTTGGTAGAAACCAAGTCATATGCAAACAAAGTGGTTAGTAACATGTGTTAGTAGAAAAATTATCAAGCATGAAATAAAATAAACTGTAACAAGTAAGTGTTCAACCAAAGTGGACTGTGAAAATCAAGTTTTAAACACGGGACATCACTCATAATGTCATAATACAATCATGGCCAAAGTGACCAAAAGCATACACTAAGCATACAAGACATAGGGCATAGCCCGTAAACAATGGCATACAATGGAAGACAAGATCAAAAAAAATATGTCAGATAACCATGGTGGCCTATAGTCCTGCAAAGAAAATACTACACATGAAGCACCTATTAGCATGTTACAAAGATAAATAGTATGTCAAGGTATAAGTGTATCAATGGAAAGTAATGTGATAGAAAGTAAAAGTATTAAATGATGTAACCATAACACCTGTAATGTGTTAGAGTAATAAAAGTAGATGCCCCTAAGAGCCTTGGTGGGACTGGTAAAAGGTACATTTCCAAAAATCATTGTAGCATGTAAGAACCTATAAGAGATTTACATTCACCACTAAATACCAATTGAATGTGCATGTGTATTTATAGAATGATAATGACATACTAAGAATCTTGTCTAGCATGGAAAACAAAGTGTAACATGTAAATAGAATAAGCTAGCAAGAGTAGATGTAACCAAGATATACAAATTTAGTATGAGTATGATGGAATGGAACGCAAAGTGTGAAAATGCTAGGAGCAGCATGCCCCACAGTGGATGTGTATGAGATGAGGTTCATTTATAGGAACCCTCAAAAGTCAAGAATGGACCATAGAATAAGAGTGTGTCAATGGTTAATGCGTGCGAATAGATGCTAGAAATATGTATCATGAAGCACATAGCATGACTTGTGTGAATGACGTGAGGTTCATTTTAGAACTAGACCCTCAACAATTGAGTATGAACCATGGAACTAGATTGCATCATAGGGTAATGACGATACAATGCGTGTATTAAAGGGTATGAGAGTATGTAAAAGTGATGAGGCACAGAGCACAAAGTGTGGAAGCAGTCAATAAAGAAAATTGAAAGTGGTTAGAGGGGGGGAAGAAAGTGTGATTCCACCAAGTGCGTAAGTGAGAGAAATCTATCCAATGACAAGGAAGGTAAAGGTCCCTCCTCCCGATGTCTGAGGAGATAAAGGTGTTTGACAATGCTCTAAGATCGGTAGTGTAGGAGGGTAATTATGTGTTTGTGAAGGAGACCTATGTGGTGCAGGAAGAGGTGACCACCTCTATGAAGGGGATGCATGAGTAGGGGACTTAGGCCGATGAGGTGGACTAATGCAATGATGAGGATGACAAGGTCATGAAGTAGGTCGTGTACGAATAGGAAAACTAGGTACAGAATGTGATTTAGAATTGATAGGCACATGAGGTCTAGATAATGTGACTAGCATATAGATATCATCAAAAGGAGGTTGAGGAAATGGTGTACATGATAGAATTCCTTTGAGAATGAAAACTTTCTTATTTTGAATGAAATTGAGACATAAATGATTCATATAAGGGATGGCTTGGGTGGCACAGAGCCAAGAGATACCTAAGACCAGATCATAGCCTTTGATTAAAGATTTCATAATGAATGACACAAGCATGGTAAGAGGGACAACAATAAAAATAAACCTGATGTAGCCAAAAGATTTGGGAATTGGAAATGTGATATTAGACAGAGGACATTTGATAGCTAGGAGGAGTGTAATGGAGCACATGTTCATAGGATTTGTTGGATAGATCAGAGTATTATTGACAGTATATGAACCAATAAAAGCATTGATGTGTAAGGAATCAGAAGTAAATGTAGCATGATAATCGTGATCTAAGAATGTAATGACCTGTGGTGATGCATGAGTAGACGCAACAAGGAAGTCAAGTTTCCCCAATGAAGGAGGAGGCACAACTCAACATGTATTATTAGCAAAAGAATCAGGAGCTTGCAAGTCATGCTTGGGAAAATGGCCATTAAATATTTTTAGCTTTTTAATATCAATGACCAGTTGAGAAGTAGATGGTTGAGGGCTCTTAAGTGAATTATTGTCAATAAGATCCTAAATGATATGCTTGAGTTTGAAACAACGATCAGTAGTATTCCCAACACATTGATGATAATCACATATTGCATTTTCATCATAATTGCGGCCATTGGGGTGAGAAGGATCAAGATTGAGAAATGGTGACAAAGTGATAAGGTTTCTTTCGATGAGTTGAGGCAATAGAAACTGGAGTGCATAGGGTAATTTGGTGAAAGTGCACTTTGGAGGTTACCATTGAATATTTTCAGGTGGAGAGACAACATTAAAAGTTTCCTTTACTTCGGTGGGTTTAGGAGATGGCTTGAATGTTGATTTAGTTTAAAATATATTAGAAGGAGATGATAAAGCATCGTGATATTTTAATTTTCCCATAGATATGAGTTTGGCCTTGCGCATTTTGAGTGTTATGACATAATTGATCATTTGAAGGAGATGTCTCAAAGATAACACTCTCCTAAATTGGTTGTAAGAGGCTTTAAAAAAAAGATCTTGCAATTTAGAATCATTAATGACATTTGTCATCTTAGATAGGTTGTTCTTTTAACGCAAAACATAGTCAACTAGATGTTCATTATATCTTCGCTTGATTTGAGCAAGTTGTGCATAAGAGATCTCGGGGTACCGATATTGATGGAAAAGTGAGCAAGAAAATCATTGGCTAAATGCATAAATTTAATTACCGAATAAACATGTAGATCATAAAACCAATGCATGACATAATCTTGAAGACTTGTAGAAAATAGCTTAGTTAGTAATGTATGATCATCCACATAGGCAATATGTGCCACATGAAAATATCAGAGATGCTCCTGAGGGTCAACATGGCCATTGAAGGTGGGTAGAATAGGGTTGATAAAGTTAGGGAGGGAGTGGATAAGTAGAAATGGTGGGTGCGAAAGGGGTATGGAGTAATGAGGAATCAAGAGATGGAGAGGAGTGTAAAGTAGCTTGTTATAACTAACAGATTTAAACTTGTAGGTCCTGGTATAAGGAAGCTAGGTCTTGAGCGCTAGAAGAGGAGAATTGTCATGTGTGAGAAATAAGAGGTGGATTGAAATGGTTAGTAAGTAGTATGAATGGAAATGGGAATAGTAGAGGTAGGTGGAATGACATAAGAGAGATGTTGTGTTGTAATAGGAATGGAAGCAATATTGGAGGCGAGACGGTTGAGCTTAGCTAGGTTGGTGGCTTCCTCACAAGCAACGAATAAAATAATATCTAAGTCTTGTGGATGTTCAACAATATGATCTTGGAGATCATGAAGGTCTTCATCAGTAAAGGGGTCATAGGTGTCAACCATGGTAAAAAGATGACAATATGCCTAAAAACAAGGTTGGGTTTGAGTGATGGGTTTCACCAATGATTTAATTTAATTTTACTTAATTCTAATTACAAAGTAACTACTATAAATAAATAATGTATAAACTCTAAAATACAGTGTGACACAAGTAAAATAACATACAAAGTATGAAACCCTAAGCAAAGAAGAGAGATCAGAGTACTTAGTTGATTTCTAAGTGAACAGGAAGTGATTTGGGAAGGTACAAGTGTTATATAGACTGGAAACAACATCGTAAATGCTTAATGTAAAATATGAAACCTGAGAATAATGTCAGATAGGGGCGCCCACGGCAGGACAAAGGTACCTAGGCACTGATGACCAAATCTAGGCGTTGATGACTGTGCAGGAGCTCAGAATCTGGTTTATGTTGTGTCGCAAGGTCTTCATTGTTGATCACCTGATATTCGCAGTATGATTATGAAGGTACTTGTAACCTATAAAAGAGAAGTTCACCTACACAAATCCACAAACTGCATCAAACCTAAAAAGGAAAATGATGAATGGGGAGTCATACTGACCCCGACAGTCACCTAAGAGTGAACATATGACTGAGTGATGCACTACATCTTAAAATCCATGTAGTTCCTGTGTTGTGTGGAGATTGTTCCCTAGTATGCCCTTGTGCAAGTTGCACTTGATATCGAGTTGTATCTAGAATGTAGCAATGTAGTAGAATGTGTGCATGGAATAGAATGAACTTCCCCTTCCTATGCAATGTATGTAGAGTTGATGAAGCCCTTATCCCTTGAATGGATGCTAGATGGATGCCTTTGGAGTTCTTTACTGCCTTTAGAATGCAAGCTTAGGTGATGATGATAATGCTTAGTGCTTGGCCCTTGATTTTGAACACATAACTATGTACTTATATGATTCCCTTGTTTGAATTTCATAATTGATAACTAGAAGGTTGAGCCATAAGTGAAAAATATTCCCAAAAGATAAAAGAGACCCAAAAGGAGTGAGTACGATAAAAAAAATGGTTAGGGGAACCTAGGAGGGATAGGAGTGCCTGAGCACTGGTGTCTGAAGCCATGAAAGATAAACAAGTAAAGTTTGACTAAGATGTAGGGTGTGTAACACTAAATAGAAAACATGAGACAAATAAAAGAGGCAAAAGATAGTTTTCAACCACTAATTTTCTTGCTTAAGAATCATATAAATGCTAGCATGCTTTTAAGACCTAGAAATGTACCCAAGTGTGTGATTTTGTATCTATAATGTGTTTTGATTTGTTATGCATTATAAGGAATTTCATGAGTGTATATATTTGAGCATTTGTTTCCTTTGAGAGTTATGAGGTTTGTAAAATCTAATTTTGACACATCTAACACTCCTACAAATTTCAATAAACAATCCAAAAGGCCCTAAAACCTAAACAATGACTATATTCTTTGCTAAAATAGACATCTATTGTAGAATTTAAATGCTAAAAGCTTTAGGATGAATGCTGAAATCTTTAAAATTACCTATGTACTGACCAAATTAGATTATAAAAAAATATCTCCTAAATTGAGACTCATGGATTTGTGAGACTAGTTCCATAAGGTGCAGAGTGACCCGAATTTCTTATATTTACTAAAATAAATTTAAAGTATAAATTCTTATACTTAAACATTTATTTTTGTAAATATAAGTTTGCCACAAACACATATAATGTTTATACTCTAAAGAACAAGTACATGTTTTAACGCGTACCCACAAACATATATAATGCCTATACTCTAAGGAACACATACACATTTTAACGTGTACACGTTTCCTTTATTATGCACCAAGAACAAGATTTTGCAGGCTTGGAATTGCTTTGGTTTCTCAAACCCGTGCCTTGGACCTATAACAACACAACAACCTGCGTGTTTTTAACAAAATATGCAAAAAAACACCTTCCACCATGCTAAATCCTACAAAAATGTTTGATATATTTCTTAAAAATTTACCTACAACGTCAAGAAAACTATCCTCTTTCTAAATATATTTTGACTATTCTAAGGTTTCCATTTGTATTTATTTCAAACTATGTCTTTTGTACCTTTATTTTTAGTGATTACAAAGGCTTATCTTTTGTCATGTATCTTTGAAAAAAAATATATACAATCCCAAACCAAGACTAATTCTATACATATTAAAAAAAATAAATCTAATTTTTGATATTTTTGAGGTAGTTAGGGGGGCACGGCAGGCTATCTGTTAATTTTTTAATTTTCAAAATCTTTGTACTTGAAAAATCATAAAAAAATAAATTACCCACTTAAAAAATCTTTAAAAAATTATATCCCAAACTCGATGCTCATATCTATCTTTCTACGAAAGGGTTTTCAAAAATACTAAATAGTGCTTAAAAAATGGGGGGGGGGGGGGAGGGGGGGGGGGCGCACGACCGGATGTCTACAATTTTTTTTTTACAAAAACAGGAGCACCTATTGACATTTTAGATATTTAACCCACTTATGCTTAACCATTTTAAAAAAATAGTAGTTTAGAAACTAAACTCGAAATGCTACAATTCATGATCTTATAACATCTTCAAATTTTGAGTAACTATCTCAAATAACTCGTACAAGTTGAAGTTTTTTATTTTTCTGAAAAAAGTGTCCAATTAAGACCCCCTTTTGGCCCCCCATTTTGATGCACTTACCCACCTATGTTGGTAGAATCCTTCCCCAACGTGTTCTCTAAGAAACAAACATCTAGATAAGGCATACATTGGAGAGAAAATTGGACCTATGCAGAGCATAGAAATGACTAGGAGACGTGTGGAATTTTTTTGAATCAAATTGGAACAACACAAGTTCAAACCCCAACTTCATTCATCAAATTTTCTACAAATTTTTAAGAGAATAACTCGAACAACTAGCCTATGATCTCATGTAGCAGTCTGAGAGCATGAAAATCATGCCTTGAGATGTTAGCAACATTACAAGTAACCATAGAGACATGCAACATTCGAGATAACCAAAGTCAAGCCCACGAGAGCACCGATATCTACTTTGCACTGCTAAAAAGTATCCAAAACTTACAATTCGAGGATATAATGAACTGAGTCTTGTTCGATGTCTAGATGGAGAAGAGTTGTGCAAAGCTTATAGAAGGCTACAATGTAGATGACGAATGTGAGATAAAATTCCCTTAGGCACGTCCGCATTGTACCACACGAGAATTCCAAGATCACCTCTTCATCCACGATTTTTGAAAAATGAGAGCACACCTATCACAGAGGTTCAAAGAAATATAGACGATGTCCTTGCCACAAGAAGCTGAACGGACATGTCAGGCACTCAACAAAATTGTGAATCCAAAGAAGATGATGATGATTTGGGTGTACATTTGTAAAAACAATGTAATAAGTGGGGAATGTTAGCATAAAATTGACAAGTATTACATTGTCTAATCAGTTATTGATTGGTTTCCTCCACGTAGGCATTATGTTATGTAACCAATGCATCTCCTCCATGTATTTATTCATTTTTTACATTGTAATATATCATTCAAACATTTTTTCACTCTCTTGATTTGTTAACAATGACAAACCCAAATATTTTCAGCTTTGGCATCCTTATCACTTATCAAAGAAAAAGATAATAATAATTCCCCTTACACAGGGGTAGATGTTTATCCTGCCTTCAAGAAGAGGAAGCCATTGCTTTGTGATCCATTCATGGAGCACTAGAAGAGTGGGAAAAATTCCACAAAATCTGCATATTAAGGCATGTTCCTGATAAAAGACTTAATATTCAATCACAACATCACCGAAAGTAACATAAGGAGTGTTGGTTGTAGGTGTTATGGGTTTGATGGGCATACATCCATCCCCCCCTAAACCACCTCCCTAAAAGATCTATTAACAGAGCATACAAATTTTTCTTCCCGTGTCATCCTAAAAGAGCAGCCACCCTTGGTCCCCAATGTCTACCCTGCTCCATGACCATGAACAATAGATAGGCTCTTGTCAAGAGAATGGTGTTTGGAAACCCTGTAGCCGCCAATATCATCCCCTGCCTCCCAACTGCCACCACCATTTCTGCTAATAGTGCCACATCTAGTAATGATCTACATCCCTTGCGACCTATCATATTTTCCATTGATCTTTCTTTCAGATGTGTAGAATGCATGTTTTCCAATGATGTCTTCATTGTCCCATGCATCTTTATCTTCTCCATCGACTTGAACCAATCTTTCATTTCCGTCACCTTCAAAAAAATTGGTCACATGGGGGAAAGAGGGGAAGTATCAGGGGAACAAGTAATGTTTCTATGGCTACTGCACCACCACCATCCACTGTTGTGTCACTAACACCTGGGCCCCTATCCTTGTTGCCATGTAGATCAATGTTTCCCCTACAAAAAAAACATCTCCCCCATTGCCACATTTAGGGTTAGGGTTCGTCGAGGGACTCATAGAAATTCCCTCTGAGGGACTCATAACACAATTATTAACATTGTAATTCATGTGAAATTTAATATTTTTATCATTAATCACAACCCAAAAGGGCCCTCTTAGTTCATAGGCACCATAAGAATTTATTAGTATAGGGGGAAAGGTTAATGCAATACACTGATTTTGCACTCTCACCCATTAGTATATTTCCCCACTCTTAAATATTTTGGAGTTTTTTTCTTTTAAATCACCATTATCTCATAATTATCACCAATGTTGAATTAACCTAACTACAAGCCATCTAGCCTCTTTCGCCATTATGTTATCTTTATACACGTGTTATTCTTTACTAATCATTAATGTTGAATGTAATCCATGGCTTTCAGAAAAGTGTTTGAAGCCTATTTTACTTTATAAATTATTCTTATCTTACAATTACTATAATTGTGGGATAAACTCAATAAGGTATTTACGTTTAGTTAAAGGCTTTTATGAGTAATTTTATTTGATTATGTTTTTTCTTCCACAAAAATTCATTCAAGTGATTACGTTTTTTTTCCCTTTTTATTATTTTTTTAGTAGTCACAATGTAAGAGGAGTCCTACTAAACACATAAGCACCAAAATAATTTGTACCTATGCTTCGGATTTCTCATCCTCAAGCCTCTTTGATTCACACAACATATGCTAATAGGTTATAAAGTGCTTAAGGATAAAAACAAAATAGAAAACCAAATGCATTTAAATGTGGAAGTCTTTTACAAAAGAGGATAACTTCTATCTAGTGACAATGAAGAGAGAATAGTGTAAAAATTTACAATACCTAGTAAGGCCATGAATAAAAAAGGGGGAGGAAATATATTAATTTATTTTCCTATATAAACACATAAGCACCAAAATAATTTGTACCTATGCTTCGGATTTCTCATCCTAAAGCCTCTTTGATTCACACAACATATGCTAATACGTTATAGAATGTCCAAGGATAGAAACAAAATAGAAAACCAAATGCATTTAAATGTGGAAGTCTTTTACAAAAGAGGATAACTTCTATCTAGTGGTAATGAAGAGAGAATAGTGCAAAATTTTACAATACCTAGTAAGACCATGAATAAAAAAGGGGGAGGAAATATATTAATTTATTTTCCTATACTAGAATAAGATACACATGTGTATGAGATATACAAGTTACAAATGTGTATAAGATATGTTAGCCTAAACCTTCACTATGGTTTATGTTGGCATATGTTCCCCACTTAATATTAAGGAGGAGTGTTAGAACGTAATTTTTTTTTTTATGGATAAACAATTTTGACCGAAGCTATGAACCGGAGGGTTGCCTGGGACCCCACCCATTACTGCCAATGTCTAGAGACAAGATATTACAATTAATCCAACCCAAATCGTGACCAGTCAGCCCGCACCGACGATGCAATTTCTGCCACCACTGCTTTTAGAGCTACTAGCCGCTGCGAACGCCAATGCCAACGATGCAAAGACCGCAATCACCGAGAATAGCCACTAGCCGTAACCATCGGTGATGCAACAACTACCACCACCAGATAACCACCCTGAAGGGATCGCGCACAACGGGATTTGAACCTAGGTGGATCCGGACACAACGGTCCATCTAAACCGATCCACCCAAACCCCATTGGCATGTTAGAATGTAATATTAAGTGCTGATAAACCTTAGTTTATAATTAAATAATTAGGAATATTTATATTCTTAATTATTTAATATATACTAGGTTGTTTATGTTTAATTTATTATTTTTAATCAATATTTAAATCGGGGGTGCTTTGTAAAAAAGACGCAACCCGTCACTTAATGGTTCATGACCCATGGGATCAAACAAATAAGATCATGTGGCATGATCAATTAATTCACTACGTGGATATTTGGAGAGAAGTGAGGAGGGAGATCTGGATTATAAAATATGTTTCTCGGTTAAATGGAGTAATCTCTTTCACTTTCACCATGTTTTTTTACCCCTGGGGGGTTTTCCACGTAAATCTGTGTCACTCTATAAAAATTATTTATTGCATGGTTTAAATGTTTTCATTAATGTTTGGTGTGATATATTATTTTAATTTGGTTAATTAATTCCTCGGTCCTAACACTTATAACCCCATTTCATCTCATTTATCCTTTGTATCCTCTTGAAATACCAAATAGGTTTTATGCCTAGTATTTAAGTGAAATATGCCATCTGTTGAGTCCTTATGCATTGTAATTCATTCTTGTTGTGTCATCCACCTGGGGTTAAAATTTGATGGCTACATATACAGGTTAAAAAAAATTTAGGTGACAGTAAATTTTCAATATTGTCATTCGAAAAAGTATAACAATGTTATTTCTACACTACTAATAAGATATATAAAAGACCAATCTCCTTATTTAACTTTGAAATATAAATTTATATAGTTTGTATATAAATCTATATAAAAACTTATGGTCATATTTTGAATATGCAAATCATATGTTACGTCATTAATCCTAGGTCATATATTGGGATATGGATAACCAACCTATGACTAACATAATCTCTTATCATGTCACAACATATTTATTTATGCTTAGTGGATTGGCCTTAGGGTGTTGGATAATATAGTAGGGTATATATAAAAGTTAGAGAGTATGATATCAACATCATATAGAGAGCACTTGAGTCTTATTGTATGGTTTGAATGTTGCCCCCTCAAAGTGGCTAAATCATTCTACTTGCATCTTGTGATCATTTCTCTATATTGTGGTGTTACTTGGTGATATATTATTGCTGATATTTAGATCTAATTAAGTAATTTCATTATAAGTGGTATCAAAGCTACGATCTTGGTCAAAATTAGGTCAAAACCCTATTTTTTGGTTCGGCCATATCTTGTGAACAATTTTGAATATCTCAACCAACATTTTATAAAAGTGGAGACACATATCAAGTAAGATTCTCATGGAAAATTTCAGGAGTTTTCGATCCATTTCTTAAAAATTATCGTTATTTAGGAGTTTTCCTAAATTCGCTCCACAAACCAGATTTTTTAGAAATTTTCAAAGTTATTTACATTTTCGGAAAGCTCTAATAAAATAGGGGGTTTATTGTCTGTATTTTATGAATTAAGGCCGAAATAATTCATAAATTAGACACTTAAATCTTGATTAAACGATTTCATTCTTGAAACCCTAATTTTTGTGTATCATGGGGATAATATTCTATGGAAAGGGTGAGGTGGATGCTAGAGAATGGTGGGTCGAATTTAAGAAGATTTATTTTTCATCTAAATGGACATGGTTTTGGTTTTTATTTTGGCTTGATGGTCATGCAAAGAGGTGGGTATCTTAATTGACATCAAGAGTGTTCAGATTGGTCTTGGGAGGAAATGGAACAAGTTTTCTTGGCTAGGTGGAATAAAAAAGTAGGGGTAGAAGAAGAATAAGGAGAAGGAAGAGGAGGAGGGGGAGGAGAGGAAGATGAGGAAGAAGGAGAAGAATACGAAGAGGGAGAAGAAGAAAAATAAGGAGAAGGAGAAGGAGAAAGGGAAGAGGAAGACAAAGAGGAAGAAGAAGGAGAGGAAGATGATCAATTTGAAGAAAAAATAGAGGATACGAGTTCAAATATTGTGGCTCTAAAGAGGGAAGCTTCAATATTTTCAATTTAAGAGTGCACCCATCAAAAAAATAATATAAAGGAAGTTCAAGTGGATGGTAAGATTAATTTTTACATAATTGAATCTCTCTCATCTCAAAGAGAGTTTTCCACTTTCACATACTGAACACATTTTTGGATTTTGGAATGTTGTTGCAGTTTCAGCCTAGATAGAGTTACCTCTGTTAGATAAAGAAGGCCAAATAATTTTGGAACATGAGGAAATTCTTAGATGCACATTAAGAGGGTGAAGAGGAGAGTAATTATTGAGTATCTAATCAAGTGGAAGAATCAAGACAATGCAACTGCAACATGGGAGGAGGAATATTTCTTGTACCAACATCCACAGATCATCAACATTGAGGACTACACTTATATGAAAAAGCCTCCAAAATTTTCCAACATATGGGACAATGTTTCTTTGAAGAGTAGGGGCATATTATGCCCTTAACACTAGGTCATTTATCAGGATATGGATAGTCGACCTATGGATAGCATAATCTCTTATTATGCCATATCATATTTATTTATGCTTAGTGAGTTGGTCTTAGGGCTTTGGATAGTATAGTAGTGTATATATAGGAGTTAGAGAGTAGGATATTAGCATCATATTGAGCACTTGAGTCTTATTGTATGGTTTTAAGGTTGCCCCCTTGAAGTGGCCAAGTCAGTCTATTTGCATCTTGTGATCATTTCTCTATATTTTGGTGTTGCTTGGTGATATATTGTTGTTGATATTCAAATCTATCTAAGTAATTTCATTACATCATACATGACATTTATTTTAAAAATTACAAATATTTTACGGCCAAAACCATGAAGAATGCATAAATGACTGTCAACATTAACCCATGTGTCCACCAACAACTCCACATAATAACCATGGCAATATTGACGATAATTCCATTAATGTTGACAATTAGAGAAGGGTTATGAGGGCAATACATTAGTTAGTGAAATGGGCATGTATTGTACCCAATACCCAGGGCACCAAGTTGTTGATTTCCCCACCCACATGTAGGGAAGAAGCTTCCCTCCATTTGCAGATGACGGTAAAATGGTGGCTTACAAGAATTAGCACAAAAGCCTTCTACAAGAATTCATTCTTTGAAATAATAGAGCTAGTTTTCATGTCTCACATAAATTTATCTTTTATCTATCTTGGAGATTAAATTTGATATAATGGGCTCTAAACTAATGTAGAATGTGTATAAGTGTAAAAACAATGTGTTTTCTATATTAGCCAAATAACAATAGGAAATGTTACTAATCTATCATTGAAATCTACTTTACATCTTTAAATATGATAAATTAAACAATTACTAAGAACTATAGAAGCATTTGAATCATGAGTTGATAATTTATAAGTGAAATATTTCCCTCCATGCCCATATTGATGCATGTTTATTAGTTCTAAACTTTTAAAATATATTATTACCATGACATTGTGATCTCATAATTAAATGGAGATTTTGTATTATATTCATTGAAAGATTTTAATTAAGAAATAGACAAATGTTCTAATGTGGATACGAGTATACTTACGTTATGGGAACAAGATTATCTTTTAGGACTAAACTGATCAGTATATTATTAAAATTAAGAGGGATGAATCGTACCTTGACTGCATTAGTTTGCATTTCTTGAAATAATGTGTTGTACAACAATTCAAATATTTTGTAAATGATCATATTGTGTAAATGAAAAAAACAAAGAAAACTCTTTCTAGAAATCATGTAATCCTTGTTGGCACCAAAATTGATTCCATTTCATTTTTTGGAGGCTTTGTGACTAAAATTAAGCATTTTAACACTTTTTATGGTGATTGATAGGGATTTCTAAGATCCCTTATAATTTAAACTCATCAAAAACACTTGCCGCCCTTTTATTTGGTTGTATTCAAGTTGATACACAAAAAAATATCCAATTTTGAAGAGTTTTAGGCCTCAAGATAAGTAGTTGATGGTTAATTGATCAACTTCTTTTGTTAGTAAGACCGTCAAATTTAATTTGGGCATCTAAAATTTTTGGCAGGGTTAAACAATGCACCAATCAAATTCAAGTCTCTTTGTGGACATGCATTTTTATCAGTGTTTGACAAAGGTTTGAGGCGAGCCAAAAATACTTGAGTCACATGAGGAGCAAGTTCGCCAGTGGGTTACAAATTTCACCCATCGATGCAAGTAAATAAAGCCAAAAGAGGAGAAGGAACTAACAAGTGACAAATGTCAATGATCAGTGCGATAAGGAGACATGCAGACTAATTTAGTAATGACCCATGAAGGGAAATGACATTGATGAATACCATGTGTGGACCATCAGTGGCCTAGGCATATGTCCCAATCTTAAAGCCTCATGGTGAACGATTATGCCAATTGAGCCCACATGTCTCAAATCAGAAAGAGATAAAGGTTTAAGAGGAGATAAGTGGCTTAAATAGGTTAGGGGTAGAGTTTGGTAAACTATCTTAAATTTGACAGCCAAATTATAAAGATAAATTAGCTCAAGGATGTCAAACTGGGAGACTCCATTAAAATGACTAGAGGCTAAGGTTTTTTGCTCATAAATTTTGACGCAGAGCTCTAATAAAGGAAAGATATGTACCGTTGGAAAGCTGGTGGAGAGGGATACTTGTCGGTTCTATTATTAAAGAGAATGGTGGAGAGATTTGGGATATTTTAGTGATAGAATTTGGGGTGCTTTTAGATGGTTCTCTTGATCATTTTGGCTCCCAATCACCTTTTGGTGCTTCAAAATTGTTCCTCTCACTTGTACAGATGTTCACTTGACAACATATTCTCTTCATGGCCCACAAGAATTTGTGGAAGAGCTTTAAGTATTAAAGATCAAAGAGATAAAGCTATCACAATGATCTAAAAGTGAAATATTAGTTTGACTGAAAAATGACATTCTCTTGCTTATCCACTCTCTTGATTCCAAGGGTGTAAATGTATTCTTCATCATGGATCCCCATTTATGTTTTCCATTTGATCACTTTTTGTGTCAAATTTGGCTTATCTCTAGGTAAAAATTATGTTTCTTCTATGTTAATGAGATAATGTGATCCAAACATACTCCTATCTCTTCTCTCATTGGTGGATGGTATGTTGTCATCTAGAGTTGACAATTGGTCTTTCTTTAGCATTTGATTGCTTCTTGAGAGAATATGTTGAGTACCTTTACTTTACTTTTTTTAAAGTTTCTTCATACTCATCTTTTGGCTATTGAGAAAACTTGGTTATCCTAATTGAGCATTATGTTTTCCAGTCTTTCTGAGCAATTGAATAGTGATAATATTTCCTAGTTCAAAGATAAAAAATTATATGATGTTGAGAAAGTGTTATGGTTATGTTAAGTAAGCTTTGAAAGTGCAAATAATTGTTTGATTATTAAGTTCTTGTTAGTGTTGTGTAGACATTTATAAGTGCTAAATTATAAAAATCCTCGCATGTTCTTCACTTCTCCATGCCTTTTGCAGTAGCTTTAATATTAGTGTGTTGTCATTTTATGATATCTTGTTTTGATGAGTATGAAAGGTATATGCAAGACCATTTCATTACATGTCTAAATTAATGGTGGATGTGCAACAATTGTGTAAATTGTTATTTTATTTTGGTAACCATTAGCTCACTTGATCTAAATTCTAGCAACTCTTTGCCCAATTGGTTCAGTTGCTGGTATTAATTCATCGAATCACTTTCTTGTGTTGAAATTCTCATTCACCTCCATACCTTACTGAAATATCACTATATATTTGCAAATCCTTCAAGATTTCAGCCATTAAAACTCTGGATTCATGTTTATAAGCATTCATTTGAATATTTCATTGGTCTTGAGAGAAATTAACTTATAAATTATGGATATCTTTTTCATTATCATCCATTTGAGTGCAACCTTTTCCTAGTTTCAAGTAGCTTTATGATTTTCCTACTAGTGAAAACTAATTTGGTGGGAATTCATAGCGGTTGGGCTGCTTGGGTGGGTCTATTGGTGTTATATTTTCATTATCCATGTCATTTGACATCATTTGGGTTGTTAAAGGGTATCTCCCCTGGGTATCATAGAGCATAAGAGTAGGAGGTTAACTACCCTCCCATTTATTGATCTTAATTATGTCATTATAGGTGAAGGACAAACTCATTATAATGACCTATATTGTTGTCTTCACTCATTTTAACCTTGGTACATATTTATGAGCTAACAAATTGGCACCATTGCTAGGGAGATGCTTTAATTTGGCTCCATTTCATCACTATTTTCATTATTCTAGCGTATTTGTGCCACATATAATTGTTTCTCATAGTTTATCAACAAAATTAGTTCTATTTATGAAAATTGTGGAGTCATTTGTGATCTTTGTGGCTTTAATCATTGTATTTTGAAACTTAACAAAATAAACCATGTTTTTTTTTATTAAGGGAAAATAGTTTTGAAGGGACTATACCCTGTATACAAAAGGGCTCAAAAGCTAGATACCAGAAGCTTGGTTTTGTGGGAGAAACTTTAAACCCAATAGAAGGGCATAACAACCAACCTCAGAGGGCTCATCAGCCAGATAAAGCAACATATTAATAGAAAGGATCCAGTCGTACAATGATCCAAAAAGCAGCAAAAGAGATACAATAAAAAAAACAAACAATAGATATCTATCATAGAATATCTCCGCCAAAAAATAGCTCCAGATCCGCCAGTCATCAACAACTTCGCATGGATCCAGTAAAAAAGAAACCATGTTATATTGTTAATATTTTTGCAAATACTTTAGGTTTGAAGTTTGTATGTGTCTTTTAAGTATACCTTCATGGTTTTGGTGACTCCATTGTGGTTTAAGACCAATTAGCCCAAGTACTTATCAAATATTTGTTAATTTGTTGTCCCTTGATCTCGTGTTGCTCATTGTGACTTAAAATTTATAAATTTGAATGGAATACAATTTTATTTCAAGGTAGATTCATCAAAGAAGCATTCAAAAATCCCACCAAATAAAATAGCTTTAATAATCAAGGAGAAGAGGATTTGGATGCTTGTGCAAGGGAGATGTATTTCTCATAATTAATTTTTTTGAGCATACTCTTGAATTACTTTTTTTCTATTTTGAAGTATGGAGAAAAAATCTTAATTGAGAAATTGTGATTTTTCTTTTGACTTCTTTGAACCACTAAGTGAAAATACCACTTATAGAGTGTGCTCTCTTTTTAATTGTATAATCACTAGTAAAGTTCCCGCCTCTGGGAAAGTTCATAATATTTTCTCTTCACCTCTGCTTAAAGGAAAAGAAGTGTCTCAATCCCAACCATCATTTAGAGATTTTGTTACCTTTGATTTCCCTAAGTCAATTAGTAGCACTCCAAGAGAGTTAAAGGAAGAACCAAAACAAGATCCTAATATCCACATCGTTGTTCATGATACTCCATCTCTTAATCATCCTCTAGATCCAAATCAATCCCTCATAGATCACAATATGGCTGGAAATAACAAAGATATGTATGCTTTTGGATGTGTTAGAGTTCCTCGCCCACTATTAAGAGATAGTAGGTTCATACATATTTATCATTAATGCAAGGCTATCTTAATGAGGCCCTTGTTGAAATCATAAGGATATTACCTAAATTTCAAGGAAACATTGGCACCCTAGGTGATCAACATCTTAGAGTTTTTAATAACTTTATGGATGGCTATGCCATTATTTATGAAGATGTTGTTATTAAGTTATTAATTCATACTTCAGAAAAAATTGATAGAGACTAGTTTGACAATTTGCTTGATGGTAGTAGAGACTTTTGGAATGAGATGAAGAGAAATTTTAAGTTGCGATTTGATGAAAGAATAGAACCTAGATTTCTCATGAGTGAGTTTGAGAACATCAAGAAACATCCTAATGATAGTGTATATGACTTTAATGCTAGATTTACTAAAGTCATGATGAAATTACTTGAAAATTTCAAACCTATTGAAGCAGCCCACCTTATTAAGTGGTTTAAAGAGAAGACATAATAGGATGTTGAGCAAGTGTTATGGTTCTAAAAATAAGTTTTGAAAGTGTAAACCATTGTTTGGTTATTAAGCGTTTATTATTGTGTAAACATTTATAAGTGTTTAATTATTAAAATGCTTGCATGTTCTCACTTCTCCATGCCTTCTATAGTAGCTTTAATATTAGTGTGCAGTCATTTTATGATATCCTATTCTGACGAGTAATGAAAGGTGCATGTAGGATCATTTCATTATTTTTCTGAATTGATGGTGGATATGTAACGATTATGTCAAATGTTTTCTTTTGGTTATGATTAAATCACTTGATCTAAATTCTTGTAACTCCTTGCCCAATGGATTTAGTCCCTATTCTTAGTTCATATGATTGATTTATTGTGTTGATATTTCCATTCACCTCCATAAATTACTGAAATCTCTCTGTATATTTGCAAATCCTTCAAGATTTTAGCTAATAAAAAATCTGAATTCATTTTTATAAGCATTCATTTGAAGATTTGGTTGGTCTTGAGAGCAATCAACTTATAAATTATGGATATATTTGTCATTATCATCTGTTTGAATGCAATATTTGCCTAGTTTCAAGTAACTTTGTGATTTTCCTTCTAGTGACAACTGATTGGGTGGGAATTCATAATGGTTTGGGTAAATTGTGTTGGTCTATTGTGTTATATTTGCATTATCCATGTCATTTGACATCATTTAGGTTGTTAAAGGGTCTCTCCCCTAGGTATCATAAAGCTTAAAGAGTAGGATCCTAGGAGGTTAACCACCCTCCCATTTGTTGACCTTAATTCTGCCATTTCAGATGAAGAAGCAACTCACTATGACGACCTATCTTTTTATCTTCACTCATTTAAACCTTAGTATAGATTTAGGAGCTAATTATCCCTTTGAAAAATTTGTTACATTATTGTTAATATTAATTAAATTTTTGATTTGTGAACCTCAAGGCTTAGACATAAACCCACACTATGAACCTATTTCAAAACATGAATGGAGAGACTCATAACCAATCCTCCTTGAAGAATTTATGTTCATGTCTATCCATTTCTTCCTCATCCTCCTGTCATTTGGCTAAGAAGATTTTTCCTTTGTAGATACTTTCTATTTCAACTTTTGCTACATTGAGACGCTTTTTCAATTGTGAGATGGATGGACTCAAATTATTAATCATCTAACACTTTATCTTACTTTTCTTCAAAAAATAAGATATTGTTCTTTTCAATCTCTCGTTATCTTCTCTCACAATACCAATATCTTAAATTCCCTCTTCTTTTTTGTTTAGAAACATGATCTCTTGTTTCTTCATAGTTCATATCATTATCATCCCTCCAACTTCCCATCAGATAAAGAATTGTCTCCACTTTCAACAGATATATAACTATTAAAGATTTTCAACAGTCCTTTGAATTTATTTATCATAACATCTTCCTCTATACAAATAATGTTATGTGATGTACCTGGCTCTGATAGTGGACTTACAAACTTGCATTCAACAACATCAACAACTACGCATTCCTCACATCTAGATAGAGTTTGTTTAGTCATTGATACACTTTGTAAAAAAAACTATCCTACAATAATTGTATTCTTCATTCTAAGGAGAATTCTCAGTTTGTAAATCTCGCATTTGAGAAGATAAAGACTCCTCTTCTTAGATTTCATCTTGCTCTGCCTCCGCATCATTCACAACCTTCTCCTGCTCAAGAGCCAATGACTTTGTGTCTTTAATTTTCTCATTGGAATTTGCTTGCAAGTAATATACAAGAGCATTTTTTGAACACAAGGGAAATCCTATTCTATTTTAGAACTCACTGAAGTTTCTCACATAGATTTTCCAACAATTTGACATCTATAGTCTTTTGTAGATTAAGAAGATTGTGAGTCAAAGTCTCGCCCAAAAGAAGTCACTCCCTATATTTCTTAAAAGGAGATTAATTAAGTTTTTTGAAAAAAAACTCAACATGTAAGTGTTCTACAATTTTTATTTTTTTACATAAAAACATCTAAATTCCATATAACTTTATAAAAAGAGTACAAAGTTGTGGAGTTTAAAGTAATTATTGGTAAAATGACCTTAATCAGGGTAAATCTTACTTGTATTCAAGAATTTATACAACTAAAGAAAAAATAACAAAAAACAAATAAACATATTAACAAAACATGGGGAATGAAAAAACACAATTGAAGTATGTAGAACTAATGAATGACGTGCTTAGAATCCTTAACATCATGTCCTTAGCCTCATTAGGTTAGTGAAAAAACAAAACAACTAAAAATTGTATGCAAATCTGTACAGTCAAAGTGTAACCTTATTTAAGGCTCAAGCCACTGCACAAATGTTCTCATGCTCTCCCATCTCAACAACAAAAAATGCACTAGAAGGGCACACAATCATTGTATCAAAACATTAAGATTGCACAATGGACAACTATTTTAGAGGAGTATGTTGTTTCTAGACTTGTGCTTCAACAATAATCATTAGGATCTTGCAAAATATAAATTAAAACAAAAGAACTTTAAATAAAAGACACCACAACTAAGCCTTTCAACAAACACATTATGTGAATATCTTGCAATCATTGTAGTCCATGAGACCACATTTCTTTCGAGCATTTCATCAAACAACTCACATGCCTACTGCATACTTCTTTTGCATACATATCTACAGGGGCACTTGCAACTACATCATCTAAAAAGAACCTTCTCTATTACGCTTTTGTGAATGTCCATTGAAATGATCAAGTTGAACACCTACAAATTGCATTTTGTGAAATAGAGTTATTGATTTGCGAGAATGCCCATGTCCTCTATAAGTTGCAAGTATGATATTCCATGAAAGTAGAAATAACTAACCACAAAATATACCTCTCCATAACAAAGGAAAAAGAGAATAAAATATCTTCTACCATATCCAATTGTCAGAAAAGTTATGGAAAAGATACTCGAAACTTAAAATTGGAAAGGCTTTGACACTATTCAATAATGAGTCCCTCAATAAAAATTGCCTATTACATAACTAGCAATTGTAAATGAGTTGCAAGTCACACCGGAGAGGGATTGAGTTTTTTATATACAATATAGTTTGGATACAAAATGAAGGTGAATTGTATTTGTATTACATTACAAGTGGGGTTTGCATATATATATGTACAACACTTAACTTATTTAATGTCGGAGATTACTAATGGATCCTAGATCCTAGTACACTATTGTGAGCATGATGGGGGAAGGAGTATGCACATGCCTTGTACGCTGTGTGCTAATTCTGTGTTGCAAAGTCTTTTCTCCTCCTCCTTGCGTGCTTTTACATTCTTTGTATATCTCATTCTTGCGTAGCGTTCAAACGTAAAAACTGGTAGGATTTGTAGATCTTTGATGGCATGAACTCTTGACATTGCTGTGAATGTTAGTCCTTGACGGTCAACATTTCCGATGTCTATTGTGGCCTTGTCAAGAGTTAGGCCTTGTGATTTGTGGATGGTGAGGCCCCAAGACATTTTTAGTGGGATTTGGCGACGATTTCCACGTGTGACAGGAGGTAGGGACAAGTGGGTTGGGTTGATTATGTCCCATGGGGGCCCTTGGTAGTGTTTAAAGTTGACAACAACAAAGGATGGGAAGTCTGGTGGTTGTGTTTCTGGGTTGTACACGACATCAGTCACTTGCCCGAGTGCACCATTAACCAGTCCTGAGCTAACCCATAAGTTAGATGTCAACATGAACTCTTGTCCAGTGCATAGGAAAACTACTGGGTCTAGTTGAGTGTCATTGATGTTTGAGTCAAAGTTATGTTTGCTTTGTTCTGCGATGCTCATTGTAATTGGTACATGTAAGGATTTTAGCATTTGTTTATTGTGCTTGCTTGCTAGGTCCTTTGTTGCAAATAGGTGCTTCTCAGTCATGAACATGGATTGCTCTGAGGTAGACATGCATGACTTTGTACGTGACATGAGAAGAGACCAATCCTTAATGGTTGCTTCTACATTTCTGATGTTGGTCAAGATTTCTCTGAATTCAAGTTGTGTCGAGTTTAATCCTTGTTGCCTAAAGTTTGTGTCCAAGGTGATCACGGTATCAAAAGCATGCCAAAGGGAGCTTCCTACTTTGTTGCCTGCATATAATGGTACATCATTGACCGGAGGGAGCTGGCCTAAGTCACCCACCAAAATCATTGAACAGTTACCGAATGCGTGGTTACTATTTTGGGGGAATGCCTCGCGAAGTCATTTGTTGATGTTGTGTAACATTGTAGGACCTATAAAGCTCATTTCATCTATGAGTATGTAATGTACGACACTCATACGCTCTTGAAAGATTGCTAGGGCTTGGCCTTCAAGAGGTTTCATGTCGGATATGGGTATTCGGAGGGAAGAATGTATAGTAGATGATTTTATATTGAATGCAGCAATACCTGTTGGGGTTAGTACAAGGAGGAAAGATTTAAATTTGCTAGTCATATTTTCAAGCCCATTTCTTATGCATTGTATGAGGTATGATTTTCCTGTACCAGTGATTCCCTGAATGATCATCTTTAATGGTGGGTGTTTCCCTTGTTGAGTTGCATGGGAAAGTACAATTGAGTATGTAAGGTGTTGTTTTGATGATAGCTACAGAGCATCTAATTGGGTAGGTGGAGTAACAAGTGGTGGTGAATTTTCAGTGTGGGCAAGGTCTATGAATTTAGGTGCACTTTTTTATAAGGCAGCAGGGATTGAATGAACCTTCCAATCGTGGTTAATGTCAAAGTCACGAAGGCCTATTATGTCTACATCATCAATTGTTGTATTGAGCGTTGGGTGCATGCGTGATATATGCTCCCATTCAAATAGTTTTGCATGCAGCGGATTAGATCCTTGCGAGTCATTGTCGTCACTACTTGTCCCAGTTGCAGTTTCTTCTAGAGTAGTGGCTCTATTAACATGTAAAGGGACGTACAAGTTTTTTAATTTTTCCCATTGGTTAGTTATTTCAGATGTAGAGATGCCAATGTCTATTTGGATATGTCGAAAGGGTTTATAAAGCAGAAGCTCTGTCCAGCAAAAATCCTCATAGTGTATCGCATCTGGGGTGGGAACATCACTGTATCGGGGGAATACGCGGACGATAGCAGGGGTTCTTCTTTGTAGCCATTGAGTAACTTTCCTTTGGCTGTTGTAGGACCAAGAACGAGCAGCTTCAAAGAGGGAGGTGTTCTCTAATTGTGAAGGGCGTTTTATGTATGCATCTATGAATGAAGGGAATTGGAATGTGTTTCCTAGGTCTGTGAGGACATGTTTGAATACCTGCTTACCGACGGATAGGGTAATACATGTTTGACTACAACTAGAAAGGGGGAGTTTTTGTAACATGTGGCATGTTTCTTGTGCACCAATGTCCCGGTCAACAATAGTTTCAGAGAAGGATTTGCTGTAGGCCACCTTTGCAGGGTGATCAACGCTAACTTCATTAGATATCCTTGTCAACATGTGATGGTAGCTTTCTGATTTCTTCTCTGCTTTGGCTGCATATTTTGCAATGTATTGTCAGACTGCATGTCGTGACACAACGGGCTGACAGTCAACATTGGCTTGCCATAGTGCTAGCATGTCTGAGTTGTGTATGTTGACCCGTGCATCATTGCGTGCAGGGGTGTACTTTTTTTTACCTGTTTCATCTAAGCCCAAGCTTGAATACTCTTGGAGTGGCCAAGGGGCTTTATATCTACATTGAAGGGTCCCATTTTTTTTTTGCAAGTAGGTTGCCTCACTACATTTTGTGTGGCGTTGCACACGGTTCAACAAGTTTTCATAGTCAGTTATTGGGTTTTCTGTAAGTATCCCGTATGTGTCTAATAAGCACGGGTCATCTTCCTGCGAATGATGTATCCCAGGTTTTCCACTCTCAGGGCCGCTTGGATTCCATGCAGTTGCTAATTGGTCGAAGTAAGTCTTTGCCACATCAAGTTCACGGGGGTTGTCCCAGTTTAGGACCTCCATGTTTGGTGCGTTTGGAAGCCATATAAATCCGTGGATATGAGCCGAGCCTTGGTGTTGCCATTCATACCTATAATTTGCACAAAGAGGATCCAACTTGGTAAATGGGGTAGGGGTGGTATTGTATTAAAATCTAAGTGGTAGTGAGCTCACTTGTACCAGTAGTCAGTGCAATGCAGTTTTTTTTGAAGCACCTCCTCGCAAAATATTGTAAATCTTTTTTCCATGTATGCAGAGACGATATGGGGGTGCATGTTCAAGTTTGGGTTTCTCCATTGCTGGCTAGTTGTTGAGGGTGGCGTCGGGGTTCCTGGCATTGCTTTGTGTAAATCTGGCCATTTAGTATCTGTTGCACTTAAAGTGAAGAAAAGTGTAGGGCTTTCTAGTTAGGTTATCATATTTGTGAGTTCATGTCTGCGCTTGCACCAAAATGATTTAGTTCCTCGCAAATTGGACCCAAAGCGCATTAGTTGCTCTGCAATGTGGGCGTCTGGCTATTGTGCAAGTTGCTGGCGTAACATCGAAACCGTGGTAGGCAAGTTGTCGCCTATATTTTTTTGGGTGAAAACAACAGATGTTGATTGGCTTATGTGGTGCAACATAATGTTGAGAATGAAGTAACGAAAGCGCGGATGGCTTCCAAATCTGTTATCATGGTAACGTAGTAGGTGCAATGTGTATTCATGCATGTGAACCCTTTTGATGTGTGCTTGGTGGAACAATGCAATCCCTGTAGGGAACAATGTTGGAAAAGCCATAGATAACAAACCCTCAGTGTCGTATTCGTTGATTGTGGATGAACCAATGTGTGGCCACTCAATTGATTGTAGTGGAGTTTGTTTTCTACCTTCGATGAAATTTGTTATTTGGTCAACTTCTGAAGTGGCTAGAGGGAGGGAGGACACAAAAGATGATGGTTGCCGCTCATGGGTATTTGGTGGGGAACTTGGGGGAAGGTCTGCTTCTGATTTTGATTCAGCATTGTCTGGGATAGTTGAATTGAAGTGTGGTAGGGAAGTAGATATATCAGTACTGTGCGGTGGTAGGGAATGCAATGCAGGGTGGTCTAGGACAACATCCTTGTAGTAAGGGTCATGAGCTATTTTGAATTGCAATGCAGCAAAAACACGAGATCTACTTACAAAGCAGTCGTAAGCTTTATTTGTTGCTCCGATTCTTCAGATGATTAAGATGTCCAAGTCTTCGACGCGCCGAGGCAAGTGTTTAGTTATGGATGAAACATCTTGGGGGAAGCATATGGTGTGGCCCCTATATTTGTATTGACCACCTACAGCGTGAGTCACCTACAATATTGGGTTGACCCTTGCTATCAACATTTCCTCAACTTGTGTAAGTGAAGATTAAACCTTAGGTTGCGAACCTGGGTCCATGTTATTCCAACTTGAGAAGCGGTGATCATCCTTTTCAACAATGCATCTGTGACAGGTATTGGCACCTTTGTAAACCCTTGTACGTAGCCCAACATATAATTCATTACAACATGAACATGTGTTTGGAGGTGGGAGGTGATCTAATCTTTGGCGGAATTGGCGTTGTGTATCTTGGAGTGAATGCATATTTGGTGAGTGATCTTCGAGTGGGTTGACATGGTTGGCTATATAGACTGGCGCCTATGTGTTCAACTTTTGTCATTTCATGGAAGCTATATGGTGGCGATGCTCATTTAGGTTGTTTTTGTTGGCTGCATACCTCAACCGAGCCTTTGCATTTTTCTCAGTCTGTGTTAGGCCTGCACAAAATGAGTTAAAAAGGTAACAGTAATTAGGTATAGAACGTAGTTAATGCATGCAAAAAAGAAAAGTTCTTTTGTTTGATTAGAGTGAAGTGTAACAATGTATGTGTAAACATCATTTTTTTGTTTAATAATATCGACAGTGTTTGCATTGCTAGTATAAAGTGACTTTTATTGCACCCGAATATGTGTATTATAAAGACATATTAAGAACACAGAGTGATATATAAATATAGGAAAACTTGAGCACAACATGCATTAATATTAAAGGTTATATAACTTATGAATGCAAAAACCTATATGCGGAGTAGGTGGTATGGTAAGTATGTATTTGTAAGTTCCTAACATTGTGTGGGTACAGTATAATATGTTTTCTGAGATAGTGCAGGATCTTTTTCATCAATACATAGTTAAGGGGATGTGAGGAATGCATCTAGTGGGGATTCCTGCATGTTGGAAGTCATGTCCTTAACTGCAGCGACAACAGTGCACTGGGCTTCTCTTCTGACTTGTAGACCTCTAGCTTCGCGGATATTGTGAACATGTAGCGGTGGAACAAAATTGGCTTAACAACAGGCCAAAACTTGTCAGGTGTTGGTGCAAGAAGTTGTAGCCCTTGTGCTGATATACCCATGATTGATGTAGCAACCTCATCAAAAGTAGTTACCTATGTTGTTGATGTGCCATCCTCAATGATGAAGTGTAATGCATATTTGTAGTCGCAATGAGAGACATCATGCTTGCATTTTTGGCAATACCAAGAGGAGTTTGCAGTTAGATCATTTTTTTCTTGCATTGCTGGTTGTTAACAATTGATGTGCATGCTGGATAGCTAAATGAGGACATATTAATGTGTATAATTGTTGCTGCGGTGGAGAAGGTGAGTGGTTTACCTAGCTGCGAGGAGGATTTTATGTTGCGATATCGGTTTTCTCAATTTTTCTGATACTTACTGAAGGGTATGCAGTTGTAGAGGTGAGCGAAGTAAACCATGCACGCAGTGCATGAGCCTCAGTTATATCAGGATCTATGAAGATTTGTGTATTAGGGCCCGTGGCTAATGTTGTTCCTTTGAAAGTTGTAGTTTTTGCTCTCTTAATTGCAAGAACTAGTCTGGTTGATGTATGTGTATCACATAGTTCACTTAGAAGTTTGCCCTCATTGTCACTAAAAGCACCCCATAACGTTGCCTCAATACATAGTGCCGAGTTATCACTAAGTAGGACTGTGCATTTGTGGTTGAAAGTACTATCACTTTTCCTTATAGTGGAGGGGGCAGTAATGGATAATGCAATAACTTGTAGGTCAATGGTGGATTTGGCGGGGGAGGAGTTGATTTCTGCTATTGTTTTGAAGCGGAAAAGATATTGTAGTATGTTTACGGATTGATTTGTACTAAGCTTTACAGAGGAGTCCAAGTCTAGGATGATGTCCCAAGGAGTTGTGGAGTTGTTGTAATCTTTTTTTGCAGTCCGCAAGGTGCCTCCTTAGATTGTGTATGTTTTACCTAGTTGTATTTGGTTGTAGTAAGAAGTTGCAACTAGGTCAAAAGAAGTCACCACTATATCTGAACTGCTTTTGTCGATAATGTTGAAGCTGAAAACCTACCCTGTGCGTTTGTCCGTGCTATAGTTGTTTAGGTAGCCTTTTTTGATGACCCTGCCTTCAATAGTCCAAAGGCTTTGGTAAGGATTTAACGATTTTATTGGCGTGAGTTGCATGCAGTCTACAGGATGACCTTCATGAGTAGTTGGCGCCAAAGTATCTGTGCGGGATGTTGGCATGTGTACAGCCAGTTGGGGAGGCACAACATTGGGGGCAATGGAGTCTGTGATGCTAGTGGTTCCTAAACAATAAAATAAAATGGAAATGAATTAGCAAATGGGGTAACGTAAAGTACGAGGGAGCATGCGCTAAACCATACAGTGGGGAAACCAAGTTATGGTCCACGTAAAGTGTTTTTTAAGAGAATAAGCACGTAAAGATATGTACAGTGGGGAAGATGTTTATATAAAACAACAGTTTCCATGCTCATTCAAAGTAAAGTACGAAACATATGTACAACAACTATAATGTATATATCGTGATAGGAAATATACAAAACTTTTGACGACGGTTTCAAAATGGAACACATACAACATATTTATTGTGGGGTAGAATAAAAGAGGTGGGCATATGTATGAGCAGTGCAAAGTCGTAGTAGGGGTGAGGTAGGGGCTAAAATTATAGAGATGCAAGATAAGCTTTGAATGCAGCTTTAATAGAGTGTTCCTCGCCGCCAGAGTAGTACTGGTCATAGCTTAGTGAACGAAGGAAAGTGTACAATGCGTCAAGCCGAAGGTACGTTGCATCTACCTTGTGCATCATGTCTAAGACAATGGTTAAATCACTATCGAGAATCATTGCTGATGGGATGAGAGACTCTGATATCCTACCAAAAATGGTTGAGCATGTAGCTACAACAGAAGTAGCCAAGGATGGACAGAAGTCGCAAGCGATGGTTGGACACTTTGTATTGAGCTTTGTTGGTGGCTGCCTGGGTTGCATATGACTGAGGGGACCCATTGAAGTTACCCAGTTCAATAGGAGGGCTCCCGATAATGGCACCAGAGGTAATATCAGATATTGTGATAATGATGGACTTCCATTTGGAGTGGCCATAATACCTGAAAAAAGCAACAACTTTGTTTAGTATAAATTTTGCTTCTATTAACAAGTACAGAAATACATATACATATATATGTCACGAATAATGGTTAGGCCAAAGACAGAACCATGATATTTAGTGAATGTCATGCAATTGAGATGGAGATGTAGTTAAAACAACATTCCAAAAGGAAAAATGATCTATACATTCCTTTCAGTTAGAGAACTGCTGAAGAATTCTAAACATTGCAAAAAACATTGGCTTGTTGAAATGAATTGCAAATACATTCATATTCATATCCATATATTTCATCCATAATTCTCTGTATGCAACTATGGAAATGTCAGACATGCTCATTGTAGTTTTCAGCAGATCTTACATAAAGATTATCAATGATCATTTGAAACCTAACCCGTGGATTGGTATTTTAGTTAATACATTCCCTGAGAAAGAATTTATCTTATTTAATGATTGTTTCCCTGCATCAGTGCCTAGTGCCCTAGTTGCAAAGATATGGAGAAGATTAAAGAGAGTTCAATATAGCCTTTGTAGTTTCATTTGATTTTGGGTATTGTTTAAAAGACATTGAAGCAAAAAGTCAGTTAAGTACTTTGGCTTCAATATTTTCGTGTTGTGCAATTTAAAAAATAGCACAAAGTTGAAGCAGCAACAAAAGAATTTGAGAAGAATAGAGCATTTGCCAAAGGAGAAGACAACAGTTTTGGAAAATAGAGCACATAAGAACAAAGTCATAAGTAATGAAATAAGATAAGTAGAAGAAAAACATAGCAGTAGTTGTTAGATCATAGTTGCAAAGATATGGAGAAGATTAAAGAGAGCTCAATATATCCTCTATAGGAAATACGTGGAAAGATTGTGCATGCAAAAATTGAAGATTACTTCTTTTGAGTTCCTATCAGTCAAGTACTCTGGCCTCTAGTAGTTTCATTGATTTGGGGTAGTGTTTAAAAGACATTGAAGCTAAAAGTCAGTTAAGTACTTTGGCTTCAATATTTCGTGTTGTGCAATTTAAAAAATAGCACAAAGCTGAAGCAACAGCAGAAGAATTTGAGAAGAATAGAGCATTTGCCAAAGGAGAAGACATCAGTTCTGGAAAATAGAGCACAAAAGAACAAAGTCATAAGCAATGAAATAAGATAAGTAGAAGAAAAACACAGCAGTAGCACACATAATGCTGACTCAAAAGATAATAAATAAAAATATGCATTTAGGCTACAAACGAAAAAAGATGTCCCATGTACACTCGCCCAAAGTTTTAGAAGTTGGCCATATCCCTTATTACTGTAGAGAATGAGATACACATAAGAATACATAGTAAATAAGCATAAATTTATTTATAAATAGGGAGAAATAATGAAAATTACACAAAATTATTTAAGAATGCATCATTACAGACTAAAGAGATACCTAAATCGAATAATATATTCATTCATTCATTTAAATGTCTATAGATTAGAAATTAATATCTTACAAGAAAGATCAACTTATCTATCAGAAATGACAGTAACCAGCACTAACTACTAACCTCCCAACAATAAAAACATTCTGATTTAGTGGTGTCCTATATGTATACAACATTTAAATGACATACATATATAATTACAACCACGTGTAGACTGAACTCGATCAGAATGGTTTGCAGCGGATGATGAGCTAATATTTCGGATGAGATTTGGCCATCATTAGATGAATGCCATCAAATGTAGAAGCATGATGATGATATTTCGATTGTGCATTCTATAGTCTTGTAGCTGCACAACGTTTTATGTTGTAAGTTGTGATTGTACTGATGAAAAACACAGCAGTAGCTGTTAGTACCACCTACTCATGCAAAAATTACAGAGTACATGTAGACTGAACTCGATGAGATTGATCCTAAATCAGAATGGTTTGCAGCTGATGATAAGATTTCGAACGAGATTGCCATTGAATGTATAAGCAGGATGATGATATTTCAACTGCGCATTCTATAGTCTCCTAGCTGCATAGCATTTTATGTTGTAAGTTGTGATTGTGCTGATGAAAAACACAGCAGTCGCTGTTAGTACCATCTACTCATGTAAAAATTACAGAGCACGTACTGAACTCAACTCGATGAGATTGTTCTTATACTGGTATTGAAGAGTGAAAGGTATATAGAAAGGCCACAATGGCATAGCAACAAAACAATAATTTGCAAACCTGTTATATCTCTGAAATGTGGCGTATATGAGGCGAGAGGGTGTTGCAAGCGTTGGCTATAACAATCCGGTGGAGATGGTGCATGATGTAAATTTAAAAATGCAGGGGTGTATTTCTAGACATCGTCGATAGTTTAAGCAGACCTGTAAGAGAAGGACAACATGTAGATAGCAATGACCGAGTCTATAAGAAATGCAATTACTGCTCTAACTATTGCACCAGTTGTATGTATTGCCTGTTTGTTACCTGTTTCTTACATCAGCTATGCACTGTTACAAAATTGCACGTATATTGCATTTACAAGCTTTTACATTATACAAATTTGTTTTCCCTCACTTTCAGTATGTATCCCGTTCCTATTCTGCTGATGCATACATAGTGTGCAGTTTCCAACTGTATTTATTGCAAAGCGGTGGACTTAAGATTGATATGATATAGTTCATTTTTGAATTGGCGGGACAGATGTGACTGTGAAGCAGGCGGTTGGGCAGGGTCGGTGGAGTAGCTGCAGCTGGCAGGATTACTGCCACTTTTCTTCTGAGAGGTTGAAACCTGGTATAACAACACAATATCAACACAATATCACGGGGATAAATTTGTCCTGTCCATTTTGCTTTCTTATTTTGTTTAATTTATTTTCGGGGGACAGGGAGGAGAAGGGAAATATAATAATGACCCTCTCCAATTTACTTTAAGGATTGAATTCAGTCGGAAATATTATCTTTTTTTATATTTAATTGGACTGTATTTTAGTAGTAATATAACAACAATTTTTCAGGCAAATAAGACAGCAAATTAGATAGCCGGAAAGGTTAAGCCGGAAAATGTTGCCGGAATTTGACACTTTCCAGCAAAGCCTTCTTCAAAGTAAACACCTTCCGGCGAATAAAAAAATGGAAACTAGGTTCATCCAACCAAACTTCCCTTGACATATTTCAAGACACGGTGTCACAGATATTTCTTTCCTATATATGACGGCGTCTTCTCAAAAATATCGTCATAAACAATCAAAATAGAAATCCAAAGAGAGATTAAAAAGTCTTGCAACCAAAGCAAATGCGATTCGCCCACCCACGTCACTAAAAACCTGTGAAAGGATCCTCTTCAAACATGGAATTACAAAAAACACTGGAAAATGATATCCCAATTGAAGAGAAATCCCAAGCCAAGCAAAATGGTGTAGGTTTGTCCATAACTCTATTTGCACGGTATAGTTCCCAACTACCTACCAGAAGGGGGCTCATTTTTTTTCTGTTCTGTTGTGTGCTGTGTGTCGATCTTTCTATGTTTCGAATGTTAGTTGTATTAAGTGGTGTGTTTTGCAGGTCGGTCTAAGTCATTTACAAAGCTACACGGAGTATTTCAAACTATCACAGACACTTACAAATCAAGCAATTTCGGTACAGCGAGGAAGGAAGGACTAGTCCCGCAGCGGAGGGGGTGGTTGGGTTCGTATCAAGGTCGTGGATCCTGATGTGGTTAGACTCAGAAGGTACAGTGTTGACACTCTTTTGGTTTTTATAATTGGGTTTGCATTCAAATCATGGATACGATGGCATTGTTTGAAGATCGGGTGGATTTCAACTGTGATTGTTATCAATAAGTACCAAATTCGGATAACTCTTTTGGTTTTGGTTTTTTTAGGGTTGTTGTATTCAAATCATGGAATGGTAATGCAATTTTTGAGGGTTGGGTTTTTAAGTGATGTGTCATAAAAAGGTCAAATGGGCTTACCTTGTGGCTCTTTTATCTATGTTTTTAGTCTAGTCATGTCTAGTAATGCAAGTTCCCAGGATTGGGGGGATTCATTGCTGACCCAGGATCAAAAGGTACTGAAATTGAGAGACCCTCTAGTTGGTTCTTGTGTTGGTTTTCTATCAAATTATCGATAGTATTGTCGGTTTGAGGACTAGGAGGATTCATTTTGATGTATTGAAAAAGGTACCTATATGGCTGCTCTTTTTGTTCTTGTATTTGGGTTTTTGCAATCTATGTACAAGAACGAAAGGTTGTTTGAGACTGAGTGGATCATTCAATTGGTTATTGTTCTGGAAACATTCGTGAATTCAAGTACTCTTTGTGGTTCTTGTATTGGTTTTGTTAAAAATCGTGGATTGGTTAATAACTTTTTAAGGATTTGTGCGGATTCAACAGGGTGATTTACTGGAAAGGACGGAAATTAGATACCCCTTTTTGGTACTCAATATGGGTGTTTGTTCAGTCATGGATTGTAATAACAAAGATGGAATGCAATGGATTTCAATTGGTGATTCCTGAAAAAGGTGCCAACTTTGGATACCCTTTGGTTCTTGTAGTCAGGATTTTATTCAATAAGGGATGGTTGGTTAACGAACATTTTCGTTTTGGGTGGATTCCAACTGGAGTTAGTAAGAGATGTATAAGCAGTGGCCTAGTTGTCACGGCGTAGGAGTAGGGATCCGAAGGTTTGGTAGTATGGAAAATGTATTTTTTTCGAGTCAGGTTTGTGTTTTTTTGGTTTGAGCACTGATCTTGATTGTTTGGTAATATGAGGGGTCTTGGAGGAAGGAGCAAAAACACGACCTTGATATTTGATTCATTCGAGCCAACAGGTCTATTGGAGACCAGGATTGTAATGAGTTGATTTTAATAGACCTCTAGGCCAAAATTTTGTCCTAGGATCATCAAGGTCTATGAACATGCTTAAACAATTGTCCCGTTGTGTACAATTTAAAATAAATTCTCCAAGATCTTGTTGATGGCCTTGATTAAGACGTCATGATAGTTGTGTCTAATATTGTATATAATAGAACAGGTAAGATAAGTGTGATTATCTTTGCTCTTTCAAACTATACCCTCTTAGGCTCTGTATTCTTCCTGGTGTTTTAGATGGGGGCAATCTATCTACCGGTTTTCTGTGTAATTCGCGAGTCGGTTATCATTTTTGCAGTCATTCATTCTTCTTCAGGCCATTGGGGTGTCAGATCAACATAATTGTGGTAAGATACGTATTTGTTTATTTCTGGTCCGACCATAAAGATAAGCCCTTTGTTTGCAGTATCCTTTACTCGATTCAGAAATGGGATTTTGTTGGTCTTGAATTTTTTTGTTTTTCCCTGATAGGGTTTTCATAATATCCAAACTTTTCTTAATTAAGATTGCGTCGTCTGAATGTGGGTTTACTTGCAATAGGTTTCATTCGACGTGTCTATTAGTGGCAGGGGGGTATTGGTATGTAGAGCCAAGCAGTCGCCCTGTCGCAGAACGGGGCTACTTGGGCTTTTTTTCCCATTGTGCTGTAACACAATAGATTTGAGTATTTGTAGGAATCTAGTCTAGAGCTCTGAAATACTTCTCTGAGAATTAGTTTTATACAATGTGGTCCTAGTTGAAAACTTGTAGACCTTCGTCAGGGCAAGGACTGGTTACATTGGGCTTGCCAGAGGTGCAGCTGTCTGAAGTTTGTATGTCCCCGTGCAGCATTGCGGGGCAGGGTGGCTGGGTTTGTAGGCCAACACACCCAAACCCGGGTGTCAGCGTAAGCCCAGCCTAATACGCGTTTGAGTGGCCAAGGGGCTGATATCTACATTGGAAGGGGCCGGCATTGGTTTTTGCAAGTAGGTTTCCGCACTACATTGGGGGTGCGGTGGCGTTGCACACGGTTCAACCAGTTTTTCAGATTCCCGTTATTGGGTTTTTTTTTCTGTACGTATCCCGTATGTGTCCCAAGAAGCACGGGGCATCTACCCGCGAATGAATGTTATCCCGGTTTTCCACTCTCAAGGGCAGGGCCGCTTGGGCATTCCTGCAGTGCTAATATGGTCGACGTAAGTCCTTGGTGCCACATGCAAGTTCACGGGGTTGTCCCAGTGTGAGATCACACAACTCTGTTTTGGTGCGTTTGGAAAAGCCATGAAATCTCCGTGATTATAGAGCCCGAGCCTTGGGTTGCCATTTAAACCTATAATTTGCACAAAGAGGATCCAAACTTGGTAAATGGGGGTATGGGTGGTATTGGTATTAAATCTAAGTGGGGGGGTAGTGAGCTCACTTGTAATGCAGTATCATGCAATGCAGTTTTTTTTGAAGCACCTCCTCGCAAAATATTGTAAATCTTTTTTTCCATGTATGCAGAGAACGATATGGGGGTGCATGTTCAAGTTTGGGTTTCTCCATTGCTGGGCTAGTTGTTGAGGGTGGCGTCGGGGGTTCCTGGCATTGCTTTGTGTAATCTGGCCATTTAGTATCTGTTGCACTTAAAGTGAAGAAAAGTGTAGGGCTTTCTAGTTAGGTTATCATATTGTGAGTTCATGTCTGCGCTTGCACCAAAATGATTTAGTTCCTCGCAAATTGGGACCCAAAGCGCATTAGTTGCTCTGCAATGTGGGCGTCTGGCTATTGTGCAAGTTGCTTGGCGTAACATCGAATACCGTGGTAGGGCAAGTTGTCGCCTATATTTTTTTGGGGTGAAAAACAACAGATGTTGATTGGCTTATGTGGTGCAACATAATGTTGAGAATGAAGTAACGAAAGCGCGGATGGCTTCCAAATCTGTTATCATGGTAACGTAGTAGGTGCAATGTGTATTCATGCATGTGAACCCTTTTGATGGTGCTTGGTGGAACAATGCAATCCCTGTAGGGAACAATGTTGGAAAAAGCCATAGATAACAAACCCTCAGTGTCGTATTCGTTGATTGTGGATGAACCAATGTGTGGCCACTCAATTGATTGTAGTGGAGTTTGTTTTCTACCTTCGATGAAATTTGTTATTTGGTCAAACTTCTGAAGTGGCTAGAGGGAGGGAGGACCACAAAAGATGATGGTTGCCGCTCATGGGTATTTGGTGGGGAACTTGGGGGAAGGTCTGCTTCTGATTTTGATTCAGCATTGTCTGGATAGTTGAATTGAAGTGTGGTCGGGAAGTAGTAGATATATCAGTTACTGTGCGGGTGGTAGGGAATGCACTGCGGGTGGTCTAGGACAACATCCTTGTAGTAGAAGGGTCATGAGCTATTTGAATTGCAATGCAGCAAAAACACGAGATCTACTTACAAAGCAGTCGTAAGCTTTATTTGTTGCTCCGATTCTTCAGATGATTAAGATGTCCAAGTCTTCGACGCGCCGATGGCAAGTGTTTAGTTATGGATGAAACAATCTTGGGGGAAGCATATGGTGTGGCCCCCCTAATTTGTATTGACCACCTACAGCGTGAGTCACCTACAATATTGGGTTGACCCTTGCTATCAACATTTCCTCAACTTGTGGTAAGTGAAGATTAAACCTTAGGTTGCGAACCTGGGTCCATGTTATTCCAACTTGAGAAGCGGTGATCATCCTTTTCCACAATGCATCTGTGACAGGTATTGGCACCTTTGTAAACCCTTGTAGTAGCCCAACATATAATTCATTACAACATGAACATGTGTTTGGAGGTGGGGAGGTGATCTAATCTTTGGCGGGAATTGGCGTTGTGTATCTTGGAGTGAATGCATATTTGGTGATGTGATCTTCGAGTGGGTTGACATGGTTGGCTATATAGACTGGCGCCTATGTGTTCAACTTTTGTCATTTCATGGAAGCTATATGGTGGCGATGCTCATTTAGGTGTTGTTTTTGTTGGCTGCATACCTCAACCGAGCCTTTGCATTTTTCTCAGTCTGTGTTAGGCCTGCACAAAATGAGGTTAAAAGGTAACAGTAATTAGGTATAGAACGTAGTTAATGCATGCAAAAAGAAAAAGTTTCTTTTGTTGATTAGAGTGAAGTGTAACAATGTATGTGTAAACATCATTTTTTTGTTTAATAATATCGACAGTGTTTGCATTGCTAGTATAAAGTGACTTTTATTGCACCCGAATATGTGTATTATAAAGACACTATTAAGAACACAGAGTGATATATAAATATAGGAAAACTTGAGCACAACATGCATTAATATTAAAGGTATATAACCTTATGAATGCAAAAACCTATATGCGGAGTAGGTGTATGGTAAGTATGTATTTGTAAGTTCCTAACATTGTGTGGTACAGTATAATATGTTTTCTGAATAGTGCAGGATCTTTTTCATCAATACATAGTTAAGGGAGTGAGGAATGCATACTAGTGGGGATTCCTGCATTGTTGGAAGTCATGTCCTTAACTGCAGCGACAACAGTGCAACTTGGGCTTCCTCTTCTGACTTGTAGACCTCTAGCTTCGCGGATATGTGAACATGTAGCGGTGGTAACAAAATTGGCTTAACACAGGCCAAAACTTGTCAGGTGTTGGTGCAAGCAGTTGTAGCCCTTTGTGCTGATATATAACCCATGATTGATTGTAGCAACCTCATCAAAAGTAGTTACCTATGTGTTGATGTGCCATCCTCAATGATGAAGTGTAATGCATATTTTAGTCGCAATGAGAGACATCATGCTGCATTTTGGCAATACCAAGAGGATTTGCAGTAGATCATTTTTTTTCTTGCATTGCTGGTTGTTAACAATGCTGTGCACTGCTGGATAGCTAAATGAGGACTATTATTAATGTGTATAATTGTTGCTGCGGTGGAGAAGGTTAGTGGTTACCTAGCTGCGAGGAGGATTTTATGTTGAGATATCGGTTTTCCTCAATTTTTCTGATACTTACTTGCAGGTATTGCAGTTGTAGAGGTGAGCGAACGTAAACCATGCACGCAGTGCATGAGCCCTCAGTTATATCCGAGTCTATGAAGATTTTGTATTCGGGCCCGTGGCTAATGTTGTTCCTTTGAAAGTTGTAGTTTGCTCTCTTAACTTGCAAGAACTAGTCTGGTTGATGTATGTGTATCACATTAGTTCACTTAGAAGTTTGCCCTCATTGTCACTAAAAGCCCCCATAGTTTTGCCTCAATACATAGTGCCGAGTTATCACTACGTAGGACTGTGCATTTGTGGTTGAACGTACTATCCTTTTCTTATAGTGGAGGGGGGCAGTAATGGATAATGCAATAACTTGTAGGTCAATGGTGGATTGGCGGGGGAGGAGTTGATTCTGCTATTGTTTTGAAGCGGAAAAGATATTGTAGTATGTTTACGGATTGATTGTACTAAGCTTACAGAGGAGTCCAAGTCTAGGATGATGTCCCAAGGAGTTGTGGAGTTGTTGTAATCTTTTTTTGCAGTCCGCAAGGTGCCTCCTTAGATTGGTATGTTTTACCTAGTTGTATTTGGTTGTAGTAAGAAGTTGCAAACTAGGTCAAAAGAAGGTCACCACTATATCTGAACTGCTTTTGTCGATAATGTTGAAGCTGAAAACCTACCCTGTGCGTTTGTCCGTGCTATAGTTGTTTAGGTAGCCTTTTTTGATGACCCTGCCTTCAATAGTCCAAGGCTTTGGTAAGGATTTAACGATTTATTGGCGTGAGTTGCATGCAGTCTACAGGATGACCTTCATGAGTAGTTGGCGCCAAAGTATCTGTGCGGGAGGTTGCATGTGTACGCCGTGTTTGGGGAGGCAACAACATTGGGGGCAAGGAGTCTGTGATGCTATGTGGTCCTAACAATAAATACAATGGAAATGAATTAGCAAATGGGGTAAACGTAAGTACAGGGAGCATGCGCTAAAACCATACAGTGGGGAAACCAAGTTATGGGGTCCACTTAAAGGTGTTTTTTAAGAGAATAAGGCACGTAAAGATATGTACAGAGGTGGGAATAAATGTTTATATAAAACAACGTTTCCATGCTCATTCAAAGTAAAAGTACGAAACAATATGTACACAACTATAAAATGTAAATATATCGTGATAGGCAATTACAAACTTTGACAGGTTTCAAATGGAACACATACAACATATTTATTGTGGGGTAGAATAAAAGAGGTGGCATATGTTGAGCATGCAAAGGATCCGTAGTAGGTTGAGGTAGGGGCTAAAAATTATAGAGATGCAAGATAAGCTTTGAATGCAGCTTTAATAGAGTGTTCCTCGCCGCCAGAGTAGTACTGGTCATAGCTTAGTGAACGAAGGAAGGAAAGTGTACAATGCGTCAAGCCGAAGGTACGTTGCATCTACCTTGTGCATCATGTCTAAGACAATGGTTAATTCACTATCGAGAATCATTGCTGATGGGATGAGAGACTCTGATATCCTACCAAAAATGGTTGAGCATGTAGCTACAACAGAAGTAGCCAAGGAATGGACAGAAGTCGCAAGCGATGGTTGGACACTTTGTATTGAGCTTTTGTTGGTGGCTGCCTGGGTTGCATATGACTGAGGGGACCCATTTGAAGTTACCAGTTCAATAGGAGGGCTCCCGATAATGGCACCAGAGGTAATATCAGATATTGTGATAATGGATGGACTTCCATTTGGAGTGGCCATAATACCTGAAAAAAGCAACCAACTTTGTTTAGTATAAATTTTGCTTCTATTAACAAGTACAGAAATACATATACATATATATGTCACGAATAATGGTTAGGCCAAAGACAGAACCATGATATTTAGTGAATGTCATGCAATTGAGATGGAGATGTAGTTAAAACAACATTCCAAAAGGAAAAATGATCTATACATTCCTTTCAGTTAGAGAACTGCTGAAGAATTCTAAACATTGCAAAAAACATTGGCTTGTTGAAATTGAAATTGCAAATACATTCATAATTCATATACCATATATTTCATCCATAATTCTCTGTATGCAACTATGGAAATGTCAGACATGCTCATTGTAGTTTTCAGCAGATCTTACATAAAGATTATCAATGATCATTTGAAACCTAACCCGTGATTGGTATTTTAGTTAATACATTCCCTGAGAAAGAATTTATCTTATTTAATGATTGTTTCCCTGCATCAGTGCCTAGTGCCCTAGTTGCAAAGATATGGAGAAGATTAAAGAGAGTTCAATATAGCCTTTGTAGTTTCATTTGATTTTGGGTATTGTTTAAAAGACATTGAAGCAAAAAGTCAGTTAAGTACTTTGGCTTCAATATTTTCGTGTTGTGCAATTTAAAAAATAGCACAAAGTTGGAAGCAGCAACAAAAGAATTTGAGAAGAATAGAGCATTTGCCAAAGGAGAAGACAACAGTTTTGGAAAATAGAGCACATAAGAACAAAGTCATAAGTAATGAAATAAGATAAGTAGAAGAAAAACATAGCAGTAGTTGTTAGATCATAGTTGCAAAGATATGGAGAAGATTAAAGAGAGCTCAATATATCCTCTATAGGAAATACGTGGAAAGATTGTGCATGCAAAAATTGAAGATTACTTCTTTTGAGTTCCTATCAGTCAAGTACTCTGGCCTCAGTAGTTTCATTTGATTTTGGGTAGTGTTTAAAAGACATTGAAGCTAAAAGTCAGTTAAGTACTTTGGCTTCAATATTTTCGTGTTGTGCAATTTAAAAAATAGCACAAAGCTGAAGCAACAGCAGAAGAATTTGAGAAGAATAGAGCATTTGCCAAAGGAGAAGACATCAGTTCTGGAAAATAGAGCACAAAAGAACAAAGTCATAAGCAATGAAATAAGATAAGTAGAAGAAAAACACAGCAGTAGCACACATAATGCTGACTCAAAAGATAATAAATAAAAATATGCATTTAGGCTACAAACGAAAAAAGATGTCCCATGTACACTCGCCCAAAGTTTTAGAAGTTGGCCATATCCCTTATTACTGTAGAGAATGAGATACACATAAGAATACATAGTAAATAAGCATAAATTTATTTATAAATAGGGAGAAATAATGAAAATTACACAAAATTATTTAAGAATGCATCATTACAGACTAAAGAGATACCTAAATCGAATAATATATTCATTCATTCATTTAAATGTCTATAGATTAGAAATTAATATCTTACAAGAAAGATCAACTTATCTATCAGAAATGACAATAACCAGCACTAACTACTAACCTCCCAACAATAAAAACATTCTGATTTAGTGGTGTCCTATATGTATACAACATTTAAATGACATACATATATAATTACAACCACGTGTAGACTGAACTCGATCAGAATGGTTTGCAGCGGATGATGAGCTAATATTTCGGATGAGATTTGGCCATCATTAGATGAATGCCATCAAATGTAGAAGCATGATGATGATATTTCGATTGTGCATTCTATAGTCTTGTAGCTGCACAACGTTTTATGTTGTAAGTTGTGATTGTACTGATGAAAAACACAGCAGTAGCTGTTAGTACCACCTACTCATGCAAAAATTACAGAGTACATGTAGACTGAACTCGATGAGATTGATCCTAAATCAGAATGGTTTGCAGCTGATGATAAGATTTCGAACGAGATTGCCATTGAATGTATAAGCAGGATGATGATATTTCAACTGCGCATTCTATAGTCTCCTAGCTGCATAGCATTTTATGTTGTAAGTTGTGATTGTGCTGATGAAAAACACAGCAGTCGCTGTTAGTACCATCTACTCATGTAAAAATTACAGAGCACGTACTGAACTCAACTCGATGAGATTGTTCTTATACTGGTATTGAAGAGTGAAAGGTATATAGAAAGGCCACAATGGCATAGCAACAAAACAATAATTTGCAAACCTGTTATATCTCTGAAATGTGGCGTATATGAGGCGAGAGGGTGTTGCAAGCGTTGGCTATAACAATCCGGTGGAGATGGTGCATGATGTAAATTTAAAAATGCAGGGGTGTATTTCTAGACATCGTCGATAGTTTAAGCAGACCTGTAAGAGAAGGACAACATGTAGATAGCAATGACCGAGTCTATAAGAAATGCAATTACTGCTCTAACTATTGCACCAGTTGTATGTATTGCCTGTTTGTTACCTGTTTCTTACATCAGCTATGCACTGTTACAAAATTGCACGTATATTGCATTTACAAGCTTTTACATTATACAAATTTGTTTTCCCTCACTTTCAGTATGTATCCCGTTCCTATTCTGCTGATGCATACATAGTGTGCAGTTTCCAACTGTATTTATTGCAAAGCGGTGGACTTAAGATTGATATGATATAGTTCATTTTTGAATTGGCGGGACAGATGTGACTGTGAAGCAGGCGGTTGGCAGGGTCGGTGGAGTAGCTGCAGCTGGCAGGATTACTGCCACTTTTCTTCTGAGAGGTTGAAACCTGTATAACAACACAATATCAACACAATATCACGGGATAAATTTGTCCTGTCCATTTTGCTTTCTTTATTTTGTTTAATTTATTTTCGGGGGGACAGGGAGGAGAAGGGAAAATATAAATAATGACCCTCTCCAATTTACTTTAAGGATTGAATTCAGTCGGAAATATTATCTTTTTTTATATTTAATTGGACTTGTATTTTAGTAGTAATATAACAACAATTTTTCAGGCAAATAAGACAGCAAATTAGATAGCCGGAAAGGTTAAGCCGGAAAATGTTGCCGGAATTTGACACTTTCCAGCAAAGCCTTCTTCAAAGTAAACACCTTCCGGCGAATAAAAAAATGGAAACTAGGTTCATCCAACCAAACTTCCCTTGACATATTTCAAGACACGGTGTCACAGATATTTCTTTCCTATATATGACGGCGTCTTCTCAAAAATATCGTCATAAACAATCAAAATAGAAATCCAAAGAGAGATTAAAAAGTCTTGCAACCAAAGCAAATGCGATTCGCCCACCCACGTCACTAAAAACCTGTGAAAGGATCCTCTTCAAACATGGAATTACAAAAAACACTGGAAAATGATATCCCAATTGAAGAGAAATCCCAAGCCAAGCAAAATGGTGTAGGTTTGTCCATAACTCTATTTGCACGGTATAGTTCCCAACTACCTACCAGAAGGGGGCTCATTTTTTTTCTGTTCTGTTGTGTGCTGTGTGTCGATCTTTCTATGTTTCGAATGTTAGTTGTATTAAGTGGTGTGTTTTGCAGGTCGGTCTAAGTCATTTACAAAGCTACACGGAGTATTTCAACTATCACAGACACTTCCAAATCAAGCAATTTCTGTACCAGGCGAGGAAATGACTAGTCCCAGAGCAGGATTGGGTGGTTGGGGTTCGTCTCAAGGTCGTGGATCCTATCGTGGTTATACTCAGAAGGTACAGCTGTTGACACTCTTTTGGTTTTCTAAAATTGGGTTTGCATTCAAATCATGGATACGAATGCATTGTTTGAAGATCAGGGTGGATTTCAACTGTGATTGTATCATATAAGTACCAAATTCGGATACCCTTTTGGTTTTTTGGTTTTTAGGGTTGTATTCAAATCATGGATGGTAATGCAATTTTTGAGGGTTGGGTTTTATTTAGTGATCGTGTCATAAAAGGTACAAAATTTGGATTCCCTTTGTGGCTCTTTTATCTCTGTTTTTATTCTAGTCATGTATAGTAATGCAAGGTTCCAGGATTGGGGTGGATTTCAATTGCTGAACATGATCAAAAGGTACTGAAATTGGAGACCCTCTTTTGGTTCTTGTGTTTGTTTTCTAATTCAAATTATCGATAGTATTGTGAGGTTTGAGGACTAGGATGGATTTCATTTTTTGATTGTATTGAAAAAGGTACCTTATATGGATGCTCTTTTTGGTTCTTGTATTTGGGTTTTTATTCAAATCATGTACAATAACGAAAGGTTTGAGGACTGAGGTGGATTCCAATTGGTTATTGTTCTGAAAACATTCGTGAATTCAAGTACTCTTTGTGGTTCTTGTATTTGTGTTTTTGTTCAAATCATGGATGGTAATACAACTTTTAAGGATTTGTGCGGATTTCAACTGGTGATTATACTGGAAAGGTACGAAATTCAGATACCCTTTTTGGTACTCATATATGGGTGTTTGTTCAGTTCATGGATTGTAATAAAAAGATTGGGAATTGCCATGGATTTCAATTGGTGATCATCCTGAAAAAGGTGCCAAATTTGGATACCCTTTCTGGTTCTTGTATTCAGATTTCTATTCAATCATGGATGGTAACGCAAATTTTAGTTTTAGGGTGGATTCCAACTGGATTTATGTAGATCCGTATAAGCAGTGGCCTAGATTGTCACGGAGTTAGGGATACGAAGGTTTGGCTATGTATGGGAAAACATATTCGAGTCAGGTTTGTGTTTTTTTGGTTTGAGACATGATCTTGATTGTTTGGTAATATGAGGTCTTGGAGGAAGGAGCAAAAACACGACCTTTGATAATTTGATTCATTCGAGCCAACAGGTCTATTGGAGACCAGAGATGTAATGAGTTGATTTTTAATAGACTCTAGGCCAAATTTGGTCCTTAGGATCATCAAGGTCTATTAACATGCTTAAACAATTGTTCCTTTCTGTGTACAATTTTAAAATAAATTCTCCAAGCTCTTGTTGATTGCCTTGATTTAAGACTTCATGTAATAGTTGTGTCTAATATTGTAATATAATATAACAGGTAAGATAAGTGTGATTTATCATCTGCTCATCTCAACTATACCTCTTATAGATCTTTATTCTTAAGGTGTTTTTAGATGGGTGCATCTACCTGTTTTCTGTGTAATTCGCGAGTCGGTTATCAATTTTTGCAGTCATCATTTTCTTCTTCAGGCCATTGGCCGGTTGTAGATCAACATAATTGTGGTAAGATCCGTATTGTTTATTTCTGGTCTGCTATAAAGATAAGCCCTTTTGTTTGACAGTATCCTTTACTAGATTCAGAAATGGGATTTCTGTTGTTCTATTTTTGTTTTCCCATGCATAGTGTTTTCATAATCATCCAAACTTTTCTTAATTAGATTGCAGTCTTCTGAATGTGGTTTTTAACTTGCACTAGGTTTCATTGACGTGTCATTTATGTGGCAGGGGTGTAGAGCCAAAGCAGTTAGCCCTGTCCGCAGCACTGGGCCTTACTTTGGGCGTTTTTCCCATTTGTGGTATGTAACACAATCAGATTATGAGTATTTGTAGAATCTAGAGCTCTGAAATACTTTCTTGAGAATTTAAGTTTTCATAAATGTGGTCTACTGTTGAAAATTGTACACCTTTAGTCAGCAAGGCCTGGTTCACTGGGGAGTTTGGCAGAGTTTCATACTGCCTGATTCCACTCTAGATGAAGTCTGTCCTATTAAAATTACATGCATATAAAAGATATGAGATTGGGTGCTAGTCCTCAGCGACTTGGTTAGAATGGATACCCCTCATATCTGGCTTTAAGTCAAAAGGAAGTCCATGTTATTCAGCGCAACACCTTCAACTGTCCCACTCTTCCTAACAAAGAAAACAATTTTATGCTCTTTTTAATGTATGGAAGGAAACATTCATTCTCTACTGTGCAAGATGTTTGAAAAGGGCTGAGCAAAACTTCCAACAAAAGCACCAATGAAGCGCTTGCTTTCTGCAAAATCTCGTTGACTATTGTAAGTTTTGAACTCATGGATGATGGAAAGATAACAGAAGGATCACTGGAACCTTGATAATCTTGAGCAGTCCTCGGGGTGAAGAGCGACAAAAGGAGCATGGGACCTTGATAATCATAAGCACTACTCGGGGCGGTAAATGGATTAAGAGTATTTGTAAAAACTAAAATCTAGAGCTCTGATATGTTTTCTTGAGAATTTAAGTTTTCTTAAATGCAAAGTCTACCGTTGAAATTTGTGCACCTTTAGTCAACGAGGCATTGTTCGCTGGTTAGTTTAAGGAAGTTTCATATTGCCCATTAAATTCCACACTAGGTGTCGTCTGCTCCATTTAAATGATGGGTGTACAAGTGTTGAGACTGGGTGTTTATCTTGGGTGAGTTGGGTTCAATGGATACCCCTAAGACCTGGCTTTAAGTGTAGTGCCCACGTTTAACACACCCAATTACAACAATAAAATACCAGGATAATATTTTTTTTTTGTTTGACCTACATTGTTCACTAGACACGACACATCAAGGGCTCCAAGTACAGAAACTCGACTCGCATACGACAATCACATAAGTCATCGACTCACATAGACACATAAAAACAACATAGGCATGTTGATACCACACTTTTCCCAATGAATGGTTACTAGTAATGACCCGACCGCAAAAAAAATGACTTCAGGAATGGCGAACCCACAACACATCATTTCTTTATTTGTATTTTAGTCTCAATTAACATTCCAAGAACATTATCGTGCAAGGATAGATTTCTCGTTTGTCCACCCACAGATTCTTAAGATCATTCCGCGGTTAAATTACCGTTCGACCCTTTTAAGCTGACTTCTTATTCTTTACAAAATTTTCCATAACTTGCATACTTATTTGACATAATTTCAAATGTATATAAAGTACTTAATTATCTTGTCCTTATGTTAAGAATATTCTTCTCGAACATAAATTCAATGTCTACCTTTTTTTTTATTCTTACAGCTCAAGTGAATGAGACTTGGTGTCCATATAGCGATATTGGGATTTAACGGAGTTTTAAATACAAGATAACTTTTTACCACAAAACGTTCCTTGATCCCGGTACAGTTATTTCCCTACCATAGTTATTCTAATTCAATGACTTGTGAAATTCCATTTTGTTTTATATATGTATTTTGTTTTCTCGAATGTTGAACACACCAAGGCAATTCATATTCTTTGAAACAAAAGAGTATTTTTAATTGAGATACAAGGTCTCAAAGAGTGGCATTATTCCGAACCTCAGATACCGTTTTTACTCTTATATACTTTATTTTCTACGTCACGTTATGGCCTTATTATTAGCATTGTCTTATAAAAAGAGTTACGAAGTGTTTGTCTAACCTCTTGAAGACATATATGATAAGGAGACTTGAAGCTACACAAGGACCCTAAGCCAACATCCAAATCAACCGAGGTTTAGATTAATTCCAACTTCACCTAAGGGTCTACCCCTCAACTAAATATGAGTTTTAAGCGAAAAGACAAATTTATGCTAAATCACCTTCCAAAAAGGACGAAGGTGTTATGTTGAGAGAAACCAAGGTAACATTTAGTTGAGCGGAGCAAAGGGGTTCATTAACAAGAGTTTAAGACCTAGAACAACTAAGTCACAACCTCCATCTATGTTGTCTGAATCCAACAGTGATTTCACTCGATGAAGAACTTTAATTTTAAATCTATCTTCGGATGACAAGGTAGTCCGTTAGGCTACGAAGGAGTTAGCTTTACATACTCCAAGTGAAGTTTGACTGTGTCTCTCCGATTAGACAGGTTTAAGACAATGTCACTAAACATACCGACAAAGACGATAAACCCATTCTTAGGCACTGATTTGCCAAAACTAGGAGATTTCCATTGAGTGCAGATTATAAGTTCATTCTACGGTTTTTTTAATGTCTTCTACGGTAAGGAGTATCACACATGAAAACAAGTTATGCTCCGATATTGTACAAGGGTAGAGTGTTTCGATTAAATCTCTTTATCACATTTACGAAGTCTGAATGCAAAAGATGACTCGTTAATCATTTATTGAACACTGAATATGCATTACAAGATATTACTTCAAATTCATTTACTTTATATAAATATCAAACCTTTTTATCAAGTGTACTATAAATCAAATTGACCTATGATTAAATGCACATTTTCTAGATATCCTTGAAACCAACATCTCATACATAGCAACAAATTATCAAATATAACCTTCTGTAACATGAAACTACATTATACATTTATTCATTTAACAATGAATTGTATAAATTACAATGATAATTAATGAATTACACATCGCCTTTTCGTTGTCATTCTTTCATCCTGCAAAACCACGTGAGCATGATATCAACAATAAATCGTTGGCATGACATCCACCTTAATCTGACATAATTATCATTTTTCAGTTTCCCATTTACATATGATAATAATTACAATTTGTAATCGAAATAAAATGTTTAGAGACACGTATTCATTACATTTTATTTTACTTCATTTTGTAACCCAGGAGAGAGAAAGAGAAGGGAAGAGAGAGAAAACACCATTTGTCAAAAGTTCTATTTCATACAAGTTACACTATAGAGTTTTAAATAGTTATTTGCATGTGTTAAAAGTATCTACGGTGGTTGGGCAACTCGACGAGGGTCCTGCAGCTTCCTATTTTTACTTTTTCTTACTAGCTACAAAAACGTTCAAAACGGGCTCGGAGGCTAAGAAACCGCTTCCAAAAGTTGTCTTCCGATGAGAATACACCACGATTAAATTTCTACGCGTTCACATATATACCAAGAATTCATAGCAACTGTCGGAGTTTGGAAAAAACGAACGGTTTATGTTTGGCGGCTAGTTTTCTGGGGCTACTGGTCGTAGTTGACCCAGTTGTAAATGGATAAAAGTTAGCTCGAGGGCTCAGAAAACCACGTCAAAAACTGATGTTCGATGGATGAGCACGCAACGAGACAATTCTTACAGGCTCCCCTATATAAGGAGAATTCATCAGAGTCTACGGGACTGAGAACTAGAAAACCATTTTCAAACGGCGACAAGTTTTTTAGAGCGGCAAGTCGAAATTGGTCCAGTTTGACCTCGTCAAACTACGACCGGAGGCCTACAAAATGGCTTTGCCAAACTATCCAGAAAAATGTTTTTCCCTAAACTGAAAGTTCCATGCAATTGTCTAGTAAGAACACTAGAGGTTTGCGAAAATAGATAATAATTTCTCTATCTAGGTTTCAAATGGCGGTTCAAAACGAAAGCCAACTTTATAGTTTTAACAGCTTTCTACTACTGTAAAACAATGTAACAGGGCTCCTATAAGAGCGTCAAAAAGATCACATATGTTCGTTTGGGGTCGATCCAAAGGTCAAGGTGACTCCTCGCATACCAAGGTACACGAATGAAGCTTAACATCTCGTTTTTAGGGTTACGAAGGGTACTTAGCGAGTCTCTGAAAAATGCAAAAATTAACTTTTTAAAACAGGGAGATGGTCAACATTATTACAGGGAAGTCAGTTCCGTCTGGTCGATAAAACAATATTGTAGCGATCTAGTTGGGTAAGGAGTTTTTTAAATCACCTCAGAATGAGGGTGAAAGTTCATGATTTAATGCAAAATAGTTATTTTGATTTCGTGAGTTACGACACAACATTTCATTGTTTTTGCAACGAATTGATATAAACATTTAACTATATTAAAATCCTAATATTTTAAAATTCTATTGAGTTGCAAAAGGGAACTAAAGCACGAGAATTATGAGAGGTAAGGGGAGATGAACCATGCTTGGAAGGAATGAAGTCGGTCAAACCCGCAGGCTTTGGTTCAGCATCTCGCTTGGGCACTAAGTCAACCAGTTCACGAGCCTCGATCTAACCTCCACAACATCACACAAACTTCCCGATCACTTGAAGTTTTTCCAACAAAATAAGTTGCCCATTATGTTCTGACAATTTTCTAGGGCCTGCACAAGGCTCCATTCTTGCACACGGGTTGAGAGAATGCTGGCAATGGACAGGAGGCTCTACACCTGCGAGTGTAGTTGCTTGAAAGTTTCTAAAGCCTTTTGAACAGATCCATTATGTGCATATCCTGCAATCATGGCATTCCATGAGACAACATTTCTTTGAGGCATTCTATCAAACAGTTCATGCGCCTTCTCAACAAATCCATTTTGTGCATATCCTGCTATCATTGCAGTTCAAGAGAGCACATTTTTTTTTTTTGGGGGTATTCTGTCAAACAATACACGTGCTTTGTCCATTCTTCTGCATTTTGCATACATGTCTACCAGGGCAGTTGCAACTACAACATCTGACAAAATTCCTCTCCATTATGCTTTGATGGATATCATATCCTGCTCCAAAGCTTCCATTTTGGCATAGGCTAGACGTACACTGGCAAACGTAAACTGATAAGGTTGGAGACTTGTTTGTTGCATGGCTAAAACAATGTGACTGACTCATGAGGGACCCACGTCTTTCCACGCACAACAGTAACCTTACTCTATGAGAAGTTGTCTCGTTCTTTCATTTGGTCAAACACTGTAGCAGCGTCCACCAAAGCATTTGTTCTGAAAACACCAAGCATTATTGCCGAGATGATTGTATACCCCATCAGCTGAACCAAAATCGCCATCTTCAGGGGGGAAATGAAAATCTGAAACTTACGAAATGAAATTGCGTGAAATTGTTTGCAAAGGCAGAAAGAGATCATTCTTTGCGAAATAGGTGGGTCAAGGTGATCAATCATTAATTCATTCATTCACATTCCTCTTCCAATGGGGATCATTTTTTTCTTCAACAAAATTATGGGTATCATTTATTTTGGGTATATGGGTGGGATTCTTTTTGGTATGTGGGTGTCTTTCTTTAAACCAGAAATCGGAGAAAATCAAGAAAGTAAACTGGGTAGAAAACAATCAGAAGAAAGAATTGGGAAATGCGTGCATATTGAAATGGGTGTTTGAGATCCGCTAAAACCCTGGCTAAATTGACAACAATGCACTCTGCATACCGTTGCACCGCTCAACACCTGCTGTCCCACTCGAGGCTCCACCAGAACTCTCCACGCAGCCAGAATATAAGACAAGAGCAGGTTTCAGTCAACGCCAAGGCATATGCGCCCTCTACCACCATGAAATCCTACGTATCGGGAGAGGGGGTTTGTCAATGCTGCAACAACACGTGCCCAAGGAGGAGGAAGAGTGAAACAAGGGAGCAGCGACCAAGCAGGAGAAGGAAGTAAAGAACAAATAAATGTCCAGCAGATGGCCAGCACTAAGAGAACCACGAGGCAGGGAGGGAGAAGGAACAGCGATCCAAAAAGACAGTGGACAGTGCATTAGCAAAGCGTTTCAGCCTGCACAAAAGAAGGCACCAATCCAAATGTGCACATCCTCTTAGAGCAATCCTTCACCCAAAGCTCTCACGCAACCAGGTCAAAGTGCGTACCTAGCCACCAAAAGGAAATTTGCAGAGCAGACAGATTTGCAGTCTCATTAATACATGCCTAGCAAGGGAATTTATTGGGAGAAGTGCTTAATGTGGACAAGTCACCGTCCAAAGGGGAGCTGGTGGGAGAATAAATCAATATACATTACATTTAGCAGACCCCTCAAACAAATTGGCGCCACCAAAGGACCATAACCACCTTCCCATGCAATTCGAGTCTCGGTCTATGGGAGTGAACGGGGCATTACATTAAGCTAAAAGGAAATCCACGTTGTTCAGTGCAACACTTTCAACTGGCATGTGCTTCCTAACAAAGAAACTACTCATATGCACTTTTTAATAAATGGGGGTAGCTGTGCATTCTCTTCCATGCAAGATGTTTGAAAAGGGCTGAGCAGAACTTTCAACTATTTAACTGAGTGCGTGCTTGCTTTCTATGATATCTCAAAGACAATTGTAAGTTTTGGACTATAGATTGCAATATTATTTTTTAAAAGAAAGAACATGAAAGGAGCATGGAACCTTGCAAATCTTGAGTACTTCTCAGGGCGAAAAAGAACAAAAGGAGGATGGGACCTTGATAATCTTGAGCACTTGCTGGGGCAATAAAGGTCATATATTCCCTTTCACAGGTCAGGTCACTTTTGGATGAGGTTACATATGTTCAGCCTTACTGAGATTTTGCAGGTTCTGAATTTATCTTGATTGTTTTCAAATTCTATCCGAGTCCCTTGGTTGTTTGTCCTTTGAGGTGAACACATGGAGGGTTGACTTTCTTACAAGGATGAAAATAGTGTTTTGAAACAAACATGTTCATAAGCGTTTTTAAAATGAAACATTTTAAGGGAATAAATTTTTGGGGTTGGTATTGACCAGAATAAATGATTGATGTCACTTAAATGACTATTTCGATCCCTGGACACTAGGCTGCCAGGATACAGGTATGGTTATGGGTATGGGTTTAATAAGCTGAAATGACAATTTTTTTGACACCCCTGGGTACGATACGCTGTGAGTACGTTCATACAATATATTTTTAAAAATTAAAAAATATAAATATATATAAAAATTTAAAGAAAAATGCATACTTATTAAAAATTCAATCCTCATAAAATTATATGGATTCATAATTTCACCGTTCATGGAAAACATATTTCAAATACTTTGTATTAATTCATGAAAGTTCAAAACATAATACATTCAACTTGCTTCACTTTCCTAGAACATATCATCTAGATGATCCTCAAAATCATCTCCATGAATGGCACTTGTAGCTCCACTCCCCACTTGCACTAGCTCCACTGTCCAACCCTTGTGAAGGTCTCCTTGTATGTTCATCATCGATGCCAAGTAGTGAAACATCAGATATGAAACCAACAAAAGTTTCAAGGTTGAATATCCGAAAGCTTGTTAGGACCTCTAGTATACTCTTCCATCTTGGTGTTAGGAGGCACAAGTTGGAATGCACATATTAGATCCTCAGCCTTTTTGGATGCCAACATGGTCCGTTTGGCTGAGTGGTTGAAGCCATAAGTACTCCAGTTTCGCTCTGCTGAAGAATTACTAGCCACCTGTCACAAAAAAAAAATAAATTATTAATATACAAAAATGAGTGTTATGATCTTAAATTTAAATTTTTAATTGGTAATCAGAATATTAAATAACAAACTTCATGCCTGTGAGACTAGTTTAATGGCAACAGGTCGGAGGTACTTTGGCATCATGGCCATATACATACCACCACTTGATTGGAGACATGTTGGATTTGTCACAAAGATCCTCTACCTCTCCCATGCTACCTTATGAAAATACAAACATTCCCATCTCATTGCAGACTGCATTAGATATAGATGGATCAGGAAACAACCTTCTGAATGATGCCCTAGTCCCATTTGCAACCTCTTGGTCATCATATGGTGGCTGCCTATCAGGGAACCCAACTATTTCATTGCTATAATATTGGGGATTTAAGGCATAAACAAGGAGATGCAATGAGGTGGTCATTTTGTTCCACCTCTTTATGACCACACTCTTAACTTCATTATAAAAGTTTTCTTCAGCGTCTTTCTTTTTGGCTTGTATTATTTATTTCATTTTTTCAAGCATGGAGTCAATTCCTTCATAAATTTCTCCTATGCAAACACTATCATTGTCTACAAATCTAATCATACAAAGAACAGACTCTGCGAAACTCAACAAATACTCAATTTGTACCTACCAATCATCATCAAGGATCAAAACTTTTATCTTATGGGCTCTTTCTGTATTTGATTGTCTTCAGACAATCTAAACATTGTCAATCACTATACTGTTCAAAGCATGTTTTACCTTCACAAGCCGTTTCAAGACGAGTGTGTGAGAGGAAAATCTAGTTTCAAGTTTCAGCAACCTATAAAATATTTAAATGGAATGAAATGAATTCAATAATAATACAAATTGATTTAAAACTAAAATTTAAAATAAAAAACTTAAAACTAATGAATTGTTCCCTTACCTTCAATAGCTCCAACCTCGAGAATTTTCTGAAAATGGTCTGAGACATGTGATGGTTGGTGACAAACATCTGAATTTTGTTTTTCTCTTTGTATATTTTCTCAATCCATAGGATTTCCCAATCTTCCGCAACATCAAATTGAAGGTGTGTATTGGACACCATATCTGCCCTATATTATCAACTCTATTGCCTTGCAATTTTTTGCGTTGTTTGTGATGACTTGGACAACGTTTTAAGGGTCCATAGGCTCAATAACTTCAATTAGAATGTTTGCAATAAATTGCGCATCTTTTATTTCCCCCTCACAATCAACAACCTTAAAAAACATTGTCCCTTTAGGGCTTAGTGCAACAATGTTGATAAGAGGTCTGTTTCACGAGTCTTTCCATCCATCCAATATAATAGGCACTCCTAAATCCTTCCAAGAATCTTTAATCGGTTGCAAAGAAGTTTGTATGTGGTCCACTTCTTTTGCCAAGAGGGATGTGCGAACCTTCTCATGGTTAGGGCTTTTATACACCTGCGGCGCTTCATTAATGTCTCTCACCATTTGCTGCCAATATGGTGACTTCAACACATTGAAGAGCATCCCACATGCATAAATACACCGAGCTACCAATTCATCTGCAATGTCTCTCTTCTCCAAGTTGAATTTTTTTCTAGAGGTCCTTTTGTTTTCTTTCGTTATGTGGTCTCTTCATCTAAAGGAGTTTCACCTGACAGAATTTCAGTCTGATTGTCAATGAAAGGATGGTATGATGTTGGTGTTGGTGGTTTTTTTATACCCCTATGTTGCAAAGGAACAGTTCTTGGGCAAGCTCTTACAGCTTACAAGGTAGCCCTCTCTCACTCTTTTAAGCATATCAATATTTTATTCTTGTCCACCTTACATGGTGTAATGTCCGTTCTTGTTATCCTAGTTAAATGAGCCTTCAGTTGGGTATACGAAAACTTAAAAATGTCATGTTACAACGGGGGCACACCCAAACATGAACACCACCACCAATAATGAACTCCAACACTTCTACATGCCTCTTTAAAGGATAGGAAGGATCCAATCTCACATTTGTGGGACCCAGAACACTTCCTTGTGTGCCTCTCTCATGGCTTGCTTCCCCATGCTCCCCTGAAGTTGAACTTGATGCATGGCTAGAGTTTTTGATTTGCTTTAACCTACAATGAGAGATTATTTTAAAAATTGCAAAATAATTTAATAAACTATTAAAAAACAGTAAATAAAAATTATATAATTAATTTAATAACCCCTACATGCTATTCTCTGATTTTGATCACCGAGTTCGCTATAAATGGTGCGAGATGAGAGCATACACAGAGTAAATGTTTAACAAATGAAAACTTAAAAAAAACACATAACTACTTAAAAATCAATTAATTTATCAATCCCTACACATTATTTTCTGATTATGATCGCCAAGTTCGCCATAAATGGTGCGAGGTGAGAGTGATTATTTTAAAAATTGCAAAATAATTTAATAAACAATTAAAAAACAGTAAATAAAAATTATATAATTAATTTATTAACCCCTACATGTTATCCTCTGATTTTGATCACCGAGTTCGCTATAAATGGTGCGAGATGAGAGCATACACAAAGAGTAGATGTTTAACAAATTAAAACTTAAAAAAACACATAACTACTTAAAAATCAATTAATTTATTAATCCCTACACATTATTTTCTGATTATGATCACCAAGTTCGCCATAAATGGTGCGAGGTGAGAGCATACATGAAGGGTAGACATTTAACAAATTAAACCTTATAAAAAATGATTATAACTAATTAAAAAATTTACTAAACGGTTAAACCCTACACGTCATTCTTTGATTCTGATCACCAAGTTTGCCATAAATGGTGCGAGGTGAGAACATACTCAAAGGGTAAATGTTTAACAAATTAAAACTTAAGAAAAACAACAAACCCTAAAATTTTAAGCTTCAAATATAAAACTAAATTTAAAACTTAATTAATATAAAAAAACGTAAAATAAATAATAAATATAGATAGATCATGATCAATGATCATGAATGATGTGTGCAAACACATCAATCATGATTATTGATCTCATACCAATTAATAGTAATACATAAAAAGATTGATTAAAAAACAAAAACAAAAAAGAACAATGGATGCATGGCCATATACCTGAAATCACCCCCTCCTTGTTTGAAGTTGATCCTCCTTCAAACTCTTGTCCTCCTCCAAGCTTCTATCTCTCTCCTTCAACTTTCAAGCTCCCAATTCGCAAAAGATGAAAATGTGAGTGTGAATAGAATGGAGGCAAGGGGTGTATAAATAGCATTGTAGTGGTGTCTTTATGAGGGCTAGGTAGATAAATTAGGTTTAGGCTTTACTTGATCCGGAGGACACTTAGGGAGGCCAAAAGCTTTCTATTTCTCCCTAAACCATTACAATACGGAAGAGCACTCCAAGAGTTTTCCAACGCCTATCGCAACGCGTTAATCAGACACCGTATGTGCCCGATACTGCTGGTCAAAATTCAAGGTCAAACTGGGTTAACTGGGAAGCACAAGTCAAACAATACCTTGACTCATGCACAGAGTCTATTTGTGTATTTCAGAGTTGATCGAGGTAAAAATGATTGCGGATGCGAGTTTTATTCTCCGGTCTTCGATAGGTGTGCAAAAAATTGGGTTTCAACAATGAGCTCCACTCTTGTTTCGGAAAGAGACTTGGCCGCCGCGGTATGTCAGTGTGATTTTATTTTTTCCAATTACACTATAGTTTATGCCATATTATTTCGTGTCTTCTTGTGTTGACATGTGGCATTATAGAGCTTTGGAGTGATCCATGTGGTTGGTCCTCACGCCACCACATGGCCTGCCACCACTTACCTGCCAGTTCGAAGGATCTGAGCTATTTCAACCAACACAATTGAGCCGTTTCCAACCAATCGTGCCACACGACCAAGTCATTTTAACAACTCACCAATCCACATTGCCAATGCGGTTGAGCCGCCAAACAAACAACCACACCGAGCTCGCGAGGGGAGTTACACATCACAATGGCAAAATAGACTGGTACATGGCCAAAGCCATGGTTCAATGTAACAACGACAAACTATTTTTAAACCTAAACACCACCGACTCCCGTGCAATGTGGGATTAATCCCCCAACCATACGCCAAATACAGTCGCTGTGGAGGATCGACCCCACGACCTTGGTGCAAAAGATTAAGCCCTTCAACCAACTCGCCCCACAACTCACAAGTGGTTATTAAGGCACATTTTACTATTTAAGCAAGGTCATTTGTATGATTGTGTAATGGTGGCTAAGGGGCAGATTACAGGTTTGTCCATTTTTAGCCCATTTGAGAGGCATTTTTAGGCTTTTTGCAAAATTGGAGAGATGTTCAAAATTTCCAAATGATCAGCCTGAGCATTTTATTTTCTCGATTGGTGTTCGTTTGACGTTGTTTTGAAGCATTTTTGGCTGCTTTTGACGTGGAACATGGGGAAATTGATCATGCAAGTGCTACGAGAAGGTGGAAGACATTGCCGATCGAGTTCAATGTCTTCTGAAGGCCTGATAAGCACATTTTTGCAGGTTTCAGGATCCATTAACTTTTGTAAGATTTACATTGTACTTGCAAATTTGATTTTTTAATGGATCGGATTGCGTTTTAGCAATCCCGGAGACGTAGCTTGATCAGCAGGTGAACTCCGTTATCAATTTCGGTGTCATGGTTATATTTTGCATTCTGTTTTTCTGCAGTAATTATTGGATAGTTAATCATTTTGAATGCATTTTAATTGTTTTTGACATTTATGAGAAATCGGGTATATTTTTGATTGAATGGTTTAAACGAATAGGGGATTTGGATGAGTTTATAATGGTACAAATATAGATTCAGTTCAGTTTTTAAACATTTGCATTCAATTATTTAATCAATTCCTATTGATTAAATTGGGGGAAATGATTATTTTTAAAGGATCCGTTTTGATAAACTATTTATACAAGGGGGCAGTGTTAGTTTACGGATCATGTTTTTTAGTATTAGAGCCGGTTGATCAACATGATTTAATAGTATTGGTTGCCTGTGGTTAAGAGTTTGGATTGACAGATTTAGTGCTATTTGCATTTGTTCGATTTTTGTGTGAGATACAAGCACATGTGAACTATGGGTAGGATGTCAATAGGAAAACTTGCTTACAGGGTGATGAAGGTATGGAGAGGATCCAGATTGTATTGGTATTTGGCACAATGTTTTATAATCACGTTGTGTAACCTTTCATTTTGGTGAAGTAACTATTTTTTTTTTAAGTCTATGTCCTTGTAATAGGGAGCAAGTGAAAAGACCACTTTCCATTTTGAGATATGAAGAATGGCATTAGGACATTGTTCAGGAACTGGACAGTTTTTGCGATATATTGGGTACTAATTGGTTATTTCAGTTGATTTTATATTCACAACTTTTTCGTAATCATTGCAGGATGCAATCTTTAGGTTGTTTAAAATTCAACATTTTGTTAACCTTTACTCAATAGAGTGTATAGTTCATAGTTTTGAAGGAAGGTAAAATTATTCCAATGTTTCTTGTCTATGAGAAAATGGCTATTTTACATAGTTTTGGTTTTGATATCCATGTTTGATTGGACAACCTTTGTGTGGCTTTTGTTGGAAGGGAGAAATCCCTTGTTTTGGAATTGTTTCAGAACTATTTGAAAACATAAGGTTTCATCACTACCTCACTATACAGGTGGTTTATATGGTGTCGCCTTTTATTCACGTTATTGAATTGGGAAGAGGGATCGGCCCTTGATTTGGTAAACTGGTTTCTTGGATAGTTTTTGATTGCCTTGCTACGATATTGATTAACATGCTTTTTATGCCTTCACTTTTATGCGATTTCTTGTTGATTGATAAGGAGTTTTTAACCCATGTTTGAAGCGTGTTGAAGGTAGATGGAAGTAATGGTGTCACCTATAGGGAGGAGCCAATTGACAGGTTTATCATGCTTGGATTTCCTTCTCACATTTATGGTTGACAATTTCCATTATGATCTTGACAACATTTTACGCAGGTCTAGGGGGCACGTTCAAATGTCTAATTTTGGATACTTGCATTTTCAGTGTATTTGTTGTCGCTCGTGTGCAAAAGTATGGATGCTTATAAGACCCATTTGGGCACTGTTTGTAATTGTAAATAATATACAATCCTGTTGTATCCGCACATGATATTTGCACATGTTTTTAATTCCCTCATTTTTGGGCATTTATTTGTAACTGTTACAAGTGGTTACAATTAGGGTGTATATTTATTACATTAAAAAACTGGTTTGCAGTTGCACCTGGTGATCTTTTGCAGTGATTAGCAGTTTCACCGATTTGGAATGTAACATTGGGCAGACAAATTTGTTTCTATCCTATTTACAACACAAAATGTGGGGATAAATATTTTATTTTGACTAGCAGTTTCACTTGGACTCTTGCCTCTTTGTATGGTGTTGTGTAGTCTGTTACATAACTGATCTATTTCAGTGATATTTTATAGTGATTTTCTAGTTTCACCAGGTCATTTGGACACTTGCTGAGAAAGCGTTTTGTTGTCTATTTTACACTGATCTATTTTGGGTGAGATCGTGCATTACAACAATGTTTTAAAAATCGGAACTGGACTTGGGATCGGCCGAGGGTCGGGATTGGAACCGGAACCGGACTGGAACAAATTTTATGAACCACTTTACTAAAAAATACATAAAAATATATATTTTTAATGAAAACAATATATTTGAAAGATTAAAAACCATGATTCCAACAATTACACTCAAAATATGCAAAGCTTGCTCTTATATATATGTAAGAAAGGTGTTTATAGCAAAATGACACGAACTCCAAGTCCAATACACAATACATATATCATATATGAGATTCCGAAACAAAATACATAAACAATGAGGCTCTAAATGGCCTCCATAGTCTGAGACTCCAAAAAAACATGCTATAATCATTGATACATTACAAATACTACAAGTTACAAAACTCTAGAATAAACTAAATGACATCAATGATCAATCATCAAACTCTGCACCATTGGTGAAAATGGGATCCTCTGGGTCATCCTCATCAATATCATCACCGGCCTCTGGCTCTGACTCGGACCCATCCAAATCCTCAGGTACATCTGCAACAATTGTATTGGCACGGGAAGTAGCACGAGTGCGACTAATGCTTGCTATGTCTCGTGATGGTGGTGGCAGTGCTGCTAACGGCCCATCATCTTGATCCAAACTCATCCACCCCAAGTCATCGGGATCAAACTTTGCTAGCTGACTCTCCTCTACCCAATTTGAGGTAGGATCTATATCATCCAAGACAATGGGATTTGTATGAGGTCTTCGGTTCAACAACTGGTTGCGCCTTAGCCGAAGGTTGTACTGCACAGAGACAATATCATTCAACCGTTGTTCCAAACGGTTTTTCTTCTTCGTGTGAATCTGCTCAAAGACGGACCAGTTGTGCTTGCACCCAGAAGCACCGCAAGTTTGGCTCAGGATCATAATTGCAAACTTTTGCAATTGAGGACACTGACTACCAAATGAATCCCACCAATGTGCCGTAGTAAAAAATGTAAATGTTTAATTATTGAACAATAACGATAAAAACACAAAGTTAAAAATTAAAAGTAAAACTTATAACTTAAAGTGTAATTCTACAAATTTGATTGTCTTATGCTAAAAATTCATGATTATTCATTAAAAAGTTTAATCAAATGAACTTAAAAAAACTTAGAATTGCTTACCTAGTTGGTCCACATCTCCTGCAATCTTTGCAAGGTTTTTCCCAAAGGTACCTGTTTGCTGAAGAAACTGATCTGTTAGTGAACTTCAAGTTGTTGCATCTCATGAGGGACCAAGCGCTCTAGGCACTCGTATAAACCATCTTTTACTTCCCCTATTTGATCTTCTTCAAGCTTAGCTCTGTAATGATATTTTGGGTTCAAGAAATATCCAGTTGCATGTATAGGGCGATGGAGTTGATTGTTCCATCTATTATCCATAATCTCCCACATAGGCCCATACTAAGTTACCCTGTCTTTGTATCCTGCCCTTATCTGCTCTTTTGCCTGATCCATAGCCTCATAAATATAGCCCATGACTAATTTTTCCTTATCCACCAACCACAACACTTCAACAAGAGACTTGAAATTTTTCACAATCTCTGTTGTTTTTTTCCAAAAATAAATTGTCAAAAAGTTTCTTCTGTGTCTTTCCCATCTTGTTTGCGGCTCCACTTTGATGCATTCCATTCATCACTTGAAAACATCATTTTTAAGTTTTGTGCTTGGGAAATAAGAGATTGCAACGTGAGGAAGTTTGTGGCAAATCTCGTGATGGATGACTTAACAAGTTCTCTGCCCTCAGTGTTTTTCCTCATTGGGTTCAATACCCATGAGTGATTGTAGATGTATTTTTGTGATGCTTTTGGCATGCTCTACAATGTTCTTGATCCAATCTTTTTTTCCTATATCCTTAAGCATGAGGTCTATGCAATGTGCAACACATGGGAGTCCAAAATATTATTTTGTGTTTAGCCTCTAACATCTTACCAACAAGAACATAGTTAGAGGCATTATCTGTTATGATTGGTACAACATTTTCCACCCCCACCTCTACAACAATTTCATCTAAAAGCTCAAACAACAAATTTGCATTCTTTCATCCTATCAGATGCATCAACTGATTTCAAAAACATAGTACCTTGTGGACAAGAAGCAAGAAAATTTATTATGGTGTGGTTCTTGCCATCACTCCACCCATCAAACATAATAGTACATTCTGTTTTGGCACATGATGCTTTACAACTCTTTCAAATATTCATCTATGGATGCAATTTCTTTCTTCAAAAGTGATCCTCTCAAGTCATGCATACTAGGGCCTTTGAAGCCCCTACCAGTAGCAACAATGGAATCAAACATAGGATGGTAAAAAGGTGTGCGGGGCAACATTGAAAGGGATAATTGCATCATACCACCATCTAGCAATGTATTCAAAAGCTGCTTCTTTGTATTGCTTCTTTTAATGGTTATCCAAGGTGGGCTGATTTTCTGTAGGCATGGAGGCACTAGCAGGTGTGGAAGATGGAAAAACGCTTTGAATGTTCTTTCTTTTTTGAATCCGGTTTTGTTGACTATGCGTGGATGGGAGAGGCATATACCGAAAGGGGTCTCTAACATGGACAAAAGGGTCAGAGCAAAATCCTTCAACACTCCAGGCATGTTCCCTCCTCCCTGTTTTAGCTTCCATCTCTCTTTGCCTATCCTTCTCTTCTTTATGTTTCTCAAGTGAGTTTTTTATTTCCAACCTAATGGCATCAATATCAGGTGCATCACATGGGGAAACTTGGCCTCTTTGACCAGCCAAGTGTTGTTTCAACCTATGAATCCTCCCCCCCCCCCTTGATGTGTTTCGTACAATATTTACAAAAAGCTTGATTATCAACTACGTTTGCATGGTTCCATGTAGGGTCTTTAGTTTTGGGGGCCATTGCAAATGCAAAGAAATCTGAAAATGCAAATAAAAACAAAATAAATTTCAGATTTCCTATTTAATAAAATTTACAAATAGAGGCAAGTTTAAAATTTAACATACCTTTCAATGTGCACACAAATGAGGTGAAGAAACGCTCCGAAGCTTGTATATGGGCTGCACCCTCTAAATGTAGATGTGAAGACCACCACAAAGAGCCCACACTTGACGCCAAACAACCCCCAAAACTCCAAATCAACACTCTTCAATGCTGCCACAAGCCTCCAAATCCCTCCAAATAAGAGAGGTGCTCACAAATAGAGGCGAGGAAGTCTCTTTATGGATGGCAATATCACCACAAAGAGCCCATAAACAATGGCAAACAAGCTCCAAGCCCCCAACTTCCAAGATCACTCCAAAACTAAACTCTTCAATCTTATGCTCACAAACGCTTTTGCTCACAAATGCTCAATGAGAGAGGCGTGAAGTGAATAGAGGTGGGGGGTGTATATATAACACCAAATTAGGGTTTAAGAGTTTAAAAAATATAAAATGTAATTAAAAATGTGAATTTTTTATTGAAAATCCGTATAAATTAAAAATATAAATTAGGGCCAAACCAGCCTTGCGCATGCCACGAACCGGCCAGTTTGGCCCCATACCGGTCAACCGATCCGGTTTTTTGTCTAGTCGGTGCTCTAAAAAGGTCAAACTGTTCGAACCGAGCCAGTTCTAGTTTCCGGTTCGACCAGTTTTTAAAACACTGCATTATAGTCATTGGCTGAATCACAAGGATTTAGTTGGAAAACTTGCTGAGAAGTGTTTTGTTTTTTATTATATATGAATCCATTTTTGGTGATGGTATTTGATAACTAGCTGTTTTAGGGATTCAATTGGACTCTTGCCTTTTTGTAAGGTGTTGTGTAGTTTGTTACATAACTGATCTATTTGACATTTACAAGTGCTTTGCAGTTCACAGGGGTCAATGTACACTCGCCTATGTTTGGCATTTAGTTTTCTATTTCAGATTGATCTATTTCGATGATATTTTGCAGAGTTGACAGTTTCACAGGGTCAACGGGCACTCGCCTATGTTTGGCATTTAGTCGTTTATTTCATATTGATCTATTTCAGTGATATTTTGCAGAGCTGATAGCTTTAGAGGGTCAGTGGACACTCGCCTATTGCTGGCATTTAGTTGTCATTTCATATTGATCTAATTTTAGTATTTGCAGTTACTGGCAGAATCACAGAGGTTTAGTTGGACACTAGTTGAGAAGCATTTTGTTGCCTATTTCATACTAATCCATTTATGTGATAAACATTTCAATATTCTGCAATCTTAACCACCATGCTATATTTTGGTTTTCTGTATGTTGGTGTAATGCAGAGAGCCGCTTAGCAGATTCAATGGGTGACTTGACTTTTGGGGACCAAAAGATCTTATTGGGGAGGGTGTCACCCAAAGGACATTTTGGGAGGTCAAAAACTTCCCGTTTCTCCCTAAACCATTACAATATGGAAGAGCACCCCGAGAGCTTTCCAACGCCTATTGGAACGCGTTAATCAGACACCGTATGCTCCCGATACTACTGGTCAAAATTCAAGGTCAAACTGGGGTCAACAGGGGAAGTGTAGGTCAAACACCACCTTGGCTTGTGCACAAAGTCTATTTGCGTATTTTGGAGTTGATCGACGTAAAAATAATCATAGACATGAGTTTTATTCTCCGGTCTTCAACAGGCATGCAAAAAGTTGGGTTTCAACAGCGAGGTCCACTTTTGTTTCGGAAGGAGACCCGACCGCCATGGTATATTAGTGTGATTTTAATTTTTCCAATTACACTATAGTTCATGCCATATTATTTCGTGTCTTCTTGTGCTGACATGTGGCAGGATAGAGCTTTGGAGTGATCCACGTGGTGGGTCCTCAGACCACCACATGGCCTACCACCACTTACATGCCACCTCAAAGGATCTGAGCCATTTCAACCAACACGGCTGAGCCGTCTCCAACCAACCGTGCCACATGACTGAGCCATTTCAACAACTCACCAACCCACATTGCCAACGCGGCCGAGCCGCTAAACAAATAGCCACACCGGGCTCGCGGGGGGAGTTACACCCCACAATGGAAAAACAAACCGGTACATGGACGAAGCCACAGTTCAATGTAGCAATGACATGCTATTTTAAGCCTAAACACCGACTCCCATGCAAAGTGGGATTAACCCCCCAACCATATGGAGGATCGACCCCGCGACTTTGGTGCAAAAGATTTAACACTCCAACTAACTTGCCCACAACTCGCAAGTGGTTATTATGGCACATTTTTCTATTTAAGCAAGGTCATTTGTATGATTGTGTAATGCTAAGGGGTAGATTGCAGGTTTGTCCATTTTTAGCCCATTTGGGGGCATTTTCAGGCTTTCTGCAGAACTAAAGAGATGTTCAAAATTCTAGACGATCAGCCCGAGCCTTTTATTTTCTCGATTAGTGTTCGTTTCACGTCGTTTTGAAGCATTTTTGCCCGCTTTTAATGTAGAACATGAGGAAATTGATCGTGTAAGTGCTATGGGAAGGTGGAGGAGATTGCTGATTGAGTTCAGAGTCTTCCGATGGTCTGATAAGCACATTTGTGTAGGTTTCAGGATCCGTTAACATTTGTAAGATTTACATTGTAGTTGCAAATTTGATTTTTAATGGATCGGATTGTGTGTTAGCAATCCCGAAGATGTAGCCCGATCAGCGGGGTGAACTCCTTTATTAATTTTTGTGTCATGGTTATGTTTTGCATTCTGTTTTTCCGCAGTAATGATTTAGTAGTTAATCATTTTGAATGCATCTTAATCGTTTTTGACATTTATGAGAAATTGGGTATATTTTCAATTGAATGGTACAAATTTAGATTCAGTTTGGTTTTTAAACATTTACATTCAGGTATTTAACAGTGTTACGCGGGGACGCGTCCCCCCCTGTTTTGACACGTTTGGGGACGTCCCAGACGTCTTGGGGACGCGGGGGACGTGCGGGAAACGTTTCCCCCCACGTTTCCTTTTTTTTTTTTTTCCCTAGGAAACGTCCTGGGGACATCTGAAAACATTGGGAAACGTCCCGGGGACGGGGAAACGTGGGGGGGATATCCAGACGTCCCCCACGAATTTATTTCCTTTTTTGGCATTTTTTTGCTTTTTGGTGAAAAAATCACAAGCATAGAAAAAAAATTGCCATTTTTGGAAAGTGTCCGGGAAGATGTAGTAGCAAAAACTTGCATGTGCCATAACTTTCACTCTGTGGCTCCGTTTCAGGTGTCGTTTTCTCTAAAAGTGCATATTTTATTGAGCTCTATGCATTGATGGCAATAATTTTCTTATTTTCATAAAATCAATTTTTGCACCTTTTTGGACCAAGCAACTTCTTGCAAACTTCTGAAAGAATCATGAGTATTAAGGAATGTATTTAATGTTTATGAGTTCAAGTTTCACCTTATTTAAATCTCAAATGGTTTTATTTCAGCTTATTTATATAATTTAGTCACTATATCTTTATATTTTAAATATTTATATATTTTTTAATTAGCCGTCCCCCCCCCCCGTCCCCAAAATTTAGAATTTTTTTGCCGTCCCGGAAACCCCGTCCCGCCATCCCCCCCGTCCCCCTGTCTCAGGTAACTATGGTATTTAATCAATTCCTATTTATTAAATTCGGGGAAAATGATTATTTTTAAAGCATATGTTTTGATAAACTATTTTATTTATACACGGGCAGTGTTAGTTTACGATCATTGCTTATTTTAAGTTAGTCTGTTTTTTTTAAAAAAATCACTTTAAAAAAAATGTTGTGTGGTACCTGTGGGTATGTACCCACAGGCCCCGGGTATGGTTTTTCATACCCGGGATGTACCCAGCGCCTGTGGGTATGTACCAAGAGAGTGCCAACACCGGTATCTGTACCAGGTACGTTTTGGACCTGGTACGGATTGGTACTGGCCGTATCAATGCAGTCTAACCTGGGCACCATTAAAATTCAAGTCCCTGCATTTCCCATTTTAACAGTCATCGACGAATTCATTATTGTACATTTCCTGCTAGAATTCAATCCCGTGCATTTCCTGTGAATTTGGATTATTCAGGTTTTATCTTAGTTTTTAGCATCGACTTATTCAACGAGTAAAATAAAACATGTGGACTATGTGAAAATCAATAATTCTGTATTTTTGGTTTTTCAATCCATCACATTTTGGTTATTCGTATATGGTTACTATATTTTTATAGTAGCTTATGCCATGCATGTTGAATCCTCAAAAGAACAGAGGGCTTGAGCTTTGAAGGTCTGATATTGTAGCTAATTTATAAATTATAAAATCTATTAATTCTAAAACAGGTGTAACTGTGCTTCTATGCGGGATCGCTGCTGCTGTTCTTGGGTCAACTGTTCATGCTCCTACCCCTGATGCTTGCCAACTTTATTGCCACGCCCATAGAGCTAAGGTGGGGCATATTTTCTTTCACAACAGTTATTCCCATGCTAACTGATGTGCATATATTCCTCTCTTGTTTTCATAATCTTTTCCTTGTGACTAGTGCAAGCCGGAGGGTATCTGAACTGAAACGGTTTACTTGATAACATTACCCTGTGACTTGTCATGTAGTTTGCTGGTACCCTTCTTGCGTATTGGTGAAGTCATAACTGGTGGAGCAAATTTGCCTTTGACTTCAGATGCCCTCAAGAAGATCATCACTGGTCAGGCTTCTTATGAAATTCTTCTTGGAGTCATGCATGCGGTAATGCATTTGTCTGGCTTATCAAGTTACACAGAAGCTTCACCTTAAGATTCAGATTTTATGACAAAATGCTAACAATTTTTCTGTTTTTACTGGCAGCTTATTGGCTGGCTAGTTGTAGCGCCCGTCATTTTAGTTGTGCTCTATATTATTTTCATTCCTTGCTTCAAATTCGCTGTTCATAAATTTTCTCATCATCCACCAAGTCCAAAGAAGACACATCACCCTCACCCAGAAGTCAAGCTCAAGGCCAGAGATGTTTAATTTCTTCTCAAGTCTTGAGTGACAAGAGGTAGAAGAAGTGGAAAAGGAACGAACATCTCCTGGCCAATATGAAATCTTGGTCATCTTCCTGCATGGACCATGGTAGTTCAAGTGACCAATACAAAATATCTTGTACGTAACTGTCTAACATAAAGAAGCTTCTGTCCCTGAGGAATTTGATAGTGCCCGTTGTCTTCAGAAGCTTTTTGTTGATAATTCCATGTAAGTATATTCGACTTCCTTAAATTCATATTACATTTTAATGACATTTGAGGTGAATGATGTTTTAACTCGATAAATTTGCAAAAGTTGCACCCAATTGAATTGCATTATAGCCATGGCTGCTAATTGGAAGACTGAGTTCTCCATTTCTCTAAGGATTTTGGAGAGCTTATCTATTTACAAACTTTGTTGGCTGTTAAATCAATGCAAAAGAACAGTAGCCTTATGGAGTAAATAGGTGAAGTGCTGCTAGGGAACATACATATTTGCATACAAAATAGTGGCTTGTTCTGATCTTATCATTATGTAATAGACATTCTTGTCACCTGTGCATGAATTATGAGGAAAGATACATGGTAGGGCATTTTCCCAATGTTTCCTTGTGATTAAGTAATGTAGTGAGGTCATATTTAAAATATAGAGAACCGTTTTTACATTCACATTGTTAAGGAATTCTTTTTTTAGAAAAACTGCTGACTGTGCATGCCTCTGTTTGTGGAATAATAAATGTCCTGGCTTGAGTTCGTGAAAAAGTTGTTGACCCAAAAGGGCACCGACTAAACAGCTTAGCTTGCAAAGGGGTATGGTGAAAATGCTAGATTTATATGAATTTAGTTTCCAAGTACAACACTATAGTTCTTCTAAACATAAATGCGATAGGGTTGCGTATATTCTCTAAGAGAATAAAATCTTACGGGTTTACCGAGTTTCCAAAACTTATAAAAGATGGCATGACTCATATAGATACGAGGGTAATATAAGTGATTCTCTTGTCATAACCACATTGTGTTGCATGACTTGGGATACTACGTTTCTATTTGAAACAAATATAGCTTGGAGGAGTTCATATTTCTATACGATTACAGGGCTTTATCTAGGCAATGTAGTGCATTCAATGGTTTCCTCGAGGTCAAGTCAAAAGACCTCATAGAGATATCATGCCTCATTTCTTTCATTTTGGTCAAGGGTGTGATGTTTATTTTACTTTAGTTTGGCTCCCAAGCAATAAATTAGGTATGACGGTGTGAATAGATTAATTTTTCTTCCCAAGGTGATGATGTGGACTTTAGTTTTGTTCCTCCCCAAGAGCCCTTATGTCTCTATCAAGTATTGAGGATAACTTCTGGGTTTTTTCATCAACATAGTTTTATAATTGCAAAACCTCATTCGTGCCTCATTCATACAAGTTGAAATTGAAACTCTTATACGGTTGAGAATGTTGTGTGAAACTCTAGATTGGCCATATATTCCTTAAACTAGGAGACAAACTAAAGCTCAATATTAGTTAATTAATTGAAGGATCGTTTTTGGGTTTTGCATGTTGGATCTCACTCATGTTGTCTGATCACTTATCCCCAATCGTCCATACTGTCCTTGTAAGATTTTTAAAGCCTGAGCGCATTAAATGTCGACATTTAAACTGCCCGAAGGGCGGCTTAAGCCCCCTTAAATATGGCTCTCGTCTAGCTAATTGCAACCTTAGTTGCAGAAGGTGGTGATAATGGCTACCAAATACGCGAGAAGTTTGTTTAGGTCTACAATGAGATTATGAGTATGGAATTTCTCCCAATGTTTTGATTAACGCTACTTATATCGAGCATGTATTAAATGGTATGAGAACTTAAAGCCTACTATGGTGGTCATATTCCTTATGAAGATTTTATACAACCTTGGATCAAACTCCATTGGGAGTCCAATGGAATCCATGTCTTAAGTATTAGGAACCTATCCAAAGGCTTTTATATGTTCTCTCTCAAGGAGCCCTCACAAGTTCAAGCATTTCTCGCTAAGTGAAGGTACTAGTTGGTTGTTGCGAATACATGCTTTTGGTTTTGTCGCCTTAGAATCATGACTTCAAAGGATTTGAGAAACTTTCCCGCTTAAAGTCCTCTATTTGTGTCAAACTCCATGACCTTCTAGATTTGTCTTTGGTATTTCGCTCTTAGATATTGCTAAGCCTATAAGATGAGGTGTACCTTCCATGAAGTAAACAATGCTTTACTTAGCTCAACTAAACAAGCAAGTTCTGTGTTGAGGTCGCCATCACATGAATGACTTAAAGGAGTTGCTTGATATTCTAGACGTCATCTTTGAGTATTTTTCTAAAAAATACACCTAAATACAATTTACCTAACACATGCTTTAGATGTCCAGATCCCTTTAGCATACAGGATATGGGATTTGTCCCCTTATAGTTCGGCTTAAGCTGGTTGAGGAAACTTTTCTGGTCGATTAAGCAAAAGTGACAACCAAAAATGATGAATGGACCATTGTCGCAAACAATAGAGATCTACAGGGAATTCAAACTCCTTTGTGGTTATCTACAGGGAATTCAAACTCCTTTGTAACTTACGCTATTTTACTAATGTCAAACACCAAAATAATGTGCGTAAGTTTGAAACTTCTCCCATCCCTTGTCTTTGCCTCTTCTCATTATCCAAAACCAACTTGACCCCTTACAAAGTCGAAGTAACATTCTCACGTAAACAATTATTTTTAAGGTTGCAACGTCAACGATGACTTCTCAACCCTCTTGTTGCTTTCGTAGTCCCCTTGGAGGTGGTAGGGAGTCGTTAAGGGGAGTTAATAGGGGCTAAACACCGATCCATTTCGATTGATGATTTTCTTATAACCAATCCAACGTCCTCTTGTATCTAATGATTTTGTTGACTTTGTACTCTAACACATATTTTAAGGATGGGCAAGGGGAATTTATTGCATGTATGATTTTTTTGCATGAATTTTATATCATGGAATGTAAGAGGTCTCACAACGTCCTCACAAAAATTCTTTTTGTGCTCTGCTTGTTAGTGTATTGAAAATTTAGATTTTGTTTCTTTGCAAGAAGTTAAGATTGCAGGTTTCTGGTTATAGACTTTCTTGAAATGTATTGCATTAGATTTCATTCATTTTCATACCTTACATGACAACCGTGGTGGTTCTAGTATTTCCATATCAATAATTTTTATGCCCTTAATTATTGCCTCAGAAGAAGATCCATCCAATCAAGCCAGTCTAGGTCATCTTTGAAATATAATGGGTTGTCTTTTGACATCATAAATGTTTGTGCTTCGAATTATTTGGCGAAAAGGAAAAGGACAATGTTATGGAAGATAGGTTGGTTGACAACTACATCACTTAGATTTTTGGCTTGTGTGCGGTAACATCAATATGATTGAGCATCTTGAGGACAAAGAATGTGCATCTTCTTATGTGAGTGGTGTGTTGGTGAACATGCGAGTCGTGGGTTTTGCTGTCAACAATCAATTAGGCGATTATTATGATCCTCGTCCTATGACGATGTGACATTTACTCCTTAGCCTTCAGTTTATTTGGTCTAATTTCCTGGGGCCAGACATTGGTACAGGGTTCTTAAAAGACTTGATTATTGTCATACTTCTCAAACAACACGATGCTTTTAATTTTCATGCTTTTAGCGGGTTGATATGGTCATAGTCTATCAAGATATAATGCTCTTTCGATCACAACCCTATCACCTTCTAACTCACTCGAAAAAATTCTCAATTCAAAGTCCCACACAATCCAATTATATCTCAACACTTAGCTTTTGATTACATGATGAAACCATCCAACTCATTGCCAGTGGTGTGGAACTTGGTGTCATGTCCTCTTTATGCTTGCCAATAATATTGAGTGGTAGAATGATGCCATTCAACTACACTGCTTCGCTTTCCTCCACCACTTTGGACAAAGAGGTGGTGCGGGTTTGTACATACTATCAAGATGATGTATGCTCTTCTCAAAGAACACTCAAAGGATTTTTGCACATGTTAGAATACAATCCCTTTTGGTCCTCAATTGCAAGTCCATGGTTTGATTGGGATTAAGCATAAACTCAAAACTCAATGCATCTCATGCTCCTAAAATATGAGCTCAAGATCAGGGTCCATTCTGCACTTGGCTTAAGGCCGGGGATTCAAGCTTCCAAAGAGTTCTTCAAATCACTTTGCGCCAATCAAGCCAAAGAGCTAGATCAAGGCTATTCAAACAACTCACAAGTAATGCTTACCTAGTTTTCCGAAATACCTTCCTTTGGCTTTGTGGAACATTACAAAATGGTGTTCCAAATTTAAGACATGACATAGAGGAAAGGAAAGAAGCTGCTTTAGAAATGTCTTGGTGTTGTTCGTTGCAAGTTTTCACTCTGTAACTCAACTTCAATTTGATTCTCATCCTCACATTAGATGGGATATTTATGTGGTCCTATGCAATGCATGGCTAACGAATAAAACACCATTAATATTGATGGTTCTTCATTGTGAAATTTTACAAGGTTACCTGATAGTTTTTTTGGCCTTAGTTTATTGCTACAAGTCTATAAGGCATGTGTTATCCACTCAATCCTTAGGTAAAATTATTAACAAATAGAAACATCAAATTCGTACATGAAGTTGATGACACAAAGCTGGATTACTAGTTGGCATCATATCACCTTGTTGAATGTATATTGATACAAAATTATTTGCTAAGGATTTCGCGCTTCACTATTGGCCACATTCTTCTTGCCAATATTGGATACAAGCAAACCATTTTTTTTATCAAAGGGAAGTACATTTTAAGATAACACTATCATTGTTGTGTCGGAAGGAATAGGGAATGGGCTCATGCACATCTCGATAATGAACTATATTTCTCAAGTTTTATTTTGAAAAAGCCATATGACTACATCAAATGACGTTTTATTCTTTCAATGCTTCTAGGATCTTCGAATTTAGTGAAGTTTTTTATTTGGTCGTATATAAGTCTCATTTTTAGATGCCTATGGCTTGTTTAAGTATCAATGGTCATAAATCTAATAGCTTTGACCTTTTACAGTATTTGATATGGTTGTCTGCTTGTTCCCACTCTCAATGCATTGACAACCAATGCTTTTGGATGCTCACCCATGGCACTGAATAATAGTTGATGTGGGGTATCTTTCCTTCCACATTGCTCCACACAACTTATTAATGGCCACTTTGCAGATCACTCATTTCTCATTCTTGTTAAACATGAAGCCTCCTTTAAGGAAATTATTCAATGTTTTGATATTTTTTGCAAAGCTTATGAATTTAATTTGCAGTGGACCAAAACTATTTGGTACAGGAAAAACATGTTTCACACGTTGGATCGGCTAAAAATTATCCTTGTTAGTGGATCCAACAAGGAGAACAATTCAAATTCTTAGGTATTTTGTTTGCCTTTGATAGGATGCCTTTCGTGTTATGGCAATATGTTCTTGACAGAGTTGAGGGGAAGATCACCTCTCTCTCTCTCTCTCTCACAAAAAAAGTACATTCCAGATTTGTACCAATATACTTGTTACATGTGTACTACTTTTCTTGTTGGGATCTTTCCAAGGCTTCTTACGACAAGTTGGCCAAGCTTCTTTATGACTTTCTTTGGGCCAATACAAACAAGCCAGATGCTTCCATCGTGTTGCATGGGATGTCTGCTACCTTCCTTAGGAGAAAGGTGGTACAGGCATCATTAATATTCATTGATAGAGCATTGCCGTTATTGGAATTTTTTTTTTTCATAGGCAAAATAGGGTTTTTGACAATATATGGGAAAAAATCACTCCTTTATTATAAGGGGATGCACCCTTTATTGAAACCCAAATGCAATGAGAAAAGAGAATTTATAATATTCATGCGAGGTTGTTTCATTGGGGTTGGGATTTTACTCTTTAACGAAGGGAATGCACAAAGAGAATGGAGAAAAATAGAGGAGAGTCGAGAATGTTGAAAGAGGAGATAGAAGACTGGGAATTTCAAATAAGTGAACTCTGAGCTTATTTTAGTATGCAAGAGGGTCATACACATTCAAACCCAAATCTCTTTTGCGTGTGTAAGATCAATCCATTAATGAGAAGAAACACTTGAATGTTGGAACTTGTATTGTAAAGATAGAAATAAAGAAAGGGAAATGTTTGACATAAGAACAAACATTGCCAAGGGAAAACTCATAAAATTCTTAGAATTCTCCTTGCATTTCTTTGTGGAGATGAATACAAAGCCTCACACACTCTTTTTTGCAACCTAATTTTCAACTAGCATCAAAAGTCCTCTTAGCAAGAAGCTTTAGAGTTGAAAGTGTCAAAAGCCAAAAGGCAAAAGTAAAAAGTAAAAAATCTTCAGAACTTAGGACCTAAGAAGTAAGAACCAAAAACCCACCACAAATGAGTTACATTGAGTATTTATAAGGATGGGAGGCATGATTAATTCTCAACCACTTTATAATTTGCATTTATAGAGTAATATAACTCAAAATACCCAAAATAGATGATAACTCAAGCTACTTTCTATTCCAAAAAAAGTAACAAAAAAATTAGAACCAAGTAGTCCATTTTGAGCCACCACATCTCTTAGAAGAAATTTGCCTCTTCTTCTTGATCATCTTTGCTTTAGAATGTTTTGAATTTCTTCATGGTCTCTCCTATGATCTCATCATCCTAAATCATTGTGCTCTTGTAGCGCACAACCCAACCTTCTCGCAATCTCTTCAAATGGTAGGGACTTTATGGAAACCTGGCAAATTCTTTCATAACTCTTGGAGTGCAACATGGATCTTGCTGAAGTTATCCATTGCCATTGTGTTAAAACCATCATCACGAAAGAGTTCATATTTAACCACTCATGTTTTGTAATCACTCCGAATTAACGTGATTTCTTGTTGCACTTTAATTCATTTCTTTCACTAGGATAGATCTCCAATACCCAAAACTTGGTGAAAATACTCATGATGACCTTCTTCATGTAGCCATTGTTTTGTGGTTGGAACCTCCCTATTGGATTGACACATATCTCGATAGAATTATATTCTCTTGCCTCTTGAATCTTTCTCATCTCACACAAGGATTCTCTATTTCATCTAATTCTCATCAATGTTCTGAGGGTATTTGTTGTTGCACTCCTGAACAATCTCCAATGACATCCCTCTGTAAGGTTCATGTAGTGGGATTTTGAATACATGATCTACACTTGTTCCCATTCGATTCTACAATGAGTAATCCTTATTATATTCTCACTTCCCTCATCACATATTCATAGTGCTCGACATAAGCTAGTGTTAGTTCTACACATTGTATCAACGCTGGAAAGTTGGCAGTGTTAGGAAGACAATTATCCATCAACTTTTGTACGAAGGTTGACTTGATAGGAACTTTGAGTTTGTTCCCAAAGTCCTGCAGATCCACGTGACCATCTTCGAGTCACCAATCTCAGCAAGATCAATTTCCAATATTGCATGCGACTCTAGCACTTGGTACTAGTATTTTATCATGTAGGAGAAAGGGGTCCCGAGAGCTAGGGCTTGAGAATAGGGTCCCAAAAAATTCTTAAAAAATGCCCCAACGAAGGTAGGAACCCATAGGGAGAAGTTGAGAAAGTAGGATAACCATGATTTTTTCACAAAATACTTAAAAAAGGCCAGAAAAGGCCTTTCCCCTAGAGGGGTATGAATGTACCTCTATGGAGGCTCATTGAGATTTGGAGGGTCAAATTTGCTCTATATTGCATGAAACTTTGGTAGAAGGGGTTTTGAGGTATGCCGAAAATGAACACGGACTCAAATTTTATATTAAGTGCCAAGAAATTCATGCATTGTGAAACATGCAATCTGGTAGGTGGGTATTTAAACATAAATACATGGACACAAAGAGGACACAAAGTTGAGCAAGATCCATCAAGGGTTTGGAAGGCCAATCAAAGTGTAATCCGAGATCTAAAAAATGAATCATAGGAAGAGGGTTTCAAGTGGGAGGTTGAATGATCAAATGAGGGACAAATGACACTTTTGAAGTGTTTTTCTAATGCACTGTTATGACATTAGTAGTGGCCTTTTGGGGTACTTTTCATAGTTTTGTACTATAAAAAGGGTACACTAGGGGTGCTTATATGATTTTGAGGCATTTTGTACTTTATGGAGCCCCAAACACACCTTTTTGCAATTTCCAAGAATGCCTAGAAGGCTCATTTTGAAAACGAGCAAATTTTCTACAAACCCATTTGAATTTTTTGGATCAAACGTAAAAAAAATGCCAAAAAGAGGTGATACAACCCTAGGAAGTATGTTTCGTTATGCAAAACTACCCCTCTAGGGGCACCTAGTTTTTTGAGGCACAAAATGACATTTTTTTTGAGATGTGCCAGTAGAGAATTTTGTTCCTCTCATTCTTCTCTTCATGTCGAATATATTTCGGGGGTCATTTTTATCACTGGAGTCATGTTCAGCATATCTATTAACAAAATCACTTGCTCCCTGTGATACCCATGTCACAACGACTGTAGTCATCAACAACATGTCTCATCCTTGGTTCACAATGCAATACAAACCACCAATTACCTTCTCTCTATATATCAGGATAGAAGAAGACCTGGATAAAACATAGTTAAAAAAATGTTAATACATGAAAAATAAGACCTATATATGGAAATTGTGCTCATGAAAAAGGAGAATGTGTACATATGGAAAATTACACAAATTAATACATGATCACAATGTTGAGAAACACATACGACTCTTTTCCCTTAGGTAATGCTCTAATAAAGTCAACTAAGTAGAAGCCACTTTCATTGTTCATTCTGAAAAAATTGTTATTGACAATAAGGGTAACAAGTACACTTAAAACCAACAACTTCATGAGACTTAATATAATCAAGTTTTATTATCTTATATCCACAAAAAATATTTTCTATCCTACTACATTGTCGATCATTTTTATTCACCTTCAGGCTATGTCTAAAAGGAATCATTTAAGATAGTGACCCTTCTCTAATAGAATATTTTCCACAAAATAAATCCTAACAGCACCTGTCGAATGTTTATTCACCTTCAATAAAATTTAAGATGTAATGTACTAATATAACCTATGCATGAAAAAATTATAATAACTAACCAATTCTTCATCACACCATGTCTAATGCTTCTTGTGTCACTGCCCTTCGATTGATGACATGAAGATTATCTAAATATGAACTCATCCATTTAAGACTAGGTTGGTCTAACAATGGTTTGTACAAATCGAATGAGAGTGGTTTGTGTCGATGTTTCCATCTCTAATCAATCCTTTGGCTCTCATGGCTAATATTCTTTTCTTCATATTTTTGAAGCCAGACAACCATATGTGAAGTATTGAATAATATGAAATTCTCAATGACGTATTTTTCAACAATCCATGAAAATCAGAAATGTAAATAAATAATTAATGGCTACACTCATACATCATATATGTTTGATATGAATTTCAATAGATACCAAGCTTCACAAATTTTATTCCTCTAAGAAGGTTCTCCTCCAATTCTTTATTTCCTTTTCCACCATCCCAAATGCATGAAATTTGTGCAATTTCTTCCCCAAAATATTTTGACATGTAGAAAAACATTTCCTGAATAATGTATCATTTCTCCAAAGATCCCTCTAGACGTGCTAACAATTTTACAAATCCCTTTACGGTCTTCATGTACCTCTTTGGTCAAAACATCCATCACATGTTAACTATACCTATCATTTGAAGATCATTGACCAAATGCACCATTGGATGAGTGTGAGAGTCCATGAACGAGGTAGGTAGTTCCTTTTCCAATTCACAAACAATATCTGCAATGTTTTCTTTCTCCTACTCAATCCTTTCCTCCAATATCTCTTTTGACGATAAGCACCTATTGTAAAAACAATGACAATCATGCAAGTCAAGATAATAATGTTTCTCATACAAATGGTTTGAGTTTTTAGTTGTCTAAAATTCATATTACCTCAAAAAATTGAAAGTCAATTTATTGTATTAATAGGCTAGGTGGAAGATTACAAAATGATCCCCTCAATGCCAAGGGAAATATATATTGCATGAATAAATAAATAAATTTAAATATGAAGAGAACAATACAGTTAATAATTTTAAGACAAAAAACATGTGAATTACCTTCAAAATGTTATGCCAATCATGAGTTTTGATGCCTATGATGAGCCCATCAATGATAAATGCACACTTCATGGAGGACCCATAGCTATTCGATGTGCAAATATCTTGCATTGTTTGATTCACCAAACTGAATTTCTCTTTACATAATATCTATGGAGCCCCTTCATCTTTTTTAAGAAGCTTCTTTGTTTCACTGACTTTTAGATCTACTCTAGAACTTGGATAATCTTTCTCTTTGCTAGAGATGTGATTCCATATAGAAACCACTACATTCTTAAATATATGCATTGAATCCAAAATATTCTTAGCTAGTAACTTCTCTTGTTACGAGATACTATAGAATATAGATAGTATCTTCATTCCTGCAAGCATTTCAACTCTGTGGCTAATTTCAGACAACCATACCCAATCTCTCCACCAATATGGAGGAATATCCACATTTGATGTTAGGTATGTTTGATGCGAAGGATTTATACCAAACCCATGTGACATAACTCTAGGAGGTTTTCTAATATCAAGTTTTCCATTAAACTTATTTTCCTTTGTAACATGGTATTCATGCTCCATTGAGAAGAAAACTTCAATGGCCTTCATTTACAACCTTTTTGAGATCTTTGGACAACCTTCCACAAAGTTGATCACAACACTTTAGACAAACAAGATCACCACACATTGGACAAACATACTTTCCTTTTTTGATAGATCTACATATAGAAACGATAAAAATATGAGCGTATAATGCAAAGAAACATACACATGATCTTTTTTTCAAAATTTAACAAGTGATAAAAACTTGAACAAATGGTCATCCTAGGAAAATCATGAATAGTCCAACATAAGATACCGTAAACAGTGAACTATCTCTGACCAATGGGTTTTGAAAGGTCATACATTATAATGCCATTCCATAATGTTCGCAACATATCAATTAGAGGTTCAAGATAGACATCCATATTTGTTACTTGATGGTTACTCGACAACAATAATGACTACATTACATGTTCCATACAAATCAATAACCATGGAGGAATATTATGGTTTATCGATAGTAAAGGAATAGGGGTTAATACCATCCATTGCCAAACCAAATTGTACACTGCATGACCTCTCTTTGATTGTTTTATGCCACAACTATTCAATGTGCATCATTGCATTTGATTCCAAAGAAACACGCCAAACTCCATCACTTCTTATATTCTCGTGATGGCATGACATTAACTCTACAATTGAATTGCAATGGTAAAGATGCCTGAGCTAGGAATTATTGGAAAATGGCACATTATCTTATTTGGAATGGTGATGCCTCTCACTCCTTAATGAAATCACAGTGCCTTGCAATTAGGATAATTGACCTCATTCTCATATTCCTTCCTAAATAGAATGCAATTATTTTTTTCATGCATCATAATTCGCATAAACAACCCCTAAATTTGATGATATTTTTTTATGCCTTGATATATGATGAGGGAAGTGTGTTCTTTTAAGGAAACAAATTACTTTTGAGTAGGCTACAATAAAAAACAAACTGAAGGTAAATAAGAGATAATGAAAAGTAAATGGAATATATATCAAATGTAAAATTTAGTTATGAAACTTTTATCTAACCTCAATAAAGCATTCACACTGATGTTTGACCAACCAAATCTTGCTTTCAAGTCCAACAATGCCTATATAACACTCAACAATGATGTTTTGGTCTCTCCTAATGTAAATAAAGGAGTTTGAGCAAATTTAAAAATTATCATCTCTTGTTCATCATCCTACTGTTCATCATCATCATCCTACTGTTCATCATCATCATGTTCATGATCAAATAAATGGTGTACCACATGTTGAAATCCAATGCCCTCTTTCATTAAAATATATTCATTAGAAGTCCCAAGAAAATGTATTTGTTTCTCAACACCCCATCATTTTCTTTGAGTAAAGTCTCTCCAAACGAGCTTTATGATCCTTTGTGATGTTATTAGGATGACATTATGGGAATATTCTCTTTGCCTTTTTTGGTCAAACCCGCTCAACATCAAAGTCACTATTTGAATTTTTAGTCTCATATGTTTGTGTATTAAGTTAATATTAGTGCAATTTCCATCTAGACTGCATCAATATTATAACGACTTCATTTAAACACAACATAATAAACGTTAAATTTATCTCAAAGAAAGAACTGTGTTGTCTTAGAATCACTTTGCCAATATGTCCCCATCCTATGTTGCTTCTTCTATTTTGACCCCTACCTCAACCACTAGGTTGTGATGACACTCTCTTTGTACACACACACACACACACGTGTGTGTGTGTGTGTGTGTGTGTGTGTGTGTGTGTGTGTGTGTGTGTGTGTGTGTCGTGTGTGTGTGTGTGTGTGTACACACACACATATACATATTTATGATATATATTACATATATAGGTATGTATGTATACACATACATACATACGTACATACGTACGTACGCGCACGCGTGTGTGTTGCAACCATGGAAGAAATCAAATTTTTTTATATTAACATAAAATTGAAATTTTCTATACAAAATGGATATTACTTACCAACTCATATGTTGCATCTATAATTGTTGATGAAGAGTTGTGTTCTACATAAGTAGATCTCTATACAGATGAAGAATTTAGATATACCGAAGTAGACATCTGTAGAGGGCATGATGTATATCTAGTTGATGACGACACAAAATCTATTAAATAGTAAACCACTTGTTCAAAAAATTGTAGGTTTACACAAACATACTATCTCTATTTTTCTATTTGAATTTGTCTTTGAAAAAAAATCCTATAAGAAATCATGTTAAAACAATAAATTCCTCACCTTATCGTCTAAAAAGTCACTTTGCAGTTTTCGATCTAATTTCAACACTATATTTTTTCAGGAAAATTTCAAAGTGTGAGAACAAGAGAAAAATGAGTTTGGTAAATGCCCTAATTTTTTATTATGTGATTTAAGATGCCCTAATTTCGTATTATGGGATTTTATTAAAACAAATTATTGTGATGTGCCCTAATTCTATATTAAATGCAAATAAGGAAACAAAATTAGGAAGTTATTTTTTCGGCATCTATGACGTAAATGTTGTGCCACTAATTAGCGTCATTATTGCACCACTATATGAAAATAAAACAAAAATATGTGATTTCGACACAAATTGTGATGTTATTTGCACTATATGTATCGTGGTAGAGGTAATATTGTACTTGATAAAACACATGCTTTGCTAAAACTAGTCATAACTCCTTTTTTTTGGATTTGATGGAGTACTTGCTGATTTCTAGTTATTACATCTCCTTTTCGGAGAGAGCTCAAAGTTGTAAACCTGTTGAAGATTAAATAACCTATCACAATTTATTTTTACTTTACTGTTGCAAGTAGGTCTTATTTCAACTAGATTGGAGAGCTTCACATGTTAGAGACAACAACCCCAATTCTTCACATACTAGATATTCTTTGTGGGTTGCATGGAAATGCATAAATGTTCCCCATCAAAATTGCCAAAACCTATTGGAAAAATATTTTGTCATAGGCAAAGGGTTTTTTGACAATAATATGTGGGAAAAATTCCCTCCCCTATTGTAAGGGGAGGCGCCTTTTATCGAAATCCAAAACCAACAAGAAATAATATGTACATTATTCACATGAAGCTAGTTCATCGTGATTTGGGATTTTACTCCCAAAGAAGGGAATGTATAGAGAGAAGAGAGAAAAATAGAGGAAAGTCAAGAATGGAGAAAGAGGAGTGAGAAGACCTACAATTTCAAATAAGTGAACTCAAAGATTATTCTAGTATGCAAGGGGATTATACATATTCAAACAAAAAAATGAAAATATTGTTCTTGTTTGCAAGATCAATCCATTAATGAGAAGAAACACTTGAATGCTGGAACTTGTATTACAAAGAAAGAAACAAAAAAAGGGAAGTGCTTGACATAAGAACACACATTACCAAGGGAAAACTCATGACACAAAGTTATTAAATTTCTCCTTGCATTTCTTTTTGGAGATGAATACAAAGCCTCATACACTCTTCTTTGCAACAAAAAATTCAACGATCATTAAAAGTCCTCTTAGCTAGAAGATTTAGAGATGAAAGTCTCAAAAGAAAAAAGCCAAAAGTGAAAAATCTTTAGAACTTAGGACCTATGAACTAAGAACCAAAAACCAAGAACCCCCCCACAAACGAGTTACATTGAGATTTATAAAGATGGGAGGCATAACCAACTCTCAACCACCTTATAATTTTTAATTATAAAATAATATGACTCAAAAATACCCAAAATAGATGACAACTTAAGATGGTTTCTATTTATAAAAAGTAATACAAAATTAGAAGAAAGTATTCCATTTTGAGCCACCGCAATTTGTAGAAGCACCTTTCCTCTCCTTCTTGATCATCCTCGCTTTGGAATGCGTTGAAATTATTCATGGTCTCCACTATGATATCATTGTCTTGAATCACTGTGTTCTTATAACACACAAACTAACCTTCTTGCACTCTCTTGAAACAATAGAGACTTTATGGAAACCTAGCAAAATTATTACATAATCTTGGAGTGCAACATAGATCCTACTCAAGCTATCCATTGCCATCGTGTCAATACCATCACCACAAAAGATTTCATCTCTTATCACTTATGCTTTTGTAATCACTTTGAATTAGCATGATTTCTCTTTGTTCTTTGATTCACTTCTTTCACTCAAATGGATCTCCAACACCCAAAACTTGGTGAAAATACTCATGACGACATTATTCTAGTAGCCAATGCGTTTGGTTGGAACCTACCTATTGGATTGACACATATCTATGTAGAATTATATTCTCTAGACTCCCTAATGTTTCTTAATTCATACAAGGCTTATATATTTCATCCAATGCTAATGGATGTTATGAGGGCATTTATTGTTGTTCTCTTCTCAATAGGACTAAAAAATCTCCAATGACATCCATCTATAAGATTTATGGAGTGGGATTTTGAATGTATGATTTATACTTGTGCACATTTGTTTTTGCAATGAGTAATACCTTATATGTTCTCACTTCCCTCATCAGAGATTCATAGTGCTCGACATAAGTTGAACTAGTTCTATACAATGTATTGAGGTTGGAAAGTTGGCAGCTTTAAGAAGACCAATATCCACCAACTTTCATATAAAGGACGACTTGACAAGATATTTGAATTTTTTGCAAAGTTTCCAAATCCATGTGACCAATCTCTAAGTCACCAATCTCAACGATATGAGTTTCCAATGTTGCATGTGGCTCTAACCCTTGGTATTGGTAATTCATGGTGGGAACTAGATGGGGAAGATGAGAGAAGAATACACATGATAAGTTTAAAAAAATAACAGAACTGGGCTCGAAAAGTCCAAGCACCCTTGGAGGGGTATTAGTGTACCTCTTTGGAGGCTTCTTGAGATTCGGAGGTTCAACTTGTACTATTTCGTGTGAAAATTTTGTGGAAGGGTATTTGAGGTATGTTATAGGTGAACGCATAATTAGATTTTACATGAAATGCCTAGAAATTTTTGTATTGGGAAACATGTAATATGGATGTTAGGTATTAAAAAAATAGATGGGCGTATAGGGGACAAAAATTTGAGTAATACCCATAAAATATTTGGAAGGCCACTTAAAGGGTAATTTGGGATCTTAAAAATTAGCTCGTCGGAAGAGGGTTCCAAGTGGGAGGTTGAATGACCAAATGAGTGGCAAATGCCACTTTTGAAGTGTTATCTAATGCACATTTATGACATTAGCACCGCTTGGATGTACTTTTTGTAGTTTCATACTATGAAAATCGTACTCTAAAGGCTCTATGTACTTTTAAAGGTATTTTGTACTTTCTAAGGAAAAACACATTTTTTTGCAACTTTAAAGAATACCTAGAAGGTTCATTTCAAATAAGAGTTATTTTTCTTGAAACCCATATCGAGTTTTTGGATTGGACACCAAAAATGCCAAAAATGTGAGGTACCCCCAAGAGGTATGTTTCATAGTAAAAAACTACCCCTATAGAGGCACCTGGATTTTGAGGCCTAAAATGTCATTTTTTTGAGATGTGCCTTTGGAGAAGTTTTTCCCTCTTGTTATCATCTTTATGTTGAATACATACTTGTTCAATTTTGAATGCATTGGATTTTGACACCCTAAAGAGGGTACGATTATACCCCTCTAGAGGCTCCTTAAGATTCAAAAATTGAAACTACATTTTTTTGTCGGGGCACCATTATTAAAGTCAACCATGTCAATATCCCATATGCATTGATAAAAATTTGTTATATTTCAGGAAATTTTTGCGTAGACATTCTGAAGAGGGTACAATTGTACCCCTCTAAAGGATCCTCAAGATTTGAAGGCCAAAATGACATTTCCAACATACATTCCAATCATCAAAATTTATTTTCGTAGCCTCTCCTTCGCTATCAAATTTTATTTGACAACTTTCTAGCACTTTGAAAATGAGGCACCCCTAGAGGGGTACAATCAAACCCCTCTGAAGGCTCCTCATATTTGGAGGTCAAGAATATGTTTTTGATTGATGTGCCTTTGATAAGAAGTGATATCACCATCGCACTTTACGATTTGAATCTAGATTTGACCGAATCCAAGCACTTTGAAAATGAGGCACCCTTGGAGTACAACTATACCCTCCTAGAGGCTTCTTGACGTTTGGAGTTGAAAACCTTATTTTTGACCATGGGTTATTTGATAAAAGTTGTTTGTCTTGACAAGATGCTTGTTTTGGACACACATTTGCGAATTTTTAAATGTTTTTTCAAAATCGATAAAATTCAGGGACAACAACCCTATGCACCAAATGGATAGTTAAAGCATTTGAAAGTAATGAGGCTTGGAGAATTTTCTTAAAGAATCAAATTTATGATAGAATTGACTAGGGAAAAAATTATGGGAAAATTTTGGTCTCCACACCTTTCTTATCACTTCTTTGTCGATCAAAATTGAAGGCTCATTCATGGCCAAAAGTCCTTAGAAAGCTTATGAGGCTATTGGGAGTGTATAGGAGTTCAAAAGTTGACTCAAATATTTTTTGAATATTATTGTATATTGCACAATTCCTAATTTATGTGCCTAGTATAGAAAAGACAAATTATTATATTATGTAATGCTTTTTGAGCATAAGTAGAGAATGCAAAGAGCCTCTTTTGTTAAGCAATGGAAGAAGAAGGGTTTGATAAACCAACAATCACATCACATTATATAAAATCATGTAAGTGCACCGCACAAAAGGTTGATCTTGAATATTTGGTATTAATCTTGAGTTCCACTCTTAATTCATGTCTAAGTTTTTGATTTAGTAATATAATTCTTTCTATTGTTACCTATTGTTGTTTCTTAGTTATATCTTCTTTGAATTGTTTTTTAATATATAGCTATTACACATTATACATGTTATGTTCTATTTTATCATTTGCAAACTGTTTAAATGGAATAATCTGAATCTCTCTAGACTATAACATGTTAAACGTCTTGATGAGTGATGACAAGGATATTTGCTAATGATTGTTTCATTTCCACAACTAGCATGAATGAAAGAACCTAGAGAGATAATCATGAAAAAATTAGTTTGATAAAGTCAGGGAAAATAAAGAGAGGGAGACGAGTCAAATAATGAAGAATATATGGAACTAGAACAAATTGAACCCCTTCATGTAAAAAAATAATTGTGCAATGAATAACAAGAGCACATGCACAATCTAACATATAATATAAAGAAGGGTCAAACATAGTTGAAGACACTAGGGACAAAGGAAAAACCAAAGTATATGATGGACCAATGTGAAAAATGGTGGAAGACGTCATAGCTTTAGGATCAGTCAAGCTAGCCAAGTGCTATTGGAGATTATTCGATAGGATATGAAATGTCTGAAATTCTACAACTATCATGGGATTATGTGGATGTGTTTCAATCCAAGTTCAGTGAAATAAAAGGAGTAGACCCATATTTAGCATAAATGTGCATTGAGCCAAAAGAAGATGTAAAGTCCATCAAAAAGAGGCCATACAGGTTGAACACCAACATGAAAGTTAAGGTTGAAGCGTTATTGGATCTCATGATAGAAGCATGATTAGTATACCCCATAGAAAAGTCAAATTGGGTGAGTCTAATAGTCACTCAACTAAAGAAAACATGGGAAATAAGGTTTTCTAGAGATTATAAGGCTCTAAACAACGATGCATAAATGATCCATTCCCCACTTCATCATAGATGAAATCTTGGAGGCGGTATTAGGTCATGAAGTCTATTCATTCACCAATGGATTTGGTGGTTACCATCAAATCCCAATTACGCAAGAAGACCGGTCTATGATTACTTTTTATATAGAATGGGGAATCTTTGCATACATAGTAATTCCATTTGGGTTAATGAATGAACTTGCGATCTTTTCTTGAGCTGTAGTCATTTCATACATGAATTTTTTGAAGTATATCTCGATGATTGGGAAGTCTTCTATCTATTCAAAGAACACATTTCTAAGGTATGCCTCATGTTATAAAGATGTAGAACATTATGAATTGCTTTGAATTTAAAGAAATGTTTATTTTTCATGCCTTTTGGAGTTTTTCTTGAACATGTTGTTTGTAAAGATGGGATATTGGTATACCAGGAAAAGATTGCAGTAATAATTAGGCTTAAAACTCCCACAAACCCATTTGAAGTGTAATTTTTTTTGGGACATACAAGATACTATGGGAAATTCATTTGGGGTAATGCCAATATTGTGCAACCAATGGAACGATTACTTTTTAAGGGAGCCAAGTTTGAATGGACAACAAAGAGTCAAAATACAATTACACAACTCAAGAAAAATTTAGTCAGTGTGCTTATACTAATATTCCCATATTGGAGTAAAATATTTAATGTGTATGCAAATGCCTCATGTAGCACAATCAGAGCAATCCTTGTGCAACCAAGAGAAGGGTTATCAACCACCTGAAACACTTTGCAAGCCATAAGTTGAAGGAAACTATACAATTACAAAGAGAGAAGAGTTAACCATGGTCTTCCCACTTCAAAAATTTAGAGAATATCGCTTGGAAACACCTTTTGAGTTTTTCACCGACCATCAAACATTGCACTATCTGGTGAACAAACCACTATTATGAGGGATGGTATATATGTATAATGATATATCAAGAATACATGTTTAAGATAAATGTCAAACCAATAAGGGAACATGTGGGGCCATACCATCTAAGTAGAATTCATACAAAGGAAGAACAAAAAGGATTGAATGAATATTATTTATATGCACACTTGTTCAAGGTTGTCGCAGTCTCATAAGAATTAGAAGATATTGAGCAATTCCTACAATTTGGAACCTTGCCATACCATTACATAGAAAGATTAGAAACAACATGTCACTAAAGCATTGTCTTATACAATCATTAATGTGTTCTTATATAAATTGGGGAAGAATGAAGTATTGCACATAATATCTTTGGAGCATGAAAGGGACACCATACTAAGGAAAGCACATGCAAGGATAACATAGGCTCACTTTGTAGGTGAATTGACTGCGAAAAATATATTGCAAAGTGGAATTTGGCGCTCAACATTATTTTAGGATGCATATCATATTGCAAAACATTATGATGTTTTCCAAAGAATAATAAAATTGAATCAAAGGGACGAGATGACACTTAACTCAATTCTAACTACACAACCATTTGAGAACTGAGGGGTAGAGTTCATTAGACCAATCCATCCACCATCTAAGAAGATCTAAAGATAAATACATAATCACCACAACAAATTACTTTACTAAATGGGTAGAAGCCCCTCGAAACCCAAATACACGACAAGGGATTTGACCAAATTATTATATGAAAACATTATAATAAGGTATAAATGCCCATAGAAATTGGTAAGTGATCGAGGAACCTATTTTCTCAACAATACAATTAAGTTTCTTATAGAAGAATTTATGATTTCCCATAATCAAAGTACATCATGTCACCTATAATAAAATGAAAAAGCATTAGAAACTGACAAATTTTTGGAAACGATATAGTGTAATGTGTAAAGAGATGACTGGGAGGACAAAATACCAACGATATTATTATCCTATAGGAACAACTATAAGTGCAATACATGACAAAACCTATTTCAATTAGTGTATGTAATGAATGAGATTATGCCCATGTAATACACTATAATAAGTTTGTGCATTTCCATAATAACATTGCTAGGGGATAAGGAATCTATAGATAACATGATAATTGATTGGACAAAATGGAGAAAAATATGATGATTTCACAATGGAGTCAAAAAATACATAACCAAATCCAAAAAGTTTGGCATGCTAGAAACCTTCATTATAAGGAATTCTAATAGAACAATTGGTACTACTATATAGAAGTAGATTTAGAGAGAATCTATGTAAATTGCATGTCCGTCGGAAAAGGCCCTATATCATTCATCACAAAACACAACAAAGAACAATAGTATTACGATATTTGTAGGTGAATGTGTTACCAGGAAGAATCAATGGATATAGGATTAAGGCTTATAAGGCATAATTGTGTAGTAGCATGAGCACGAATAAGTGCCTTTGACACAAAAGTTAGTGTAGGATTTTCAAATTCAAGCAGGTGTGGTAGTTTGGATTTTTGTACATTTGATTAGTTTGTGGCTAAGTGTGTGTAGTGTTTGTGCTCATTCTAAGCCTCATTCTTAAATAAATTGAGTTTTACAAAAAAAATTCCCTGTACCATCTAAAGGACCCACATTCTAAGGAGACCGTAGTGTACTAACTTGGTAATCTGTGAAATGAAGAACTTAATGTTCCACAGGTTGCTGTATAATTGTGAAAGGATAAAAACCACGGTAGACTGGTTTAATGTTTCACGGGTTTGTCACAAGGGTTAACACTTTGCGGATTCCATCAAAATATGCGGGACACTTAGAAATCCACCAAAATCTGTGGAACACCGAATGAATTTTTTTAAAATGGACTTAGCCATTTAAAAAAGGGTTGGGACGTTTGAATGGTTGTCAAAGATCTACACCTCCAAGCAATTCAAAAATGCCTGAAGGACACATGGAAGCATTCCAATGTCTTCCATAGCCAAATCATTCCACAGACCTCAAGTCTGTGCAATGAATAACGTTTCATAAAGGCGTCGGGTCCAAAATAGAGTTGAAAGGTCAATGTTACACGTGGCAGAAAGATTGACATGACAAACATCATGGATCAAAGTATCAAACAGACACATGTCAGTATTACGACACTCTTCAAGCCATTTGGGTTCCGTGGACTTCAAGTACGTAAAATGAACCAAGTTTCACAAGGCTTCGGGACTGGACTGCGAAACCGCAAAGATACATGGAGATTTTTCATTGGTCTATGATCACACTCTGACAAGACTGAAATTACCATTAGCGTGGAGATTTTAATTGGTTTATGCTTCACGCTTTAACAAGTTCTTTGTAAATGAAAGTAAATTGTGAAGTAATGTGGATCTTTCTGATTGGTTTACGATTCACATTTTGACAACGCTGACACTGCAAAGGTACATGGAGTTGTCTCATTGGTTTGTGCTTTGTAAAATTGACAAGGTCATTGGCACACGTTTCACAGCAATCCGTTAAGGTTATCAAACAATCTGAATTGTGAAGGGCATGGAGCTTTTTCATTGGCTTACATTTCACGGTGGCGAGTACAAACAAAAGAAAAGTTTGGCACCACGAAGGACCATGGAGATTTTTCATTGGCTCATGTTTAGCAGCGGGTAATGAAGAATGAGAATAATATGAGAAGGTGAAAATACATGGCATTTTTTTATTGGCTCGCACAGAGAAGTAAAGGAAAATCAATGAAAACATGGACAAAAGATGAAGCCAATCAAAATCTATCACTTGTCGCCCTCCCATTTATCGCGACAGGAAAACTTCAAATGGCCATAACTTTCGATCCAAAGCTCCAATTCAAGATAAATCAGTCTCATTGGAAAGGTCTCCTCGAGCTCTTCAAGTTGACATCATTTGAATCATGAATTTATGGAATTTGGTAGGAGAAAAATGAGAAAATAAAAATAAATAGGCGCACTTGGCAACATCAGCTAACTGTTTTTGTGTATGTGGTTGTACAAGAATGGAATCAATCCCAAAACACTAACATAAAATCAGATATTTTTCAATTAGAAAAATGTACATTCCCACTTTGATTTAAATATATTTGATTACGAATAGGGGGAAATTTAGTTACTATTTGGGGGGGGGGGAATTTGATTGTAAGAACATACCAAATTTGTATAAATATGGGGGCTTGGCCTCATAATCAAAGGGGGATTAGTTTTTTCTACTTTTGAAAAAGGTTGATAGATATAATTATGAAATACTGCATGTTTCCTTTGTGAAATGCATATAGATCTTAGTTTCCCAAGTTTCTGTGTCAAGGTGGTTGCAATGTATAACCATTGACAAGCTTTGAGAGAATTTGATTGATGTTTCCTTGTTAAGAAATTCTAAAGATCTAAATGAAAATCACCTGCTTTTGAGTTTAAATTCTGTCTTCTGTGTTCTGTATGTCTAATTGTCAATTGATGAGTTATATTTTTTGTTGCAATCTTGTGTTTACTTTTTCTCTTTGTCATACACTAGATATGTCCTTAATGTTTGTGGTTTGGTAATTAAGGTTGATATTGTGTTGTGAGCATTCCCTTTGCAATGTTGGACTTGATTGTAAAATCCTTGCCATAACCTTTTTGTGTTGATAGACTTTTGTTATCCTTTGAGTGTATCTTGGGCATATGAGGGAAAAAGCAATAGATACTTTATTAGAATGCTTTCACGAGCCTTTGTGTTGAGTATTTTAGAGATTGTCTGGAACTTTTGCATCTGTTGAGTATCAATGAATGCAAATTTTCCTTTGTAGAAGTTGTTACTTATTAATCCAGTTTTCTGCATTTTCCACAATTTCAAGTTTATCTAAGTGTTAAATGCTATGTTGCAAAGATTCTGTCATCCTATAATCCCCCCTCTTTTAAAACTACATAATTGATCCTACCAACTTCCATTTGTTTCTTTTCCGCTTTGTCTCTAAATATCATTAAAAGTGTCCTTTAGCTTTTATCAGGAGGATGCAAGAGCAATTGAATTCTATTGTCTATAGTAACCTGTGTCTGGTAAAGTAAGCATATGCAACATTTTGTGTGACAACTCGTGAGAGTGAAGTTCTGTATCCATGGCCATGTTTATCACAGATTGATCCATCATTTGAAGAAATTGAGGGAACAAAAAATCCATCTCCCCCTCTACATTCAGGTTACCCTATGGGTCCTCTCACCCTCGTTCAAGGCAGGACCAAAAGTAGTAGGAATAAGCCATCCCCTTTGTACATGCCCCTCAATCATCCCAAGGCTTGATCCCAAGGAAAGTGTTAGACCCATCCCCAGCTATAAAACGACACATACCAACTCGACCTACCACCATTCCAAGTAATTTCCCCCTTCCCTTGAAAAGAGAATTGTTGTCAACCCACAAGGGTGTGCATATTTGAGGAGCAACATGTAGGAGTAGAAAGATGAAAAAAAACTTTCAAATGACTATGTGTGTGAATGGGAAAGGAAACATAAAGATACCAAAAAATTGAAAAAATCTGGGAAAAATTCTTAGAGGACAAGGAAAATGATGATGTAAAATGAAGTACATGAATGTGAAACAATCAAAAAGTTTACAAGTTCAAAAATCTTGTATCAATAAAACATCAAATAAAGATTATTTCCCAACATGTGGATTGAAGTGGAAATTTGGGGGATTCAAAAAGAAAACTCTAAATGGATAAGTATAATTAAGAGGGTAGTTTAAGCTACAAATGGATGAAAAATGGCCAAATCACAACGTCAAAATATATAAATAGGAAACATATGGAAAAAACTAAAACATTGTGAAAAATAAGAAACTCAAGAAAATAAAAAAACTTGATTTATTCTAAGTTCGCTAGAATTTGAAAAGAAGATCTAGATCAAGATAGAACTAGTGAATAAAAATAACACACTTGTTTATGTGGATGATTATTCCTAAAGTCTACGGCATGATGGAGGAACAAGGCATACCATTTCTGTAACTAAGTGATTCAGAAAAGGAGGATATTGGTATTAACGAAATATTTCGATAGACCAAATGGAGAGATCCATCACATCATGAGCTAGTAGAGAGGGCCAAACAATTTTGGGGCATAGAAAGGCCTATAGTATATGATGCTAATTAGTAGACAAATATCCATTGTGGGGAACCAACATAGATAGAATTACAAAACTTTCATACCTAAGAGATCATCTGAAATGATGAAAACTATTATGAGTCACTACAATAATAATACTATATGTTTCAATGCATAGGATTTGGTTCCCATTAATGCCATCACATTAGCTTGAGCCACTAGATATCCTAATAAGGGTATGTCCATGCTCGCATATAACAGCACCAGACCTCTGGTTAAGAAAAAACCCAGAAATGTGTATGGCCATCTATGCAAAGGAAGGTGAATTCCTTTAGGAGGAATTGGAAATCATTTAGTTCAAGTTTTGGCTAACATAGTGGTAGAAATATACTAACAAGCTACCCACACAAGAAAATAATCATTATTCAACGTAGGTGGATATAGTCATCAGAATGTGGGAGCAAGATGAAGTATTCGACCGGCTTAAATTCTTGGCATAAGAGCTCAATAACAATGCAAAAGGTTAGTGAAGTTTATGGAAAAACATTTATATATCAATGATTAGTTATGTTGTTGTGTTTTACACGTTAGAGAGTCACAAAAGGATAATTGAAGTATATTATGTGCACTACCCACATGAGTAGTTTGTGCAATATATCCTAGAAAATCCATACACAACCTATGAAGATAATCAAAAGATGAGATCATGGGTGAAAAAAATCAGAGAGACACTTAACAAAAACCCCCACATACCAAAAGAAGTGTGTACATGCATAAAATTGTATGGAAAGATGATTTTTTACATGATGGTGTCATACTTCTCTCTGAATGTGATAAAACCAAACAAACCAAGAAACTCCCATTTTTATTAATATGGATATAGCTAAAGTAGAACTGAGTAGGTAACATGGCATGATTGCTACACATGTTCAACCATTGTGCAGTGAATGTTGGCGCAACTAATAGTAGGAGGCCTACAATTCACAACAACTATACAACCAACCACTGAAGCATAAACCACAATGCAAGTAGAAGGGAAAACAATAAGGAAAGCAAATGGAAAGCAAAAACAACTATTCAGATGTAGAAATTGCAACCACAAGTGGAAAAGACCCCAAACTACTTAGTTGGCTCATAAATTTAGAATTTGATTAGTTAAAGGTTAGCAGAAGAAAAGTACATACTATTGCGTTAGAGGACATGGGAAAAAAAATATGTTTCTAATAAGAGAGGGAGTGGTAAACTTGAAAATCCATAAGAAAAGCACACAATTTAACTCATAAGCCCAATGATGAAGATGTGATTCTAGTTCCACTCATGCCGCACTATCTCATGATCAACACAGATAGAGAGAATGTAAGACATGACCAATTAGTGGCCAAAATTGTAAAGGGATTAAAGGAACCATGGGTTGACATTAAATCTGACCTGTATCTCTGATCTATCAAATTGGATAACATTGAAGAAGAAATCCCAATGACACTGCATAAGATAAAAAGGATAGACACAAGCCCCTAAAAGTTAGTGTGAAGAGTGCACCTAGAAGAAGATATCAATATCCTAGGTTGGAGAGTTAGTACATGAAGAAGGGAATCATTAATATGGGTAGAAAAATCTCAACAAATAGAGGTGCACCAAATAGAGAAGAAAGTTTCTTAAGAAAGATAAATTCATGAAAAAAAGAAAGAGAAACTTAAGACTCCTAACAATGTCAAAATAACAATCTCAAAAACCATTATGCAACAAATGATAACTATGCCTTTTCATAGATATTTTTTTTTATATTGGTTGTCACACTTAGAATATATGATAAATTAGACGATTTTACGATTTTTATTGCTTTGAAAAGCAACAATCTTTCTATTTTTGTGATATATTTTGATTGTCAATGGTTGTTTTCATTTTGGTGAGTTATCACGCTTCCTTATTAGACTATTTATATAATGTTGGGTTATAACAATATTGTCGACCACCACCTTGATCATCTTCTTGTTATGTAAGAGATTACCATGTGTATAATTGACTTCAATACAAGTTGATATTAAGTATTAAGTTATGAGTTTTTTAAAGATAAAATGCTTTTTATCGGAGCTATGAATTGGAGCACATTCATCCAAGATATAACATTTAAGCTCAACAATTAGCAAACTAGATCCACCACACTTGAACACACTTCTAGCGCAAGTAGTCTCGAACCAGAATCCACCTCTGTTAAATCAACCTACTGTCTGTTCCACCTCGGACATTACCACCCCGAACAAGGATCGTGCCTAAGTGGGATTTGAACATGGGTGGAGCCGGATACAACCATCTATCTTAACCACTCCACCCAAACCCCATCATGAGTGTTCATTACTATTAATAATTTGGCAATATTATTTTATTTGACAATGAAATTCCATGTGACTTGGATCTTTAAACCTTAGGGCCTAACCCATCACACTTCAAAAAGATAAATTTGGGAACAAATCTCTATTTTAGGGTATTATGTGAATGAATACAACCTAATCAAATGCTAAAAAGTTCTTATCAACACTAATCATGAAATTTTTAATCATGTTGACCTAAAAGGAAGAAGTTAGGGTTTTTATTGTGAAGGAGAAGGGTTGCGTTTATCTTTACTTTGGTAATTTGGAAGTCAAGGTGGTGGAAGGAATAGTCATGTTTTTTTAATATGGGACAATGGAAATTTTTTTGAGTTGTTATTTTCATGACATTTATAACTAGGAAGGAGGAAAAGATTAGCTGTCAAACAATGACATTATTTAATTTTTAGGGCATTGATGTCATTTGGTAGTAAAGATCCTAATGACAAGGATCATGTATTTTTATTGAGTATGCACAACATATTCCATAAAATGGTTTGTTATCTTCATGACATTTATAACTAGGAAGATATTGGTTATGTGGAACGATGATGTTGATGAGATTTTAGGGAATTTAAGCCATTTGGCATATTAGATCCTGATGCCAAGGACCATGCATTTTTCTTGAGTCTCCACAACATGGTCCATAAAATAAATAAGAATAAGTTGAGAAGAAGAAAATTCTTGTGACTGGAATGTGTAAAAAGTTACTTTATTTTTACAACTATTGGGATAAATCTTTGGAGACAATGTTTGAACCCACTATTTGATATGGATATTGGTATTATTGCCTATCTTACATTTTTTTGGGGCTTGAGGAGGTTGTTGTTTGAAGTGAAGTTTGAACCGTATCATGACATTTGTTCTCCACGACAGGACCCTTGGATTCAAACCCAAAAAAGGGTTTTAAGGTGTTTTCTTGTTTGATGATTTGGTTATTTAGAAAAACATGAGGTGTGCACAATATGATATGTTCCATTAAATGACATTATTTTGACTTATGAATTCATTTGAGTGATCCTGTCACATGGGATTGTTTGGTTTCACTATTTTCATATACTAAAAATTGTTATTAGTTAAAGAATTTTTTTTTTTGGTATTTGAGTGTATGCTAGAAAACATAGGTTGAAGTTTGGAAATGTATAAGGAATGACATGGATAGGATGTTTAAGGAAATATTTGTACCTTTATAGACTTTCTAAAAAGAAGAACAATTAGGAAGTATAAGAATGAAGTGAAAATGTTATAATCTTTACGTGTTGTGGAAACCTTCTTAGTATTATAATGATTAACAAAGTAATGATTGGTTAGTATACATTAATACCCATTACATGGGAAAAGTTTTTCCTCAATGGAAAGATAAACAACAAAATTGGGAATAACTATTGTTTAAAATAACAATTGTAGTTGCTTTCTCTTTATATAGACATAGTCCTATTGTATTGTTGCATTGAGGAAAACAACACAATTGGGAATAGCTATTGTTTAAAATAACAGTTGTTGTTCCTTTCTCTTTATATAGATATAGTCTATTGTACTGCTGTTGAGATAAAAATTTGTTGATTAACCTCTTTAAGTGTTGACGAGAAAATTTGTCGATAGGAAAAATTGGTGGGTTTCCGCCAACACTCTAAGACTAGATCCATATGCTTGAATGGGGCAATTCCATTATTGTGCGTAAAAAAAAAATGTTGTTGGTCTAGAGGCCGAGGATCTAATAGGCACACTCCACTGCACCTACATAAAATGCTTGCAATTTATTGCAAGGGAGGAATTTTCTATGTAGGTGGGGGGAAGGAGAGTGAGAAATTAGGAGGCAGATTAAGGTTGCAAGTAGGAATACTCAGATGCTTGCAAAGATTAATCAGAGCAATTAACACAAAAAATTAGAAAGAATCACAACCTCTCTAGTTATATCAAGACAAGATGAAATCATGAACACAAAAATCTCATATATTTCACTCATCCAGAAAAGCATGAAATTCCTTTCTTTATTGACATATTGGAAAAGCCATACAATGAGAGGAATGAAAGAACATACGAGAAGGGAAATGGAAGAAATAACTATCTTTTTTGTTTATCTGAATTAGTTATCTACTCTTAAACATACAAAATTGACAACCCCTTGGAATGAGAAAGTCATTACAATTTATAGATTTCAAGAGGACTCTTCACCTACCCCCTCACACAAATTTTCATTTATCTTCTACAACACGTGACTATTGGAATCCCTAGGGATGAAATCAAGTCTCTTTTTATTAATTTAGGGTGACTTATTACAATATTAACTATAGTCACATTTAACTGAATATGACAAAAGTCGTGATTGCTTACAATGGAGAATTAGAAAGGGGGTAGAGAAGAGGAGAAACACTGTAGAGAGAAAAGAAGTAATGTTACAAAGCATGGACGATGAAACCTCCACCTTTGATGGAAATCTGGTCAGAGGAAGTTGAAGATGGAAATCTAACCTCTTATGACTCTCCAAATTGGTACACGAGTGCAAAGCTTTGCCGAATACCTCTTTGAACAAATTTTCCTTCTTTGAAAACTCTTTAAATTGATGCACTTCTACACACTACTTTGATACATCGAGAAGAGGGATGATGAACACTTGAGAAGAATACCACTGAGAACATTAGAAGATGACTCCCCTTATTAGAAAAATCCTTCTTATCTTTGAGACACTGTTACATCTTTATGATCGACCATTCACATTGGGAGAAATTTGATGTACTTTGTTCACCCAACCATGATCAATGATTTCTACCACTGAGGGGCACTAACGATGAGCGAAGCATGAGAAAAAATATTTCTGATTCTGGAGTGGGAAAATGAGAATGAGACCAAAATAAATTTCATCCACCAATTGACCTTGCATTCCATGTGAAATGAATTGAAAGGGCCTTCAGTACAAAATTTGCAATTTTCTCGTTTAGACACTCTTCGCTCACCGCATCGGGGAACACGGGAATTGACTTGAAAACAGATAGAGGAGCTCCCGTGAGTGCCGAGACCATCGTAAGATGAGTGAAGGACCTAAATGTGACCACTTTTATCTCATTTTCACCCATTTTCCATTTTTAGAATATTCACCATTATGGTCCCATTTATCTAATTTTTGCCATTTTTGTCAATTTTGAGTGTCTCGATCATATGAGGGAATGAAATAAGGAGTGTGAATGCAATTTTTTCTCAGAATTACTATTTATAGTAGGTGTTCCTATAGATACTTACTAAAAATAAAAAGTGGTCTTCCTGGTGTCGGATTTGAACGAAACCAATTGCAGAAGTTTACATAATTCATCACGAAGCTCTGCTCTAGTTTTCATGTGATTCCACTTGTTATGTGACAAATTCCCCGCATTGAGAAAATATTGAAGTCTAGAAGTTAGTGATTAATGAAAATTAATTTTTTTTAACTATTATGTATTCTAAAGTTATTCTATCAAGAGAAAAGAAATAAAATTAAGTCCTAAAGTTATTCAAGATTTAACAAAGTATGTATATTTGAAGACCCCTTTAATATGGGGAGGAATACAAGAATTAAAAGGCTCTTAGAACTCCTTTTAAAGATGGGATTAAAAATAATAATATGGACCCCATTATGGGTGGATGTGATTAATTTATAAATGTTGTTATGAATGGGTGTTTTGGTTACCAAACCACTCGAGGGAAAATATTATTTAAACCTGTGGTGAGTGGGGATTTGATACACACACATTGGAAAATTTTGCTCAAGTATTTTTATGTGGTTTCAAGTGAAGGAAAGTGGTGGACATTGGAGAGGGAAACTTTAGGGTGTCCTAACTTGGGTACACTAAGTATAACCCAAGATGGTTCCTAGCCGGGGCAAGATCTGATAAATAATTATGTCTTCCGGATAATGTGGCCATAACTTGAGGTGTTGGATCTCGGTCATCACCTAGAAATTTTGGAGCAGCAGGCAGTCCTAACCACACTTTAAATAGATATATACTTTACTTTATAATTATTGTTTTATTTAATAAATTTACATTTTAAGAAGAAAAATTAATTCATATATGTATCTTGGTTTTTGAATGTAATAAAAATTATTTCAAATGTTTAACATACAATTGAAGAGGTATCTTGTTGCCTTTTTGCTGTAGAGTCATGACAACCATTAATGGAGTCCGTGATATTTTTAGAAAGTTTTCTTTCCCACCTCAAATTGCAATGAAATCGTCTTCACTGGAATAAGTTTTTCTTCTAGACTATATGTTCGAATTTTCAGCTCGATCTATCCGCCAAAATGATGGGAAATAGAAGAAATGAAAGCTAGGGCACAAAACAATGGTTCTCTACCGTTAAAATTTCCTAAATCAATTGCAATATAATATTATCTCTTCCCATACCACTTCTTGATGAATCCGGGCCTTTAACTCTGTTCCGAAGGATGTGCACCCACCTTAGAAAGGCTAAAAAATAACGATTTCTAAGCCTACTAAAAAATACTCCTCGAGAGACACTATCTCGTAAGAATCTTATGAACTTGTTTTTATCTTTCCAACACATGGGAACGTTTATAACCATAGAAATGAGCACTAAAAGGAGTGGGATATGCCTAACACAAGGGATGAACTGATATGGAAGAGTTCCCGGGAAGGTTTATGGTAAAAAATTTCGACACTAGAGTAAAGTTGTCATGTTTTCAAGTTGAATTTGCCTTTTTCAAAAACACATGAAAACATATGGCTCTCACTTGGAGACTCATTATAGATAGAACAAAGTGAGGAAGGGATGATAATGAACTCCAGAATCTCAGTACACAACTAGGACCAATGACTTATCCATTGGGATTTACAGAGTCTTTATAAGAAAAAAATATACTGAAAGGAGCACACACACACACACACGAAAAAAGGGAAACACATGACACACGGAAGGGAAAAAATACAGAACGGGAAAGGGAAACACAAAACCTAAATCACCTATGGTACAACGTGGGGGAAAAAAACCCTCTTTCACTGTAGCACTTTTCTTTTCAGAAGTTACCTCCGAAAGGGTAGCACTGAGTGATGATGTTTTGCGAAGCCATTGACCGGTTCAAGAAAGTAGCCTCCTTTCCTCAACTATTTATGAAATCTAGGTGATTTCACAACTTCCTGTATACTTGGGAGGAGGGAGCCTAAAAGAGCTTTTTGATGCTCAAATATTTGCTTTGAAATTGCATTGCTTTGATTATCTTTAAAATTAGTTTCAGAGTGCAAATAGCCTTTCATGTTCACCCACATTACTAATCTCTCATTTACCATCTCATCATTGCCCCGGGGGTGATTTTTGCTTAAATTACTTGAATACCCCCAAGTTTTCTTCTTTACAATATTCATATTTAGTAAAAAAAAATTCATCAGAGGCCTTGAATTCATATTTTTGTTCTATTTCATTATGAATTATTTAGAAACTGAGTGAAGAATCATACAAAACCTCACACCTATCTTGCATAGCCATAACATGAGTCAAGAGGTTGAGACTTAGCTTGGGATCTTTCGTACTTTCTACAGTTTTCAATATTTCTTGCATGGACTCCTTTGAAAATTTCAAGAGCTCACCTTTACATTCATTCCAAGAATCTTTATTTTGAAGTTCAAGACAACCATTTGGAGGAATCGACTCATCGTCCCTAAGCTCATAGCATTCCACAACTTCTTTGTCATAGGAGGATACACCATCAAATGACTCAAGGACCTTTGTTTTAATATTTTCCACATAAAAATAATCTTCTTCTTCGAATGGGAAAGAGAACACTTCACTTTCCTCAACACATCCATCAATCATTTGCTTAGGAGGGAAATCACATTTTTCATCTTGCTTTATTTCATCATGACCAATTTTCAAATTGGTTGAGAATTCAAGATTAGATTCACACCTGTCTTGCAAATCCATGGCTTGCATTAGGAGTTCAAGACTAAGATGAGGGTCTTTTGTTTCTTGTACAAGTTTTAACATCTCTTCCAAAGATTCTTCTTTCGATTTTTTTAAAGGCTCATTACAAATTTGATTTTCTTCTTTATGGATGACATGATGAAGAGAGTCTTCATCTTAAAATGGGAACGAGAACACCTCCTCATCATGGGTAAACACATTAGCTAATATTTCAGCTTGGAACTCATCAATAACCACTTCATCTTCTTCTTGGATTACATCATTCGGTAACTTGAGACTATCCTCTTGCAACTCAAGATTTCTCCACACTTATTCATGATGAATATCCCCTTGGAAAGGAATGCTTGGTCCTATCAAGATTGGAATCTCATCCTCGTATTCAAATGTTTTGAGATGATTCATCTTCCCGCTATCTTGGTACAAGATGCTAGCTTCCAGATTTCTTTCCTTTTGCACTGTATATCTCATCTTTTTTGCTGGAAGAAACTTTTCCATATCTCCCTTAACCAAAATAATTACAAAAGACCAATTCATTTGGAGTTTTCCTCCCAAATTTTAGTAGAAGCTTCTAGTAAACAAAATTCCAAATGAAGCCAGAATGTTTGCTGTCAAGATATTCATTGACATCTTCTTATCCAAAAATTGGGCGAGAGCCACTGTACACCATGAATCAAGGTGCATGCGACCTCCTGAGGTCATGCCAGGACAACCAAAATGAAATGGATAGATGGATTTGTTATGGATAAATAGGAATACAGATGGAATGGGTGGAAGAAATCAAGGCAATATAATATCCTCAACTAGAACAATGGGTATCTTCGCATTGAGAGAAATGAAATCCTCTCTTACTTGTTCTGAGGGAAATGGTACGGTCAAGTATGATTGTGGTACTGTAAGTTGGTGTCAATGTCGTTGAAACCAAACAGAGAAATGACTTGGTTGTGGAACTTGTGGAAAATATCCTTCATTGTCTATGAATTCCTCTCCAAAGAGGGTCATGAATGTATGACGAATGATAAGGTGAGGACAAGTCTAGTCTCTACCAGGTTGATTATGCTAGAACTCGTTAGCGTTATCTACTTACGTCGTTCAAGGCTATCAACTATGAAACAATGCTTGGTGGAACTGGGGTGGTTTGGAATATGAGTTTCCTAAGGCCCTGATCAATGTTGGTGAGTTGTGTAATGGTATTTGGTTGTGGTAATCTTGGATCACACACTCTTTGTCTAGGTTGTTTGGGGCCTTGGATGGTCATGTGGACATGCAAACAAAGAATCTAAGGAAACAAACAAAGCACACAAAGAAACCAAAAGAAACTAAGGTCAAGTTCAGGTAACCTAAGCCTCTAAGGTAACGTGGGGAGCTTGTGTTAATTCCCATCTAATTAAATCTATGTTCCTAAATTAACCAAAGAATGCAAAACATATTTAAATCAAATAAAGTCAATTACTCTCCTTTAATTTAATTAAATCTACATGCAACTAATTAATTTAAGGAATGAAACTAATTGATTAAAACAATGAAAGTAAATATAATCTACTTGTTTTTGTATTTTCAAATATTTTTAGATGAAAGGGAATAAGAAAAATAAACAAATTTAATTAATCTAATCTATGTTTTTGAGGATTTTCTTGTTTTTTGGAATTAAATAAATGAAAACTACACAGACAATAAAATTACTTCTAATTAAATAGGAACTACTTCTATTCTAAATAAAATAAACTAAACAGTGAAATAGTCGGATGTGGCTATTTCCCTGTGTACAAAATGAATTAAATCTAATCTAATTAAAATAGAGGATTTTCCTAATTTGTAATTGTGGATCTAATTTCCTCTGGTTCTACCTCAGAATCACGGGAAGATTGAAAAGCTTCTCAGAAGCAATTTCTTCCATGACTTCCTAGGTAAAACACTAAATCCTACAGAAGCTTTTAAATAAAAAGAAAATCAAACAAATGCATAGACACAAAAGCTTCTTCAAACTCACTTCCCTTGCAAATCCATAGGGATAGGCAAGGAGGAAGTTGTCAAGAGAATCCTTGCTTGTATGCAGGCACAATCTAACTAAATGAATGCAATGAAATCTATAGGTGTTTTGAACAATGAAGAAATAAAATACTTTGTGCACAAGAACTTCCTCTGAATCCTTCCTAGAAAATCCACAGGGATGAGCTGAGAAGAATATATTCAATGGAAGCTACTTACATGAAATGTAGCTAATTGTAAATTCTACTTCCTTAAAACAAGATTCTATATAACTAGGAAATGAAATATAATTAATTAAAACAAAGCTTCTAGGAATTCATAGTACACCTCCAACCTGGAAATGTAGAACTGAGACAATTTCCAATGTCTGGTTGTGCTTTTTGTGGATCCCCTCAGCTTCTTTTCCAATGAAATATCCAATGTTGTCTAGGGAGTTGTGCAGGTTGATATGCAAGAAGAAGATGTAGAAGTGTTGGAGCTAGTTGGTTTGCAGGAAGTCTTGTAGCAATGTAGGCAAGAGAGTAACAAGGAAAATGCTTGTGTTTGCTTGTGTGATTCTTGGCAATATTCTGACAGCATAACAATGCAATTCCAAATCAAAAGACTCCAACCAATGCTTTGGGAAAAATCTTGGTTTTTATAGAAAGTTGGCAAGGAAATGGTACAGCACACTTGGCAACTAAGAAGTGCCAAATCACCATGGGAAGGGGCAATTAACTTACTAATAATAGTAAGTGAAGGAGAAGAAGTCTATACGCATCTAACAAGCTCAAAGAAAGCTGATTTGGTCAAGAAACATGTGAGATATCAACTTGGGAAAGAGAAAAACGTGCATTTAGAACACACTGTCAAAGTCTCGGGTTAATGCACATGGAACCGTCGGTAGTCTACGCAGACCTACAGTTATGCAACCGCGTAATGATGGTTTTGTAACTTAAGGCCAAAAATGCTAAGGAAAAAGGCTGAAAAACAACTAGGAAAGTAGGAAAATCTAGGAAATATATAAGCAAGGTAAACTAAGCTACAAGAACATGATGCAAGTGAGAAAATTGGACTTGGATACATCATTTAATCTGGAAATGAAATTATCATCATCGGGGATTTTCACTGTTCCAACAATATAACACCATGCAATTTTGGGTGCATACATATTGCCCCCTCGGAGAATCATTTTAGCCATGAAGAGGCATAAAATGTGAATTCCGAGTATGGTGCTCCCAAATGGGAAAGTTAGAAATTATACCTTACACACCTGTGTGTTGAAATTACGCCAATCCAAGCTTCCACCACCTGCAAGAGAAAATGGGAATCAAGTGCAGATAAAGATATAATCAAAAAAATATACTAAATTAAAATGACAAGAGGACTTACCATATCCACGGGGAGGAGAAATATACCTGCGTCATTGCTCCCTGCCTTGCAAAACACACACACTCAAAACAATATTAGAAACATGCTATATATATATTGAAATTACTATTTATAGAAAATCATTTTCACTTACCACTTAGTGAAATTTGAGCTCTGGATTACCTGTGATGGTTTCTTGTGAGATATAGTCAAAATGAAGAGGATTTCGAGATGATGGCAGCCCAACCAGTGGGAGGAGAAGTAGGCCAGGATTAGGTTAGTTATTTGCATTTGTTTATTTTTACCCTGAAATTTAGGAAATGTGTAAAAACCATAGGGGGTTATTTCAGCCATAATTTTATAGTTACAAATGATCACAAGGGGGGAACCTCACATGGTTTTATTCTAAAATGATTCCTTATTTTTGTGTATTTTTGACTTTTTAGGGCCCTTATGGTACGACCCGAATTTTATGAGTGGAACCACCCATATGACAATCTTATGCATGATGGTTACGCAACCGCCACATTGGTTACACAATTGTTACAAAGCGTGAAATTGAGTTACTGTCAAGGCCACTTGCACAGAGTGGATGGTTTGTAACTATTGTCAAGGACCAATTTCCAAACTTTTGACTAAGTATTGTTTTATTTTGGTTTTTGATGTTTTTATGATGTTTTTGGTGCTTATTATGCATTGATATGATTCTAACTTGCTCTTTTTTATGTTTGTGAATGCAAGGGAAGTATATCAGATGGAGTAGGGCCCACATGTGTGATTAGTTGCCTCTGATTTTGGAGAGGCTGACTCAGGATGAGAGGGACCTACTTCACATGGTTGGGATTTGGATAGATATCATAGATGCAGTTGGTTGCACTTGCTAGTCATTTATTGTGTGACCTATTGACTTACTGGGATGTAGACCAGAACACTTTTTGGCTGCTTGGAGTTAGAGGTGAGTGGACGATCACCTTAGAGGATGTCTACTAGATTTTGGGGGTTCCTGTCACTGCAAGAAGTTAGCTTTGACTAGCACAAGTTCAGTTGTTTAGGCCCACTAGTGGGCTACATACATGGGGGATGCACAAGCACCTAACACTAGTGCCAAACATGGGATGAGATTATTATTAGTTTCCTCTACTCCTATCCCCAACCTACGCAAGGCCATTATTGGTATCTTGGCCTCGCGTTTGGTTAGACAAGGGTGGGGACAAACTACTTTATTATTGGGCACCCATCATACAAGAGTATTGAGCAGCATGGCTAGATATATGCATGGGGCATTGATATTCTTGGTGCCACATATCATGATTTATACAAAGTTGTTTGACTAAAGGGCAAGGCCCTCAGTCATCCCACACTTGGTCATGAGCTGGGTATATAAGAGCGGATGATCCCCTATCAGAGGGGAATTGGGATAATAGATCCCAGGGGTAGTTAGAGCAGCGAGGTGGGTTGACATGGCTCCACTCAGAGGGCCATATCAGTTGGTTTCCACACTTACTACAGTTATGATATGATCACACAACCGTATCAGGACATGGCTGGCATATGTGGGCAAGGATTCTATTATTTTGACTACATGCAACTCTACATTACAGTTAGTGGATAGGACTAGAAGAGTAGAGACTCATCCAGTCCTTATGGTACCCTAACAGTTTGGGCTACCCTATTCATCGATGCCCTCCCAATAGTCCCCACAAGTGTATAGGGGCATTCCGAGAGGTGAGAGTTGGCCTGAGGGGCAATATTGAGTGGACCATCATCACTCCTAGAGTTCCTGATCAGCACACCTCATGTTACATGAGATCTAGCTACTGGGGAAGTGGTTAGGCTGAGGAAGATTCTGTAGATAGTAGGCCCACTACACACAATGGAGAGGAGGACGAGGAGGAGAGACAAAGGTGAGGAGAGGAGGAAAGGAGGAGATGACACAAGTGGGAGGCCATTGGAGAGGCCTCGTATGCGGCTGCTAGAGGTGAGGCAAGGCAGAAGGCATAGAGGCAAAGACACTGCACTCAAAGGAGCCTTTAACCATTGCAGGAGGAGGGGATGAGGAGTTCATTCTATGATAGATGGGTAGGGGGGAGACCGTAGGGAGATTAGAGTGGAGGAGTCAGAGCAGAGGAGGTGCCTGTAGCAACTCCTACACAACACTAGTTGTTGATCCATCCTAGATGCATGGAGATCCAAGTAAGCAAAATACTCTTTTCTCGACTTACCTTTTAGAACTAGACTGTTAGTAAACTACACACTATCTCTTCTTTTTTAGAAGTTTTAATAACTCACCTCTGTTTACTTGCACTTTTTAGCTACCGCAGATGGCTGGTGAGAATTTATTAGGAATTCTCTTGGACACATTTGCACTCCCTACGAAGGATGACACAAGAGTAATGCTTGTGGATGCTGGACACCCAGCGATGGTTGGACATCCACACCGATGTGTTCATGGTCATAGACATGGACATGTAGCAGAGGCCATGACTCAGATGAGGATCCGAGCTTACTAGCACATGAGCTTGGTTGAGAGGAGACAATCGGTGAGAGCCTTCATCGCAGTGGAGCCACTACTACTATCAGATCACCTACCCCATCTCATGGGCAGTCTCATGGGACACTCCCACCGATCAGGTTTCACACAGAGGCTCTCACTCTCGCCATAGGATCCGGAACAAGGTCCTACCTCCTTGTCGAGCACCTTCATAGGGATCCCATAGAGAGGGATAGGCTACATGCCTTTATTGCTTTGAGACTATTTTTGGATACATATGTCGATTTTTTTTGGATTTTCAGCTCATAGATGAGACGTTTTGACCACACTTGTAAGAGTGTGATGACATTTATACACATTATTATATATATATATATATATAATATATATATGAATACTATTATATATACATATGGCTATCTCTTTTTGGTTTTGACATTCTGTGTAAGGTTGACTTGATCATGATTTGTCTCATCTTGTGTACTCTTAGATAGTTATAATTTCTGATGTACTTTTTATATGTTTTATGGATGCATGTTATGGATGATAATGATGTAAATGTGATAAACAAATGAATTATTTTTTTTATGTATATATGATGATGCATATGAGAACAAATTGTAATTTAGATACTTTGATTTTCAAGAAATATTTAGCACTTATGTTTTATTGGTAAAATATGATGAATGTGATATGATAATAATATGACCTCACTCTCCATTCCTAACTCCATGCAACTAGTAAGATGTAAGGGCTCATCACCAAGAGCCAAGAAGGACATGAGTTGTATGATCTTTAAAGATGAATGTGATGATAAAAGGACAAAGTTTTGATAAAGATCCAATTAGAACCTACAACTCAACCTTAAGCAAGGCCAACTAACTAGTTCAGAATGCATTTTGCTTGCAATTTTAACTAGACTTAGATGATGTGGATGAATCCTTTCGATTGAAAAAATATGGTTTTTATGGGATTGAATATCTTTTAACATACATATCTAGCTCATTTTCTAGGGATTTAAAGGATCGAGATTTCAAAGAAATTTTTTATTTATTGATTTATTTACAGCTTAGCTGATTTATTGACAGGGTCCCATACATTACTTGCCCCATGCTACCCACATTCATCACCAAGGAAAAGGCATAGTTTTCTGACTTTCAAGTCCTTTCCCAATACTTACTACTAGTAAGAAGCATGGGCTCATCACTTATTGGTGGAAAGGAAATGACACAGGATGAGTAAGGTTTACTGATTTTCCCTCCTTTCTAAAAACCTCAACCCCACCAGTAGGATAGAATGGGCTCATCACCAAAGATTGGATAGGTGAACAAAGGTCCAAGTGATAAGTTTTATTTGTCAAATGAAAATTGTGACATTTCCTCCATAACACTGATTTGCCAACTTGTAAATAGAACTGTGGTTTTTAGGATCCATTTCAAAATATTTAGTAGCTGAAATGATAAAGAGATTAGATAATTTGAGATGATAAGATGGATATTTGAAGAGATAGGATTAAATGTTTTTCCCCAATATTTGAAAGTTTTAATATTTTTCATGAAAAGTAAGTTTCCATTTACAATTTTACAAAATGATAATGCAGATGAAAAATAGTATTGATGCAATAATGTACAATGCATGGAGATGCAAATGAACTATGCATAAAAGTGTTTGAGGTGAAGTGAATTAACTGATTCACTAAATTATTCACCATTCTAGAGTACATAGGTGGTACACACCATTTTATAGTCTTTCATTACTTGATATGGGCCTAACCATTTAGGTATGAACTTCCTTCCTTCACCGACCTTTTTTATCGAGATGACTATCAAGTCTTAGTACTAGGTCTCCTACATATATCTCACATTCATACACTTTCTTGTTATATTGGTGACATGTCCCATTAGCATAAAATTGGTGATGATATTCATCTCTAAGCCAAGCTTCATCTAGATTTTCTAGTTTGACCAATCACACTTCTTGATACGAATATTTGTCTAGGATACCTTGTAGGGATATACATGGAAGACTAGGTAACTCTACTTCTAATGGTAAGACTGCCTTAGAACTGAAAAACTAAAGAGTAAGGGGTTACCCTTGTGGGTGTTCGTACCAATGTTCTATAGGCCCACAAGGTCGTAAATGACTTTAAATGCTAATCTATCTTGTTCTCCTTAACCGTCTTAAGGAGAATGGACTTCAACATTTTTTTCGTAACCTTCAGCCTATCAATTGGCCTGAGGATAGTATAAAGAGGTTGTGTGTGATGGGATATCTTGAATTGTGCACACAACTCATGCACCTCTTCATGTTCTTGAAATGCATTCCATTATATGAAATAATGACTTGTGGGACACCATACCTATAGATGATTTGGTTTAAAATAAACTTAGCAATTACAGATTCAGGTGTAGTCGTAAGAGGCATGACCTCAACCCACTTTGTAAAATACTTTTTGGTCGTGATAATGAAGTTATGGCCATATGGCGATGATGGAGAGAACTTCCCTATTAGATCAAGACCCCAAGTAGAAAAGGGCCAGGGTGTCACTATCGGCTGTAGAGCCTGGGTAGGAATGTGTATATCATGTGAAAAATCTTAACACTTTTGGCACTTGCTCACGTATTCTACAACGTTGTGTTCTAACAGTGGGATAAAAATAGCCCATGCGATGAATCTTACGAGCGGTTGGATGCCCTCCGAAATGGCCACCATAGACTCCACTGCGGGCTTCAAAGATGACTTTTTTTCCGACTTCTACTTCATCAACGCATCTCAAAATCATGCCATCAAAGGCTCTGTAGTAGAGCACTTCTTCTATAATTACATACTTCATGGCTATGACATGTAGCCATTGTCTTTGCTGTGAGGTCGCTCCCTTCAGGGTATGATCGGTCCATAATGTGATTAACAATGTTGGTGTACCATGGACATGAATCGATGTGAGGATTTTTTTCTATAAGGAACACACATTCATCGAGGAAATCCAATTCTACTAATTCCCCACAATCTATTAGGATTGCCTGCCAACCAATCAACAATGATTTGTCCCTTAATAGAAATTTTGGTTGATAAAAGCGAGTTCGAACTCACCCATCAAGTGTGATGAAAATGACTGGCCTTCTTAGACAAGGCATCGCTTGATTTAAGAACATTCACAACTGTTTGATTTGACTATTACTCATGTCTCTTGGTTAAGCATGTAGTGCCTTATACCTTTTTCGTTGTGAAGAATATAGCAAAACACTCCTTCTCTATGCTTGCATATATCACGTCTCGTAGTCGAGAAGAGTATGACTAATGAAATATATGACACACTCACGACCATCATCATACTCTTGTGCCAACATGCACGCTATCTAGACATTAATGGCTTGAGAATATAAAATTAAAGGATGGTCAAATTTTGGTGGCATGAGCATAGGCATGGGGACATGAGAAAGCATTTTACCGGCTTGAATTCGTCATGACATTTGGTTGTCCAATATTTTCTACACTCTTTCTTCAATAATTTGTTAATGGGGTGAATGGTGTATGTTAAGTTGGGGATAAACCTGTAAATTTCCCCAAGATTTCCTAAGAAATATCTGATGCCTGACTCATCTGTGGGTGGGGACATTTCCAAAACTACCTAAATTTTTGTCAGATTGACGTCAATGCCTTGGGATGAGATGATATAAACTAACAACTTTCCTCCTGTCACTCTGAACACCACACTTCTCTGGATTTAGCGTTACACTATATTCAATTAAGCACAAAAGAATAATGTGAGGCACCTCAGGGTGATCACCGTGTTTCTTAGCTTTTCCTAGTAAATCATCAATGTAAGTCTCCACGATCTTATAAATAAGATCATGGAAAATGTATGTCATTTCCGTTGGTAGGTGGATCCAACATTCTTCAAATCGAAGGGTATGACAATGTAATAAAAGTTCCCCAAGGAGTAGTGAAGGTAGTATTAGTTTGGTCCTCCTTGAAAAATCCTTATCTGGTTATAACCAGAGAAGCCGTCAATAGGATACAATGACTCATACCTAGATGTTGCGTCAACAATGATGTCAATTGAAGGTAAAGGGAAATCATCTTTGGGACAAGCTTTGTTAATATCCCTGAAATCGATACAAATACACATCTTCCCCGTTATTTTTGAGAACCGGGACGATGTTTGAAAACTGTTGGGGCATTCAAGTGGGGATACCATTTGGTGGACTGCCACTTAGACAACCCCTATCTTAAAGATTATTTTTAATAATCTTAGTCGGTCTTCACAGCTTTGAAAAGAGTGAAGTGGTATAACCGCTCACCCATCCTATATAAATAGGATGATCCCTCACGGGACTGGACTGCTTGATGATCTTACTGGACTAATGAGCACATAGACCAATTGATCTAAGCTCAAGCTACTTATGCGAGTTGTTATACAACAAGACATAAGTCTTCTATTGTTTATTAGTGAGACTGAGGAGTGAAGTGGAAGTGCTGGGTGAAAGTTGATAAATTCTTAATATAAGACAATGCTTTTTCAATGGAGTTTTTTCCTTCAGGTTTCTCCACTTAAATATGGTGTCTCTTGTCTCATTTACTTTCAGCTATTGTTATTTGCTTTCATTCATAATCTGTTAACTGTTATATGCATATGTAAACATCTGGTTAATGTCTGCACATTATAATCTATAATCCTCAACTGTTAATTCATGGATCTATAATTCTTCAATTATATCTTCCTGACATTTGTTCTAACATGGTATCAGAGCTGGTGATTATGTGTGTGCAAATCTAGATCTGGATGTTTTCTGGCTTACAAGAGTGAAGAAGCTTGAAGATCTTTTGATCTGTGAAACCCTAAAAATTCAGCCGACAACTTCAAGCTAACCAGGTTTAAATTTCCAATTCTTGCCTAATTTTTTTGAAATATAGGTGAAATATTGGCTAAATGGCTGTTTAGATCATGTTTGAGCTTTTGTATGCTTGATCTTTTCTTCTGCATCTTGTTTCAGTTGTTTATGGTTTAAATCCATGATCTACAAGCTTATTTTAAGTTTTCACGCCATTTATAGCCGTTTGGGTCGTGTTTTGACTATGGATCCTGAATTATCTCTTTAGATCTAGTTAATTCAGAGCGTTTAAATCCTGTTCTATTTTTTAAATATTTATTTTTCGCTAGATCTACTTTTGCGAAGCCCGATCCAATCATTTTACGCCATCTGGCTTCTCTTTGTCATTTTGTATTAAGATCCTATCAGTTTTTGAAGCTTGGACCAATAAAATTTCTCCAAATAGCTTTGATGTCCTTTTTTTCATGTTTACGAAGTTGTATCCACTCTTAGAGTTCCAAGTGGCTTCAATCTGTCATCTTTCTGATTAGATCTTTAATTTTCTGCAAAGTTTTGTCTTTGCGAAGCTTGGGCCAATCATTTTGTGCCATCTGGCTTCGCTCTGTCAGTCTTATTTGACTTTTTTCATTTCTGTGAAGTTCTTTTGACTGCGAAGCTTGAGCCAATCATTTTTCTCTAGCTAGCTTCATGTCTTCTAAATAGACATTTCTGTCTTTGTTAAGCCCAAGCCAATCAGAGGGCTCCATCTTGCTTCGCTTTGTCAGTCATATTGTTTGTTTGATTGTCAAATTGTGAAACACGAGCCAATAAAGGCTTTACACGTGTCTCCACATTGTTAGACTTGGCTTAGCTATCCTCTGTCATTTGCAAAATACGATCCAATAAGATAGCTCCAAGTAGCTTCGTATTTTGCATTGTCAGTCTTCTTTTAGCTTGCTTGTGTCATATGCGAAGGGTAAACCAATAAAATTACTCCAAGTATTTTTTTATTTTGTATTTTTCATATTTGCGAAATCCGAGCCAATAGAATTGCTCCATATTTCACATTTTTCAGTTGTTCATTTGTGGCAGTAGTTATCCAATAAGAATTTCCACCTTTTCACATTTGTTAGTGTGTTTCAGTCTTGCGAAAAGTGAACCATTTAAAAGGCTCCACATGTCTTCAGTTTTCTTTAGCCATTTTGGTCACACTGCAAAGTGTGAACCAATAACATTTGGACATGTACATATTTTTTTACATTTGTCAGCCTTTTTCATTTGCGAAGTGTGAGCCATTTAAAAGGCTCACGTATCTTTTTTTGGCTTAGTCTTTGTCAGATTTGCAAAGCGCAAACCAATTTATTTTTGACATGTATATTAATCTTTTAATTGTGTCAGCCTTCGCAAGTGTCAGGGTGCCAGTTTTTGCTTTGACTTAGCCTCTTAAATTGTGACACCTTAGTTTTTACCTTTCACGGACCTTAAGTCCACCTTAAGGCCTAAATTTTTTTTAAAAAAAAGGTTTGGCAGAAAGCCGCCAAGTGTTAAGCCTTTAGTCATTAAATTTTAGACAAGTGGCATCATTTGATTGATTTTTTTTACTGACTTTGATTTTGCATTGTGTCAGAGTGTGAAAAAGTGATCCAATTAATTTAAGACACATATATACAATCCTTTTTTAATTAATTATCTTCTACTTATTAGCTACATTATGAAATGTGAGCTAATTGAAAAACGACACGTGTATTTTTTTTGTTGTTGTCAGTCTTGTCATAGTTTTTTGATGTGTGTTTATTTTGTTTGTTGTCTCAGACCTGAAAAGGCATTAACTTTATTTTTTAAATATTTTGCATCCACTCGAGGATCTATTTTAAAGATGACACACGTGCCTCTCTTGTTTTTATTTGTTAAGTAGCTCATTTTTTGAGCTCGCCCCATCGAGTTGCTAAATAACTCATCGAGCTCCTGTAGCTCGACTCCGACTAAGATCTGTTAAATTGATCTTAATCTCGATCAAAGCTAGTCTTTTTTGATTAAATTCGAGTTGTTTGCATTCATATAGCTATTAAGAAGATCTGTAGCTAGTTTTTTGCCTCCATTTGGCTTCCTTGTTTCATTTTTTAGTTGTATTTGTTTCCATTGTTGTCTGAGCATTAAAAATGGTCAGTTCTTCTAGTTTTTTGTTGGATAAGTCATCAACTCTTGAATGGAACAAATTATAGCATTTGGAGAGTGCATTTAAAAGCTTGTTTCATGGCTAGAAAGCTCTGGGATCTTGTGACTGGTATAGAAAAACGTCCCATAGGGAGACAAGCTACCCCTGAAAACCTTAGTTATTTTTCTCAGAGATATCAGGAAGCTCTTTCCATCCTATTGCAAAGCATTAGAGATGAATTCTTAATGCATATAGGTCATATGGACTCGTCTGCAGATGCATGGAAGACAATTAGAAACCATGCATGAAGGCAGTAGGTTGTCTAAGATCATTAAACTAGTTTTAGAGTTGTTTACAACACCCATGAAGGGGGATGAGAAAATTTTCAATTATTTAGCTAAAATTAAGAACATTAAAGCTCAATTAGATGGTTGCAACTATGAATTATTTCAAGATAAGCTTCTGTACTTTATAATTCAAATTAATATTCATGAAAAGTTTAGAAACTACATCTCAATTCTCAATTCTAAGTATCAAAATGAGAATGATCTGCCTGATCTGGACACTTTGTCTTCTTTGTTGATTCAAGAAGAGAGAGTCATGGAGAACTTTGATTCAAAAGAGATTGCTTCTCAAGCTTTTATCTCACAGAATCATAAGTCTTCTCATAATAAAATAACAACAATCATAATCAGAAGTCTAATATCAGATCTAGATTTAAATCAAATCCTAAGACTAATTTTGCTAAGAACAATCAAAACTTTAAAGTCAAATTTAATGGAACTTGTAATAAGTGTGGAAAATTTGGGCATAAAGAGTCTGATTGTAGAGTAAAGATTAACAAATCAGCTAAGAATGCTAAGAACAACAAGCCTAATAATCATAAGAAAAATCAGAAGCAAACTAAAAAAATGTGGCTGAGCAGTCTATTGCCTTGTATACTACCCTTTTAGCTTCAAATGACAATTGAATGGATTCTTGACAGTGGTGCCTCTAGGCACATGACTTGTACTCCTGGTATCCTCTCAGATGTAGTTAAATGTGAAGAGAATATCTATCTAGGAGATAACTCAATCATTAGGTCTGAAGGTTGTGGCAATGTTAAGCTATCAAATGGTGTAATTAGGAATGTCTTGTATGTTCCTCAATTGAAAAAGAATATTTTGTCTTGCTCTCAGCTAACTAAAGAAAAATGTAAAGTTGTTTTGCTGCAAGATAAGTGGTATGTAAAAGATAAGTTTAAAAATGTTATTGCTTCTGGCATTCAGAAAAATGGCTTGTATATCTTTGATGGTTTTGTGTCTCAAGTCTTGCTTTTCTTCCTCTTCTAGGAATGATATTCAACTTTGGCATGCAATACTTGGTCATGTAAATTTCAAAAGCTTGTATGATATGTCCAGAATGAATCTTGTTGTTGGTCTTCCAAAGTTAAAGTCAGGTCATGAAACTTGTGAAATTTGCCAACGTGGTAAGCAACATGCTTGAACCATTTCACAAACACCATGATCAAAATTCTTCTAAGTTATTAGAACTGATTCATAGTGATGTGAGAGGTCCACTTGAGGTTCCTTCTCTCAGTGGTGCTTTGTATGTTGTTTGTTTTATTGATGATTACTCTAGGATGACTTGGTCTTATTTCATTAAGAAGAAGTATGATGTCCTGTCTAAGTTTCAGGAATTTGAAGCTCTAGTTGAAAATGATTCTAATTTGAAAATGAAGAGAATTAGGACTGATAATAGAGTTGAATATGTCAGCAAAAAGTTTGATGAGTTCTGTGTGTCATGTGGGATTCAAAGAGAGTTGACTACTCCCTATTCCCCTCAACAAAATGACATTGCAGAAAGAAAGAATAAGACTTTCTTAGAAATGGCTAGGACTATGATTTATGCTTCCAATGTGCCTAAGTTATTTTGGGATAAAGCTATGAACAATGTTGTCTATATTCTTAATAGAGTACCTACTAAAGCTCTTCATCAAGCTACTCCTCATGAAGTTTGGACAAAGAAAAAACCAAATATTTCTCACTTAGAATATTTGGTAGTCCTTCTTCTATATTCATTCCAAGATACAAAAGGAAGAAGCTTGATCCAACCTCTTCTTCTTGTATTTTTTTTGGGTATGGCTATAAAACTAAAGGATTGAGAGTTTATGATCCTTTCAAGCATGACATTATTGAAAATAAATGTTCAAGTCTTAGAGAGAACTTTCTTTGATGATCCTCATGAACCCTCATCTGCTGCTCTGGAGATAGAGCCTGATAATTCTTCTCCCATGGAAACATAATTTCAAGAGACTGATGTATTCTGATTTAGATATGATGGAGATTGAGGGGGATTCATCTCAAAATGTCTTGCAATCTAATATTCCTAAATGGGCTCAAAGTCTTGTTTAAAACTCTCAGCTTGATAATCTTAGAAAGCTAACTAGAAGTTAACATACTTATCATGCCTTAACGACCCTCTATGAGATAGAATCACAATCCTTTGAAGAAGCATCTCAAGATGATAGATGACTTTAGGCTATGAAGGATGAATACAATGTCTTAATAAAAAATGACACTTGGGAACTAGTCTCTCTCCTTCTAAAAGAAGCATTGTAGGATCTAGGTGGTTGTTCAAAATCAAATATAAATCTCTAGGAGAGATTAAAAAGTTCAAGGCAAGGATGGTAGCTCGTGGTTTCACTTAGAAACTGGGTATTGACTATGTTGAGACCTTTGCTCCTGTTGCTAAGATGAGCATTGTAAGATTTCTTCTTGCATTAGCTGCCTAATATGGTTGGGAGATTCACCAAATGGATGTTAAAAATGATTTTTTGAATGGTGACTTAAAAGAAGAAATCTGTATGAGTTAGTATAAAGGTTTTGAAGAACTTGGTAAATAACTTTATGTTTGTAATCTTAAAAAGTCTTTGTACATGGTCTTAAGCAAGCTCCTAGAGCTTGGTATGCTAAAAGCTAATAAGTTCTTTCAGGAGCTTGGTTTTTCTAACCGCTGTTCTGATAATGATTTATTTGTTAAGTTTGATAATGTATCATATTATCATTATTTTTCTTTATGTTGATGATATTTTGATTACTAGCAATGATAAAAATTTAATTGTTAGAATCAAAGAAAGGTTAATTGCAATGTTGTGAAATGACTGATTTAGTTTTATAAAATGATTTTCTTGGCATGATTATATTTCAAGATCATAAGTCTATTGTTGCCTCTCAATCTTAATATGTTGTGAATTTGCTTAGAAGATTTAACATTATTGAATATAAGCCTGTTTCCATTCCTATTGAAGTTGGTGTAAAGTTAGACCCTAAACTAGTTTGTGCTAAATTTGATTCTACTATGTATAGGTGAAGCTAGTTGGTAGTCTAATTTATTTGACTATTACTAGGATGATCCCTCACGGGACTGGGTTGCTTGATGATCTTACTAGACTAACGAGCACATAGACCAATTTATCTAAGCTCAAGCTACTTATGTGAGCTGTTATACAACAAGACAAAAGTATGCTAGTGTTTACTGTGAGACCGAGGAGTGAAGTGGAAGTGCTGGGTTAAAGTCTGATAAATTCTTAATATAAGACAATGATTTTTCAGTGGAGTTTTTTCCTTCGGGTTTCTCCACTTAAATATGGTGTCTCTTGTCTTATTTACTTTCAGCTTTTTTTATTTTCTTTCATTCATAATATGTTAACTGTTATATGCATATGTAACCATCTGGTTAATGTCTGCACATTATAATCTATAATCCTCAACTGTTCATTTGTGGATATATAATTATTCAATTATATCTTCTTGTATTTGTTTTAACAACAACCACATAGAATAATCTACTAGTTTGATGAACCCTACTTGAAGGAGCTTCATTCCATCCTCCTTAACCATTAAAACCACCTTTGGCTTCATGGGTCTCAATTTCTTCTTTACGGGTTTAGCATCAGGTTTCATAACTAGGTTATGTACTACCACATCAGGAGCGACACCCGTCATCTCCTTATAGCTGAAAGAAGAGGATTTATAATGATCTTTAAGCACCTTCATGTTTTCTTATACCTCTTCTGGTGATAACGAAGAACCGAGTTTTAGGATTTTGGGTTCCTCTTCCATCCCTATGTTAATGTCTATCATTCCTTAGAACAAAGAAGCGCTACCTTCTTCAAACTCATGTGGGGCTGGAGGCAACTCCAGCTCTTCCTTAACTTCATAGATCTCAAAATATTCAGACGAAGAAGACTTCATCATACGATCTCTAAAGTAGGAGGAATAATGAGGTATGAGAGAAAATCACTTCTTGTGGTGCACGAGATGAAGATCCATGTAAGCATTGAGGTATCCTAATATGTCCTCATCATTTTATGCAAAATCCAATGTAGCCAGATCATTTTCAGTCTCAACGTATGCCATAATTGCATTGGTTGGCATCTTCTAAACCAAAGGCTAGGCTCAGATTGAAACGGTGAACTCGGTTTCCTTTAAGTACTCACTTGGATAAAAATGAGAGGAGGAAGTGGCCATAGAATCATCTAATTGGTTTTGTTCTCTTGGAATGGCTTCTGTGGAGATAAAGTCAAAGCCCTTATAAAGCTTGATAACAACAAACTTATAGAGTTGAAGTTGCTCTTCTATGGTCTAATAGACTTCTGAGACTTGATTGGCAAAGATTTGTGAGTCACTTAAGACTCCAATATTGTTCATACCCATCCTCTTGGCCACAATAAGACCAAGAAGAATAGCTTCATACTTAGCTTCGTTGTTCGTACAATCGAAGTTCAACATGAAGCAAAAAGGCACGACCCTCCTTTCTAGGGAAGTAAGGATCACCCTCACCCCATCACCATAGCAGAACTTAACACCATTGTAGTTGAGGGTCCAACAGTTGTCTGGGAAGATATAAGTTTCACTATTATTTGGACTGTCATCCTGAATGTTTGAAACCTCAACCAAGCATACTTCTTCAAAGCCTTCTATAAGGACTATGGCTATCCCAATAGCATGAACAAAGCCTAAAGAATCAAAGGGAAGAATGATAGTTAAATCATTCTCTAAGAGCTTAACTATATCCACAATGATTTTTGTTGAAAGAGATTCTAACACAACAAATTTATTTTCATCAATGTTCACACCTTCAATTGTGTTAGGTTCCTCTAGCTCTGTTGTCGGAACAAAGTTGGTTGTGGGAACGGGTCCCCCTAAAGGAAGGGGTCTGTTCAATTGGTTTGTTGGGATCTCAAATTCTATATGAACTCTAGGGTTTTTTTTTAAGATTGGCCAAATGGATATCAAAAGGCTTTGGATCACCCTGGGCCACAACGACCTTCCCTAGATGCAAGAATCTAACTTCTTAGAATAGCATGGAAGGGATGGACTTCATCCTATGGATCCAAGGTCTTCTAAAAATCATATTATAGTTGGTTTCCCAATCTATAATATAAAATTCAGTCAAAATGGTCTTGGGTCTAAGGGTGACTGGAAGCACTATGGTTCCAATGGAGTTTTCCTTAAGGCTGTTATAGCTTCTCATGTTTCAAGTTAAGGAACAATTTATTTCCCCATACCCTAAATTTTATAAAAAATGAGAAGGGGAGAATATTAACAACCCCACCATCTAAAATGGCTCTCTTAACGCAGTTGTTGTAAATCCAAACTTGTAAATATAACGCATGATCATCTCTCTGCACTAGCTCAGTGTCAGTAGGCATCTTGCTAATGTCAAACAAAAACCCAACATATTCTCATGCTGGCACAAGAGGATGAACATCAAAGTCTATAGGGTTTACTTTGGCTTCAGGAGGAGTTGTCACTCGAACTAAGTGACCAAGACCCAATGCTTCTAATAAAGTAGATCGGTGCGGTGGCGAATTCTTCAAAAAATCCAAGAAGGATATATGAGATAAAGTCTTGGTTAGATCTATGATCAAGTTATATGCCCCTACTAGCTTAGGCACTACTAGCACAATATCTTGCAATAAGGGGTCAACATGGATAGGTTGTGACACATAGTGACGAGTACGTGTGATAATGTGAATTTCCAATTCATTTTCTAATTCAACTAGACCTACAATCTTAGGTGGATTCCAGTTGTCCAGAGGAGGAGCTAACCACGGATCAACAGACGTAGATTGCTCATGATCATTGTTCCCTGCAAGAATCCCCTTGTTGGATCCATGAGGGTTAAGCTTTCAATTTTCAGGGTGTGTTGGGAAGGGATCTTTATAAATCCCAAGAGTAGCATTCTGTAGAGCAACAATCCCCATGTGAGTGTTCTATGTTGGTGTTGTGAGATTAGCCAAGAACATCTCAATGAAGAGATGCCTCTGGTATTTTGGAAGCCGTTGTATGAATTTATTACAATCATGGCATGTTCGAGCATCGTGTCCTTTAACCCTATTGAAACCACAATATAGGTTGGGATTGTTGTCATAAGGTCTTTGGTTTTGGTTTTGTTACGACCCATAGTTCTTATTGTTATTCTTTTGTTGGTTATTATAGTTGAAGTTTGGAGGCCTTTGGCCTTGGTTCAGATACTGATTTGGAAAATGGTTCAAATTTTGGCTTGGGTATTAAATCAGGCCCTGTGTATGGACCTATTGAGGACGAGGAGGGAGACTAAAGTCAACCGCATTAACATAAGGATGTAAAGTTGTTACTCCTTTGGTAGTTTGCGTTTGCATTGTAAATGTCATTATTTACGTTACTAGTGCTAATAACATTTGGATTTTTAGGTTGATTAGTTACACTGTCTGTTGTAGCACCATGGTTTTGGTTGAGAACTGTGTCCTTGATTGTTATTGTTCAAACCATTTGGGAAATTTGAATTACCTTGAGACAGAGTGACCGGTTTCCCATTTGAACCATACGTCTTTCCTCTGCTGTCAATCGCCACTTGGTCAATGTGGAGAGCACCCTCTAAGACCTCCTCATAGCTTCTAAAAATAAACTTTTGCACCTCCTCCTTAGTTTCTCGATGTAGGGAGTGGAGGAATAGGTCACAAAGCTCCGTTTGATCCATGTTTGGAGCAATGGCAGAGGAGTAGAGAACTTTTCGCCACCTTTAGATGAAGTGGGAAGTGGATTCATTATGCTCTTGTTTAATGTGCAAGAACTCTCTGATTCTTATTCTTAGCAATTTGTTCATGTCGAAATCCTTTATGAACTCTAAGACGAGTTTCTTAAATGAATGAATGGAGGCTTGCGATATTATATAGTACCAGTCAAGAGAAATCCCTTTAAGGGTTTTGGGGAATATCTTCGCTACAACTGCATCCCAAGGGAGTAGCTCTCTAATGGCGGTCGCATATGCCTTGATGTGGGCATTTGGGTCTCTCTCCCCCTTAAATTTTGGGAGTTCTAAAAATTGTCGTGGGAGCATGACACCTCGAATAGAAAAATATAAAGGTTCTTTCAACTATTTAGAGTATGTCCATATTGCATATGATTCAACCATTGACAACCCTTAGTAGGGAGGTGGATGTGGTACAAGAGTTTGGTATGACACAACATAGGTGTTGGTCGGGGGATAAGGAACCCCTTTTTGCTGAGTGTATGGACCATGAAAAGAAAACATGTCCCCTTGTGGTGATTTTGAATACATGTGAAGGTATGGTGGGACACTATTTGGATACGGATTGACATTTACAAATCTAGGTAACGTCACATTGCTGGTTAGAATGACATTTGAGAACACACTTTCGGATGGTCCTTGTGATGTGTATGGAGAATGAGGAGGCATGCCTAGTGTGCCAATCAAGTAAGGAAGTCTCTAGGGCTAGGAATGCCTAGGTAGACTGGAGAAGGTGATGGCGCAGAGGGAACATGATTGTAGTTCTGAGTGTGGTGAGGGACTTTTCCTTTCCCTATGAATGGTGTAGAACGAGAAGGTTGGGTAATCTCTAATTTTCTAACTCTGTCCACCAACATTGAAATCACATCACCCGATGAAGGTGTTGCATTTTTCTTAGGCATGTGGTTGAGCCTTGTTGGGCGGAAAAGGCATGTGATATCCTAGCTATGAATTGATATTTTGTAGACCACCCCTTTTTAGAATCATATTCTACTGTAGGAGGAGTAACAACATTGTTCCGAAGAATATCATTATACCTTTACATCCTATCAAAGGACTTATCTATGTGTTAAGTCGCTCACCGTTTCGGGCGAAGCATGCTAGGAGCTCGTCATTTGGTGAAATATAGGAAGAGAAGGAATCATATTGCACACTGATTTAAGGTCTAGATAAAATGTACGGATAAGACCCCTATTCTCCTGTGAATGTCATATTATTAGAGTTGGAGAACTCTGGTTGTGGGTTATGGTTGGGTTGATCTATCTCTTCAATCCTAATTGATGAGTTGGTATTGGAACCTTGAGGAGGAGTGTGAGGTGATGAAAAATTTGGTGAGTAGTTATCAGCCCACCCTGATAGTGAAGGTGATTGTTGCATACCCATTCGATAGTAATAAGCTTCAAGACGAAATATGGGTCTACTATATTCCTAACCCAACATATTTGGAGGGTGTATAAACACCCATAGAATAATGGGAGAGGAGAAGGATGTATGAAAGAAAAAAAGAAAAGAGGAAATGAAAAGGAACTAGTCCTTCACATTGGGTTCACCAATTTTGTACGCCTAAAAATCAACACGTGACTCAAGGTGCACGCGACCTCCCAAGGTCATGTTGGAACAACTGCAATGAAATGGATAGATGAATATGTAATGGAAAAATAGGAATGCAGACGGAATGGTGGGAAGAAATCAAGGCAATCTAATATCCTTAATTGACACAATTGGTATTTACTCATTGAGAGAAATGAAATCCTCTCTTACTTTTTCTGGGGGAATGGTACAGTCAGGTATGATTGTGGTACGCAAGTTGGTGTCAATTTCGTTGAAACCAAATAAGAAATGACTTGGTTGTGGGACTCGTGGAAACTCTCTTTAATTATCTATGGATTCCTCTCCAAAGAGGGTCATGAATGTATGACATACAATAAGGTGAGGAAAAGTCTAGTCTCTACCAGGTTGATTGTGCTAGAACTCATTAGCAGTATCCGCTTCGTCGTTTAAGGCTATCAACTATGAAATAATGCTGGGAGGAACTGGGGTGGTTTAGAATACGAGTTTCCTAAGGACTTGATCAATGTCGGTGAGTTGTGTAACAATATTTGGTTGAAGTACCCTTGGATCACACACTCTTTATCTAGGTTGTCTGGGGCCTTGGATGGTCATGTTGACATGTAGACAAAGAAGCTAAAGAAACAAACAAAGCAAGCAAAGAAGCAAAGAAACCAAGGTGAAGTTTAGGTAACCTAAGCCTTAGAGGGGAGCTTGTGTTAATCCCCATCTAATTAAATATATGTTCCTAAATTAACCAAACAATGCAAACAAATTCGATTACTCTACTTTAATTTAATTGAATATACATGCAATTAATTAATTTAAGGAATGAGAATAATTGATTAAAACAATGAAACCAAATCTAATCTACTTGTTTTTTGTATTTTCAAATATTTTAGATGAAAGGGAATAAGACAAATAAACAAATTTAATTAATCTAATATATGTTTTTGAGGATTTTTTTGGTTTTCCGGAATTAAATAAATGAAAGCTACTTAGACAATAAGATTGTTTCTAATTAAATTGGAACTACTTCTATTCTAAATAAAATAAACTAAACAACGAGATAACCAAATGTGGCTATTTCCCTGTGCAAAATGAATTAAATCTAATCTATTTTAAAAAGAGGATTTTCCTAATTTGTAATTGTGGATTTAATTTCTTCTAGTTCTACCTCAGAATCATGGGGAGATTTGAAAGTTTCTCGAAAGAAATTTCTTTTGTGAGACTACCCAGGAAAAATACTAAATTCTAAGAAGATTTTTAAATATGAAGAAACTCAAACGAATGCACAAACACAAAATCTTCTTCAAACTCAATTCCCTTGCAAATCCATCGGGATAGGAAGGGAGGAAGTTGTCAATAGAAGCCTTTCTCATATGCATTCACAATCTAACTAAATGAATAAAAGAAATCTAAAGGTGTTTTGATTATGAAGAAATGAAATACTCTGTACATAAGAACTGCCTCCAAATCCTTCCCATACAAATCCACAGGGATGAGTTGAGAAGAAATCCTTAATGGAAGTTACCTACAAGAAATGTAGCTGGTTGTAAATTTTACTTCCTTAAAACAAGATTCTATGTAGCTAGGAAATGAAATCTAATTAATTAAAACAAAACTTCTAGGAATTCAAGTACACCTCCAACCTAGAAATGTAGAACTAAGATAGTTTCCAATTTGGTTGTGCTTTTTTAGATCCCCTCAACTTCTTTTCCAATGAAATATCCAATGTTGTCCAGGGAGATGTGTTGGTTGATATGTAAGAAGAAGATGTTGGAGTGTTGGAGCTAGTTGGTTTACAAGTAGTTTGGTAGTAATGCATGCAAGAGAGTAAAAAGGAAAATGCTATGTATTTTCTTGTGTGTTTCTTGGCAAGATTCCAACAGCATAACAATGCAATTCCAAATCAAAAGACTCCAACCAACACTTCAGGAAAAAACTTGGTTTTTATAGAAAGTTGGTAGGGAAATGGTGCAACACACTTGGCAACCAAGATGTACCAAATCACCATGGGAAGGTGTAGTTAACTTACCAATAATAGTAAGTTAAGGAGGATAATTCTATACGCATCTAAACTCTCAAAAATAGTTTATTTGGTCAAGAAACATGCGAGATATCAACTTGGGAAAGAGCAACACACGTTTAGAACATGTTGGCAAAGTCTCAGGTTGAAAAACACATAACCACCAGTCTATGCAGACCGATAGTTATATAACAATTGGGGCAATTGCATAACTTCCGCTCAAGGCAAATTGGTGGTTATGCAACTGCTGCCGCGGTTTCGTGACTTAAGGTCAAAAAGATAAGGAAAAGGGAAAAAACAACTAGGAAAGCAAGAAAAGATAGGAAATGGATAAGTAAGGTAAACTAAGCTATAAGAACATGCTGCAAGTGAGAAAATTGGACTTGGATACATCATTTAGTGTGAAAACAAAATTATCATCATCGGGGATTTTCATTATTCCGACAATATAACACCGTGTAATTTTGGGTGTGTACATCTACATATGCATCATTGATCTTTCCCTCAAGCGGGACCTCCTTTGATTTAATGGAGTAACATGAGCCACTATCCTGTGTCAAGGTGAGTCCAAGAGCATTGGCCACCTTTATAGGCATTACATTGTTAGAAGCACCCGAATCCATTATGCAATTGTTTAACCGGTATCTTCCAATAAGAAGGGAGACATAGAAAGGACCAATCCTATCATTCTTTGATGCACTGATGGTGAGCATGCTTTGTGATGGAGGTGTAGGTGGGGTTGGTGGTAGTACTTTAGAACTATGGGTCATATTATTGGGATTTGAGCTACTACCATTAATATGACATATAAGATTTTCAAATTGTTCGAGATGAGTCCACAAATATTCATATTAGGAAATCTGCACTTCAAATTTGTTGACATGTTCTATGATATCAGAAGGAGCGGATGTGGACTAGGGGGATGAAAGAACCACTTTTTAAGTTATGATAGGATTGGGAGTGGGAGTAGACATTTGGAAAAAAGAGGATGATTTGGAACATACATCAGAGGCTATTGAAGGACTAGGTTTTGTAGGAGCAGACTTCGGTTTAGAAGGAGCATGGGAAGACTTACTTGGAATAGAAGGTGACCTCTTTCTTACCATGGGATTAGGATTCTCCAATGCAGACTCCAAGGAGGGTGGAAGTGGAGATCCTCAACTGATTATTTTATTTCGTAGAGTCTTCGCAGGAGGATATTTGATTTTCATTTTTTTCACAACAACGAAGGGAGAAGCTCCTTTTTGAGACTGGGAACGAGTGAATACTACACATGAGAAACTAGGCGCATCTTCGTCATCATATTTATTACCTGTAGAATATTAAAAAAAATGATTTGTGTATCATTCTCTACTTCCTAAATATCTAGGAGATCATTTTCTTCATTTTCTTAATCAAGGCATTCTTTGTATTCTCAATCTACAAATTGCATTGATAAGCGGAGCCTCCAAGGCAAGCCTTTGGAGTGCTCCTGCAATCTGATTTCTGTTATGAATTTGATGGAATTGTCATTGGGAAACTTCCCTCTTCAACATTGTCCCTTTATTTACCAATTTATGCAACAATGGATATGTTCTCTCATCTTTGTGATATTGGGTATAGTGCCCCTCTTGTTACCACCTCTTGATTGTAGATGCGTGGGCTTGAGATAGTCGTTGGTAGGATCGAGTTTGTTGTTTTATTGTCGTGCTCACGATATGAATATTTCATAAAATGAAATGATTAAATAGAGCGTAATAAAAATGATACTACCTCCTTAAATTAGAATATTAGTTGTTGAAATATAAAAGTAATTATGTGTATCCTTTATCATTGGTGGTTGTCTTTCCTAAGGATAAGAGCATGATCATCTTAATTTTGAAAGATCTAAAATTTCAAGCTTCTGAGACACATTACCTTGATGGTATCCAGTCTCTGGGATTCACGGGTTATCCCCACCTCCAAGGTGGTTAGGAGGACTCTTCGACCTTTTACATGAGGTACATCCACAAATACTGAGGCCGCATTAATTATATAATAATTACCTTTATTAATTTAGGGAAATAAATTAGGAGATGGTAGTAACTTACCAGGGCATTGTGGAGGTTCAGGTAATAACAAATTATAAACTAACCAAATTTAAATCATGAAATTAACATAAAAGAAGACTTGTCATTAAATTTAAATATTTCTTTAGTATTCTTAAATCTCTCCAAACATATTTTGGATCTTGAGCCAAAGCTGCTAGAAGTAGTGGTAGAGTATGAGATGAAGAAAGATCCTATTCATGAGGCATGGTTAAAAGAGAAGTGTGACAAAAATGAATTCAAACTTCTTGCCTTTGATGAATATGATAAGAATTATAACATTTACAAATCTTATATCATATTTGATGAATTCTTGGAAATATTCAAAGAAAATAAAAGTGGGATGCTTAAGAAGAAACCACAAAAATTCACCAAGGCGAAAATACCAAAAGAATTAAAGATGGCGGAACTAGAGATTGTGATGGATACACTTGAGTTGAGTATGACCCAGGAAGTGAAGTCTAACATTGACTAAAAATCCACTTCTATTCATTTGGTATGTATGGCATTATTCCTCAGGATCCATGCATATTGTGTTATGCAGACACCTTAATCTTAGTAAATGGAAACATGTACTACTTTATCTCTCTCCGTAACTAGTTTTATTATAGAAAACCTTGTGTGATTATGAATGTGTTGAGCCTTGTGGGAGTTTGAAGGTGATGATTCCGACAGAGACAATGAAAATAATTGATTTTGATAAGTGATTATTTATATTTCGCAAGATGAGGCTCGATATCCGAGTGCCAGTAACTCGATGAGTACCCCTTTGGTGGTCACAGAAGGTCCACGCAGCGATCATAATGTGACATTTCTATGTTTGTATTTTATTCATAATTGACATTCTTCTCTCTTTTCTTGTAAGAACCGACAATTTTCTTGAGTGATGTATGTTTAAATATTTGGTCAATTAATTGGTTTTGTGCTAACAAGATGCTTTTGCATTTATGCGGCTATTTAGCCATTTATTTTTCTTAGTTTGAAACTTTCTTTTGGAGCTTAATTTTTTCTAGCCTAGCCCAAGGCTTGAGATTTGTTGTCGCTTGGAATTTGAATTTGATTGTTATGCTGGTTCTAATGTCGTTATGTGTTAGTTTAGGGTCATGGGATTCACTATGGAGTGGTTGGACCTATGGACCTGTTTCGCTGTATGGGAGTATGCCCCAAAGAGGTCATAGGGCCATGTAGTATTAAAATATAGGTTACTAATCCACTTGGGTGGAGGTGATGGGGCTCCATGTGCCTAGGGACATGGGGTGACCCGACCTCATTAAATGGAGAGATAAGGTGAGGAGACTCTATGGCGAGTGACCCAGTTTGGTTTTGGCACTATGATTCTTTCTCTATTGGGAGGCATATGGATTTTTTGTGGAAATTTATTATTCTTATCTTGATACTATGTTTCATTTTGTAAACATATAAATTCCCCCTTTGTGACATCTTATCATTTGGCATCCTTGCATATCAAGTGAATATATATCTGTATTGTGAAACATGATGAGACTTGTTAAAACCTTCACACTGGACCATACTGCCATGAGAAAAAGTATGAAAATGACCTCGTGTAAAACAATCCTAAAAGGAAATTCTTGTATCCAATCATTCTTACCATGTCTTACAAGACGAAAAATAACGTCCTATACTTGAAAACCATTGATCAATATTTGCGATGGAAAGATTCTTATCATGTTAAAACAAATGGAAATAACTGTAGATCATACTCTTTGAATTTTATTCCTAAAATATTCCTTTTCTCTCCTCTATGTATCACCACATGTGTAAAATAAAATATCACCTCCGACCCTTCAACCAGTTGGAAACAATGAAAACTTGTGGCTTATGGTAATTGGTTATTTTGATGTACGCCGATGAATTTTGGTGTTCGTGGTATTGGGAGGTGGTAGATCGTGCTTGGCACTTTGGGAGATGTTATGAATTAATATTTTTCGGATCATGGATCCCATTTCAGAGTATTGATATTGATATGCCTTATTGCGGTGTTTATGTTTATCGATGAGTTACTCCTATGAGTTCCGTTTGACATCTAACCATGTGTGTGACCTTTGCAGGGAAAATTTTAGTGGCGAATTTTCATAAACTTGAAAATATTAGGAATTGTGGAAATTGGAAATGGAAAATTTGTAGGAGTCAACTTCCACCCAATTCACATAAAATTTTGGCCGACAAGTCATTTGTATGGGCAATTTTGCCTACTATTTATATGTAAAAACTATCTTATGCATGTATTCACTGAGGTATAATACATATCTTGTGGGGTTGTAGTGGGGTACCCATTTAATATAGACATCCAACAAAGAGTGGTTGTCCATCCAACTTAGGTTAGACAAATAACCATTGTCTTCCGTCTAACCCATGTTGAACAAAAGACGATGGATGGCCATCCAACCTAGGTTGGACAATTGTCGATTGTTTATCGTCCTAGGTACCTAGGTTGGACAGAAGGCAATGGATGGTCATCCAACCCGGGTTGGATGGCCGTCACTCATATTTTGTACTACTTGGGTTGGACGAAATCCAACCCAAGTTGTATGGAAGACAATGGATAACCGTCCAACTCAGTCGTTTTTACCACGAAATGGTTTTTCAGAAATTCACAACTGATGTGAAAGTCAATTTTGGAGAATCTCCACCAATTCTAAACTAATTTTTCAGAGGGGGGGTATTGAAATGAACCTTGTACCTTTGTAATACCATCACTATGCCATATAGAGTTTTATTCAATATTTTATCTTATATGAATGGATTTTGAAATGTATGGTGTTTTTTATTTCTCCTCCCTCTTCTCTCTCTAGAAATTACAAGGATGCTTTGGTTGATTTGAAAATTTAAATTGGTTTGAAATGAAATGAAAATGGGCATAAAATGTAAATGGTTACAACATTGTGAGTGGAAGATAAAGTGCCTCTTAACCTTCTCTTTTATCCTTTCTCTCTAGAACCAAAAACGTAAAAGTGGAAATGAATGTGAAAGTGCGAATGCGTGAGAAACAATGTCTCTCTTCTTCCATCTTCCTATCTATACCTCTCTCTACTCTTTATTTAGAGCTATTAAAAATGATCAATGTGTGGATTTATGCTTGAGTGTAGGGGATTTCCATACCAATTCTAGGACTGACCCTGTGGTGGTTACAGTACCTGGAAAATAAGAGAAGTACAACGACACTTGTGTCTTTTATTAACATGCTATATGAAAGCTATGTAATTTTATAGAATATATCAACAATATTGTTATGAATGAAATGCATTATTATAGTGTTTCCATGATGTACACCATATTGTTTCATGTTGATGAATTGTACTATTTCTTGCATAGTTGTACCTTTGCATGTTTTACTAATCCCACACTTAGTTGTTTTTCATTATATTTGGTTAGGTAAATGAAGTTGATTGCATCATGTTGCATTATAAAATGATGTAAGAGGATCCCTTTTTATTATATCCGAATCATAATCAAGAGAATGAAATTGAAATCATGTTATTTAAAACTATTTGTACCATCATAATTTTGGATGTGATTGTACCAATAAAATTGGTGGTAGTATTATGGTAATGGTGTAATTCATCTATCTTATAGTGATGTATTGACCTAGGAAATATATTAGCCTTCAAGAAAAATATAACTTGCATGTGTGTGTTTTAATTTTGGGTAGAAAGCGTCAACCAACTTATAGTTTGAATTATCAACCCTTGCTGTATGGAATAATCCCCTTGAGCTTAACCTTGTGCCTTGTTTCTTAAGTATAACTAAACACCTCTTGGGACATCACTATGCCTTAGGAATGGAAGTGGTTTTCTTAGCCTTTGATTATAGTGACACATTTGACTTTTGGAGGTCTTGGGGGATTAAGTTGTTGAATGCTAGCTTTAGCCCGTAGTAGGGCGTAGCTCCCTCGGGGTACTTGGGAGTAAATTTTAAAACTAATCTTAGGACCTTATTGGAGGGTAATATGTGGACATATTTTTTTTATCTAAACCTTAATAGGGGGGATTGTTATCAGTAGGATGTTGATCCATTATAAATTTGAGAATTGTGATTTATTCCTTAACTCCTTGCTAAGTCTCCTTTTTCTGACATTAAGGATATTATGAAATATCTCCTTCAAGAATATTATATCCTAGAGAATTAACTTTTGACTTGAACATTAATCTCATATGAATCTTCATCATCTTTTAAATGATCCCAATAATCTCTATCATCATGGGTGTACCACAAGCATAAAGTTAGCTTAACCATGATGAATAACCATGCTCTTTAAGAAATGAAACCATATTCTAAGCACGAGTGTGGGGTAACGTATAGCTGTTTCAAACGTTTATAATTAACATTGAGTTTTGCAAATTAATGGAAATTGAAATGTGAATTAATTAGTGTACTCTCATTTTAAGATATTCACAATGTGTAATAGATTTATGAAATTTTGAGAAGAGGGTATTCTTACCTTGCATGTTAATGCTCTTTAAAACAAGGTTAACACTTTCATGTGATTAAGTGTAATGTTATAAATTTAATGTGAAATGAAATAAATAATGTGTGTATTCTTGTGAATGAAACTACATGCTCTCATGATTAATGGATTCAATACCTTTAAGGTTAAATAAGGAAATATAAAAGGTAGTGAAGTGGAAATCATCATAAGTTAAGTGTTAAACAAAGTAAGGGAAATGCAATCTAGAGAAAAAGGAAAATGTATGTTTATCATGTTATGTTCTCTTCAAACCTTTAAGGCTTGAATTAGATTTTGAACACGAAAAAGATTGAACCCTAAAAATTTGATAGTGTGGAAGATGTCATTTCGTGTAGTTCATGTCGTGATTGTTTCATAGTATCATACTTGTTCATTTATCTAGGTGTGACGTTGGTTGCACATTGTGTCATATTGAATTTTGCGTGCTCTACAAGTTAGTGTAAATGTTTTATGTGGTGTCATGAAAACCCTTGTGATTCTTTGGGTGTCGCACAATTGTATCAAGTAATATGAAAGTTAATTTTTTTCATTCTATTATGTTTGGTCTTGTGTTTGGGACCCAAATGGGTGGGTGCTACACTGGGCCTTAACCGTCCTTGAAGGATTCTTGATTTTCCCTGATAGGATGAGGTCATCTTCTACTTCAATAGAAATTCCTTGAGCTTGTGTGAGATCTATAGGAAAAGATATTCAGAGAATGAATCTGACCTCAAGGAATTGAGCATTGATGAATAATCTCTTTGTGTTTTCATTGGAGGGAAAATATTAAAAGAGTATCCTGTGGAACAACCTATTGTAACGAGCTACGAAATACCCCATTGTCATGTTGGGCCCATTTTTTATTTGAACTAGCTAGACTAGGAGGTCTTGACATTCTTCGGTAGATTTGAATCTTTCTTTAAAGCTAGTCTTGATGTCATCCCAACTAGTGATAGATCCATCCTATAGGAGATAGAACCATTATGTCACATTTTCTTGCAAATATTATACAAAGAACATCATGGAAACATCTTCACGTTCAATCCTAAGAATTCCGCATGAGGTTATGAAGGAAAAGATGTGTTCTTCAAGAAGTTGTGTGCCATCACCTTTAAATTTCAGAAAATTCTCGTGGGAAATTTTTGGTAGACTATGAAGAGGAGGTGCAAGAGCGATTGGACATGTATTCATTCCCCATGGAACAATGGGTTGGGGTCTTTCTCCTTCTTCTGTAATTTCTGCTTCTTCTTTTACAAATTATTCTACCAATTCTTACTCTAATTCTTGTTCTTATTCACTAGGGAATTCAATATTCAATTGTGGTTGAGAGGAGGAATCATGAGGATTTGCAGGGGAGTATCAAAAGGTGTTTGAATATGATTTCTAGAGCTACCACTCAAGGAACCAGATGAGGATGAAGCTTGATAGAAAAAATATGGGTTATCTCTAATTTTTTCTTGCAGAGTTTGTAAAGCCTCAAAAGTGGGGTCAATATTTTTTCTCTCAACCTATTCAGTTTGGTATATCTTCTTTCGGTCATTTTTAGGAATATCTTGGAATGAGGATATGAAATTACACTGTGGAATATGAAGGGTTCCTCACAGGAATCAACAATGGGTTTTTAGAAATGGATTTTCATTCTTATTTTTTGTGGTTTTTTGAATATATACATTTTTTTTAATTTTGTGGTTCATATATTGGGTGCAGAAGTGCTAAATCTAGCCCACAATGGGTGCCAAAAAATGTTGGCGATAATTATTTTCTATGGGACAAATTGGTGGGTTTCCGCCAACGCTTTAGGACTAGGTCCTTCTGCTTGAATGGGGAATCTCCATTATTGTGTGTAAAAAAAATAAAAATATGTTGTTGGCTTAGAGGCCATGAATCCAATAGGAACACTCCACTGCACCTGCGAAAAATGCTTACAATTTCTTGGAAGGAAGGAATTTTCTAGATAGGTGGGGGAACAAGAGTGAGAAATTAGGAGGGGGTTTAATGTTGCAAGGAGTAAAACTCATATGTGTACAAAGATTAATCAACACAAAAAATTAGAAAGAATCACAACCTTGCTAGCTATATCAAGACAAGATGAAATCATGAACAAAAAATATCATATATTTCACTCATCCAACAAATCATGAAACTAATTTATTTATTAACATATTGGCAACATTGTACAATGAGAGGAATGGAAGAACATATGAGAAGGGAAATGGAAGAAAAAAATACCTTTCTTGCTTATATCAAGTAGTTATGTAGTCTTGAACATACAAAATTGACAACCCTTTGGAATGGGGAAGTCATTACAATTTATAGATTTCAAGAGGAATCTTCACCTACCCCCCACATGAATTTTCATTTGTCTTCTACAATATGTGAATTACTAAAAATAGAAAGTGGTCTTCTTGGTGTCAGATTAAAATGAAAATACTTATAGAAGTTTACAAAATTCATCATGAAGCTCTGCTCCAATGTTTGTGTGATTCTGCCCTTGGAACCCTAGAAAGTGAAGAGGTACCTCGTTGCATTTTCTTTGCTGAGTCATGGAAGTCATTAATTGAGTACTTGATATTTTTAGAAAGTGTTATTTCCCACCTCAGATTGTGAGGTAATTAGCTTCACCGGAATAGGTTTTTCTTCTGGACTATGCATTCAAAGTTGTAGCTCGATCTGTCTGTTGGAATGATGGCAAATTGAAGGAATGAAAGACAGGGAACAAAATGAGGGTTTTCCACCATTAAAAAATATAGTGAATCATTTAATATTATGTCACTTTCTCCTTGAAGTTTTTTGGAAAAGGCGAAGATTGCAAGAAATCTCACTCAAATTTGTTTACCGGATTGTGAGATATGAATTTTTCATTGATTCCAGACATGGAGTCCTTTAGTAAAAAATGGGTATTGAGTATTGAAAAATGCATATTTTGTGAATATTTTCCCATTGCAATCATGTAAGCATGGAGGGAAAGAGGAAGGATAAAAATGGAAGCAAGATTCTTGGAAAAAAATTGGCAGCATGTCTAGGGTTTTTTAGCATATGGAGGAAGAGCTTGGAAACAAATAACTTTATGTTTTTTTTTAATTTATGGGGGAGGGGTAATTTTTTCGTCCCATTTTTTCCTTTGTAAAAGAGACGAGAGGGAAAAAAAATTCATCTTATCCCTATGAGGACAAGTGGTAAGCATGCATTCGTTAGTGGGTGAGAGAGAAGGGCTTGTTTTTAGCACCTGGGTCTGAGTTCGGGTCATGTGAGGAACCATGTGGAAGCAAGGGGGAAGAGTGATTTTTTTTCCCCTTATATCCTTGGAAAAGGGATGAAAGGGATAGAAAAATACACCTCAGCCTCATGGTGATAAGTGGTAGACATGCGTTGCACGAGGCGGGGGCTAGAAAACTTGAAAAAAGAGCTTACCGAGCCTTACCAAGGTCATGTAATGATTCTATGAGATAAAATGGGGGAGGGGAACATTTTTTATCCCCATTTTCCCCTTGAAAAAGGGACTAGAGGGACAGAAAAGTGTGCCTTAGCCTCATGCTAACACGTGGCACTGAAAAATATTTCTAACTGCTAGAGCATACCTTGAAAGAGAGATTAAAGATGAAGTTGTCGGAGCTCCCAGAGGCCTTTTTTGATGAACCATATATGATTTTGAATCCCAATATCCTTATTAATAGAATGGGATGGGTCTTAAGGTCTTATTCTACCTGAAAACATGTAAAAATTGTACTTATTTCTCAGGATTGCAAGGTGTGTCTGCCAAGAATGAGTTGTAGAAAGAAATGCACGGATCTTGTGAGAAATATGAAAGAATAAACATGTAAGTCATTGAATTATATTTAAATTTGTGTATTGTTTTTCCTCCAAATCATTTCGGATCTCTTAAAATCATCTTCCAATGCTCAAGTGATTTTTTGAACTACAAGCTCCTTCACCTTCAAAAATCCACTTTTCCTGAAGTTTCTCCTAAACCTCTAAATATTTCCTAAACTTCCATAAATCACTTGAAATATGATATTATCTATTTGATACCACTTCCTGGAGAATCTTATCCTTCAACTATACTCTAAGGGATGTGCACCCACCTTAGAAAGGCTAAAATAGCCATTTATAAGCCTACTAAAAAATCCAACTCGAGAGACACTGTATCGAAAGAATCTTATGAACTTGATTTATCTTTCCAACACATGGGAAAGGTTATAACCACATACATGAGCACTAAAATGATTGGCATATGCCTGAAACAAGGGATGAATTGATATGAAAGAGTGTCTGGGAAGGTTTACAATAAAAAAAATTGTCACTAGGGTAAAGTTGTCATGTTTTCAAGTTGAAGTTTTTCCTTGCAAAAACACATGACAACTTTAAGAAAGGTTTCCCTGATAAGAAATATAATTCAGGGAAAATTTTAGCAGTGAATATTCGTAGTTTGGTGAATAGTAGAATTATGGGAATTTGATTTTGGAAAATATTACAACAACGATAGTACCCAGGTTTTGCCCAAAAATCCCATAAACAATAATCTATCCAATCTGAATCGCTAAGGAATTTCCACTCCTAGTGTATATTTTTATATTAAATCGCCACGTAATCACCACTCCAGGATTTGAAAACATTAATGTTTCACCTAGAAATAGACCAACATGGATTTGAAAACATTAATGTTTTACTGAGATATCAACCAACATTAATTTTAAAACATTAATGTTTCACCAAGAAATCGATGTGCTGGGATTTGAAAACAGTAATGTTTCACCACAAAATCTACGGACCTTATTTAGCCAAGAAAACATTCCCAAAATTTTCTTGATATATATACACAGATGTGATGTTTTCCCTCAATTTTCCAATTTACGTATTTGTGAAGTAGTAGATAGGGATTTAGCAAATCGACATATTACAATTTTCTTACAAAATTTCAAATAAATCTAAGTCTTGCCAGGTGTTGGGTTTTAAAATGGTACTTTAAAAAAACCACAGTTAGGGGACAAGTCCCTCCTCTTTATGGGAGAGGCTCCTTTATTGAAAGTAAGCAACAAAGCTTATATACAAATGCACAACTTTCATCTTAGGGCCAGACTTCTAACATCTTGAAATACTTTTTTACCAAAATAGCTTATCAATACAAACGAATGGAAGAAATTGAAGAAAGGGAAGAGCAGAATATAAAAATAATTTCAGGAAATATAGATAGAAGATTATAACCTTATACGTACTGAGTAAAGGTGATACATAACAAAATAACCTTATATGGTAGAGTATAACCTTATATGGCTTGTTTTGTATTTTTGTGTTTTGGCTAAGTCCCTTTTGTTTAGCGGGGCCATATGTCTAACCCTGGACACGTGGAGGCCCAACGCACATTTGGGACCTGCCTCCAGATTTTGCCTTTAAAGTTATGCCAAGATGACATGTGGAGGCTTCCAAAAACCCTTCTACAATTAGCCGATTCAATAGTCGGCTCTGCCCCTTCTTTGACTCTGACCACGTGGTGAGCCCGCTCTTGATTATTCCTTTGAAGTTGCACCAAAGAGACACGTGGAGGATCTTACCGATGCTTTGAATTTTCAACAACATAATCTATCTTCTTTTTGGACTTGGGATATGTGGAAAGATGACGCTCATTTGGGGTTTCACCTTTGACTTCGACCCTTAAACGTGCACCATTGAGACACGTGGAGACTTCTGCTAGTTCTTTTATACTTAGCTGATTCGGGCCTGTTGCCCATCTGACTTCTGACCACGTAGTGAGCCTGCGCACACTTGGGGACCCACTCTTGATTCTTCCTTTGAAGTTGTGCCGATGAGACATGTGGAGAGCTGACACATGTTTGGGGAGCCTCCTTTGGCTTCGAGCTCTTGAAGGTGCACCGATGAGACACGTGGCACTCGTCCACTGGATTTAGACTTTTCAATGGTTGATTTAACTTTTTGAGGCTCTGACCACGTGGAGGGCTAGCACTCATTTTGGGTTTGTCCCTTGGGTCTCACTTCTGAAGTTGCACTGATGAGGCACATGGAGGAGTTCCTCCGACCCTCTTATACTTAGTTGATTAAACAACCAACTTTGTCCCTTTTCTGGACCTTGGACACGTGGAGGGCTAGCGCAAGTTCAGGGTCTCCACTTTTGTCCACCATACCAAAAGTGTGCCGAAGAGACACATGGAACCTTTTGCGGTCTTTCTATACTTAGCTGATTTGGGCCTCAATTGAATACTTCCTTTCTCCACTTTGAATTACGAGGCAAGATCAAGAACCATAGAAAAACTTTGACGGCCTCGAGGAAAGATCCAGACGGAAAGACAAAAAGCTATCAAACCATGCAGACTGCAAGATTTTAAATTAATGGGGTGAGATTGCAAATGAGCACCAGCTTCTTCAAAGCACGAATTTTCCTATCTCTCCAGACTTCTCAATCTACTCAAACATCTCTCAAAGGCACTAACTCAAATTTTTTGAAACTTGACTTAAAAATGAGGGGATTTTTGAGGGTGAGAATAGTTGGCTCTTTCTGGGGATGACTTGGATGGGACAGAGGAATGAGGAAAGATCAAGAACCATAGAAAAAATCTAGGGAAGCAGATCAATGCCTTATCCATTGGGCAAATAGAGTCAAAGGAAAAATCAATACAAAAGACCACACACAGAAGGGAAACAAACCAAAAAGGAAAGACAAAAATAAAACACAATACCACACACAGTATATACAGAAGGATTGCCTAATCGCATAAGACTTGAACAAATTCAAATACTACCCACTATATGGAAGTGGGAGAGGAGATTCATCCATGTAATCAAAGTAGAAAGAATTTTCTCTAGCAAAGTTTTTGATTTTGAAAGGACCAAGCCAAAGAGAATCAAACTTACCATGGCCTCCTCAAGGTTCATGTCTTTTGTCCCACAACAGAACAATGTCTCCCACTCAAAAATCTCTGGGTCTAGCTTTCTTGTCAAACAAAGCTTTCACCTTTAGTTGATGAGATGAGATTCTATCAAAAACTTGTAACCTGTCTTCATCCAGCTTCTAGAGATACATGATCCTCTTGTCCAAGTAACTGGTGAAACTTGTATCTTCAATAACTTGCATTAAGTGCAAGGCTGGTAATTCCACTGTTACTGACATCTGAGCTTCAACACCATACACCACCTATAATGGAGACATCCCAATTGCTATTTTGGGTGTAATTCTATCTACCCAGAGAGCATCATAGAGATTCTTGTGCCAATTCCTTTGAGAGTCATTAACAAGCTTCCAAATGATGGTTATTAGATTCTTATTTGTTGATTCTGCTTGTCCATTCCCTTGAGGATAATAATCTAAAGAATGAGAAAGGGAAATTCCATAGCCATAACATAAATCCATCATCTCAGAAGAAGAAAAATTAGAAGCATTATTAGTCACAATCTAATTTGGTACCCCAAACCTTATCAAGATGTTCTCCTTGATGAAATTACACACCACCTCAAAAGTAGTGCTTTTGACTTGAATAACCTCTACCCACTTTGTGAAGTAATTTGTAGTAGTTAGCACCTGAGTATGTCTAGCACTGGAAGGTGGGTTAAGAGTTCCAATGAAATCCAATCCCCACTGTTGAATAGGCTCATTAATCACTACTAGTTTGAGTGGTAAAGCAGCCAATTTAGGTCTCCCAACAGAAGTATGAAAGGCTTCACACTTACCTACCCATTTTTATGCATCTATGAACAATGTAGGCCAATAGTACTTTGCATGAAGGATTTTATGGGTAGTGACAACAGAAGAGAAATTCCCTCCACAAGCCTGATCGTGAAAATATGAAAATAACTTCTTCTATTGCTCTTTTTCAACACATTTAAGGAATTTTCCATCAATGCCTCGCTTGAACAAAACATTTTCCCATAATACGTACTGTGCAGACCTTAGATTAATAAATCTATTTTCCTTGGAACTCAAATGGGATGGACACTCTTCATAAGTAATTAAATGTGCAATATCAACATACCACTCATCTGTTGAACTGATGAAGAGAACAATAGGAACATCAACTACTTTTATGGACAATTCTGCATCAGCTCCTTCAGCAATAATCTCACATAAGCCTTTACCCCAGACTAGCTTAGTTGGCTTGATATCAAGGTCATATTCTTGGAATTTTGCTACCCAATTGGCTCTCTTAGTTCCAAACTCATGTTGTGTAAGAATAGACTTGATGGTTGTATCAGGTACAAGCACAACAAAGTGAGAATTAAGAATATAAAAAACAAAACTGCTTGACAACTTTGACCACTACAAAAGCATGTTTCTCCATCATAGTATATTTAAATTAACGAGCTTTCAAAAAATAGCTCATGAATGCAATTGCAAGTTCATGATCCTCAAAATTTCTCTGAGTTAGCACAATAGCCAAGGTACTCTCTGTAGCATAGTAATAGATAATAAAATATTTCCTGAAATTAGGACATGCTAAGATGGGGGTTCTAGCAATGGCTTTCTTGATAACTTCAAATGCTTCTTTACCCTCAAAAGTCCAACCAAAGTTTTGTTTCCTTTCATCATGTGAGCAACACTCATAGTCAGTTCTACAAAATCTAGAATGAATCTTCTCAGGAAATTTATCTTGCTAAAGAAAGAGTGAACACCCTTCTTACTTGTGGGAAGAGGAATCTGTTGGATTTCTTGAACTCTTTTTAGATCTATCTTGATCCCTTCTTGGAGACAATATACCCCAACAAACTACCTTTAGTAACACAAAAGACAAAATTTGTAGGATTGAGGGAAACTCCATGCTCTCTAAATTTTTGAAGAACTGTTTTTCAGATGCTGAAGATGATCTGCCCTTGTTTTGGAAAAAAATTCAAATCATCAAGGTACACAACAATACACTTTCCCTTTAGAATGCTAAAAGCTAAATCCATTTTCCTCTGAAAAGTGGCACCAACATTGATTATACGAAAAGGCATTCTCTTGTAGGCAAAGGTGCCCCAAGGGGTAGTAAAGGCAGTCTTGTGTTGATCTAGGGTACTGACTTCCACTTGATTGTATCCAGAGAATCCATCTAGCATAGAAAACACCTCAGAGCCTGAGACAACTTGTAAAACTTGATCCATCATGGGGAGTGGATAGTTGTTCTTTTAGAGAGGCCTGATTCAAATTCCCAAAGTCTACACAGATGCGGATCTCACCATTCTTTTTTTTGAAAGGCACAATGTTGGCAATCCATGTTGAATGATGTATAGGGAAAAATAATATTTACTTTTAGTAACTTTTGGATCTCTTTAAGAATAGTATTAGCAGCCTTAGGATTGTACTGCCTTTTCTTCTTTCTTGAAAGGTTTGATCCCAGGTTTTAAAGGGATATAGTGTAGTATCTCCTTTGGTTGAAAAGCCTTTAAGATCATCATATGAATAGCCAAGAACATTAGACATACCTTCTTTAATAGGTTTGCTACTTTCTTCTTCTCTTCTTGAGTGCAGCATTTTCCAATATTCACCACCTTGGGCTTCATCATTGCTTCTAGTATTTACCTTCTCATACTCATCAGATTGTCAAGTCAGTTGAGAAGCGTTCAGAGTTGATGAACCTATCATGTTTGTCAAGCAGATCTTCTAGACTCACCAGTCCTTTGGGAATCTTGTTACCCTTCAACTTTATATAGCCATCTTGATCCATCTCTTCCTTGATCTCTTCCTCATTAGAGGGCACATGTTCTCTAGGTAGAGTTTCACTTCCTTCAAAATATAAATGATTGAAGTTATCTTTAAGCTCCAAGAAAGAGAGAAAGTGTTGATCATCATTGAAAACTTGTCAGTTGTTTGCATTATCCGGCACACTAGGCCTATGAATCATTTCAATGGTTAATTTCTCTTGAGAGAAATCTAGATGAGGAATCAACAAAGATCCTGAGACAACTAGAGAATCAACTCTAGTATTATTTTCTCTTTGCACAACTTCAATTGAGAAGGCATCAAGGAATTCAATGGAATCCTAAACAAGATTTCTATAATGTTTCAATCTCCTATTCTTGACTTGGTAAAGATCCCTTACATGTTTCACAATCAACTCTGCATTACCATGAGCACAAATATTCTTTACTCTTATTTCTTTTTCCATTGCTCAACCCAAGTGATGAGAGCCTCATACTCAGTTGTATTATTTGTGTTTTCAAAATGAAGCTTGAAAGAGAATGGATGAATCTTCCCTTCTAGAGAGATTACTCACCACACCAGCTCTAGAACCAGCTGAAGAAAGTAGCTCCCATCAAACTCCAAAGTTCAAATGCCATTAGGATCATGAATCACTCCCTTAGGAATACTTGCCTCATCCTATGACATGATCATATAGTTGTCATGCCCAATATCTTCATGGAGTATTTGTTGCTTTTGGATCATTAGTCCTTTTGCACAATATACTTAGTTTTTCTTTTCTGGTAACAACTTTCTTATTTTTCCATTGGCCAGGATCAAAGCAGGTGACTAATCCATCTTAGATTTCACCTCCTACCTCCTTACAGAAGTTTCATACTCAGTAACATACCATATGAGGGAGGAATATCAACAACCAAAATAGTGGTTAAGACCCTTTTCTTTGGAAAAAAAATGAAGGCTACTTGTGCATCTTTAATCCATCCAGCTAAAGGCACTAATCCTACTCTCTATGGAATAGCAGGAACCAAAGGTACATGTGTTAGAGTCAAGCCCAAGGCATGAGATACTTTTGTAGGCATTACATTGTGCTGATGCTCCTGAGTCTATGACACAATTACTGAGTTTATGGCCAGCTATGAGGAGAGTCACATAGAATGATTCAATTTTCTCATTAGCGGAAGTGACTGCAGCCACAAGGCTTGATTGAGGTGAGGAAGAGGGAGTGGGAAAAAAACCTTTCAGAAGTATTGGATGCAGGCCTTTGGATTTGGAATTGACAAAGTTTACCATTTTAGCAAAGGCTTTTGGATGGGTTTGGTAAAAATATGCCTCTGAAATTTGGATCTTTGTATTCTTAAGGTGATCAATGATATCAAAGAGATCCAAAGGTGGATGGAGAATCATTACTAGGAACTTGAGAAACTTTTGATTTATCAGTTTTAGGAGTTGAAGGACAAGAAGTTTTGGAAACAAAAGTAGAAGGAAAAGGATTAGCATTACTCAACTTTTGCATGGAGGCAGTAGGAAATAAGAGCTCCTCTTCTTGCAACCCACTGGAATAGTTATTAGGAAACTTCTTGGATTTCTTAGTAGGATGCATCACTTTTTCTTTTCTGTTCATTTGTTCCCAAGTCATAACAACATATGACTCACTATTCGTATCTTTCCACTCTTTCATCATATTCATCTCTCATCATCCATACCTTTAGTGGTAAGGAAATGAACTTGAGATCCACCAAGCTCCTCCATGTTCTTCATCAACCTCTTCTTCTGGGTCTTGAAAGTCTTCATTAAAATTTTCATCATTAGGTTCTTGGACCTCACAAGTTGCATTGATTGGAACCTTGATAGGTGGGCCTTCAATAGCCAATTTATTCTGAGAGGGAGGTAACCGATTCCTAGGCTGAAAATTCCTTTTTGGAATATATTGATAAGGAGTATGTTGAGCCAATTGCTCTTTGATAGCAATGAGGTAATTTGCCAAGCTTCTTTACTAACTGATTTGAATTGGCTCCAAGGAGAAGAGGAAGAAGAAGATGCTTTAGATTTGGAGTATTCTCTTTTCAGTTTACCAGACATGATTAAATCATCTTCAACACTGATAGCCAAGCAATGATCAACATCTAGAGTTGCAAGGTTAGCTCTCCTTAGAGCATAGCTTACGTTCAGGAAACTGAGCATTGAGGAAGAAGCAATTTTTGATTTGATCTACAAGGACGAGTGTTCTATGGAATTTTAAGAACTAGCTTGTTGAATTTAGCCACAAACTCCCTCATGGGTTCATGTGGTTCCTTCATGATATGAGAAATTTGAGCCAAGAGGGCATGCTCATCTTCAACATGTTTGAAACATTGTCTCAGACTGAGTTGTCAATGTGGTCCAATTAGTAATTGACCTAGCAGGAAGATGATAGAACCAATACAACATCATTATCCTGCAATGTTTCCACAAATAGACTTGACAGAGACATTTTCATGTTCCACCCCAAGAATCCCACATGTAATAATGAAGGCTGCAATGTGTTCATCTGGGTGTACTTTTCCCATCACCTCAGAATTTAGGAAAAGCTTTACTACTACTCCTGGGTAACTCATTCAATGGACTGAGGTAGATCAAGGGGTCCAATCCGTTGTCCCCAAGGTAGAGGTTGTTGCCATATGTGGGAATATTGTCTGAAGGGGAACTGAAATACCAGGAAGTATCAGAGTAAGAAGATTAGGACTGACTTGTTTTGGAGGAATGTTATTCTTGGAATTTTTGTCTTTAAAAGGAGGTTTGCTTGAAGAATGAATTCCTCTGTTCCTTCTTGTTGGAAGAAGAGATAATTTTTGTTGTCTCCAGAAGTTGAAAATGAGAATCTTCAACCCCAAGAGATTTCTTCCCACGTGTATACCGTAGAGTCTGCCAAATAAAAAATGAGTCTTGAAGTTGTTCTTTTAAAAGGGATATGTTTGAAACAAAAATCTCCAACGGAGTCGCCAAAAAATGTTGGGTTTTAAAATGGTACTTTAAACAAAACCACAGTCAGGGCACAGGAAGTCCCTCCTCTTTACGAGAGAGGTTCCCTTATTGAAAGCAAGCAGTAAAGCTTATATACAAATGTACAACTTTCATCTTAGGACTGAACTTCTGACATCTTGAAATTATGCTTTTTTTACCAAAATAGCTTATCAATACAAATGAATGGAAGCAACTGAAGAAAGGAAAGAGCATAATATAACAGTACTTTTAGGAAATATAGATAACAAAGTATAACCTTATACGTACTAAGAAAAGGTGGATATAGAATAGAATCATTCACATTCACAACATAAGACACCATTCTATAGACACAAATTTCTAGAAATCATATCAATAACAACACAAAGTTTCTTATTGCAGAAGATAAATGATCCACAGATTTCAGGTAAGTAAGAAGAGACAATAGATGAAGATAGAGAGAAAGGGGAAATTCTTCTGTATTGATTGCTTTTGATTCTATTTACACTTCAAAATTATTAGAGTCTAACCCTTTGTAATGAGCCAAGCTCTTACATTTATAGATGAAGTGAAGAGAGGAGAAGAAAGAGAAAGAAGATAAATATGATTTGGAAGCTCAAACTACTAACCATCAATGCCCCTGCAAATCCACCTACAATCTGTCAAATCTAGTTTTGCATGTCTTTGGCGTGCTAAAGAAGGGGAGGATGGAAGATCAGATCAGATCAAATTTGATCTAGTTGAAGCATTTTCTAATCACATATTAATGGCAGTACGAAAGATTTTTTCTAATATTTTCACCCAAATGAAGATATCCAGTTGGTTATCCATGTCTGTTTGGTGTGTTGGAGAAGGAAGGATAGAAGATCATATCAGATCTAGATAGTTGAAGCAATCGGATCCCATATTAATTTCTTGAAAGACAGTGTTCCATAGTTTCCACGCATTAAAGCCTGTTGAAACTAATACTTTATGCTTCCATGGTGTAAAGGAGTTTGAGATCTTTCCTATACGGTACCAAATTTGTTGATATTTAGAGCACTGGAGCGAAAGTTATGCTTATTTGAATATTTGAATCGAATCCGCACAAAAATGGTGAAAATGCAATTTTTGCAAAAATGGATCCGTGGGCCTGAAATTGAAATTGCACATTTAGCGCAAAAGATGCAAAAGTGAAAAAGTTTGCCATAGCCTTGCATGCCTGTAACATCACTTTTGATGTAGGTATGACACATGGCTTTGCCTGAGTGGTAACGGGAGTCGCGACTCACTTTATAATTTTACTTCTTTTATGGAAACAAGGCTCAAAATCTCAAAGTTCTCTGCCGACCCCACTTCTCCTGCTTTGAATTTTCAATGCGGGCTCAACGTTTGACTTTATCCCTTTTACGTGAGCAAGGCCATATTTCACTTTATCACTTTACGCCTTTAATGGAAACAAGGCTCAAAATCTCGAAGTTCTTTGTCGACCCGCCTTCTCCACTTTGAATTTTGATGCGGGCTCAACATTTGAATTTTTTCCTTATGGAAACAAATCCAAACTTCCCAAAATGCTCCGATGGCCCGCCTTCCCATTTTTGACTTGAAACATGGCCACGTGTCCCTTGTGGGGGGGCCTTTTCTATATTTTTGTGTTTAGGCTAAGTCCCTTTTGTATGGCGGGGCCATATGTCTAACCCTGGACAAGTGGAGGCTCAACACACATTTGGGGACCTGCCTCTGGATTTTTCCTTTGAAGTTGTGCTGAGCTAACAGCTGGAGGCTTCCACAAACCCTTCTATACTTAGCCAATTCGACAGCCGGCTCTGCCCCTTCTTTGACTCTGACCACGTGGTGAGCCATGTGTCACACTTTGTAGGACCTGTTCTTGATATTTCCTTTGAAGTTGCGTCGAAGAGACACGTGGAAGCTCCTGTTGACGCTTGAAATTTGGCAAGGGCCAGCTATGTCTTCTTTTCAACCTTGGGGACACATGGAAGGCTCAGCACACATTTGGGACCTCACCTCTAGATTTTAGCTTTGAAGTTGTGCCGAGTTGAGACACATGGGGAGGCTTCTGCAAACCCTTCTATACTTAGCCGATTCGAACGGTTAGCCCATCTGTCTTCTGACCATGTGGCGAGCCCGCGCACACTTGGGGACCCACTCTTGATTCTTCCTTTAAAGTTGCACCAATGAGGCACATGGAGAGCTGATGCATGTTTGGGGATACCTACCTTTGGCTTCGACCCAAGAAGGTGCATGCCGATTGAGGACATGTGGAGACTTCCACTGGCCTTAGAATTTTTAACGGTCGATTTAAATTTTTGAGGCTCTGAACACATGGAGGGCTAGTGCTCATTTGGGGTCTGTCCCTTGGGTCTCACTTCTGATGTTGCGCTGATGAGGCACGTGGAGGGTTCCGCTGACCCTCTTATACTTAGTCGATTAAATTACTGACTTTGTCCCTTTTCCAAACCTTGGACACGTGGAGGGTTGGCGAAAGTTTAGGGTCTTTGTGTTTGTGTACCATACCAAAAGAGCACCAAAGTGACACATGGCACGTTCTGCGGTCTTTCTATACTTAGCCAATTTGTGCCTCTAATTGAACACTTGCCTTTCTCCGACTTTGACTTACGAGGCAAGATCAAGAACCATAGAAAGACTCTGATGGCCTCGAGGCAAGATCCATACAGGAAGACAAAAATTTTATCAAACCATATGCAGACTGCAAGATTTTAAATTAACGGGTGAGATTGTAAATGAGCACCAGCTTCTTCAAAGCATGAATTTTCCTATCTCTCCAGACTTCTCAATCTGCTCAAACATCTCTCAAAGGAACCAACTCAAAAATTTTGAAACTTGACTTAAAAAATGAGGGGAATTTTGAGGGTGACAACACCAGGGCCCGTCTAGTGTGTTGCATTTTACATCCTAGAAGCACTTACTGTAGGTGAGTCCTCAGTCTATTTGAGACTTGTTTTCTTTCATGTTGCATTGCTTTATTTGTAATTCCACCTTTGTAAGCTATTACAAAGCATGAATATCCTCATCCTAATAACCACTCTGAGTTTTTTATGTCATCTAGAATAGTCCTCCGCTTGCAAAGAATTATAACTATTTTTCCTATCTTAGATACATCTATATTCTATGTAATATATATATATATATATATATATATATATATATATATAAAATTTAAAATCACTTCATACATCTCCACAAGCAGTTGCTCTGTATATTCCTTGATTTATTAGTGTATCTTCTTTGAATATTTTTGTTAATGTTCTCTCTTCTGCAGTGTATTCCATGACCAATACCATGACCGTTTATCACTGTCTGCTAACACTACCTCATCCCACAGAGGACCCGAAAGATATGTAAAATGTGGTACATTCTGTAGGATTCACATTTGCCAAGGGCATTTCCTTGGGAGACTGATGGAATGGAAAACTCGTGGCATAGACCTCATGGGAGTCGAGACCCACTTCGGGCCCAAAAACATATCAACCATGACTCATTCCACAAGGTTCATGTCCACTAGGAGGATTTGGTCGGGAATGGGAGGTTAATGGAAATTTGAGTGGTGACAAAAAATAATATATGAAATGAATAGAGACCATACAAAGATGTATAGAATGATACTTTAGCTAGCTTTGACACATTGCCATTTCATTGTCAAGCGAAAGAACCCTGCATACATTCTCAACCTTGAATTCACAGTCTCATACCACAACGAGTCATATATGGAAGACCATATATTCTGTCTTATCTCCTTTGAAATGATGAACTCTCTTAGTAATTGGATTATGACATACCTCATAACAATGATGAATCAATAATTTATTCATGAGCATATGCACACCTTGTTTAGCTTGATGACAACATTTAGAACCTCTATACAACAGGAAAAACCTCTATACATTATGACAGAGCTCGGTCATTAAGACTCCTTCATTAATCAACTAAAGACATATCATACCTTGGATGAATCAATGAACTTGGAGTACTTCACGAGTAGATACATACTATACTTTGATTTTAAACTGAGCACAAACCCTAAGATCACGTATTTCATGTTTGGTTAGCTACAACACAAACTTTTTATCACCATATTGTCTTTGGCTGCTCAAAAAATCATTTAAAATTTTAAATTGCTTGTTCTCTTCTCAAACATGTGATACATCTTCAGTTTGCTTGATGTATGCTCTAATTCTTATTATACTAATGTAACACTCTTGCAAAAACTAGTACATGTTAAGTGACACAACATTATTTTTCTTTATACATATTTCTCATGTTGAGATGTCTATGCACATATCAATATCATTTAGTCTAACATTTAGTATCTTTTTTTCTTTCAATTCTACATGATTCACTGATTCAACAAAATGACACCTAAAAAGGGAAGCTCAGCCTCAAGAAAAAATGTTATTCCAACCCCTTCTGGTAGTAGTAATGGCATTAAAAAACTAACATCATATTTTGAGAAACCATATAAGGAAACCCATCATTCCCCAACAGGACCATCATAATCAAGGGATAATGATTACATTCAAAATGAAACTTAGAATGAGAATGTGTTCATTTTTTATTTGCTTGATGTTGTCAATGACAACAACAATGAAATGCCTCCCCTTGAAGACAGTTCATTGAATGATGTTGAGTTTGACACTGTACCACCTGCATAATTGAATGAAGATGACACTGCATCACCTACCAGTGTCCAAGTGAATGTTGGAGGTGAAAATTATGGTAGTGGTAGTCAACGGAAGTATTAAATTCCCACTAAGGAAAATACCTAGTAGATACCTATTTGCTGGAATAAAGAGAAAGGAAAGAAAATGAGACTTGGGAAGGAGTTTCAGGTTAGAGTGGGTTTCTAAGTTTCCATTTATTGAACCTGCTGAAAATGAGAATAAAGCTGAACTTCCCAAAGAAAGCAAATGTACAATATGTAGCTGGAGGTTGGGCAGGGACAAGACAATGTAACTCAAGTTAGATACTATTGAGAAACATGTAGGAAAGATATATGAAAATATAATTGTAGATGACATTGAGAAGAATGTTGCCCATATGGAAAAATGTAGATGATTGTTTTCATATTAGGTATGAAAATATAATTTGAAGAGAACAAGAGAAATGAAAGAATAATTACAGCGAAATGGAGGGACAATTACCTCTAAATTCAACAAGATCGTTCAAAACAGTCTTTTGGGTAAAATTGTTCAGCTAGCTACTATTTTTCACATTTTGAAAAGAGGCCGTCCTATAATAAATTTTCTTGAACAAAAGAAAATTTTATCTTTCCTTGGTGTTACACACTTTTCTCATTCTCACTGGTTAGAAAGTAGTTGTTGGGATTGGGAAAAATGCCTAGCTATGGTTGAGAAAGAAGACTTGAAAGAGAAACTGAAGTCTGCACATGATACATATCTTTGTCTATTGATGAGGTTACAACAATAGATAATAATGCTTGAGTCTGTATGCATGTGTATAATTGTTGAGAATTATGTGAGATAACCTCACTTGACATTCACAGGATGAGAGAAAAATCTAATTTTGAAAACCTTTGTGAGTATGTGATAAAAAGTTTGAAGGAGATCGATGACAGTGGATGATGCTATAATTGCATCAAAACTGGTATGTGTCGGGGAAGATGGGGCATCTGTGATGCAAGGTCATCATAATGGCATGTGTGGTAAGACTCCAAACATCTCATTGCCCTTATATTATTTTCATTCATTGTATGGCTCATAGAATGAACCTATCTTACAGAATAATTGGAAAATTTAAACTTGTAACAAAAGTTGAAGACCTTGTTCGAGAGGTGCATGCTTATTTCTGCCATAGTCCTAAAAGGTTCATGGAATTCCAAATATTTTAGAAGGACTAAAAAATGGGCATAAAATTATTAAAGATGTCGATACCAGGTGGATCTTATTGTACCAATCAGTTCATAGGGTGTACGAAGAGTATTAATCCTTATTAGGAGTGATGTGGCAGAATCACATGGAAGTGGACAAGGCCCAGGATTTGATACATCGTTTTAATGATATAGAATCATTGTTGATGTTGTGTGGTCTCCTTCCCATGTTGGAAGAAATTCATTATTTAATTAAACACGCACATGAAAGAATTGTCTATATTGTTAATGTTTTTAGTTTGAGGAAATGAGTTTGTATGTCAATAGAATATTTGTATCTCAATGAAATTGCTTTTACAGGTCCAATGTTTGATGGTTGGAATGTTTTTATAAATATTAGAAATGCAATTAGTTTTCTGAATCTCAACTTTTTTGGGGAAGTATGCACTTCTGTACGTGGAAATGAGATACCGATGTACATGTTTAAATTAGTATTCGGTAAGGTTAAGGAGGTAAAAGTCACAAGCGCTACAGTTCGATAACATTGCATCATCAATAAGGGCAAGGTTAAGAGAAATTGTAGTGTCCCTACTAGAATAAATAATGGAGTGATTTAGAAGGGTATGATGATTTACTTGAAGCAATGGCTATAGTAAATCCGACCTGTTGGAATCCTGTCCAAAATAAAAGACATATGTAGGAAGACTACTTCAAGAGGTTGAATACATTAATTCAACATTTTTGTAAGCATGTTGATATCAATGGAATGAATATTACAGGTATTTTAAATAAGGATAGTTTGAGTGCTTAATCTCGTGAATTCGCCACTACAATGATTAAGCAATTCAAAGATTTGGATAATCCCTTACAGTGTGGAGCAATAACCCAACTATGGAAAAACGTTGGGGTGAGTACTATTTTACAGCAAACCATGTCTGAGGTTTTCTCATTGGCTGATCTATGTAAAAAAATGATTTTGGGTTCAGTTGAAGATGAGAGAATTTTTTAGTGCCTTGGCCTTTATAAAGTCAAGATTGACGAAACAAGCTTGACAAAAAATTGGATTTTTTTTTGAAAATTAATACATCACGATACAAAGTGGATAAATTTACCTACGATAGGGATATCTGTAGTAGTGGAAGTCTATTAATGAAAGGAGAGGGGATGAAAACAATGGCACAAATACAACAGATGACCCTATTGCAGTAGTTGATTATCAAGAAAGAGAGAGTCAGTCTCAAAGATCTGGTGAATCAAATAATAAAGATGATCTAGGTCCATCAAGTTTGGAAGCTTCCATTGGTGGATATCCCATGATATAAATTTTCATATAATAATTAACATATTCAAATATTCAGTACATTGTTCTGAATCTCAAATCAAGGATTAACACTCACTCCAAAATTACATGTGCCTAAAGGTAATCATATTGATTTCATTTCCATTTTGATTGCATAAATATTACAAAGTCATGTTTTAATGAGTATTTAATATATTTCACATACAATGTTGTTGATCTCTTTTATAGAAAACATACAACACAGTCGGGTTGGCTATTAAATCACAATGCATTTGCATTATTATATACTTTAGGCATAGAAGAGTTGCGGTGCTTAATTACGAGATAGAATAAGTGGCTTTGATTGAATCTTTATTGAATTGAAAATTTAAAAATAACACTATTTCTCATTCAACTTTCTTGAGACATGTCTTGTATGAAAAAAACTGAAAATTGTCACGACTCGTTACAAAAAAAGGAACAATTTTCAAAATGGATCTAAATACACTCAATAGTAAATCCATGCACATATATATTTAACTTTCTGCACCTCCTTGTAAAAGTTTGCTTCAACCAAAAGCAACCTAAATATCACATGTTTATTAATACAAGAAACATAAAGATAACTCTAGTCTATTAATAAGAAAATTTACTATTTTTATCCATGACCATGGTTTTCCTCCCAAATAATAGAAACAAAAAAACCAAACCGCCACTTCAACTTGGAATCGGTTTCCACAACTTAAAAAAATTATATCATATTTTGTAACATACTCCACTCTTCATCTATTGGAATTGTAATTTATTGTAAATCAAAGTGACTAACATGTAACTTTGTTAGCAATTCATAATTGATAGTGGAGCTCTCCTTTGCTATTGAATGCAAACCTAATGACAAGGTTATCAATGGTTTAATAGAGTCAATTTTTTTCTCATCTAGCTTCTCAGAGAATTTGGTCCTTCTCTTGAGTCATTTTTTATTTAATCTTCTTCTGGAATGCATCTTTCTTAACGAATTGGCATGTATTGTCAAAAGGTCATTGGAAAACAAGCTTTGTGAACTCCTATAACTTTCCATACAGCTCTTGTAACATTATTTGAAACTTATTCAGAAATTCATGTGCTTCGCCCCACATCACACACTTTTGAATGATAGATGATACCTTTATTGAGGCATCAAACTGGTTCTGAATTCCTTTGGATGTTATTTCTGTGTCACTGAATTTGTAGATTGTTTCCAAAATTTTCTTTGTTATATCCTCTGTTAAAGCCATTAATTTTCTGTTACCTGTTATGTATTTCCGGAGCTTATAAAAAATTCTCTGTAGAATAGTCATGAATTCAAACAATCTAATCAAATAATCAATTTTTTGGTTTATTTGCCCCCAAATATTATCCGTCATATAAATCATTGCCTTTTGTATGAAATCCAGATAGTTTGATGTTGGAAGATTGTATTCCCTTTTTTACTTTCATCAATTCCTATTGCAATATTTCATATTTGTTTTTTCTCATCATCTAGGCTATGTTCCTATTTTTGACCTTTTCTTTCTCTTCATTCACAACCTCTTTCAATTCTCGCAATGATTTTTGTAATCTATCATTCTTACTCGTTGTTTCCTATAAATTTTTCTTCACCTATTCTAGATCTACATGTGTCTATTCATTCACAACAACTACAGTCATAGAGGCAGATGATTTTATCTTCTCTCCAACTCACATGTCTAATTAACTGTTGCTTTTCCTTTTGCTTTCTCATTTTTCTAGGTCTTCCTCTAACTTTTGAATCTTATTATTCAACTTATATTTCTCCCTCTCTGCCTTCAGTAATGTTGTGTAAACCACATCATTGTTCCGTTTCGATACAATAATTTTTTTAGAAGGTTTCATTGCCTTAAGATCCATTTGAAGGGAGGTCCATCTCATAGTCACTCTATACCATTTCATTCTTTGGTTTTACAACTTTGGGAACAACATACATGTATTCCATGGTATATGCGTCTGGGGTTATATGTAGGCAATACCCTAATTGTGGTTGGTTATAAAGTTCCAGTAGCCTGTAGAATTTTCTTCTTGTTTCTTTTATCTCTTTCTGATTCACTATCAAACTTAGCCAGGTAATCAATACCTGAGGTGTTCGTAGGAATGAACTGTTCCACCTTGAATGGAGAAGGAGTAATTGGAGTTTGGGAAGAATTTCCCTGTGGAATGGAAGTTTGTTTAGGGGTGACAGTGGCACCACTTCCTTCTATAAACAGTTCCCTTAAGCTAAGAGTAATTGTACCTCTTTCTGCCTGTCTTTTATCTCTTCTCGTTTCCTTGTTGGACAATAGCCCTAGAAACTTCAACTGGGTCTATTGTCCTCTTTATGTTTCCAATACTCTGTTGACTACTACCACCATCACTAGAACCTCAAACATTAGCAATAATAACAGATTCATGACCAACTTCTCCTATAGGATTTTCAACGTGTGGCTGAATTGTTTGTTGAGGATTTGAATCTAGAGTAAATTGCACTAGATTGGAAAATTCAAATATCTATATTGTCCTCTTTTTTTCCAATACTCTGTTGACTACTACCATTATCGCTAGAACCGCCAACATTAGCAATAGTAACAAATTTATGGCCAACTTCTCCTCTAGGAGTTTCAACGTGTGGTTGAAATGTTTGCTGAGGATTTGAATCCAGAGTAAATTGCACTAGATTAGAGCTTATAGATGTTGAAGTATGTAGTGGTACTTTCTCCAAAGTTGAAGCTCCAAGGCCTAACCTGTCAATTTTTTTTCTAGGTTGTGCCTCTGGTGGAACCCAAATTCCTTGTCCTGTTAAACCCAAACCATCACCATTAAAACCTATATTTTCAACAATAACTACTCCTGTAGAATATATTTGTTTCAAGCCTTCATCAAGACTTGGTTTATATGTTCCAGATGGATTGTGTAATTCCTCAAATTCAGTGTCATAATCACTACTTTTCTCTCTAAGATGCGCTTCATTCCACTTCTTACTAAACACTTCATCTTCTTGAATAGAATCATAATCTGAATTAGATTTTGGATGGCCTAGGCCCTGCCTCATAGACCAAAAGGAATTTTTTTTGACCTTGTCCAATTATTTTCTTGCAATTCATTTTTTAATTCCTTTGGCATTCTTTTAGAGGAATTTTTATTAGATTTTGCATACACTTTGGCAGATTGAAAATCCTCTGCCTATTTTCTTGGAGTTTGATGCAATCAAATTTTTTGTGTTGATAACTCTTGAAAACTAATTCCTTTCTCAATTTTTTTTTTATCCATTGCTATTTTTACTTCATACCAAGTGTAGACACTAAATTTAGGTCACAATCCCCTTTGGTCCCTCGACGAATAAGCACCCTTCATCACATTTACCTAGCCATGATCCCCCCTTCACTCCACTAATATTAATTTAATTAAATTAACGCATTATCCTCACTATATTTATTATTTAAATAATATCTACACATATAGTTCACTTAGACACCTCATCAAGCTAACTCAACCTAAGACCTATTCTTAGCAAGTTCCCATAACTAACTAAGACTTACCCAAACCCTAAAAATTAATGCCTACATTCCCTCTAACCACATTCCTGCATGCTCACAAGAATTTTTGAGTCTAATCCGTGGGATAACAATACGAGATCCAATAAAATCAGTAGGATCTCCCTAAGTTTAGTAAACCTAGGAAATCCCGCATTGACTGACGTCGGTTACCCCTAACCGTCACCGATTAAGACAGACCGCCATCGGTTACCCCTTTTACCCAAAACAATTTTATTCTCAAGGTTGGAAGTTCGAAGCAAGAAAGTTGATGAGCAAGAACACATCTCAGAGAGATAACTCATCTTCAGAGAGCCAATTCCAGCGAAAACTCACATCCAAGGAAGGAGATTGAGCATCTTCTCCTGCACTGCCATCCCAGCCATGATCTGATCTATCCAAGCAAAGAGGAGTGTTCATGCAACCCATGCAAAATATTTTCTTCAGTTGGTGATCAATTGCAGCCTTCAAACCCATCATCAACACCTCCATCCTTTATACAAAAACCTTCAAGAATGAAATCCAAGTAAGTACAACGTCATATTTTCCTGGTTATTTCATTTCGTCATTATTTTATCACCCATTGTTTATATTTCTCCCTATTGATTGCCTCCAACATTCTCACCTCCATAGATTCATTAAAACCTCACAAAATCCTACTCCAGTCACCCAATACCTCATCCCGACCAACCAAAATCCTTTCGTGCAATAAAAAAGGAAACCAAAACCCTGTTCTGCAACATTTCCAGATCTCATAGTAACCGGCGCTGGTTATACCTAACCGTGGTCAGTCACCCTTAACCGACACTGGTCTCTGTGTATACCCAAACAGCCTTAAATAGAGACCTACCGACCTAATTTTACCTCACCCTCACTCACCTGTGACCTACCTGAGACCTTTGTCAGACCTGCACAACCCAGAACTAACCATTTGACCTTTGGATTCTATTCTAGCTTAGCCTATTAGATTAGATCTATTTTCTTATTTTGTTTTTAAGTGAGATACCTAAATCATTTTAAAATAACAATAGGATTTACTTTGTTTTCAGAATTAGTTTGTTTGAAACAATGAACTGACAGCTATCTAGGAAGTATCATACTTCCCGGATCTAACTCACGCTAGGCAGTTCACTGCCCATATTGTTTAATTCCTTCTGGTGGTCTTATTTTCATTACAGGTAGTTCCTCCTAGCCAAAAGAAAGCTCTCATGGTCAGCTGTGGATTCAGAAGTCATACGTGCGCAACAACCCATCAACCGACATTTGAACAGGTATTCCTCCTACGCCCATTACCCTATCTGTTTCTTCAACACTTTAAAGAAACAATCTAAGAAAAAGGTGAAACATTTTGGCACGCCTGGTGGGACCCATCCAGGGTTCCTTACATTTCATTCATTCCTAGGAAATTTTTTTGTGTTTGTTTCCTTTCTAAAAGCGTACACACTAATTTTCTTCCCTGGTAATCCACATCTTCTTTTTATTTTCTCTAAGGGAAATTTTTATTTTGGTGTAGTTAAAAAGAATCATTTCTTCACGTTTTCTACATTATAGTGAAAGAGAATCCCTCTTCCTCTTCATCTTATTGTGTCATCCAGTTTCACATTTTCGATTTGGGTTTTAAAAAAATTGCATTCCATTCTGATTTATTGCATTAGCTCACATTAATTGAGGGCAACCTATACACTGGAAATCATGACTAGCTGAAGGTTGACAAATGAATCATAGAAAAGAACTTCTATCCTTTTCTCTTTCTCTGAGTCTTACCAAACCACACAAAAATTCAAAATACATACATTCTTAAACAACATCCTACCTGGAAGAAGCTATAGGTGATCACACAATCACGACACAGTAGGCACCCAACTCGCTGCTCTGTCGAGTCATACTTTAGAGCGAAGCCCGCCCCCACCATAACATACCTGAAACCTCACCCTTTAGATCTCCTTCTTTGTAGGAAGCCATCCTCACCAAAAACTCTATTTCACAATTCATGTGTAGTCCCTAAATAGCATAAGCTAAACAAACATAATAGAAAGGGCACTCCTAGGATCACATTTTCTTAGTGTTTCTGCTTGGCTTGCATTTTGAGGTGAAAGATCACGTTCATCACTTTTTTTTATTCATCTTTGCATGCTCCTCATCATAGTTGGTGTATTTTGGCTTCACTTGAGTGTGCATGGGCCATATCATCATCATTTCTAGAATTCTGGGTCTGATTCTACATCAAATTTTAATTCACAACCACTTTATTTCATCACTTATTTCAATCTCACAGTAACCGTCATCAGTTACCTCTGACCGCCATCGGTTATACCAAACCGACGTTAGTTCTAGGTCCTTTTGCTAACCTACTCAAAAGGACATTTCACTTCACTTTCTTCCACTTTCCATAGTCTCTGTCACTGTCATTTTTCCCATTGACATTTTAAACATCCCCAGATTTGGCATACCTGTCAGATTTTACCTTCTGCCTCGTTGTTTACTCACTGTCCAGTTTCTACAGTGACCAACAGCAGTTACCCCTGACCGATGTCAGTTTTTTCCTAACCGACATTGGTTAGCATGTTTCACATTTCAGCCACCATTTGTTACTTCATCCATTTTTTATCACCAGATTCACTTATTCCTACTGTTCTCTGTGTCATTTACAGAGAAACAACCCTACCTGATCAATACTAGTTCACATGGTGTTGACCCGAAGACAAGAAAATGCCCTCGTGTTCCATGCTAGTTGCCAACCACTCCCACCTATTCCTTCACCACCTTCTATTTTATCACTAGCCATGGATCCTATCCAGCCTACTACTATCATTACTGGAGATGAGGAGTTCACACGACTCCTTGACCAGAACCCTGCCGCCTTACAGTTTTACCTTTCTCACTCATCCACTCGAGACGCCTCGGGTCAGTTGATATACGACATGCCCGTATCTATCCCCCTGACTCTCGCACCCACTTCTGCATCAACCCATCTGGCTCTGTGCTACCCACATCCACCTTACCCCCATTCATTTCGCAGTTAGGGTCTATACCTGCCATGACTGCTACGTTGTTATCTCTGTGGCACCCATTACATCCACCATACCCTCGACGACTACCCCAAACACAACCTCATCCACCCCTCATGTCTCACACATACCTGTAGCTACATTCCCACCTCCAGTGTCGGTGACTCCTACCCCATTTCAGAACGTGGTTCTTTCCATTCCACAATCATTAGCCCCTATTGCCATTAGGGTTACCACGACCCTTCCACCCCCATATACATACTACCAACAACTGCCTGTTTCATCTATTATTCATTCTGGGTACGTACCCCCTATTTCACTACCTTCTTCTCCACCACCTCACATGGCAGCCCCATACACTAGAATGCCACCCCCATTATATGCCCAAAACCAACCTCCTCACATGCTATAGGAGGCAACCAATCATCACAACCCACCTGTTGGTGCCTAATTTTTGAGCTTGCACCTTATTGCCCTAATTTTTCAAATCTATATGTGCTCAAAAAAATGTTTTACCGATATTTGAATTGATAGTCTAAAATTCTTCCCCTCTAGTTGGATGCTTTAAAATTCTCATAAACTTGTTTTGCCCTAATTTGAAAGAATAATCCAAGTTTGCCCTTTTCGTGTGCCCTAGTTTTTCCAATTTTGATGGGCTATGTCATTTTTCCCTTTCCCATATCATGAAAAAATTGAATTTGATCAATTCATACTGGTTTCATTAATTGAAAATCCCATCCCAAGGTCGAAAATGTTGTAAAATCATGCTTCAGTTGATTCAAAAGTGAAAAATCTAATCCATCCATGGTCTAAAAAATTGAATTCTAGGGCATCCCTGGAATTTTTTACATTTTGACAGTCAAACAAGCGTCATTTTCCCGTCAAATTCATCCTAAAAAGGTATTGGCAACATGGAATGGGTTTGCATTGGCTAAGGAAAGGCGGGGAGGCACTCTAACTTTTCATTTTTTGCCTTTTCAAAAAAATGGGGCATTTTCGGGGCCGAGGCCCCATTTTTTCCAAATTGAAATAACTATGTGGCATGTTTTCATTGGCCGAGGGGATGTGGGTGGCGGGCAAGGACTTAGAGTTTTTGGCTCTAATTTTATAACTATTTCAAAACCAATTTTTCCCTAACTCCAATAAGAGGAGGACAAATATCCAGCACGGCGGCGCAGAGCGGGTCGGTGGGCCCGCAGAGGGAAAAGGTAAATTTTCCCCTTTTTTCACAAAAAGGTTAAAGTAAATTTTTGGCCTAAAATCCTTCAGCCAATCGCAGGTGAACACGTGTCCATGAAGGGTCAGAGGGAAGTGCAGGCCACTAGAGTGAAATTGGGAATTTTTCCCACCTTTTTTGTACAAAATGGATAAAACGCAAATTTTGGCCCGAAACTCCACAACAAATCAGGAGAGAACACGTGTCCTGAAAGGTCAAAAGGGGGGTCCGTGTCAACATTGAAGTTTGTGAATTTTCAAAAATTTGTAAGGGAGGTTTGAAGGAAGAAAGGAAGACTTGGATCCAAGAATAGTGAATAGGAGGGCATCCACGTGGCGGGGATAATTTCGGAGGCACGGGCCCGCGGAGACAAAGTGGAAAATTTTCCCTTGGCTTAAAGGGAGTAAAATGAAGATTAAGGCCCACGGGTCCTCAGAAAATGAGAGATGGACGCGTGGCAGAGGGTATGGCAAGGTCAGCGGGACGGTGGAGGCAGGAAGGAAATTTTTCCCTTTTGCCAAAAATACTCAAAATCAAAATTTGATGCGCTGGCCCGCTAGCGAATCAAAAGGAGACACGTGGCAAGGGAAAAATCAGAAGTGTGGGCCCATGGGGAAAAATGTAAAAATATTCCCAATTTCCAAAAAAGGTCAAAATGCACAGAATTGAAGTGTCATTTCAATGGGACCCCACCATATGCCACGTGCCAGCTCTAAATTTCAAGGGTGGAGGGGCGGAGACAAAAGTCAAAATTTTCTATTCTTCCAAAAAATGTGGAAAAGTAAAAACTGATCGCAATTTCGGTCCCAATTGTTTTTGGACACGTGGATTGAGCCCAAGAGGCAGGGGGGGAAAGGTGGCAAAATTTTCCAAATTTTCAAAAGGTCGCAAATGCATATTTTTAAAGGCATGGGCCCGATCCAATCATTTTTTGACACGTGTCCCACCTTATACAAAGTTTAAAAAGGTAATATTGAGCATATTTTTGGATTGCATCTTCCACGTGGAGGGCTGATATTAAAGGTTGATGTAAGATCAACGGTTGCTGTGCATCCTTTGTTTTAGCCGCCATGGGAGTTCCAAGAAGTTTGGAAATCACGTTTTTGCATCAAATTTCATCAAATCTTATATGATTTTGTGTCATCTTGGCCTTCTGAGAACATTAGCATCATTTTTCATGGCTTAATTCTTTGACTTGTGATGTTTTTGAAGCAAATTTTTACCCCAGCCCAAGCAAGCACGTGAAATCCACAAAATCAAAATTTTGCAGAGGTAGTTTAAAAGGGTAAAAAGGTGAAAATGATGAGTAAGAGGTGTTTGCAGGCCTCAATGATGAAAAACATGCCTCCAGGATGGATAACGATCCAGATATTTGTAATGATTTAATCTTTTTCGCACACCTAGCCACATGCGCGTGTTTTTCTATTTGATGTCATTTTCATTGAATCATGAAGAGTTGTAACAGAATTGATCCACATGGCATATTCTGTCCTTGGGAAAGAAGGCTCCAATGTGGCATAGGGTATTATAGTGCATTTTTGAGAAATTGTAAAAGAGGAGGGAGTTGAAAATCATGGGCAAATTTTGAGAGAAAGCTCATTTTCTGTGAAATCCACCAAAGAACCAGGTTAATGTCTCATGTGTTGGAAATTCATGTATGTGAGTTGGTTACAAGTGTATATCCATCACATAGCTCTAAGATTGTTCATGTAACTCTCCCCTGCTGTTGAATCTAACAAGTTTTGAATTAAATCTATGTTTTTTTTGGGCAATATGATGTCTGTTATCATTTTAAATGCCTGCAAATACATTTTGTTGTTCTTGTTGCAATCTTGCATTGAAATTCTTTAGAAGTCACATAGGATCTCCATTTCTGGTTGATAGCTTAGTGGCATTTTGCAAATCTCATATTTAGAAGAGCCTTCATCTGATAAGGAGATAATTTTTTTTTAAATCACTTTACCTTCCTTGACTGTAAAGATTTCTTGTAAGCCTTTGGGAGTACCTTAGGCGTGGTTTGATCATGGATTTTTGTGTTTAATTGAGTTCTTTACTTCAAGCTTTTGTGGTGAGTTCTCAAAGATTGTGTGAAGAGTTCAACTTGAGCTTCCATTTGTGCCTCTTCTAGTTGAAAGAACATCCTGATTATTTTAGGCATTTCATCTGATAGTTGTTCAAGTATTGTAGTGGTTGCCAAAGATATGATCTATCCTAGTTTGTCTTGTCAATCCCCCACCAAAAAATCATCTAACAACAAAGATCCTGTCATGTAATATCCCTGATTTTCATTTGTATACCTACAAAAGATCAAAATCCATTTGCAAAAAGTATGCATAACAGATCAGGATTTACAATGTCTCTAGTAAACTTTGCCTTGTTTTGAGAACATACCCATTTATTTTGAGAAGTGACAACTCATGAGACCAGATCTGGGGTGTTGATCATGTTTTCATCAAGGTCTCCATCATAGAATTCCAAGCAAAGAGAAGGACATCTTCACCTCCTTCACCATTACAAGGTTACAAAATAGGTCCTCTTACCTTGGTTGCAAGGCACAACCTAAAACAACTAGGACAAGATCAAGTCCTATTAAGTGCTATCCATTTCTCCACAAACCTGAGTGTACAGCTAGACCATATCCCCAGCTACCAATGACATACACCATGGTCTAATATGTCCTTAAGCTCCATGACATATCTACGGTGCTGCTCAGACTGAAAAGGAGAACAAATTTGGATACCAACACCACCAATGACGTAATTAAATTGATGTTGGACAAGATGCAGACACTGGAGGCATCGGTTTCTTGCTCTTGCAACACTTTCACCTACAACGAGATTTGCAACGATCCTATTCACCGCTTCAATAGTAAGGAAGACCCATAACAAGGATTTGCGCTTGTTCAAACGTGGGTGTTATCTGATCAACTCATGATGATGCCCTACTTTTGAGAACTTTTCCCATGTCCCTCACTTGACCAACATTAGATTGGTATAGTGGGTTATCCAAACACTCTATATTCTCATTCAATAAGGTAGCCCAAGCTTTCTTGGATCATTTCTCTATCAATATCGCCAAGAAAGTTACCATGACCGATCTATATTCCACACGTCAGTACGAGGATGAATCTATCATAGATTTTGTCACTCGTTGGCATAGCCTGATCAATTAACTTACCTTCCAACTGCCACAAACTAAACTCATTGATCTCTTCACATGAGCTTGCGCCAGACATATCTTCCCGACCTTGCAGGTCCAAACTTTCTGAACATTCAATGAGGCATTCACTATGGCACGAAAGTTAGAGATTCGGGCCATCGAAGAGAAGAAAATCCAATTATGAAATAAGAATTTGGCATTCAAGTCAAATGAAACCTCTTCTTCTTCCAAACCACAAACCAATTATTCAAAGGCTAAGGGTACCGCTAACATAGTGGTACTCAAGGCCAGCCCAGCTCATCCATCAAATCAGGCTACACCCTCATCTAATCTATCACATGTCCAGACTTTTTGATTCAGATAAGAGCAGCGAAAATATACCCCAATCGGGGAACCTTACTCTTCTATTTTAGAAAAGCTTATCAAAGCTGGAGCCATCACCCTTCCACCCATAAAACCACACACTGGTTTTGACCCTGCTCACCCCATGCCCGCATGGTATAAAGAGCATGATTTCTGTAACTATCACTGAGTGAAGGGTCATAGTGATGGCAACTGCATCACTTTCAAGAATATTATCCAAGAAATACTCGAGAAAGGCGAGTTAACTGTGGATAATCCCAATGCCACCCCCAACCAAAATCTACAAATCTTCAAAAAACCATTCCCCAACCATGCCCCTTCATCCAATCAAACCGGTGAGACATCCACTCATGATACCCATACCCGTGAGGTTCACACAATCTTTAACGAGGTACCTTTTGCCTCTCAATTACCTCACATCCCTTCCATAGAGGAAATCCTAGCCCGAAATCCTCCTTCCACATCTGAACCAACCTCCATCATTCCTTCACCAACAAGAGGAACACCTTTCATCTCCTACATCACCTACGGAGGGGTTTTCCACTAACATTGAGACCATCTCACCCCTAGCTTCACCACTTAGAGAACCTTTACCTACCATACCTCCTCCACCCATAGAGGAGCTCCCATCACCTACTCCACCCATAGAGGAGCACCCATTGCCTCCTCCACCTGCAGAGGAGCACCCATTACCTCCTCCACCCACAGAGGAGCACCTATCCATTCATCCACTTATAGAGGAACTCCCATCATCTCTTCCACCCATCATAGACCCAGTGCAGATACCTTTGCCTCTTGGCGAGCATTCTCCATTAGCTACCCAACATCCAACAGACCTACTTTCAGCTCTCTTACCCACGGAAGCTGAAGCTTGCCAATTTCCCATCTCTAAGATGCATTTTACGGGAATTCCCATTAGGTCCTCACCAACTCCACCCGCAGACGTGTCGTTCTCACGTTTGGCTGATCACTTAGATTATGTGGATAGGGCTTTATTATGGGGGCACCTCTTACTCCCTGTCTCAACACAGATGCAGAGATCCCTCACTGATACCTCCACTATCTACCCAAACACATTTCGACCCATCAAACCAAATACAACTACTATTGTTGCAACCCCTTTCACGATACCCATTAGCACTCCCACCACACCCTTACCTATAACCCAACCTATACCTAAACCCAAACCCATACCCACAACATTTACCTCCACTAAACCTATTACCACTTTAGGGGTCACCTCGACCACCAGCCTTACTCATCCACCTATTAAACTAGATTTAGCTACATCCCCCAATGTCAATACCACACCTACCCCGACACCCAAACCAAAGAAACAAACTCATCGGCCTCATACCCCGACTACACCAATCACACCCGCACTTGTCCCATCTACCTTAAGACCTCAGCTTCCCAACATGGTCAAGCAACCTTCACCCATCCATAAAACCAATAACACAATAACCCATTCCTTCCTCACAAACCTCTAACCTACCCAGGCACACAACATGATTCATACATGCACCTACAGTCTCTTTACCACCAATACCTCCAATACCTTTAGCTATCGCTTCACTACCCACTACACTTCAGTCATTATCCCTCACACCCCAAGCATGACCCATGTCATCTACCTTCATAGCACCCCCGTTATCCCCATGGGTAACTCTCCCTCTTCCTCCATCTACTTTTCCTTCTAGACCTCGTACACCCACATCACCTTTACCCAAGAAGGTGCAACCCAAAACCAAAACCCCACTACCCCACAACAAGGTAGTCAAAACAACCCCACACCCTCCGACCTATCCATCTACTGTACCCCTACCCAAAAGAACCTGACCGATACCTCAAACCACACTGGCACCTAAACCCATAGCTTCGACCCATCCCTACTCTTCCAAAAACAATTCCCCGACAACCAACCACACCTACGCCCAAACCCACATTCACTTCTCATTGTGATCCACTAGTAGGGTCCTATGCCAAAATTTTAACCAACCTCCTTGAGACTTTTGTTATCACATTACCACCACTCCGACCTTATGACCCCTCAAACCCAAGCCCAAAGGGTTTGATGATACTAAAATTTGCGCATACCATCATGTGCCAGGGCATGATGTGGAGAACTATGCAAGGCCTTGAAAATCATCCTTATCCAATTGTGTCCACCAGAAACCAAATTTAATGAAGACGACCTTCTTGATGAGGATCCTACTTCACCAACACCCATTCCCACACTACCCACTCAACAACCACAGCCTCCACCCTCATAGCTCCTAGAGCCACACAAAATATTTGAAATTAACATGGTTCGCATCAGAGAACTTGCCACACCACCACCCAAATGTCGTTGTGCCCAACTGACTTCAGGGTTTTTCTCCTCTCAGTAGGTTTTTACCCTTCATGTCATTATACCACTTACCCTACACCTTCTCCATTTTCCAACTTCCCTCAAATCAACATGGTACACGTCACTACACATGCATAGAAGGGCAAAGAAAAGGCAACTGACCCACCAACCAATCCTATACCCAACATACCATCTGCACCCATACCTAAAATAACTATCCGCGGCCCCACATACCCCATTTCTAATGGTGTCACACATCGCACCATGCTCAAACAACTACACCAATCTCCCATAAAAAATGTCCTTATACAACCTCATCCAAACCTTAGAATCCCATCATCAAGCTCTCATGGAGGTTCTTCAATCTATTGAGGTTTTACCCAATGACCCTACACCCGTAGCCTCCATCATCACACCCCATCATGTAGCCTCTCTCACCAAATTACCACCTTCATCCTCACCTCACCTTGTTCACCAAGTGGCCTCCCTTAGCTTCTCAGAGGAAGAGATCGCGCCATACCAAAATGATGACCCGGACCCAGCCCTCTTCATCTCTGTCCACATTGATGACATACAGGTACACCATGTGATGATTGATGGAGGCGCTAGCATTAACATCATTTCATCCCATGCATTTTCTCAAATGCGCATACCTGACAATTACATGCACAAACATCCAGTCATGTTGCGTTCATTCAATGACGCTATCACCTCCACACTAGGCACTGTCATCCTGCACATTCGCATGGGCCCCCGCACTATTCCAGAATTATTTTATGTTTTGGAGGGGGGAATTCCAATATAACTTGTTGCTTGGTAGACCCTGGATCCGTGTCATGGGTTGCGTTCCTTCCACTTTGCATCGTTGTGTAAAGTTTGAACGCGAGGGACACACTTATACCATTCCAGCTGACCCATCACCTTTCAAAACATGCAACATGCTTTACCGACACAATGATGTGCTCATACCTGTCAAGCTGTCTACCTCTGCAACCACTACTACTTCACCTACACCTCCACCTACCAGTATAACCACTCCTTTCACCACACATACCTCCTCTATTCCTACCGCTGCTATAACCTCCATGGCTGACCTGTTAGCTTCCCAATCCGTTAACTCCACCTCTGCATCAACCTCCGACACATCATCCATACCAGCTACCTACATACCAACCACTGATCCCCTTGGAAGGTGTTTTTCAACACCTCACTCTGGGGGAGTACCACCTATATAGTGTCAACACGTTCCTTACTCCACACGAGTATGGAAACCTTCACCAACACCCTCGCTATGATCACCATATAGGAGAACACCTCCTTTATGGTCCTCCTCATCTTCGTACTAGTCTCACCTATGGGGGACTTGATACTACCACCTACACACCTGAACCACCATCACAACCCTGCCCATTTTCTGCTGACTTCCAATCACTTACTAATTGCCATTTCACCCACACCTTCCTGCACCGCTGTGCGTGGAAGGGTTTTGGTTTTGGCTTTTATGAGCAAGGCCGCCATACCGTTATTCCATGTACCACCTGTAAACATAATGACCGTAGTGGTAGCGGCTTCCCCAAACCTCCTATCAAACAGGCCCGCATTGAACTCATTGAGGACCCTATCACCCCTTCTCCACCTTCATCACCACCCTCACCGACAAAGTTGATGGATCCTGAATCTATCCCTCCTAACTTTTTTTTTTCATAAACACCATTTCCTTGGGGCCTTTGACTTATCAATGTGAAGGCAAGGCCCCTTCCACTCTCCCATTCCTGTATCCTGAGATGATCGATCGACGACACACCTACCATTAATGTGTTCAATGTCAGGATGATGAATCCATACTCACCTACCTTGGTGCAGAAGACTCATATATTCATCAATCATTACGTTCTGAGACACAAACCATGTTGAATGAATCGACTATCTAGATCAACATTCATACTCAGGACGACCCACACATCCTAAAGATCAGACAATCTTTAGATGCTGCTGAATAGGAAGCCATCACTTCTTTTCTCCGAGATCATAAGCACACTTTTGCTTGGTCTTACTTAGACATGCCCGGTATTGACCCCACCATAGTGGTCCACAATATCGTAACCGTTCCCGATGCCAAACCTATCAAACAAAATTTGAGGAAAATGCACCCTCGCATTGCTCTTCTCGTCAAAGAAGAACTTCAACGCCTTCTTTCCGTTTCCTTCATCTTACCCATTGATTATCCTTGTTGGATTTCAAACATTGTCCTGTTACTAAAGTAACAAGTAGACTCCGCATTTGCACAGAACTTCCATGACCTCAACCTAGCCTGCCCAAAAGATGACTTTCCCTTACCTGGTATTGATCAACTGGTTGAACTCACCACTGGTCATGAGATGCTCTCACTCATGGATGGCTTCTCGGGTTATAACTGTTAGGATAAATTTTATCATCCCTATTATTTAATTAATTTTAAATAGTTATATTGTTATATGGTTAATCAACCATATTTGTCAGTATGCATATTGTTATATTGTTTTAAACAATATATTTGTTTTTATGTAATTTTGCTTCCCGGATGTTATTGGAAGCTTGTTTATTCTGGTTTTTTGGTTGCACCTGTGCAACTCATTTTCCCAGATGTATTTGGCTGTGCAATATCTATAAATATTACAGCCCATCCTCTGTACTTTTTTACTTGATTGAGATCAATAAAATCTACACAGGCTTCCGTCCCTATTTCTCAATCAACATTTGGTACCAGAGCGAAATTCTGGCCCTGTGAAGGTGTGGAAGAGAGAGCAGCAGAGAGAGAGGAGATTGGAGACATGTTTGCAGCATTTGAGAGCCTGTGCAGCCTCGTGCAAACTCCTAGCCCCATCCCTGCCTCCCCCACATCCTCCTGTTCCTTCCAGGAGCTTGGAAGGTAAATTTTTTTTTTGCACTGGTGCACTCAGCACCAGGCAAAATTAGCTACAGGTATTGGAAATAATATTTTTTTTTTCCAATAAAGATTTTTTCTCTACATTATCTGGTCTCTACTGTATTTGGAATTTGCTTGGCTTGTTTTGGAGGTCTATTGAACACGCCAAGTTGGGGATATAGTAGATCGAGCTTTGTTTTAAGCATTGGGTGGGCCATTGTTTTGGGGTTGAGCCCACACACCCAACCCCACGAGCATGCAACAACAATAACAGTCGGCCAATCAGCGCCCAGGACAAAAAAACGCGGCTTGCATAACAAAAAAACATTTTTTTGGAGCTTGCCCATGCCATTCTCTGTTTCCAGCGACCTGCACAAGCAAATGAAGGTTAGATAGCAATAAAAAATAGCAAAAAACCACTTGCCCACGCCATTCTCCATCTGCCACGGCCTGTACAAGCAAACTCCATTAAAAAATGCGGCACCCAGTAATTAAAAACGCAGCCATAGCTAAAAAATGCGCCCTTTGCTGTCTCAGGCAATAAACGACCTGTACATGCAAAAAAACGCGCCCAGGCAATTCAAAACGTGGCCAAAGGGAAAAAAACGTAGTCCAAGAAAAAAAATACAGCAAAAATACATGCATTACAGTGCGTCCAAAGGAAAGAAAAAACGTGGCCAGGCATTCGAACACGCGGCCAATGGAAAAAAATAAAGCAAAAATACGGCCTGATCAGTGCGTGGGGAAGGAGAAAATGTGGCCTGAGCAAGTAAATGCGGCCTGAGCAAGGAAAATGAAGCTTCAGATCCGGTTTTTAGGCATTTACAACCCTAAAAACGCCTCTTCACCAGCTTGCGCCACGTGGAGGCTCACAAAGTTGCATTTTTTTAAAGAGGTAAGTCCATTTTCTTGTCAATAAATACAAATTCCTTCCTTTCATAGTCCAAGCGCCCCAAGTGGGCAAGTTGGTTAGTGCATGTGCCTTGGGAGTGAGAGGTTAGAGGATCAAATCCCACAAAAAACACTCAAAAACTCTCCTTTTGCATCTGGCGGATTTTTTTGGCGGAACTGCTAAATTTAGCAGGCTTTTTTGAATTTAGTTACGACTAACTAAATTTAGCGGAGAAATCCCTAACTTAGGGTAAATTTTCTTTTTTTCCTATTTGGTCTGCATTTTTTGCAAAAGGAGACCCACCTAAAAATTGCATTTTCAGCTATTTTTTTGCAATTTTTAGCATTTTGGGTTCAGGAGGTCACCAGGACCCCGAAACTGTAATTTTTTACCTGTCATTCAAATTGTATTATATATTGTACTAATTTGCAGGTTGCCATAGTCAACTGCAAAACTTTGTAACTGCTTAGAAACTGGTAGAATTGTAATTAAAAGTAGTAAATTTGGTTCTGTAACACTCACGAGATCCTAGATCTCATTCGCAGTGTTCGGTATATACAGTGCCTCTGGGAAGTGCTTACGGGTAAAGCCGTTGCGACTACTACTGCACTTAACACCTAATATAGCTGTAACAACGTCGTCTGGGCATTGTCCCTATAAATCGATGGGGAGTAATAAGGTCACAGTGCACACACTATGAACCATCCCATCCGTCTGTGAACGATTGCAAGACATAAATCCGGAATGAGAAATTATCCGAGTATATAGCAAAGTTACGCGAGCGTATGAGGATATTTATTTGAGCCGGTGTCAATAATCACACAGACCCCATCAGTATTGTCTTGGTACCACGTATCGAATTCTTTCACGTACGTTAATGCCTCTTTCACATACCGCCGAGTATATAGAAAGGGTGAGCTTCTTCCATGTACCGACGGGTATATCGGAAGGGCGCGTATATAGAAAGGTTCGGTATATCAGACTGACGGTATATAGATTGGGAGACCTTATACCTGGAGTGATAAGAGCCAAACCCTGTTAGTGATCTCTACAAAATGGGCACCAATGCCCCCAAATTTTTTCTTCCGGATTCACAATTGCTCAGAGGAAGCAACTATGCTGCTTGGAAGATAAAAATCAAAACACAACTTGAGTTTGAAGAAATCTGGCCTGTTGTGACTGGTACTCTAACCAGATCACCAACGGATGCAACACAACAACGACAATTTGATAGAGCAGATTAGAAAGCAAAGCTCATCATCTTGTTTGGAGTATTTGACGATGTGCAAGCCCACATTCGAGATGCCACATCAGAAAAAGAAGCTTGGGATAAGCTGAGCACAATATATGAGGCCAAAAACAAGAATGTCATACTCAATTTGCAGAGTTAGTTACATACATTGAAATTCAAACAGAATGAGAAAATTGAAGCCTTCCTAAGAAGAGTTGCAGAGTTGAGGGCTTCACTTCTAGCCCTAGGAGAAGAGGTCAAAGATGAGTCTCTCGTTCCCATTGTTTTGAGAGCTCTCCCTTCTTCTTACCGAATTTTTGTCACAACTCTAAACTTGTCAGATACGACAATTAGTTTTGACAAGTTAGTTAACCTACTACAACAAGAGGAAGCAATGTACAACAAGGATGATGAAGAGGAGCAGGCACTGTCTTCACATCAAAAATGGAAAGGAAAAGGTAAAGGAAAACCTAAATCCTATCAGAAGTCCCCACATCAGAATCAGTATCATGGGGACAATCAACAGAAGAAGCGATGTCCAATTTGTAAAAGAGGACATGACTTGCAAGAATGTTGGTTTAACACATATAAGAAAGGTTCATCAAGAAATTCTGGACCACAACAACAACAAACTTACAAGGGACATTCAAACAATTATCACGGGCAGAAAAATGGGAACTGGAAAAGAAGACCCCACCAGCAAGGTAATATTGCTGAGCAACAAGATCAGTCAGACAATGAAGACTTCTTGTTCACTGCTTGATCAAGTGAACCATCCACGTCATCTAGTGACGTCTGGTATGTTGATTCGGGAGCCACTCGACACATGACCGGCATAGAGATTGGTTTATTTCAATGAGGGACACGCCATCGAAAAATCATGTTTCGTTGGGAGATGATTATTCATATACAGTTTAGGGGATTGGAAACATTTCTCTACCCCTTGGTTCACGCAAATGCAGACTATTAGATGTTCTATATGTCCCTGGGTTGACAAAGAACCTTCTTTCGGTCAGTCAACTCCTAGATCACAACCTAAAAATTGACTTTGATAGTCAATCCGGTAAGAAAATGTGTTTGATTCGAGATAAATCCAGAGGCTCGAAAATAATTGCAAAAGCCTCAAATGTGCGACGAATGTTTCAACTTGATTTCATTCACAAAAATGATCAAGCACTCATGGCTAAAAACTCCACCTCAGCTCAGTTGTGGCATCGGAGATTATGGTCATGTAAGTTTCAAATATCTCGAAACACTTCGCTGGTGTAATATGGTACATGGGCTACCATCTCTTCAGAAGGATACAGACAAGTGTCCTCACTGCTTAGAAGGGAAACAACATAGAGTTTCATTCCAAATGAGTACTTTTCGAGCTCATGGTAAACTTGACCTGGTTCATACCGATCTGTGCGGGCCCCGATGCAGCCAAGTCATTCAGGGTTCTAGTACTTCATGCTCTGTGTTGACGACTATTCACGAAAAATGTGGATTTTTTGTCTTCACAAAAAAAGTGAAGCCTTTGAAACTTTCAAAAAGTTGAAAGTGGCAGTTGAGAAAGAAACTGGTCGTCACATCAGAACTCTCCGCTCAGATCGAGGGGGGGAATTCACCAGTGATGAGTTCAGAGACTACCTACAAACTCACGGGATTCGTCGACAAATGCCTCCTCCACACACACCGCAGCAAAATGGTGTTGTTGAGAGAAGAAATCGTACTATCATGGAAATGGTGCGATGCATGATCGATGATTCCGAAATTGCAAAGACATTTTGGGTAGAAAAGAAGCAGCAAAAACAACACCAGTGTATTTGTTAAACAGAACGCCCACAACTGCTCTTGATGGAATTACACCATAAGAAGCATGGTCAAAGAGGAAACCATCCATTGCACACCTCAGAGTATTCAGGTGCAAAGCTAGCATGCACATACCCAAATAGAATAGAAAGAAATTGGACATGAAGTCACAAAATATCATCTTCATTGGATACAGTGAAGAGACTCTTGGGTACAGACTGATGGATCCTAAGACCAGAAAAGTCTACACAAGCAGAGATGTTGAGTTTTTCGAAAAGAAGGAAGCAGAGACTCCTCGTTTGGACTCGCAAGATGTAGATTTTTCACCAGTTGTAAATACTGAAGCAAATGTTCCCTCAGAATATGAAAGTGATGATGGGGATGATGGTGTTGATCAGATAGAACCACAACCCATGGGAACAGCTCAACATATGCCTAAATGGTGTAAAAGCACATTACGAGATGAAAGATTGGATGCTCCACCGGATACATCCACCCCTGGACCACGGACTCGTAGTAAAGCAAGAGAAGAAGTTAACTTTGCTTTGATGAGTAGAGTCATTGAAACAGATGAGCCCTCTACAGTCCAGGAAGCCCTACAGTCAAAAGCTTGGAAAGATGCCATGGATTTTGCATATCAATCAGTGATGAAGAATAACACTTGGCAGCTTGTCGATCTTCCACCAGGGAAGAAACCCATTGGTTGTAGATGGATATTCAAAACTAAGTACAAAGTAGATGGGACAGTGGAAAAGTGCAAAGCAAGACTTGTAGCAAAGGGGTACGCACAAAAAGAAGGCATTGACTAGGAGGAGACATTTTCTCCCACAGCTAAGATCAAAATGATCAGGATGATCTTTGCTCTAGCTGCTCAGTTTGGATGGAAAGTTCACCAAATGGATGTAAAAAGTTCCTTCCTGAATGGAGATTTACAAGAAGAAGTCTACATGACTCAACCTGAGGGATATGTTGTACTTGGTCAAGAAGAAAAGGTATGCAGACTTAGGAAATCTTTGTATGGCCTCAAACAGGCACCCTGGGCATGGTACATCAAGATTGATGAGCATCTCGTATAACATGGATTCGTCAGAAATCCATACGATCCCAATATCTACCTCAAAAAGCAAGGGGGGGAGATGGTGATTGTTGTTGTTTATGTCGATGATCTAGTCATCACTGGCAGTTCAGTGAAGATGATTGATGAAACAAAGAAAGATCTTAAGCGATCATTCGACATGACAGATCTCGGGCTTATGCACTACTGTTTTGGACTGGAAGTATGGCAAAAAGAGAATCACATCTTTGTTTCTCAGATGAAATATACCAAGACAATGCTCGAGAAGTTTAGGGTGATGGATTGCACACCAATTGCTACACCAATGGAAAACAGATTACAGTTATCTCATTCAAATCCATCTCCTGAGGTAAGTGCCACTCTCTATCGGCAGCTGATTGGGAGTCTCATTTACCTAACCTACACTAGACCAGATATTAGCTTTGCAGTGAGCTATCTATCCAGGGTTCATGCAGGAACCCAAAATTTGTCATTGGAAAGCAGAAAAAGCACATTTTGAGATATCTCAAAGGATCAGTGGATCTTGGTCTAGAATACAAGAAGAACGAAAACTTCTTCTTGACTGGATATTCAGATTCACATCATGCAGGTAACATTGATGATAGAAAATCCACTTCTGGATTTGTATTATTTATGGGATCTGGACCAATATCATGGGGAAGTAAGAAACAACACTTTGTTTCTCGCTCTTCCACAGAAGCGAGTATCATTCTGCAGGAGAAGCTGTCTGTGAAGCAATTTGGCTACATCGCATACTGGAAGGACTTGGAATACCACAGGACAAACCGAATACCATGTATGTTGACAACGAAGGTGTTCTCAAACTTGTTCGCAATCCAGTTTTTCACGAGAGAACAAAGCACATTGAAGTTCAGGTTCATTTCATACGCGAACATGTGTTAAAGCACAACATCCAGCTTCAATTTTGTCCAACGGCTGAACAATGAGCGGATATTTTCACAAAGTCACTTGCACGTGACAAGTTCGAGTTGTTCAGAGAATTTCTCTCCTCATCTCTTCAGACAATGCACAATTAAGGGGGGGAATGTTAGGATAAATTTTATTATCCTATTATTTAATTATGCATAGGTTAATTATTTAATTAATTTTAAATAGTTATATTGTTATATGGTTAATCAACCATATTTGTCACTATGCATATTGTTTATATTGTTTTAAACAATATATTTGTTTTTATGTAATTTTGCTTCCCGGATGTTATTGGAAGCTTGTTTATTCTAGTTTTTGGTTGCACCTGTGCAACTCATTTTCCTGGATGTATTTGGCTGTGCAATATCTATAAATATTGCAGCCCATCCTCTGTACTTTTTTACTTGATTGAGATCAATAAAATCTACACAGGCTTCCGTCCCTGTTTCTCAATCAACAATAACCAAATTTTACTTGCCCTAGAAGATCAACACAAGACCGCATTCATTACCCCTTGGGGAACATTTTGATGTTGAGTCATGCCTTTTGGCCTTAAAAATGCTGGTGCTACATAACATCGTGCTATGACTTACATCTTCCATGATATCATGCATCACATAATGGAAGATTACGTGGATGATCTCTTGGCCAAATCTAAATGTCACGCCGAGCACCTCACCATCCTTAAAACCATCTTTGACCACCTCATTAAATATTGCATCTGCCTTCAACCTAAAAAGTGCGTCTTCATGGTTCTCTCAGGAAAACTCCTAGGATTTATCATTTCCCTCCATGGTATAGAAGTTGACCCTACCAAAGTCAAGGCCATTCCGGAAATTCTTCCGCCCACTAACCTTAAACAACTCCATAGCCTGTAAGGTAAATTGTAGTCCATTCACTATTTCATTTCACAATTATTTGATCGGTGTCAACCATTTCATCGTCTTCTTAGGAAGGATGTCTCCTTTAAATGGGATGATAACTGTCACAAATATTTTGAGGCCCTAAAACAATACCTTCTCCAACCACCTGTACTCATTCCACCTAAAGACACTCAACCTTTTTACCTATACATATCAGCTACCGATCTTTCCTTGGGGGCCATCCTCGCTCATCGTAATGAACAACGCAGGGAGCAGGGGGTTTATTACATAAGCTGTACTCTTTTGGACTATGAAACCCGATACAATCATCCAGAAAATATTTTCTTAGCCTTAGTTTTTCGTTGCCACCAAACTCCACTATTACTTACTCAACCACAAAACCTATGTTGTGACCAACACCGATCCTTTACACTTCGTGTACTCCAAACCTTATCAAAATCAGCATGTCACACGATGGCTTATGCTTTTAGCTGATCTTGACCTTGAATTCATTCACCAAAATTCCATTAAGAGCCAGGCTATCACTGACCAATTGGCTAACGCACCTATTGCTGGGGACCAACCCTCTAATTTTGACTTTCAAGATGAATCCATTGCTATCCTTTCCCTGGATGAACCCCCTTACCAAATGACACTATTCTTTGATGGTTCCAAGTGTCAGCATGGGGGCGGGGCTGGTGTTATCCTCATTCCTCTAGATGGAGAACCCATGCCCTTGTTTTTCAAACTAGACTTTGAATGCACCAACAATATTGCCAAGTATGAAGCGCTCATACTAGGTCTCTAGGCCACCTATGCCCTAGATGTCAAATCAATCCACATCTTTGGTGATTCACAATTGGTCATAAACGAAGTCAATGGTATGTACCAATGTTGTAATGAGATACTCCAAAAGTATAAACATCATGTGGACATAATTTTGACCACCTTTGATTGTTACACCCTTCAAACCATCCCAAGCTCAACCAACAAATTTGTAGATACCATGGCCTGCTTAGCTTCCCAAATGCCCGCTTCCCCTGCCGATTCCAAAATATTTGTCATAGTACAACACCTCCATTCACCTTATTATTTACCTCACAATGTTTACTCAATTGGAAATGACACCCTTGACCCGAGTGAACTTTGGTATAAAAAATACTCCGACTACCTTTCTCTCTCCATCTTACCTCCTGATCTCACCCATAATGGACAACGTGCCTTCCTTAAAAAGGTCTCCCATTTCGTCATTCTGAGGGGACTCCTCTATAAGCATGGCTTTGATGGTATTCTCTTACGATGCCTCACAAGTTCTGAAATTCCTTATACCATTAAGGAGGTTCATGATGGCATATGTGGCAGTCACTTTAGTGGCCTTGCTGTTGCTAAGCATATTCTTTTCCTAGGCTATTACTGGCCAACATTTAACCATGATTGTTGCAAATATGTCAAAACACTATGTGAAATGTCAACAACACTCCTACCTTCATCATACACCCAATCATGCCTTACAGGTTGCTCGTGACCTTTGGCCCTTCTCTCAATGGGGTTTGGACCTTGTCGGAGAAATCAATCCTCATTCTTTCCAACGCCATCAATGGATCATAACTACTACCGAATACTACAAAAAATGGGTGGAATCCATACCACTCATCTCCACAAAAGTCGAGAAAATTTGTGAGTTCATAAACAATCACATCATTTGTCACTTTGGTGTTCCTCATCGCCTCATCACTGACAATGGAAAAAAATTCAAAAAAAAAAAACATTATAAAAAACGTTACGACGCCTTTGGCATTCAACTTAGTTTCTCATCACCTTATTACCCACAAACCAACGGCCAAGCTGAATCCACTAACAAAACCATCAAAAAAATTCTCATAAAAGTGGTTGACGATATTGGGAAGGATTGGCATACACACATTCCTTTTGGCCTATGGGCATACCGCACTAGTATTCACACTTCCACTGTGGCCACACCTTTTCGCTGGTCTACGGTACAGAGGCTATTTTGCCTCTCAAAGTCCAAATCCCCTCACTCTGAATTTCTCTCTATGACATGCTTACTGATGATGAATTTCGTCAGGACTTCCTAGTACAACTAGAGTTATTAGAAAAACGTCATCTTAACGCTCTAGATCACCTTCAAGTTTACCAACAACATATCAAATGTGAATATGAAAAACATGTTCATGAAAAAACCTTCCAGGTCGGTGACCTTTTCTTGAAAGAAAATCAACACGTAACCAAAGTAGAAAAAAGTAAACGGGGAAAATTCACTCCTAATTGGCTTGGAACATACATCATAACTCATACCTATGGATCAGGTGCCTATTGTTTGTCCTCACTTGAGGGTAAACCCAAACCAGAGCCCCTTAACACGTTGCATCTTTGACCATTCTATTGTTGACTCATTGTCCTACCTCACCCTTTATCTCTTTACATGCTCATCCCTTGAGCACTATCCACTCCATACACCTCCCTAACGATTAAACAAGAATCATGTGAGTACCTGTCACTTGTTATATTCTCTTGGATATGTGTACAACGACACTGTAGATAACATGATTCTCATGGATACTTTTCATCTACCTTTAGATGAGATCCCATGGTCGTTCCACCTCACCTTTTGAACAAGAGTCCTATCCTTCACCTTGGTCCTGTCCATGATTTCAAAGACCTCCAATGGGACCAAACTCCTTGAGTCAAACTTCTAATAAAAAAAATGACTCCCTCAAAAGGACATCTTCCTCTCGACCAAATTGATCCTATAAATAGACTGCTCCCTCGAAGGACAACTATGTGAAGTTTTCAAAAAAAAAAAGAGAGAAACCGAAGCTTCCCGCATCGATCAGATTCATGAAGACCTCAAGGAATACCGTATTATTTAACCCATATAGACTTCCTGCATTGATCAGTCTATCAAGATAGAAACACTTTTTAGTCATGGACTTGCCCATTGTGACCTCAGACCTCTTGCCCAAAAGACCTGTCACTCCAAACATATAAAATTAACTACATTTCACCCACCTTACCATTTCCACTCTCATTTCCTAAATCGCTTAAAGGGACATCTTGGAATTCCGACATTTGGTGATCATATGACTACTTTCACTGTAGATCAGTTAATCATGCAATGCCTTTCGGGTATTGTGTCCACCACCCCCTTCAAGGTATGATCTTACTCAGTGTGATCTTACCCAATTAGGTGGCTTTATTGTCCCCCTCTTATCTTTTAACCATCTTTGTTTACATTTTGATTACCTCATACAGGACTTGGTCCTCAACACTTACCTTTGCGGTAATCCTCCCCTTTCCCCTTAATCACCTTCACCTGCAACATTTTACCTATAATCTACCCACACCTATTAAAGCATAAACCCACTACATACCCACAAAGCTACCAACTCATTTTCATATTCTTCCCTAGCTCATAGGAGAACTACATCGGTACCTGAGGTCCCTTTTCGTCGGGACTATGTAAGAAGCACTCCAAGGGCATGGGGCCCTTGGGAGGTTAGCTCGGCCATTCTCTACCCTAAAAAATTCATCAACCACGCCTAACTTACCATTTACCTCACATTTTTACTTAGTTCCCCTTTTCTAACAAAATTGAAAATTAAGCCACATACATAACGAGTTGCTTCCCATTTTATACATTTATTGCACCTACCATCTCTCTATCATGACTATGCATAGATTATAACACATTTCATATATGACCCATAGTAATCATTCATTACAAACCATAATGAATCATGCCTAAACCAACTTGAATCAATCCATGCCTAAACCAACCTAACTCATCCATGCCTAAACCAACCTGACTCATCCATGCCTATAACCTGACTCGATCCATGCCTAAACTAACTTGACTCAATCCATGCCTAAACCAACCTGACTCGATCCATGCCTATAACCTTGACTCGATCCATGCCTAAAACCAACCTGACTCGATCCATGCCTAACATTGACTCCATCATGCCTAACTCACCTAATTTCCATCCATATCAAAGTAACACATCCATATCTCATCTAACACAAGCCATAAAACCAATATATCATAAACATCTTAACACATCACAAAATAACATGAATTTTCATCATATAAATCAATAAATGTGTATCTCAAAATACATGCCTATCTCATCATGGCCATCATCTCAAAATGTTGGCACGCAGGTCGATATGCAATAACAAAATGTCATCGGCAATGCATGCCGGTCTCATATATATACAAAGAATGAATGAATCAATACAAAAAATCTTCGGCACATAGGCCAGCATATGCTCACAATATGCAACAAAATCACTCGTACATCCTCATTGTCTTCGGTACGTAGGCCGGTATGTGATAAAAAATACAAAAAATCTTTGGCACACAGGTCGGCATATATATAAAAAATAATCACTACTATATATAAAAAATTAGGGTGGCCACATATCAGACATCTCGTCGGATGTCCTCCATCTCTGTGTCCCCCTGTACCCTCAGACATCCTATGCCCCTGCTAGTACATCACCTTACTTTAGTCGCTGTGCACTAGTGGCCTCGCCCTGATTCGGGCCTCAGAGCTCACTGCCCTCTTGTTATCTCCACACTATGTGTGCGGGATATCGTCCTCTCACTAGATGCTTGCTGTGCCCTATACTCTCCATATGAGAGGAAGTCTATCCTAGCTGCCATGACCTAGTCCTGATAGTATCATGCCTCACCTAGGGCATCCCGTAGCCTAGATATAGGCACGGTTTGAGGTGATCCCATAGGTCTCGGCCCCTATACCTTGCCTTGCGCTAGCCTATGAACTGGGACCAACTCCTTGCGCCTGTGGTGGTACCACCCTGCCCCAGTGCTTGTGGTGGTGCCCCCTGTCCCTATGCTTGTATTTGGGCCTGTAAGACCCCAATCTATGCCTGGGCTATGACAAAATTTCCCTGTAATCCTGCCACTTGAGCCTATAGGGCTCCCACCTGACCATCTCTCTCCCCATCTCCTCCATCTCCTCCACCCTCTCCCTCCACCATCTGGGCCTGCAGGCTGGCCACCTGTACTCGTAGCTCCATTACCTCTGCCTCTTGACCCCTCCAGCTATGTATGCAGTATCCCTATCTGTGTGATCAGTGTTGCTACCTGCTCCTGTAGGGCGTCTCTCTATACTGTCACGGTAGCTAAATCTGACTGCCCTGGTCTAGGTGTTATGGCTCGTAACTGAGACACCCACCACTACCTATACCTATCTATGTGCATCCGGTGTCATCAATCCAATGATCCACTGGCTGCATCTTCCTCTCCTGTAGGCACTGTAGGCTGTGGTAGAGGGAGAGGCCTCTCTATGTCATCTCTCTGATACTATGGGGAAGGGCGGAGGAATATCCTATACGAGCCCGAACTGCCGTCGGATCCATGTCGACTGGGATCATCTCATCCTCCCTGACACGACAACCCTATATCCACCTCTCTAGCTGGAGCTCAGCTAGCTCCTCATGCATGTGCCTATATGAGGGGAATCCCACATATGGCCTCCAGATAATGTCCACTCTGGACAACCCCTCCAATAGCTACCGAAAATGGGCCACATCATATGTCAGCTTATCTGACCTCCGCTCCTCCTGCAACTGGCACCCATCTCCTATATCCCAAACTACACACATCTTAGTGGGAATGCATCTACTCAGGGCATCCCTATAGGTCGAACAAAGACTATGTGCTCGTAGACCAACAATGCAGTATAAATGTACAACACAGGCTAAACCTGTGTAGCTGCCCATACGCCCATAGCTATCTGTACAGCTGCACCAAGAATGCTAGTGCCTAGGAAAATCATGTCTCGTGCACCATCATATCATGGAGAACCACCATCAATGAGTGGGTAAAGCATCCACCCTCTGCATTAGGCAGTGCATCGCAACACACTGCATCCATCAATAAAAATACTAGCCTTATCTCATCCAGATGGGCTAGGTACATCTTGCCATAGCTCAAACTGGCACTATGGAAGCTCAACTCCACTGCCCTCTCACTAAATATAGTCCTGATCAGCTCCTTTGAGGCCTCAGAGGAGATGGAGTACACCTGAGCCCCCAATATGGGTAACCTTAGAATCTAGAACATGTCCTCTAGGGTGATGGTCATCTCACCCGTTGGAAGGTGGAACGTGTTGGTCATGGAGTCCTATCTATCGATGAGTGTGACCATCAAAATAGGCTACTGAACAACATCTCAGTAGCGTTGAATACCACTCAAGCCCATTGCCTCCATGTGCTGTAGCTCCAACAGGCTCAATAGGTCACGTAATGTCACCAATAGTGGCGGAACCCTGTCTCGCATGTGTAACTGCAATCGACCTTGCATCCAATCCATAACATAACATTAATCTACCTTTACCATGACCATATTCATCACTTATCATTACCTACCACCCTATTTTACCTTACCCATCCCAACCACCTAACCTACATCATTCTTTGGAGCCTTTTTCCTAAAATCCTGACTGGTTCTGATTCAACCTAACTGACTCCGGTCACCCTTGAACTAGCATTGGTCACCTATCTGGTGACCAATACCGGTTCAACTTAACCAACCACGGTTACCATGTAACTGACATCGGTCACCCGTAAGGTGACCGATCCTGGTTCTACCGAACCGATGCTAGCCAAGCTCGACCAATGCCGGTCACTGTCGCATAAATTTTTTTGACTTCCCAAACCCCCCTTTTTGTAAACCCTCCCACCTATCCCTTTTACCCCACATAAACTAACCTACACTACCCCAAAACCCCTACCCACCCTACCTATCCAATTTCCTACCCTCCCCCCTCTTTTTGGCCTATTTTTCCCCCATACCCGATTTAACTTTTTCCTACCATCAAAATACAAACACCCACACAAACCCAAAAACAAACAACTATTACACCTCTACTCTATCTAATTAACATTAAAAGAGTTAGGTGCTTACCTCCTCACACTGCCGCCATCTCGGTGGCACATCTAGCTGCTGTGTCGGTGGTCCGCCTCATCCCTCTCCCACCTCTTTCATCACCAACTCTCTCCCCACACACTCCGACCAAACAAATCCCTCACAAAGATCTCGTGGACCCACTACTCACTAACCCAACCACTGTCAACTCACACTGTCAGCTCACTGTTCCGTTTCCTTCGGATGATTTTTTCACTTTTCTCTCTTTTTTGTCCTTTCTTTCACTTCATAATTCAAAAATGAATATTAAAAAACACAGAATTTTTGTTTTTATAATAAACCCGACCTAACCGACGTCGGCTCCCCTTGACCGGCATCGGTCTTGTGCTGTACCTAACTGTCGTCAATTTTCCTATACCAACGTCGGTTATCCATGACTGCCATCGGTCACCCTTACCTACATATTGCCCTTTGCCATTTTACTCCACCCTCTACCTTGCTTTTTACCCCATACCTTTACCCAACCCATTAGCTTACCTTTCCTGACCTCGTCACTTCCTACCTCCATTTGTCCTCCTTTGGGGACTCATTATTTTACCCCTACCTCGGCCATACCCGTGCCGCGACCTAGATATTTGGACCTGGACCATCGCTAGTGACCTTTGACCTCATGTGTTCGCTATACCTTGCGACACTGTTACCTATGTTGATTGACCTAATGACCTTAGCCTCCAAGCCGTTTGTACGTTTTTGTAGCTAGTAAGAAAATGTAAAAATAGAAAGCTGTGGGACTCTCGTCGGGTTGCCAAACCATCGTGGAAACATTCGACACATGTAAATAACTGTTTAAAACTCTCTAGAGTAATTTGTTGTGTGAAATAGAACTTTTGACAAAACAGTGTTTTCTCTCTCTTCCCTTCTCTTTCTCTCTCCTGGGTTACAAAATGAAGTAAAATAAAATGCTAATGAAATACATGCTCTATAAACCATTTCTATTTGCCATTGTAAATTGTAATTATTATTATATGTAAATGGGAAAACTAAAAAATGATAATTAAGTTAGATTAGGGTGGATGCCATGCCAGCGAGTTATCGCTGATATCATGCTCACGTGGTTTTTGCAGGATGAAATAATGACTATGAAAAGGCAATGTGTAATTCATTAATTATCATTATAATTTAGATAGTTTGTTGTTAAATGAATAAATGTATAATGTAGTCTCGTGTTTCACAGAAGGTTATAATTTATAATTTGTTGGTATGTATGAAATGTTAGATTTCAAGGACATCTAGGAAATGTGCATTTAATTATAGGTCAATTTGATTTATAGTACACCTGATAAAAAGGGTTTGATATTGATATAAGGTAAATGAAATTTGAAGTAATATCTTGTAGTGCATATTTAGTGTTCAATTAAATAATTAATGAGTCATCTTGTGCATTTATACCTTGTCAATGTAATAAAGAGAATTAAATCGAAACACTCTACCCTTGTTTAATATCGGAGCATAACTTGTTTTCATGTGTGTTAATTTTTACCCTTGAAGACATCGAAAACTGTAGAGTGAACTTAAACCTTATCATTCGATGGAAATCTCCTAGCTTGAGTAAACAAGAGACCCGAGATACTTGGCCTCATCATCTTAGACAGTATGTTTAGTGACATTATCTTAAACCTTGCCTACAAGAAGTGACACAGTCAAATTTCACTTGGACTTTGTAGAGCTAACACCGCCTTTGTATCCTAGGGGACTACCTTTTCTATCCGAAGGTAGTTTTACAAATTATAAGTTTTTCTTCGAATGAGATTCCTGTTGGATCTATACGACATAAATGGAGATCGGGATATAGTGGTTCCTATGCCTTGTACATTCTTGTTAATGAACTCCTTAGCTCCGCTCGCAGCTAAATGTGTTACCTTTGGTTTCTCTCAACATAGTGTCTTGGCCCTTTCGTGAAGGTGGTGTAGGGTAAATACATTGTGTAACCTCTAAACTAAATCTATAATCATGGATTATAGCCCTGGGTGAAAATTGGAATTAGGCTTAGCCTTAGTTGTTTTGATGGTTAACATATGGATAGAAAATTATAAGTAACTCTTTGTAAAACAAAGTTGTTTTGAAAGATGTTAACTTTAGAGAACCCAAGAAACCAAAATCTTGTTCCGTAATAGCTTGTTAGTATCGGTTTATGACATTGAGAATTTAAATAATCCTTCGCAAGAGGAATCATGAATGGTAGAAAGATGGGACGCGACGTTGTACACAAATCACTTGTGGTACAGGTGTAGTTTACAATGCTTCCAACCATGCACTTCTTTAAGATGTCAAGCAAGTACTTTCGTAACTCTTCTATTTAAAGTGATGGTAATGATCAGACCATAAAGCGATGTAAAAGTAAAGTATAGAAGAGTAACGATGAGTTTTGAGGTTCAGGAATAATGCCGCTCTTAGAGACCTTATATCTCAATTAAATATATTCTTTTGTTTCACAAGGAATATGAGTTTTGCCTTGGTGTGCTCAACCTTCGAGAACAACAAAAGATACATATATAAAATCAAAATGGAATTTCACAAGTCGTTGAATTAGAATAACTATGAATCAAGAAATAAAGACTAACCCATGATCGAGGTATGTGTTCATGGTAATGATTTATCTTCACATCTAAACCCCCCCACCCCTTCCGTTAAATCAACTAATATCGCCTATATGGACACCAAGTCACATTCACATGAGTTATAAGAGTAATAACTATAGACATCGAATAAATGTTCGGAGAAGAATATTCTTAACATAATAATACGATAATTAAGTACTTTGTACACAATTTGATTTATGCCAAATAAATATGCAAGTTATGGAAACTTTTATAAAGTATACGAAGCCAACATAAGATGGTTGAACTAAATTTTAACTCGCAGAATAAACTTAAGAATATGTGGGTGGACAAACGAGAAATTTATCCTTGCTCAATAATGTTCTTGGAATGTTAATCCATAACTAAAATGCATTTAAAGGAAATGATGTGTTGTGGGTTCACCATTCCTGAAGTCATGTTTCTTGTGGTTGGGTTATTGCTAGTATTTTTTCATTGGGAAAAGTGTGGCATCGACATGCCTATGTCATTTTCATGTGTCTATGTGTTTCGATGACTTATGTAATTTTCGTATGCGAATCGAGTTTCTGTACTTGGAGCCCTTGTTGTGTTGTGTGTAGTGAGCAATGTAAGTAAAAAAAAAATTATCCTGGTATTTTACTGTTGTATTTGGGTGTGTAAAAATGTGGGCACTACATATCTTATTCAGAGTGGAGGTTCATTCCCTTCAACCGTTGGGATCTTTTCCACTTGTGATGATTTCTGCAAGATCAGTTCTCAAATATCACACATAGTAATGCAATTTAATGCTTGGTCCTTATGTGAACTATGAGGAAGATTATGACATTTTGGGAACACACATGTGATGTATCTCACTTAATGCATAATTGTTGTCATACTGATGTTCTTGTGATGAGACCATTCACTCTCTATGTTGTTGACTCAATGAGGAATCTGTGTGTGATGTACCGCCTTGTTGAGTGTGAAAGTGAATGATCATCAATGAATTGTATAGTGTTGAAACCTTTTGAGACAAATTATGTGATATGAAGATGTATTGAGGTATTGCATGATAGAATCTGAAGTAAATTCAAGTTCACAGTAAATCGTGATGTCAACACCATCAATCATGACCTTTAGGTACTTGATATAATCGTGAAGATTTTGAAATTGACTGTAGGGTCGTAATCTTCGGACATTGTGTTCATCCTAACTTCATGATTTGTCATCACATATCTTCCCAATAATATTTACATTATTAGATTCATGGGAGTATGATGAATCGAATATTATTACTATGGTATAATTTTTTCTACTCAAAGGATGATCAGAATATGCAAATATGCATGTATTGTAACTATGAAAGTGGTGATTGTGTTATACTCTGTAATATTCTAAGCATCACTTCATGACTTGTAAAATGCTATGGTTACATTGAGTGGATCACCATTGGGATAATTGGATGCCTAAAACCTGTGAATGTCTTTGCAAGTCCTATACACTAGACGTATACTAAGGGGCTACATATCTCAATCAATATGATCTTATCATTGTGGATAAATTTTGAGGCGTGGATATGGGGCTTCTTCAAATCCTGTAGCCAAGTACGATTTAGGAAAATGGAGTCTTGGAATATAGACAGAAGAACCCATTTCCAAACATAGTTATTAATATTCTTCGAGCTTGCTGAGTAGATCCTGTTGGTAGTGTTTTTTCCAACCTTATGACTATAAACATGGTAAATGCAACTAGATTTACCCTTTTGAAGTGGCTCTTGCTACCATCATTGGGTTAATTGGGTGTAATATTCATAAATAGTGATTGTGAGAGATGTTTATCTACCTTGATAGGAGAGTACCAAACCAAATCTTATATCCTGCAAAGATTATTACAATCACATTATTGATATACTCATTTCTAGTTACATGTATAATTTTTACGAGCTGAGGCTCGATGTTTGAGTGCCAGCAACTGGGTGAGTACCCCTTCTGGTTGCGGTTTCAGGCCACATAGTGATATCTAGTTTGCTATTCACCTCATTATATTGATGAAAAAATTCATCAATTCCTCAAATTATCTCTTTTAGGAAGAAGGATCCATTTCTCTGGACCTGACATGTTCTAATATTTTGGGCATTTATTTGATTCTTTAATAAAATCAATCCTATAAAGGTTTTTAGCACTAACCATGGCTAAGGACCCCTCTTCTTAGCTTGTAACTTGGATTTAGAAATCATGGTTTAGTACATGTTCATATTTAAGTCATAGTTCTTGTTGAGTTTAGCCCAAGGCTTTTAAAATTTGCCACTTGGCATTTGTAATGGGGAGGTATTCTAAGAGAAAAAATTATACGATGAACATCATGTTAAGAAACTACCATACCTTGTGATGTAGAGACTTAGAACAATAAGACTGGTGTTAACTCCTAGTATCCTTGTCAAACTAGTTTTCTTGATGTAGGACCCATTCTATGGATAACCTATTCAAAATAAATACATTTTCATATACCCTTTATGGATTTTCATCTTCCCCAATCATCTTTAGGTTATGTTAGGGAACTAAATCTCTTAAAATGTAAAAAATTATATTTTTGATGCCTTGGGTAGGTATATGGAGTTACCTTTTTGTGCTTTTGGAGATATCTGGAGATTTTTTTTTGTGATGCCTTGTGATGTGTGGAGTTGGTATAATAAGTTATGTGTACTCTTGTGAGTCTGGTTAGAATTTGTTGTGCTTGAGGATTGACATATCCATTTGTATTGACTACTGAATATTGGATTGGAACTATGTTGTTACAATCATGGATTTATTTGGGTCTTGTGATACTCGTTATATATGTATCAGCGTGTTGACCCGGTTTGTCAGTCATATGTGTGTACTAGATCTATGCCTATGACATAATTGTTGGAAATTATTTGCTATGTGGTCTACTTGTCATTCCATGGTTTGGTGAAAACCCTTGTGATGTGATACGATCGTGAAAGTATGTAAAAGTATACTTGTGAAATTTTAGTGTTGTGTATGACCCTGGTAAGGTGTTGTGACTGTAGTCCATGATGGGAACCCACAGGAATGAATAAACTAAAATTCTACAAAAGTGAAATTCTAAAGGACTTGAATTAAGAGGGAACTACCAATCTTCACAGAACCTTGAAAGTTAAAATTTCTTCCAAATGTTCCTAGAGCCACCCCGTAACCATGATTTTGTATCTGAAATCTTAACCTTAGAGCTTACCTTCACCACATTCATTCCTTGTTGCATACCTTTTTCCCTTTCTTCATTGTATGTCGCATCGAGGACGATGCTTTCTTAAGGGGAGGAGAATGTAATGCCTCCTTTTATTATTAAAATAATAATAATAAAATAAATATAAATAAAATAAAATAGAAGAACTAAAATTTAAAATACCCGTGATTGTGGGGGCGGATTAGGGAAAAGTGGAGAAGGGCGGAAAAAGCTCAAAACGTTGTGTTAGGGCTTTGTCTTTTGGATTTTGGAAGGGGTGAATTTGGGGGGGGGTGGTGACAGAGAAAATTCAAATCAGATGTCATCTCATGGAGGGCAATGGTGTTTTGTGGCCTCCTGCTAGCCTCCCAGCCTGTGCCAACATCCTCCCAGCCCGCTCCAAAATCCTGCGTGGACACCCATCCAAGCATAAAAGACAGAAATTTTTGTCAGATGTTGTAGTCGCAAATGCTGGGGGGGATATTTTTTTAGTATTAGACCAAATGAAAGAATGAGATAGGTCTCATGGAATATTATTTTGCAGCATACAAAAGACACATGTTCCCTCATAAGGCAGTCACGTTGTTTCACCATGCAACAAACAGGTCTCCAACTTGATAAGTTTACATTGCCAACGTACTCCAACCTATGTCAAAATAAGAGCTTTGAAATTGGGTGCAAACATCCGCCAAAGCATTATGGAGAAGGGATTTTTGTATGTTTTAGTTGCAAGTTCCCTGGCAGATACATATGCAAAATGTGGAAGCATGTGAACTATTCAACAATGCTTGAAAGAAATGTGCTTTATGGACTGCAATGATTGTAGGATGTGCAAAAAATGAGTTTGTTGAAAATGCCTTGGAAACTTTCAAGCAAATGCAATTGGTACATGTAAAGCTAGACTCCACAACCTTTTTCTAGCATCCTCCCAGCCTCTGTCAAAATGGGAGCTTTAGAGCAGGCCTCAGACAACCGTCAAAGCATAATGGTAGAGGATTTTAGTTGCAAGTGCGCTAGTAGACAAGTATGCAAATTTCAGAAGCATACACAAGGCAGTCAACTATTTGACAGAATGCCTCAAAGAAATGCGGTCTCATGGAATGCCATGATGTCAACCTATGCACAAAATGGATTTTTTAAAAAGGCGTTTAGACTATTTAATAGAATGCCTCAAAGAAATGTGGTCTCATGGAATGCCATGATGGCAGGATATGCACAAATGGGTTGTTGAACAGGCTTTAGAAATTTATGAGAAAACCGTAACTGGCAGATCTAAAGCTATTTCCATAACCTTTGCTAGCATCTCCCATCTTGTGCCAGATGCGAGTTGTGGAACACATTTTGGACATCCTTCAAGTATAAAGAGTAGAGAAAAGGGTTTCAAATCTGTAGTTAAAAATTATTTGATAGACGTGTATGTAAAATGGTGGAGCTGTGGATGCTCGTGAACTGGTTGGCAAAGTGCCCAAGTAAGGTACTGAACCGAATCCAGTAGTTTCGACCGACTTCATTCTCTAGGCATGGTTCATCTTCCCTTACCTATCATAATTCTCGTGTTTTAGTTCTCTTTTGCAAATTAATAGAACCTTAAAATATTAGGTTTTTAATACAGTTAAATGTTTACATCAACTCGTTGCAAAAATAATGAAAGGTCGTGTTGTAACTCACAAAATCAAAATAGCTCTTCTGCATTAAACCAAAAACTCCCACCCTCATTCTGAGGTGATGTAGAAAACTTCCTACCCAGCTGGATCGCTACAACATTGTCTTATCGACAGATGAAATTGACCTTCCAGTAATAATGTTGACCTTCTCCCTATTTAAATAGTTAATTTTTGAATTTTTCAGAGACTCATTAAGTAACCTTCGGAACTCTGAAAATGAGATGTTAGGCTTCATTCATGTACCTTGTTATGTGAGGAATCACCTAGACCGTTGGATTGACCCCGAATGAACATTTGTAATATTTTTGACACTCTTATAATAGCTTTGTTACACTGGTTTACAATAGTAGAAAGTTGTCAAATATAGAAAGTTGGCTTTCATTTTGAACTGCCATTTGAAACTTGGATAGAGAAATTAATTCCCGTCTTCGCAAACCTCTAGTGTTTATACTAGAAAATTTCATGGAACATTCAATTTAGGGAAAAACACTTTTCTGGATAGTTTGGAAAATCCATTTTGTATCCCTCCGGTCACAGTTTGACGAGGTTCAACTGAACCAATTGTGACTTGTCGCTCTAGAAAACTTGTCACCGTTTGAAAGTGGTTCTCTAGTTCTTAGTCCCGTCGACTTTGATGAATCCTCCTCATATAGGGGAAACTGTAGGAAGTGTCTTATTGTGTGCTCATCCATCGAACGTCAGTTATGGATGCGGTTTTATGGGCCCTCGAGCTAATTTTTTGTTCATTTGCAACTGGGTCAACTACAACCAGTGGCCCCAGAGAACTACCCGCAAAACACAAATCATTGACTTTTTCCCAATTTCATTAGTTGATATGAACTCTTTGTATATCTGGGGACACGTAGAAAGTTGATTGTGGTGTGCGTTCTCATCAGAAGATAACTTTTGGAAGTAGTTTTTTTAGCCTCCGAACCATTTGTACGTTTTTGTAGCTAGTAAGAAAATGTAAAAATAGAAAGCTGCAGGACCCTCAAAGGGTTGCCAAACCACCTTGGAAACTTTAAACACATGTAAATAACTGTTTAAAACACTATAGTGTAACTTGTTGTGTGCATTAGAAATTTTGACAAAACGGTGTTTTCTCTCTCTTCACTTCTCTTTCTCTCTCCTGTGTTACAAAATGAAATGTAATGAATACATGTCTCTAGACCATTTTATTTCGATTGCAAATTGTAATTATTATCATATGTAAATGGGAAACTGAAAAATGATACTTAGGTTAGGGTGGATGCCATGCCAGTGAGTTATCACTGATATCATGCTCACGTGGTTTTTGCAGGATCAAAGAATGACGACAAAAGGCGATGTGTAATTCATTAATCATCATTGTAATTTATATAGTTCATTGTTAAAAGAATAAATGTATAATGTAGTCCCGTGTTTCAGAAGGTTATATTTGTTAAATTGTTGTTGTGTATGAGATGTTGGATTTCAAGGACATCTAGGAAATGTGCATTTAATCATAGGTCAATTTGATTTATAGTATGCCTGGTTAAAAGGTTTGATATTGATATAAGGTAAATGAAATTGAAGTGATACCTTGTAGTTTATATTTAGTGTTCAATAAATGATTAATGTGTCATTTTGTGCATTCATACTTGTAAATGAAATAAAGAGAATTAAATCGAAACACTCTACCCTTGTTCAATATCGGAGCACAACTTGATTTCATGTATGATAGTTTTTCCCTAGAAGACTTTGAAAACCGTAGAAATAAATTAAACTCATCACTCGATGGAACCTCCTAGTTGAGTAAACAAGGACCTGAGAATTGGGCTTATCATCTTAGTCAGTAGGTTTAGTGACATTGTCATAAACCTGGTAGAAAGGAGCGACACAGTCAAACTTTTCTTGGATTGTGTAGAGATAACTCTGCCTTCGTAGCCTAGCGGACTACCTTGTCATTCGAAGGTAGATTTACAAATTTAAGTTCTTAATCAAATGAAATCCCTGTTGGATCCAGACGACATAGATGGATTTTGTGACATAGTTGTTCTATGTCTTACATTCTTGTTATTTAACTCTTAGTCCCTTGTAGCTAAATGTCTTACCTTTGGCTTGTGACAATATAGTGCCTTAAACTCTCACGAAGGGTTTATAGAGTAAATACATTTTAACCTTAAACAAATCTATAATAGGGATTAAAGCCCTGGGTGAAAATTGGAATTAAGCTTAACCTTAGTTGTTTTGGTGGTTAACATGTGGATAGAAAATTATAAGTAACTTTTTGCAAAATAAAGTTGTTTTGAAAGATGTTGACTTTAGAGAACCCAAGAAACCAAAATCTTGTTCCGTAATACCTTGTTAGATCCATTTATGACATTAAGAATTTAAATAATCTTTTTCATGTGGAATTATGAAAGGTAGAAAGATGGGACCCTACCTTGAACACAAATCACTTGTGGTTCAAGTGTAGTTTATAATGCTTCGAACCATGTACTTCTTTAAGATGTCAAGCAAGTACTTTTGTAACTCTTCTGTTTTAAAGCGATGGTAATAATCAGACCATAATGTGATGTAAAAGTAAAGTATAGAAGAGTAAAGATGATTTTTGAGGTTAGGGATAATGCCACTGTTGGAGTCTTTATAACTCAATTAAATATATTCATGTCTCACAAGGAATATGAGTTTTCCCTTGGTGAGATTAAACTTGGAGAAAAACAAAAGATATTTATATAAATTCTAAATAAAATTTCTTGTTGTGAGAATGTTGAATCGGGAAATAAAGATACTGTGATAGAAGATTGTTCATGGGAAAAATGTATCTTGAAATCTAAACCCCCCCACCCCTTCCTTAATCAACTAATATTGCCTGCTGGACATCAAGTTAGATTCTCTTAAGTTGTAAGAGTAATAAGGTAGTCATTGAATATATGTTCGAGAAGAATATTCTTCACATAAGAACAAGATAATTAAGCATTTTGTGCGCATTTGAACTAAGCCATATAAGTATGCAAGTTATGGAAACTTTTGTAAAGAATAAGCAACCAACTTAAAAGGGGTGAGCGATAATTTAATCATGGTATGAACTTAATAATATGTAGGTGGACAAACAAGAAGTTTATACTTGCACAATAATGTTCTTGGAATGTAAATCCTAACTAAAATACATTTAAGGAAATGATGTGTTATGGGTTTGTTGTTCCTGAAGTCATGTTTCTTGTGGTTAGGTCATTGCTAGTATTGATTCATTGGGAAAGTGTGGCATCGACATGCCTATGTTGTTTTCATGGGTCTATGCGAGTTGATGACTTATGTGGTTGTCATATGTGAGTCAACGAATTATGCGGTTGTTGTATGTGAGTCAGTTTTCTGTACTTGGAACCCTTGTTGTGTTGTGTGTAGTGAGCAATGTACGTTAACAAAATTTTATCCTGGTATTTTATTGTTGTAATTGTGTGTGTAAAAATGTGGGCACTACAATCTTGCTCCCTATTGACCACCTCCAACATTTTCACCTCCATATTCTTAGTAAAACCTCACAAAAGCCTACTCCAGTCACCCAATACCTCATCCCAACCAACCAAAATCCTTTTGTGTAATCGCAAAGGAAACCAAAACCCTGTGCTGTAACATTTCTAGATCTCATAGTAACCGGCGCCAGTTATACCTAACCACAGTTAGTCACCCTTGACCGACGCCAGTCTCTATGTTTTCCCATACATCCTTAAACATAGACCTACCCACCTAATTTTACCTCACCCTCACTCATCTGTGACCTACCCGAGACCTTTGTTAGACTTATAGAACCCAGAACCAACCATTTGACCTTTGGATTCGATTCTAGCTTAGCTTGTTAGATTAGATCTATTTTCTTATTTTTTTTAAAGTGAGATACCTAAATCATTTTAAAATAACAATAGGATTTACTTTGTTTTCAACATTAATTTATTTTAAAAAGTGAACTAATAGCCATATAGGAAGTATCATAGTTCCCGGATCTAGCTCACGCTAGGCAGTTCACTGCCCATATTGTTTAATTCCTTTTGGTGGTCTTGTTTTCATTACAGGTAGTTCCTCCTAGCCAAAAGGAAGCTCTCACGATCAGTTGTGGATTCGGAAGTCATACGCGCATGACAAACCATCAACCAAAATTTGAATAGGTATTCCTCCCATGCCCATTACCCTATCTGTTTCATCAACACTTCAAAGAAATAATATAAGAAAAAGGTGAAACACCAAGAGTTCTTGTTTTTCAAAATTTCTAGCAAGGGTTTGCTTTCATGTTGAATTTTAGTGGCAGAGTTCCTGCTCGCCGCTACCCTTTCTTTAATCACTTCATATGGGTCATATAACTAGTGAGAGTCAACATAAAACTTAAAAATATGGAATATTTCATGTGCCACATACAATAATTTTCTTTCAAATATGAACCCTCCACATGAGAACGATAAGGAAGGAAATATGCTCTTCTTTTGATGAGAAACAAAATAGAGATTATCTGTGCTTTCCATCTACGGTATATATTCCAAGGAAAAAAATCTCTCTATCACATGTATTGGAAATTTGTATGGTTCTACTCATGATTCATAAAACCTTAGCACAATATAATCCTCTGTGAAGTACCAGCATTCTAACGGTATTTCTGATCCTAGTTGAATACAATCTCTACATTTCACAGGAAATCTAGGAAATGTACTTTTTGTAATTGCAGTATAAAATGGAGCCCAAAAATAATCCACTAATTGACTGTAGTCCCTTTTATGATCATACATCTGTATCTTGGGGGTCCACTTAGTTAATGGATGCACAACTTTTGGCTTGACCTCATCAAAATAGGGATCAATTGCAAGTTTATTTTCTTCAAACCATCCAGAAAACCACCATAGAATTAAATAGCACAAGTAGGTAGTGAACCTAAACATATTAGTGCCAAAGCCTTCTTTGATTGTTAATAATTGTTTATGCATAAATTCTGCAATGTACCCAATAAATTTGTATTTATGAAGTGGATTAACGTAATGGATATTATATACAATTTCTAGGAGGGTTTCATCCACTGTCTCATTGCTATCGAAGCCAAGGTAAAATACTAGAATAGAAATGGTTTCCTTGACCCACAGTTTAAATATGTTAATTGCATACAAAGCCTTCCCTTTTAGTACCCCTGCATCAAATGTTAGTTTTCGTAAAAACTCATCTTTTTCTTCTTGATTTGTGGCATGATAATTGCTAGCATTTTTTTCTACGTTTATGTGGATGGTTCTTAAATATTTTCTTTCAAACCCCAACGCACTACCAAGATTCACCTCTGTAATGTACAAAAGTTCTTATCCTTTGCCCTTTGCAACAATTGATTTTTTTGTCTCATTGTAATTTTGGGCACATATATTGACAAATTCAGGGTAGGGGAAAACCTTGTGGAACATCATGCGTTCCAATCCAGACACCCATGTTATCCAACATAAACCTTTAGGTTTACATGATTGCTATGAAAGTATACTTTCCCTCATCTTCATCTCAGATGTGTATCTAAGCTATGAATCTCTTGTGCAAATTATAGGATCATAAATACCATGATATTCATTAGTAAAACTAGGGGTTTTACTTTTAAGAATTTTAGAGTATGGGATTTGGGTTTTACTGTTACTTTGGGATCATGTGGAAGTAGACATGCTTGGAATTTTGGATTCTATAAACCCTCAAACCCTAATTTCTCAACCCTTATATTGAAATATTTGAAATCGAAGGATTATAAAATGCTACTTATAAAAAAACATAATATTTAAAGAATCAAGACTCAAATGTAGGATGACACTTACTAAAAAATATGAAAAATTTGAGTCTTATGTGGTTTGCAACTTGTATGAATCTATCCTACCTTCTGTTGTAGTGTGACTATGCCTTCCAATTTTTTTTAAAAAAATGTCAACATCACTATAAATGATTAAGTCTTTCACTGTACTTTGTAGACGTCAAATTTAGTCTTTAATCAAATTCCATTCGATTGATGACAATTTTCACTTAGCTAAGCCTATTATAGGAACTTCCATTCAAATGTGAGTGTGTCAGGCCTTTGTCCCAGAATAGAGCATGTGCCGTTGATCTTAATATATCAAACAATGTAGATTATTTATCAAATCACCACATGTCAAGATTCTAGGCTTCCTTGAGGAAAAGGTATTTGTTGGACTCCAAGCCCGCGGAATGAACTGATTCAATAATAAAGTTTCGGGTCCATGGTGACATGTGTGGGCATTTAATGACTTCGTCATTGAAATTTTTGGGGGCCGTTGAAACATTTAAAAAATATACCCCCACTTTTTCCCATGCCACGTGGAATAATTCCATGGATTTCTTTTTGCCATGCCACCAAGGCCGTGAATCTCTCGGATTTAGGTGGGATGAATTATAATTTCAGGTCCAGACTCTGGGATTAATTGTTCATTTTTGGTCATGGATATTGAAATTGGAATATATGATGGGCCTGAGCATATTATATAAATATATATATTTATAGTATTTACATTATTTATTTTTTAAATAAGATTCTTTCTTTCTTAAATTAATTTAAAGTTTTGATTCGCAAGTAATCTTTCATGCGATTACTAAGGGCTTTGCCCTTTCTTGGAACCTTAATTTCTATATGTCCAATATCCTTTTATGGCTTGGAAAATTGCATAGCTGGAGTATTAATCATGTTTATATGGAGGCCAACCGTCTTGCCGATCACCTAGCTAAAGAGGCAATTGATGACACGAATTGGAAGATATTATCATTTATGATGGGTGGCACACACAAAGCTCAAAAAATTAATGATGACATGTGCCACACTTTGGGCCTTTATTATTGTTGGCCACTCGCATTACTCTCTCCCTACCTTTGTTTGTTTGTGTTTTTGGGCTAGCGAGAGAATGGTTTTTTGGGGTTTCCTTTCATTTCTCTTCGCGGGGAGAAAAGGGAAATGGCATTTAATTCAGCCATTTCCCACATGCAACTTCAAGAGGTATTTCACTATGATTTTGTTCTCGAGGTCGAGGCCATTGATCGTGTGATAGGAGATTCCTATATGCAGGACTCTCAGAGTGCCAGAGTCAAATCTGAACTCGCTACGACATTCATTTTTAACTGCCTTTTTCTCCATCCGTTCAAGGAGGATGTTGTGGTTGTTGTAGAGTTCTTTATTTACCCTATCCATTGAGTCGGTTTGCATGAAGAAATGGACATGTGCTGCATCCCAGACCCTCTTCACTGGGTGGAGGTGGAATACGCTCAGGAAAATGACACCAGACGTGGGGAAGATTTACTCGACAAGTGGTATAGGGAGCTGCTACTCTACGCAAAGGCTATTCATGTTTTGTTCTGGCATGGTGGTCCAAACCTTAGGAAATTTCCTCCTCTAGATCTCATTTATGCTCACTCACCTATCGACTCAGCCATTGACCACCTCAATGAGTTTTGGGATAATGCTAGGGAGGTATTTTATCTTATGCTAGGTAAGGCCAAGTAGATGGAAGGTGACATTTTCGGTGACGGAGGTGGGGGCATGGATGGAGGGAGAGGAGATGTGATGAATGTGGTGCTTGGTGCTGCCGAGGGGCCAAAAAGCGGGTCTCCAGTTTCAAAATTCAGGGGCGGTGGTTATTTTAGATGAGGATTAATTGTATTTTCTAGCTTGTTTTTTTGGTTTTATTTCCATGCGTATTCGATGTCTTAAAGCCACTTATGTTTGTTCAAATGGTCTTTCCTTCTTCTCCGTGTGGTACATTCATTGAGGCCTTTGTGTTGTTAGTTTATGTTCGGTTTTTTGTTTAGAGTATATTTGTAAAGCTGGGGTCCCTTAATCCTCCGGTTCATAGCTCCAGTAAAAAAGTGTTTAAACATCAATATATATATATATATATATATATATATTCAGTTTTTTTTGGAGTATTATTATACTAGCAATCGCATGTGTACAATGCAATGTGAACGCCAAATGGTATATATTATTTGATTTATAGGGATAGTTATTACTTTTGTAGTTGAAGTTGATAAGGGGTGTGACTGATTTTGTAAGTGTAGGATTATAGATGAAGCATTACATTTAAAGGTACCATCTCTACATTTCAAACTTGTTACCATTTTTCTCAGTCATCTGAAACAAAGAAAATGATATTTATTTTCATCTTTAATTTGTAAAATCACTCTACTGCAGCACTTTCACTAATCTTATTAGGGGTTCATTTTCTGGACCAAACATGATTAGATAAGTTGACAATTTTTTAACCACCAAATGCAAGTAGCAGTATCCAAATAACTCATCTTTTGGATAGTGTAGCAGGTCAACACTGTGTGTGAATAGTGACTAGGAAAATGGTCATAATTGTAGCCCATGTAAGATCCTGAATGTATGTGAAAACATAAATGATTTATTGAAGCTCTGTATACTGTAAATAATTATTGTGGTAGATTTAGAACCTCTACATCAATGTTTAATCATGAATTGTAAGTTTGTAACTAAGCTATCGAGTTGTAAGATAGATTATCCACAATCAAAAACCTTTGGATAATGCTAGTAACCCACTTAGAACCTATACAAGCTCACCGTACTATGGATTTCATGTAGACTAACTGCTTAGAGACGAGTATTTAAAGGGCTATTTCTCCCAATTAGAGACTAGTATTTAAAATAGAGAAAAGTATTAAAGGATATTGCTTCAAAAAACCAATTGAAATCAATAAAAATACAAAATTGAAAATCCCTAACTTACGTGATAAGGTTCTTTTAATTAAATACAAGAAGCATTACGGGAAAAACCTAAACCCTTGAATATTAATTTCCATATTTAAAATGCCAGGATATTCCATGTAGATTATATTTGCATTAGGAGGACACAATTTACTAAAGAAAAACCAGTACATAACCTTATAAGTAGAATAAAAAATAGTGTCCCTAAACTGTAAACAAGCAAATTTGTTTATTCTAGTAAAGAGTGATCCCAGGAAAATTTAATTTGTAAATAATAAACATGACTTATATTGTTATATTGTTTAGAGTATTGTTTTATATATATATATATATATATATATATATATATATATATATATATATATATATAATATTATACATATAATATAATATAATATAATAATATTATATATATGTTAATTTAAAGTTTTCAATAAATTAAAAAGCTATCACAAGTTCAATTTTCAAAATACAAAACCAAATATCCATAGATGAGAATAAATCAAAGGAAGTCTTTCTAAAGAAAATGAATATGAATAAAATAAAATGTTGCTTACTCTTATTTACTATTTGAATTGAAATAACTAACAAAAATGTTGTTTTTAAATAGAATTTAGAATTGTTCATGTCGTTATTGATGAAATATGGTGTTTACATTTATATTAATTTCTTAAATTAGATTCTTTCTTTCTTAAATTAATTTAAAGTTTTCAATAAATTAAAAATCTATCACCCCTGCTTTCGCCCATGCCACGCGGATGAATTAATATAATTTAAATAAATTATAAATATTACTATTTTATTTATTGTTAAAGCGGGTTGAAGGGTCCTATTCCCTTTACAAAAGAGAGAGGTTGAACTTTAGATACAACATAAAGGTGCAAAAAAATTCGTCAATAATGACTGCAAGGTATATCGAGAAAAAGCTAGCCAGAAGGAAGGAAGACTATGGCTATACTATACGATAGCATTACAACATATATTTATATCGAGGATTAATCCCCTAAATTAGAAGACAGACAAAATTACAAATGGAGATCCCTACCTCTCAACCACACCCTCCTCACATTCCTGAACAACAATTTCATTGGACGAACCGCGCCAAATATGATTATAAGCTTCCCCTATAGTTTCACGGATTTCCATCCACCAAAGTGGCACTGGCTCGATGGGAGAATTGAGGGCAGCCAAATTAGGGTGTTTGAAGAGTGTCTTTCCAACATTCTTGTCATGACTGAACACCACCAAATTCTCTGCGAAGGCCATCAAATCCCCATGGTGACGTTCCAGTTCCCTTAAGATGCTCAAATCCACACCACCCAAGAGCTTCACCTCCTCCCTTGCTACCCAGAAATCAACATTACACTTTTGCACTTCTACAACCAAATTTCCACAGAAAGATGACCGAACCTAGCGGAGAGTAAGGTTGACTGCATCAGGCTTTGATGGATTAATTATCAGAATATTTTCCACAAAAACTAAGGCCACACTACTATTAACCCTACACCATCCATCCTCAAACAAATATTTTCCCCCCAAAACCAATTTAATTGCCTCCAAATCGCCACCATTACCAATTTTGAAGATCCACCGCAGACTATTATCGGATATAGATGACTTGAAAGCCATTTCCCTTTTATTTCAAAATAAAGACAACATGGGAACTTGAGGGGAATCCATAGGTGCTCACCGACAAAAAATTTGAAAATGGAAAAAATGACCCATAATAAATAGGCAAAAAACAAGGCCCTTCACACACTCGAAAAGATTGGTGACAACATATATTTAAGGCCCTTCCGTATTTAATTTAGAATTGTTGATTTCGTTATTGATGAAATATAGTGTTTTCAAATTTATTATTAGATGTTATATATTTTGTAATTTTGACCTTTTTCATATTTATTTTATTCAAATTAATCATATATATATCGAAAGAAAATAAACATTTTCATTTTTTTCTGTTGAAGGGTAATGTGTTTTTTAATATCTCATTTACAATAGGTAAAGATTTATGTAGAAAGCCAAATTAAATTATGGGGAGCCCCTCAAATTTGATCACTGAATGCAATGATGGTCATTTCAATATATTTTGCAAGAAAGTGCCCTTTTCATAAAGCTTGGTAACTTTTGAATATACATATTTATTAAATATGCCGCTTTTATGAAATAATTCTTTTCCATATTTATTAATTGAAATAAGTCTTTTCCGTATTTATTAAATATCTCATTTCCTGGACCTTCATGCTAGAAAATATAACGTCACCAAGAATTAAAATTGATAAGACATTTATTAATTGCGAGGGTACCGATTAAATCTCTAGCGGCACACTTTACACGTGTAATGAATAGGTAAAATTGTAATTAATTTCAATTACCTAAAATTCAGGTTTAGGGTCAAGGGTAATCGCTATCGATCATTGTTCACTGACGTCACTATCATGATAAAAGGACATTTAAAAGGCATGCAGAAGCATGTGGGATAGTGACGTTGGTTTAATGTGAAATTTTCACCAAGATTTGCATTTAATAGTAAACATCAATTCATACCGGGGTTTGGTTGACACATGTAAGGGTCCAGTTGGAGAACTCACTAAGAAATTATAAATTCAAGGCCCATGGTCATTTTTCGACACTTTCTTTCTTTTGCAAAATCATGGGGGACCAAATTGAGCGCATCGACCCAATATCAAGCCATAAATACGTCATGGTTTCTTATAGTTCTGATAAAGACACAAACGAGGTTACTGTTGGGAAATCTTTTGCCCTCTCTACTTCTTGTTCTTGTCTTGATGGTGATTCCACACCCCCTCTCCTGGCTAGTTGATTGCTACCATTGTTCCGCTTCATTCTCTTGGAACTTCTTCTGTAGATCTCCAATTGGATTCCTTGTCTGAGAAATTGATTCCAGAAGTATTACTATAACTCTTTACTGTTTATCCAGAATCCCTAGACCCGGAACCTATGGATTCTCCACATGTTGTTATAAATGACAGAGATATATAATTGATGGCAATAAATCCCTGGAGGTGACTCCTTAGATGGATAGTCAATTCAAAACGATGTTGTCCATCCTTGCAAGTTTGCAACGATCTTTTGAGGTGATTAAAACTTGACAAAACTTAACATACACCTTCAGAGCTATTGTTGATAAAGAAGTGTCTTGATACTAACCTTTGCCGAAACTCTGGTGGAGAAGATCGATACCGATGCAGTTAGGAAAGTGGCACAAGAATTGAGAAATATATTATGATATGTAATATTTATGTTATAATATAGTGGGATTATATAATTTTTGGTATTCCTATGTAATGATATGTAATGTTTATGTTTCAACAAATATATAAGATACTCTTGTGGAACTGGATGCTCGTGGAACTGGATGCTCTTGTTTCTGGATCTCAACAAATATATGAGATACTCTTGTTTATGTTTCAACAAATATATTTTTCCTTGTCAGCACCTATTCTTGTGGATACTCTTGTATTGCTACAAAGTCACGCCTTTTGATTTGTATTCTCCTTTTTGAAACAAAAAAATTGTTTTTCATTCTAGGTTATTTCTAATGTAAGTGTTGAAACCCACCTTGGACATTTAACCTACAGCCCCTAAACCCCTTGCTTGTATCGTGTGCTTGCTACGTGCTGCCCTTTAGCATCATTAATCCTCTCTGAATTTTCTTTTCCTTTTATTTTAAGCTATCATCGAGAAAAGGAAAAAGAGAAATCTTGTGAATGGATGACAATTTAATGCTAAAGAATGAGGAACAACATGGAAATCGTGTTCTGTAGGATCAATCACTACCTCAATTTTTTTGGGAAAACATATTGCTTTGACTTCCATTAGAATCCATATGTAGGTTCTCTCTAGTTTCTAAGGAATGGAAAGCACTCACGTCTTCCACCAAATTCTTTAGGTGTTACAACGAAACAAGGAACAAACATCCATGGATACTTGTAAATCATTATAGCGGTCATCATTGGATGAGATACGACTATTACAGTAGGACATGGAAAATTATCAACTTTTCATGGTTATCATACTTTGATGGGGTACGGTTTGAAGATTCACTTTGAGGGATAATCTTATTTTGTTCAAGTGAATTGAGTCATGTTTCAAGGGTATGTAATCCATTGAAGGCTAGAACCTCCTTCAATGTTCCTCAAATGTTATGAGCTAATGAATGACACTTTTATATTTATGCACGGGGCATTCTAGTTGTGGATGACAACAAGGGGTACAAAGTGGTTGAAGTCGGAATTAATAGATATGGAGTTAATGTAGGCAATGGTACTATAGAAATTTATGATGCTTCTATGGGGACTTGGAGTATTGTGGCATGATTGAGAGATTGTTTCTTCTATGGACCTGTTGTCTTTAACAACAATTTTTTCTTCTTAATGTCATATGAACCTATGTTGGGTGTGAGAATTTATAACACTCAATATTATGCTACTGTGCATTTTGTATTATTACCTATAAGATATGACAGAGACCATTTCCCTCACTATAGACCAATGTTGGTTGTATCTGAAGAGAGGGTGATACTTGCAGCACCAATTATAGATGGGGACCATTTGAAGGAAATAATTGTGTTTGAGCTTGAGCTTGAGTTTGGATAGAGGAGAGTCAATGTTTGGTCTTGGAAATAAATTGCAAGGATGCCCCACACAATATGCCAGTGTATTTTTGTGAGGAAAAGGATATTATTATTTATTTGCACTGTGATGGGAGAGTTCTTGTGTTTTCAGAAAGGTGTTTTCTAGAAATATGCTCATCCTTTGTTTTCATTTAAAGCAAGGGTCTTGCTCATGGCTGCCAGGATATATAAACATAATTGGCATTTGTTATAACGGTGGCATTTCCTTTGAGCCTGGGATGATTTAAGACAACTATAGATTTGTTTCATAAAACAAATTACAGATTTGTAGCAACTTTTCTTAATTTTACTGTTATGGTATATCTTCTAAAGTCCAAACATCCAAACAATGGAAAGTTCTATATTTAAGGCACGATTACTATTGGAAACTAATTTTTCTCTTTTAGTGGCATGATTTTTGGTTTGTTTATTTTTGGCATGTTTTTAGAATTTGTAAATTCTATTGCTTTCCATAGTTGCATGCAAAGACATACTTGGCACTCATATTTATCCCTATTCCCACGCATGCGGTGCTAATTGTGAATTCAAATATGACCATTTGACGTCTTTATTCGATTCGATAATCAATTATTGAATGATTTGTTGTTGTTGTTGTGATTAACGATGAAAATTGTGCCAAGACCTTGTAAATACATGTGATTTTTAATTTTAGACATAGTAATTACACCCCCATACTATTTTTCATTATTTATCAAAAGACAATAGCTTCAACAGGATTTTCCTTATCATGGCCTTGTTAAAAAAACACATTCTTACTGTTGCACACACCTGACATAAAAAATTAATAGCAACCAACGATGTATCCTATATTATTAAATATAAGTTATTTTTTCCTTATTATTAAATTTATTAATCCTTCTCTTCCCATTAGACAAACACATGGCAGAATTCTGGGCCTCCCCAAGTAAAAGGCATTCCCCATACTCCAAGCACGCGGAATCAACTGATTCAATAAAGTTTTGGCTCCGCGGTGTTGGTGAGACAAGGAAAAGTGGCGGTGAGTAATCAGAAGATACCATGTGTCATTTTCCTGTTCCTTCGAGTGGCCAAATGTCACACATTCCAGACACTTGAGCGTAAAGGTAACACATGCAAAAGAAAAGAACTTTTTTGGGCCTCATTACAGTCAAATTTGATAGAGGGTACTCGCCAAACAAGTTACATGAGATTTTCATAATTATTAATTGGTATAATCTCGATCCCCGTAAATATGCTATTACCAACCTCTAACTACTTGCAAGCCAAATTTAGTGTTATTTGGCTGTTGAATTAATACTTTTTCCCGTTAAATGTAAATTAATAGTTTTGGCCATTGAAAATTGAATAAACCCCTAGAAACATTTATTCCACGTGGAGACATTATGGGATTTCCACTCCTTTCTTCTCCCAACGGACTTCAAAGTCCCATAATGCATTGTTTTGCATAATATTTCAGGTCCAGTTTATTTTATATAGTTTTTCGAGGATTTTTTTATATCGGGCCCAATATATTTTAATACATGTGATACAATATATATTGTTTCGGGTAAATTTTTTTGAGGCTTTATTTTGTGCAACAAAAGTAAATAGAAGAGAGAAGAGAGCAACAACTTGGAGTAGAAAAATATAGAGAAGAAGACTACAAAAAAAGGGAGAAATTTGTGCAGTAGCAAAATAAAGAAGAAAAGGGAAAATATTGAGAGAAAGAAAAGGAGAGAAAAGTGCAACAACACAGTGAAGAAGAAATAGAAAGAGAGGAGAAAATACAAAGGGGAAAATTTTACAAACGGAAATGTGCAACAACATAGAGTAATTTTTGTAAGAAAAAGAAAACAAGATTTGGACACAAGAAGAGAAACAATTGAAAAACATAGCAGCAACTATGAGATTGTAAAATTTCTCAAATTAATTTAATATTATTAGTGTGTGTTTTATTTTTATTTCTGGTTGTGTTTTTCCCTTACTGGTTGCGTTTGGCACTAAATTTTTCCAACAGAGATTTGCCATTCAATTTCCAACTATTTTTAATATTTTTACCATTTTTACCGAAAGAACAAAATAGGTTAAAGGGATATTCGCCAAAACCATGAAATTGGTTATATGTATATTTGCCAAAACCAAGAAACTGGTTACAGGTATATTTGCCACGGTTTCTATAAGTTTTTTGTAGGGGAGTTCCTTAAAATTTTCCCTGATATAGTTTAGAAGATATAATGGTTTGAAGACAATAATTTTGGGACTGATATTACTTAGCTGGAAATATAAAAAATGAATAAATGAGTTCTTACCTCCCTTGAGGTTGAAAAGTAGAAATATATCATCTCCAATTATATTTTGCATATTAACCCCTTCTCTTTCATATGTGAGTTTTTGGCATGGTTTCTATCTAGCGGTAGATAGGGAAAATCATATGACTGAACATGGATGATCATATTAGGGACGATCCCCCCACCATTCATTCGACCATAGAGATATATTGTCACGTATGCAATGAATTGTCTATTAATTATTATGATAGATATATAGGGGTTGGAGGGATTTTTTTTTTCTATTACTCACACCATGTATGTTATTTACATATCTTAAATTAGTTCCTCATTATAAATTTTATCACTGGTCTCCCAAGAAACTTATTAGAAATAGTTAATTTTGTTGTCTCAACTCATTTGTGTGAAATAGAATGTTGCTTTTTATTGAAAGTGTTCATAACTTCATGTACATACCCACCAAATATTGGCGCAAGATGGCCCACAAACAATGGAATCAGATTGCAAGGATCCAACGGTCTCTGCGTACCCATTGGATTGCATGCAAACTATACTTGACCCATACCTCATGGGAATGGTACATAACGTTCTAAGTTATGGATTTAATTTCTTATGTTTTCAAATACTTAACAAGACACCCATCTAGAGGATAACTATATTGGTCATCTTAGGAATGTCACAAATATTCTCCACAATGATTAAAGTATTGGTTTGACTCTTGTTCTAATGTTTAGATATTTTTGATGAATTATATTGTGAATGTGATGTCTAGGTTGTTTTTCTTGTGTCCTAGGTCTAGCTCCAAGTAATCCATTTTATTTCAAATTCGTTGTCAAACCTTTAGATTTCTTGTGAGTGCTAGATTTGATGGAGGGGATAGGTAAGGTTACTCATCATATGGAGGGATTTTTGACCCTCTACCATTTTTGCTTCATATGAGGACCATGTTGATAAGAGACGGAGCTTGTATTTTGTTGTTCTAGATTATTTTTATACTCCATTGAGTGGTGTCTTGATTTTTTATTTACAATTATTTTAGAGAAATTAAATCATAAAGTTTTATGATCACTTGCCACCACTATTTTGTATTTGATGAGATGCATAAATTGAGAAATGAAAATTAGTTATGTGATATGAGATTGATATCCAAATTTATAAAATTTTTGTGGAAGAAACAACTTTATAGAAATATTTATATGCTCATTGTCATGGGATTATAGCTAAGAAAGATTGACATTATATTCCTATTAGCCATCTTGTTACCACTTATTCATTGACATAAGTTTACATGTTTCCATATGTCTTTCATTTCTTAAATGTGGTCTACTTTTACAAATGATAGACCATTTTAGTAGATAATGATGTATTGGAATATGTGAAATTTATTCTTGAATAGTACTTATTATTGTTCTTATTGATTCTAGATGTTTCTTTAAATTTTTCAAACATGTTATGTTGTGTGTTTTTGACATGGAAACAACTTTATAACTGATACTTAATCCTTTGAAAAATCTATGTAGTAGTGCATTAACATTGTGAAGGTTGGTTGTCACTATATCAACTTGCAAGTGATGACCAAAAAGTTATTTTGTGAAATAAATTTTTCTTATTATGGTATGGTTTTAAATGTTGAATATTGGATAAAGTATGAAGTCCTTTTCATGTCCAACAAGTACCCAAAAGAAACTTTTTTCATCCTTATAGGATTTTATCTTGGAGTTTTGACATGAGCATGTAGAACACTTTTTTTATTCCTCAAGCTTCTTTAGAGGAGAACACATTATAACCAAATGAATATGTCATATGTGACATTCCTTTGCTATAAGAGGTATATCACATTTCTTTGCCACTTTAAAGCATGTAGGTCAGGATAAATCAATGTCAACAAAAAATTATTTGTAGTAATGTTATTTCCTACTGGGAAAATACATTTCATTCTCATAACTTTATCATTCAAAACAATTGAAATCCTACAACCACGTAATGTGGCAGTCAACTAAAAATACTTTAGGATAGGAAAAAAATACATATGGAGTTGAATATTCTAGATGCCCTATTGAGCTCAATGACTTTAGTAGATATTTCAAGAGTGTTCCCTTCTATACTTGGTATATTAACATAGGAAATTGAAAGAGGTTTTAAAATTATTTTAACAACCACCATTTTGAATTTTGTAGATTTGACGTGTAAATAAATCATTCACATGTCTAATAGGCACCTGACAACAACCCATTTCATCCTCACATGCCATTCTCTCGGATTTTGGATATAAGCTTATAAAGCACATTAGTCCTTCCTTAATATTCTTTAGAAGAGAATATATAATATCCAAATGAAGATGCCTATAACATAGTCCAAATATAAATATAATGTAAATCAACCTACCGCTTTCCCCAATTTAGGGCATAGGAACATGCTATTGAAAGTGGATATGCATATATTTAATTATAAGGATCTAGTCACCTAGATAAACTAAATGGAGAATTTATTTGATATACATCAAACATGATGTGGGAAAAATATCCTAATTTCATCCTTATATTTCAAATATGATAAATTCATTTGGTATCGATGATTGTGTGCTTAAAATAAGAAGAAGGCTATGAGGTTCACATGGTAAATTTCTATTGATGAATTGTAGATACACTATTGCAACAATGTGACAAAGAATCACTTTATCAAGTTAGCAAAGTTAGACTAAATATGATCTATTAGTGATTATATTCAACAATTACATAGACCATCATTGCATGTGAAGATAATATTGGATGAAAACCTATATGAATATTTTCTTGGTAGGATCAAGGATCACATCCAACATGATGTACACATGTTTTATCCGTTTTTTGTATCTAAGTCCATTTTCATAGCACATAAGGAAAAGGAAAGAGCACTGGTAAAAAAAATACATACATTCACAAGTATAATAGATTGAATCTCTCCATCACAATCACCATCAAAATCAGTCCTAAACTCTACCAAGTTGAACCCTTGAAAAATTGAAGATAAATAAAATGGTCATGATTTTAATCTTGAGATTAAATTTAGTTAAGGAAATAAGTGTACAAAAAAGACAATTGTCTAAATTAAAGGTTCACCAATGAAGAAGAAGGGAATGGATAATTAGCATTAGAGGTTGATGATGAGCTAGAGGAGGAATTATAGATACCCAATCAATTAATTATTGTCACATGCTTTAAGGAATTATCACATCAAAAACCATCAAAATAGTATTAAGGTGACAAAATTGATTGAATTAGGGAATACTCAAAACTTCATCAACAATGTGTTGGTTGTGCACTTAGTTATTCAGAGAACTTACATATTATTAAATTCAACATGGGATACTATCCGAGAGATTTGATTATGTTTTCCATTCCCAAGGGTAAAATAAAAATTGTGTTGGGATTCTAATGTCTCACTGCCTTACAACAATCAAGATGATTTTTTAGAAAAATTTCACATATTTTCATTGAAAGAGGGTGGAATTTTAACTTATAGGGTTGCATGTAAATTGCCCACAGTGGATGGTTTTTTCATGCAATTATTTTCATTAGAATCACAACCAACAAAGTATCCTCCGACGCCACATATATATAGCTAGTTTTGTATCATGAATAAATGGTTTTGGGCATTTATCATGTGAAACTTTGAGGACTTTACATAATTTTGAGTAGCACAAAAATGAATGAACTAATACTTTTTAATTATGCTTGTTTTGTGCCAACTTTGTAGAAACTTTGTGTTATCTTATAGCCCCTATATTATGCTATCTTTGTGCTAGGTTTTTTTCCACAGTGAAAATGATTTTTTTAACATAATTATTTTAAAAAATTATATTACACACACTGGTTTGCAATTTTTTTAAATGTTAAAGAAAATGAAATATAACATTTGACATTCATGACATACAAAACATTAACTTTGAATATAATTAAGAATGATAAAATCACATGTAATAATTCCACACAAAAATTAGTGTCATTTAACGCTAATAACATCCATAATAAAGAAAATAAATAAGACAAGCTTTAAACTAAAAAAGTTGTGATGCAATAATATAAAAGACTATGATTATGAGTGAATAATAAGAGGTCCCTTCTAAATTACAAAATTAATTAATATGAAGCTACATCGTAAATATCCTAGTTATGCATTGTCTTCCTCATCCCTCCATGTCCTCATCATCCCATGGATAGGATTATTAATCATCTTCCTCCTCCTCATCCTCACCTTGGACTTGCAAATACATATTGATTAAAATTATAAATGTTTTACAATATAATTTATACAATTCACAATTTAGTAAATGAAATGTCTTACCTTGTCAGAGCGATTATCATGGGCCCACTTTTTGAATGAAGGTGTGTCCCATCCATGGGTTTCAATGTGTTACAATTTTTCTTTGTTGTGTGCTTGATTTAACACACTTCCTGTGAAAATAGTTACATGAAAAAATTATATGGTTTATGATTTTTTTAAAAAGTACATATACAAACAAAAAACATAAATGTACAATAACTTATAGTAGAACTGATAAATTTGTTAGTGACATCATTTAAATTTTTTCATGTCACCTCTATCCTTTTAGCTGGTTACTTTTCTTCTAGTAATCAATTTCAATATTTGTAAATATTTAATTAATAAAATATCAAACTTTAACATATCATTTATTTGGTTGACTAAAATGCATCCCTATCAATTTCATTTGATAGCCATTTGTTGCATAAAGCATTCTACGCATCTTTATCTATTATGAAAAGTCAAAGATTTCTCATCTCTTCATTAATATTTTTAGGTATTGAAGTTGTAAATAATAGATAAGAAAATAAAATAAAATAATATAATAGTTATTAAAAAATGTATTTATGTGACATGATTACACTCATATACTTCTTTATTCTTCCAAACCCTTCCATTGCATATAGTGAGCACTCTTGAAGTCTTCTTGAGTTAGACCATCTTGGTATTTTATATCAATCTACAAGACAATGTGTATAAAATAATTTGAAAGTTTGATTACATATTATTTTCTTGAAATATGTGAAAAACATAAAATTGAATATTAAATATATCATAATTTGAATCAATAATTATATATGGAAAAATAAATTAATTGAAAACAACATAAAGTAATAACATGATATGCTAGAATAAAATCAATTTAAATATCATAAAATAATAAAATGATAACTTGAAATATATAGATAAATTATTTACTCAAGCTGAACATCCATTACTATCCTCTTTTTTTCATTTATATAAAGAGACATTTGTAGGTTCCCTCTTGTTCGGTGCCTATAAGTATCACAAGTTATAAAAAGAGTATATCATGATCTAATGCTGGCGAGATTGTCCCTTTTCCATCATTTTTCCCCATTTATGCATTGGGGAACATGTCATTGATGTTATTTGGGACGAACCTTTGTCATATGAATTTTGTAATTTTTCCTTCTTAGAAGGCTAAGAGGGTCATAAGCTTGATGAACATCTATAAAAATGTTCACTGGTTATAAGTGAATTAATTTAAATCAATTTAAATAATAAACATATATTTACACCTCATAGGTACTCCCTAGAACTAGAAAAAATCCATTTACTCCGCATAAAACCTCATCCTCTTGCCAATCAATATGGGAAGTAGACATGTTATAATATAATTGTATTAAATTTTTTGAATGATAAGAAATAATCTAAATTAAAAAATAAACTCAGAATTTATACCCCCATAGAAGTGATTCCCTCGCAACATATAAATGACATATCCTCCTTCCAACGTCCTCATCCTTGTATTCTAATTTTTCAATGATAAGAAATATATTTAAATTGAAATTTATCTCAAAATACATACATCTTTGGAGGTGACGATTTGGTAGAAAATGAAGGAAATATTCATTTTATCATCCCATCTCCCATGTCCTCTCACAAGTCTATATATGAAGTAGACCTGCGATGCAAAATTTGTATTGGAGTTATTCAATGAATAGAAATATGTTTAATAAACAATTAACTATAAATGTACAAATCCATGCCATGTCTGTAGAAGTGGAGGGATGTCCAATCTTATGAACACACATCTTATGTGCATCCCTAGAACACTTAGACTTGTCATTATCAAGTTGTATAATTAGAATTTGTAAATGATAAAAAATTATTTTTCAAATGAAAATAAATCATGAACTTATACCTTTGTGGCAAGATCATAAAAGAGTGTCGAGGTATTTCATTCTCCCTATTGTCACATTTTTCTAAATGATGAAGTTTACAGTTTCCACCAACAAAGTTATCTATTACCCTTATGGTAATTTCATGACTAGATGCACTACTAGATGTATATTGTCTCTGATATCCATAAATATGTAGTGAGAAAAAACAAAAATGGAATGCACACGGGATTACACCAAATCATATGTATTTCAAGTATAATATTTAACATTTTACTTTTCATATACAACTATTTTCAAGTTTTACATTACATGAATGGTGAGAAAAAACAATATGGAATGCACATTAGGGTTTTTATCATCTATGTTGAGATAATCTCATATAACTGATTTTTTATATAGAGTGTAAATAGTTGTCTAATATGCATTTTATCAAATAGTTTCCACATTTTTCATTTGCAAGTACAACTTCTGACATAAATCTAGCTCTATCATTTTGTCAAACATTTTAAGACATTAGATATACATTTTGAAACAACATCCTAAAATCAAATGTAGTGAAAGTTCATTCTTGGAAATGTAGGTCTATAATAGTTGGAGACATGTAAGGATGAAATGACATAGGGAAGGTGGAAGGCTCATATACACACTATAATATATGTGGAAATGTAAATTTGTGGAATTTTAAAACCATTAAGACCCTATTTTTTTTTCTTGTCACGCTAGAATTACTTTACATATGAAAAGTTTGGAGAAGTAATAAATGATATTTAAAAGGGAGAAAAATAGAGAGAACTGAAAAGCATTTAATTATACTTAGTCTAACAATAAAAGTAATGGTCCCATATGATATAAAATATGGACATTTCCTTTTGAGGAAATGATTATGAACGGATATTAGGATACTTAAAAAGGACATACAATATGAAAAATCTTTTTCCCTTGAAATTATTGTGGGTGACAAGTTAGATGGTATTAAGAGCATACAAATAGAATAAAGTAACAATTGGAATAGTAAATGGGACATTAGCCTACATGGAGTGTAAATAGGTTATTTTATATGCATTTTTTCAAACATTTTCCACATTCTAGATTTTGCATTTGCAACTACAACATTTGAAAAAAATATAGTTTTTGCAATTCATGAAACATTTTATGACACTAGAGAGAATGTTTAGTTTTTTCAATTCATCAAACATTTTATGGAACTAGTCATACATTTTGGAACAATGTGTTAGTAGTGATTGCAATGAAAAATCATTCTTGGAAATGCATATATGCAATAGTTGATTATACGTAGATGAGTTTACATCAATGTTGTGCGTTGTGAGAAAAATGCATAGTACAATTCCTCCTTTAATAGAGCCTCTCTATTTATCATATGTATAATCTATTTATCATATGGTTTATATTATTTATCTTAGGGTTTATGTAATTTATCCTATGTTTTTTCTTATGATTTTAACATTTTACTTCCTATGATTTACTCAAATTATTCATCAAATTTAGGAAAATAATCTAAATACATTTAATTTGGGACTTTGTAGAGGCTCCACATAATATTCATATTATTCTTTCTTTGTTGAGTTTTCTTGTATTCGAGGCATCACTTTTCCCTCAAGACTATGGTGGAATACACTCTCTTCTCCTCTATCTATTTTCGGCCCCTTTCTCCTCTCTCGTTATTCTATCCCTATATGTTTTTTCCAATTGCTTCTGAAAAATAAAATCATGAAGTGGCAAGGATTTTGGTCCCTCCCAGTTTTTGTTTTTAAATTTCAAGGGTTTGTGCAACACAAAGGTGATGAAAGTTGTGTTACCCCTAATGTAATTTTAATGTTTTATTAGTATTTTATTATAATTATAATATTTATAATATTATAACTGTGTGCTTATAGTACTTATGATAATATAAATATTATAATTATATATAATTATAATAATATCTATATAAGGTCCATGAGCTAGTCCTTAATTGGATCTCCAATACATTTTACACCAAGGTGGTCCTAACCATTCATTGAAATTTAAATTTAGGTGAAAAACACCAAATAAACATACTTTACCAATCGAACTAGCACTCATAAGGAACTTTTCATGAATCAAAAGAGTTCATATTTGAAGAAGAACAAAACAATTGACCACTTGTCAACTTATGCACCAATAGGGTTCAAATTTGAAATCAAGAAGTTTATAAATACAAAAGTGTATAAGTAAATTTGTGTTGGTGAAATAATTTTTTGTGTTGCAAATTATGTGTTTCCACCAATACTCATAGGGCTACTGATGTAGAGCTGATTCCAATATTAAATGCACCCAAACAAATTAGAAAGGTTCACCCACTAACCTACACCAAATGCTCTGCAAAGAGGATCTCATTAGTAGCCTTAAAATGAATTAAACGTGCAAAAATGATCTTTTCATGAGTAACTCATCTCCACTGTTCATTTACCCTGTTCTCACATCTTTGTTTAAAATCCAATAAAACCTTCAAGAGATAAAAACACAAGAAATTCAAATGTTCTTACCTTCTTTCAAACTGTCTTCATTAGCTCTTTATGAATCATGGTTCAAATAAGTAAAATTTTGACTCCTTTGGTCATACCTACTTTCTCCCATCAATGTCACTTGTTGATACACCCTAAGAAATGGTAAATCAACCTTCAACTTGAATGCAATCAAGGAAAACCATCAACTTCATCTCAGTTATTCAAACTTCCCTTTAGAGCCCTTAAGAACTAGCCTTTGCTTCATGGATGTAAGATTATGTGTATACCTATAGAAAAATATAAACTTCTCCAAGTACCCTTTATCTTCAATATGGTGTGTGGTAAATCTTATAGTCTAACTCCAAATAATTCTTTTACAATCATCTTTTCTCTTTCTTAGCTCACGAAGTCTCAACTAGCCCTTCTTCCACTATTTTTTGAGCATATATTTCATTACAAGGGATATTCCTTGATAAAATAATGGCATAGTTTGATACCCATTTGGACCTTTCACCTATGTACAAATTTTTAATATGAATTTCTTAATAAAAAGTTCTTCAAATCCCAAGGCCTCAGTTTTTATTAGGTCTGCATGACTGTCACAGTCATACTCCTTGCAAAATGTCAAAGCTCTTGGGATTTTAATGAATTCTTAAGCCCTGACCCCACTCAAATCTATTTACACACAAACCTTAGAGGATATGTAAAGATTTTAAAGTATTAACTTCAATTACATTGGTCTCAAATGTTTGTTCTTAGTAAAACCATGAGGAGGGTTTCTAGACAATCTCGGAGGAGTAAATATCTCACCAATTGATCAGTATTCATTATCAAGGCTTTAAATTACTATTGTAGGCTTTTATTTATGTTTTCCACCTTCTAAACTTGACAGTAGCTCTGAATCATTAATAATTCTTGGGTTCAACAATTGTACTCACTTATTTGACTGGTAAAGAAGGGTTTTGAGAATGCAAACAAAGTATTCATATAAAGCACGACTTTAAAATTGTTGAATGAGATTTCCACCATGTCCCACATGTTTCAAACACTCAAAATATTATTCCTCGAGCCTATGTGTGATTTGATGATAAAAAAATTACTTACAAAAGAAAAGTCTTTTCTCAACTATCAACAATTGTATCAGACCCGAGTTCTCTTAGGGATTCATGCATGCAATGTAAAGTAGTAAATTATTCAACCTTCAAGGATTTGAAATAGAAAATTTCATCATATTCCATCATGTGGATACTATTTAAATGACTTTATTAACATGATCTCAATCAAATATACCAAGAAACCTTCTAAAACACATATTCACTATCATACACAGTTAACTCCATCAATTTACACACTAGAGAAAAAGATAATTCTACTCCATTATTCATCAATCCTCCTGAAATTTCCTCTAAGAAAACTCCTCATGTGCTCAAAAGGGAAATAGTCACTAGTTCCTAAGTAAATATATAAAAAACAATCATAAAGCTAACAAGAAGAAGATCACAGTATAATGCAAAAACAAATTTCTTATATTAATTCATGTAATTCCTACAAAATTTCTTGTTCCTTCCTTCCTTTCACCTTCCTGATCCTTGAGAAATTTTATCTCAACTTCTCCTTACCTCATCTAGGAGGATAACTGCCTCCTTCATTCAAATCAACTCTCTTAAGTGTAACTTCCTTTGTAAAACCTACCTAACTTTTCAAGACTCAAAATGCCCTTCCTAACCAAGATAGGCATAACACATCCTTTTAAACACTTCATTGAATCATAAAAAACTATAAGACTCATTACAACATGATTATATTCTCACATACACTTAGAAGCCATCAAAAATTTCTTTCAACTCCTTTGACAAGCCACATTGGCTCTTTTACATGATTTTAAATTTAAATTACAAAAATGGAGGGAAAAGGAAAAATTTGAAATTTGGAACCACTTAACCACCTAAAAATCTCCTCGATGAATTCACCACCTTTTAATACACTTAATTTTATATCACAACCATGATGAGAATGAGAATTTTCATTTTTATGTCCTTTTGATGATGCTCCTACATCAGCTACACCCCTCCTTCTTGTATATGGGGAGGCTCTCATTATTGAATGTAAACTATCTTAATTCTATGTAAATGTTATGGGGTGGTCTGTAGGCTGGGGATCACACATGAAAACTTTGATAAAGTTCTTGTATGGAGTAATAGGGAGTGTAGCAATGAGGGGTAAAGGAGATAAATTAGGAAAGAGGAGGTTATTGTTGTAAGTAAGCACTAGCAAAGTTCACAAAAAATAATTAGAGTAGATTCACATTCAATTAGAGGAAACAAAAAATGTAGGAAGTTAGGAAATATTAATTTATCTTCATCTTATTTTCTATAAATATATCTATTTCAACATTACATTAATTATCATAATATCTCCCTATTGGGATATTAATTTCATCGTCATCTTCATTATATGTAGCTTAACCAACTTCATCATCTTATAAACCAACTTCACCAAGTTGATCATCGTTATTTCAAACTTCAACAACTTGATCATGTATAAGAACATGATCATTATTTATAAGGATAACATCATCACTAGATTCATCTTGATAATTTATGTCAAAAAAATTACATCTTCCCCATTATGATCATGTTACAATATTGTCATCATTAACAACATGCATCATCCTGTACATACAATGTATTTAAAATACCAATTACCTTTTCTCTCTATATTAGGATGGAAAAATATCTACATAAATATAGTTACAATAAAGTCAAATACATGATATAGGTGTACACATAAAAAACTTCAAATGAAAAATAATATCTACGTATGAAACATGTGTACATGAAAAAGGACACATATTTTTGCACAAAGTAATACATTATCAAAATTTTGAGGAAGTATATATGAATCTTAACCCTCGAGTAATGCTCTAATAATGTTAACTAAAAAAATCCCATTCTTAGTATCCTTTTTCAAACATCTATAATCAATAGAAGGGTACCTTGTACACTTAAAAATGATAACTTCAAAATTTCTAGAATAATTTTTTATTATTTATTTTATCTTTCCAACATACTGAAATTTCCCTTAGACCAAATTCCTTTCATTCACACTTTCTCTATTGGATTGTTCAAAAGGAAATACAAATTTATAACAAGAAGCGACCCTTATCTTGTCAACTATTTCCACATGTAAATATTCGTCATTTAACCAATTTGTGGAATGCTTTCTCACCTTAATCATGTCTTATAATTTAAGAAACTATTAATAGAATTATAAATAATATTGTGCACTTATTTACAAATTATTTTTACACTTCACCACACTTTCACATCCTTAATGCTTGTTATGTGAGTGTCCTTCGATTTATGGCACAAAGATTATATAAATGTGAACTGATTAATTTAAAATTTGTTTTTTTACTATGATGGCTTCCATAGCTCAAGTGGGGGGTTGTTTAGGCGTATGTTGTATTTTGCACTAAATCCTTTGGATTTCATTGGTAATCTTCTCTTCTTCATATTTTTTAATCCAACATCATTTTTGGAGTTTTGAATAGTGTGAACTGCTTGATTTTATATTTCTTAATATTTATTGATAGTAAAACATGTAAATAAACAATGGTTAAAAACAAAAAATAATCATACATAATATATGTTTTTATTGAATTTGAAACATGTCGAGTTTCACACATTTCCCTTTTCCACGAACATTTCCTTCCAATTTTTCATTTTCACAGACATTATCCTAAATACATAGAATATGTGGAAATTAGTTTCTAATATATTATTACATGTATAAATATGTCTTGAATAAGGTATGCTTCCACCATATAGCCCTTTAGACATATTAACTACTTCAAAAATATCTTTAAGGTGTTTATATTCCTCTAGATACAAAAAACATCCATCGTGTGTTTACTACATCCTTCATTTGAAGACCATTGACTAAATGCACTAAAAGATGGATTTGAGAGTCCACAAAGGAGGAAGGTAGTTCCTTTTATTCAAACTGTATCTACAATGCTTTCATTTTCTTGCTTATTCCATGCTTCATATATCTCTTTTTAATATTATAATGTATTTTACAAACAATGTTACATGCAAGTTACTCTCATGTTTCTCATATAATTAGTTGAGTTGTAATTGAAAAGAAATGAAAACTATCTTACCTCAAAAAAATTGAGAGTTAATACAATTCCTTTAATAGGCAAAAAGAAATATTACAAGATGGACCCCCTTCATGCCAAGGGAAATATATGTTGCAAAAGGAAAATGTTAAATGTAAATAGAAATATGTATTACATAATATAAGGATAAAACCACATGAATTACCTTAAAAATCTTGTTCTAATCATTTTTTTTAAAAATGTGATGTTTTCATCAATGGTGAATGCACTCTTCATAAAGGACCCATAGCCATTTTGTGTGAATCTCTCACATTATTTAATTCACCAAATTAACATGCTCTTTAGTTAATATCCATGGAGTCTCTTCTTTTTCTAAGATGATTATTTTTCCCACTAACTTTTATAGCTTATCTAAAATTTGGAGTTTATTTTTATTTTCTAGAGATTTGATTCCATATAAGATCTTCCATATTCTTAGATATATGCCTCATATCCAAAATATTCCCAACTAATAAATTATTCCAATATGGGAGATTGTAGAATATAAATAAATATTTAATTCCTATTGGCATTTCAAAATTTTAACTATTTTTTGACACCCATAACCAATCTCTCCACCAATATTTTCGAATAAAAACATTGTCTCTTATGCACGATCATGTGAAGGATTTATACAAATCCCCATGTGACATAGTCTTTACATGTTATCTAGTTTTGAATTTTCCATCAAACTTGATTTTGTTTTAAACACAATATTCATGCTCCATTGGCAAGAACCTTCTATGACCTGTATACCAACCTTTTTGAGATATTTGGAAGACCTTACACATAGTTGATCATTACACCTTATACATACATACATTTCTTTTTGTTGAAATACCTACATATATAAACAATTTACAAACTTAGTGTATATTGTGAAGAAACATAAATATATATCATATTTTTATTTCGAATATAACATATGATAAATACTTGAAAAACAACCATCTTAGGAAAACATGAATAGTACAACATAATATACAATGATAGGTGAACTTTCATTCAACCTTTGAAAGGTCAGTTCTAAGGTCATCACATAATGATTTCAACTCATCAATTAGAGGTTCAAGGTAGGCATCCATATTTTTACTTAATACTTATTAGACATCAATATTGAAAACATTAAATGCTCCTTATGAATCATCAACCATGGATGAATATTATAATTTATTAACACTATTGGTCAAATGGATTATCTAGTCAACATATTGGAAAAGGGTTAATATAATCCGTCACCAAACCAAAATGTAAAATGTGACTTGTATGAATATTTTAGGCCACAATTAATCAATGTGCTTCATTGCATTTAAATCTAAGGGAACACCCCAAACGTCATAATTTATTTTATTCTTTTAATTCCATGGCATTAATTCTACAAGTGATTATAAAAAAAAGATGTATGGGTCCCAAAATTATTAGAAAATGTCACACTACCTTATTTTTAATAGAAGCTACTCTAACTAATTTTTTGATATCACGACACCTTATATTTGGGATAACACACATCATGCTCATATCCATTCATAAATATAATTTAATATTTTGTGCATGCATCATAATTTACATAGAAAAACACTAAATTTGATGGTATTTGTTGTGCCTCTCAATAGGAGGACAAAACTGTGCTCCTTTCAAGAAAAAAATTAAAATTTAGTAGGATGAAATAAAAATCATAAGAAATAAAAATAAAACATAATTTGTAAAGATAAATTCCTGGATAAAATCATATAAAATTAACCAAGTCAAGAAAATCATTAAAGCTAAAACTAAAATAAAAAATGGCATATACACAAGATTACACAACACACAATAATTCACTTTAGAAAACCCTTTTGGGTGGGGGGAACCAACACAATAACCTTCTTCCTAATTACATTATCTCAATAGTTTCTGATATAATAATATACACCAAATTTATGCTAGATCATTATCAATGTGGGAGTATATATAAGCACATCAATAACAAACCATAAAATCAGTTTTATAATACAATAGATAGTAAAACCATGTGCCAAGAATGCAACCCATAACACTTCCTCATTTAACATGAGTTACATAACCACCTGTATAATAACATAGGTTAAATCACCAATCCGGACCTAAAAACACATATAGTGACCCTAAAAAAATGTCATGGATTGTATGTCATGTCTAGCTAAATAGTCTACAAAAAGGTGGACCATGTCATTAATACAACATCTTCTAACAATATAAAACAATTGGAATATATAATAAATGTAATGTATAGCTAGAAAACTATTATCTAACCTCAATAAAACATTGAAACTAATTTTTTAACCAATCAAACCTTATTTCCAAGTCCATCAATGAAAATATATCACATGGCATTGTTATTTTTTTATTGTTCTAATGTAAACAAAGAAGTTCGAGTATTTTTCTCTTTTGTTAAATTTACTTAGGCTTGTCTTCCATATTAGTTTATCTATGATAATCATCACCAACTTGATCCTCCACGTCATCATCATAATGATAATTAAAAAATAAATGTTTTTCCATATTTTGAATTCCAACACCCTATTGTACTATAACATCTTCACCATAACAACATTGTAATATTTTTTGAATAAATTATTTGAAAAATATTTTTATTATTCTATGTGATGATGCTATTAGGATGCATTTCCTCATTATAATTGCATGGAAATAATATTTACCTTTCCTTTTTTGTTGGTTGGGTTCAAAGTTGAACATATGAGTCACTATTTGAATTTTTCAGTATCAAATACTTCATATTAACTTAATATTAATGCAGTATCTATACGTATACACATTTTGATGGATTTATTTGAGGATAACATACAAAAAATTACATTTACCTCAAAGAAAATAATGTCTAGTGGAAGAGGTGTTATGTTAATGCATACATGGATTTTTTAAAAAATATTTGTCAAAAACATGAAATTTTGTAAGAAAATTAACATAAATTTTATTTTTTTCTATGTAATACTAGGATTAGATACAAAATCATATGTTGTAGGTATACATGTTGATGAAGACATTTCTTCTAGCGAAGATGACCTTAGAACATAAGAATAACTTTGTCAAGAGAGGATGTATACCTAGTTGATGATGACATACTATTGATAGGAAAAAATTATTTAATGTTTAAATAATTTATGGTTTACAAAAAAGTTGTATCTCTATTTATCTACTCAAATTTGTAAGCTTTAAAAAAATTGCACATACATTCATGTCATGAAAAATAAATTATCACCTTATTGTTCCAAATATTAATCTACTATTTATCGATGTAAATTTTGAAACTCTTTTTTTCCATCTAAATTACAAATTGTCGTACTAAGAGTAAATTGAATTAACAATTATAGTACCGTGAATTTGGACCAATGACACATGACAATTGCCATTTGGAATTTATCACATACCATTATTTTTTGTGCACTTAATTAACTTATTCCTATACACATATCACTCAATTTCACACTCCATAGCCAATAGATCACATTTTTTATTCATATTTGACCCATTAAAAACTTATGTAATATAAAGAACATATATTTGGACTTATGAAAACCTTATCCAAATTTTAGAATAAACCAAATTTACTTAGGGTCAAATAAATGGGAAAATTTTTCACACATGTTAGATATAAAAATAAAATCACCGTACCCATCAAAAGGGCCTCATCTCTTACATCCTTGGGATTTCTAGGAGATAACAAAAAACCACCCACGAGAAGAACCAACATTGTAAAATCACTCCTTGAGGCACATCAATAAGATAATAAGTTTGAATACATAGTATGTCTCTATCTTAGATCACTATCACATGTCACAAAATACATCAAATATCATTTACAAGTTGTTAGAGGCCTTATTAAGGTCTTTTCAAGTCATTATTATTAAACACTTTGTATACATTCATCAAGTGGAAGAATTATGTGAGGGTTGATATGTTTTTGGAGTATTGGTACATAGGGAAATTCTCATCAAATTATGGGGGTGGGGTGAGGTCAGTTCAATCTAATTGGACTAACCGCTACTTTAGATATTCAAGAGAGATTTAGGGTTTTGAAGAAGAAGAAACCCTAATTCATGATAGAGTTAGATTGGGATAAAATTATCAAAAAATGAGGAACCCAAAACATAGATGATCATAGTGCCAGATTTATATTGAAGCATAAATTTTTTCAAGTTAAAATTGGCCAGATATGTCAAAATTGGATAGACATGTCAAAATCACATGGTTATTCTACTTTAAATTGTTAAATTCAAATTTCATACACTTACAAGTCATTTAATTTCACATAGAGCTAGATTACTACCTACATGACCCATATACACCATCACATTCCTCTGATTTACATACAATATTAGTGAAATAGTACACTGTCTTATATCCCTAACTTGTACTTACATTTATCAACTTTCTAGATCTTATATATCTGAATATTAAACAATATACATGTTTCTAGAATAGTTATTACATCGGTAACCACTAGGTCATGTGTTTGATTCATGAGTTACACGTGGTATGTGGAGTGGGGAATCTATACATCGCATTGTGGTTATAATGGTCATGGTTACACCTTGAGGTAGGGGTCACACTTCTTCATCTGGACCAAGTGAAACACAATGGGAAACTTTGAATGTGGAGCATTTGAAAAACATTAAGGACCCAAGCCCACCCCCATATTCCACTATCACCTTTATAATGTTGTATCACCATGTAAGATCCACCCCTCGGATCCCATATCTAGAATTTTATCATATTGGAAAGAAATTTTATCTGTGATAACTTGACTTGGGAAATTGGGAATGAAGAATTGACCAATTTTTGGGAGGATTCTTGGCAAGAAATGCCTTATCTATTTCACCAAAGGGATTTGGATGATATTTTTAATTTTTTATACAAGAGTGGGGATGTAAAGTAAAGAATTATTGGAAAGAAGAGGGAACTTCATATGGATATGAAAAAAATGGAAACATTAAAACATTATCTTGGCCTAGAGGAATAAATAATGTCACACAACCAAGATTTTAAATCACAAATAATTTTGATCTCATACTCTCAACACAACTTGTGATGGAGTGGGTATAATTCAAGGTGATATACAATATGGGAAGGATATAAGGTTCTCACTAAGGAGGACCAAGGGGAAGATGATTGGACCAATTTTGTAATCTAGAATGCAATTAGTAAAGCATGAGAAAACACATTTTCTTGGATATATTGTCTTGGGAATATAATTTCCTAGGATAGATTACAAAAAATGAATTTTATAGGACCATCTGTATGTACCATACATAAACATGAAGGTGAATCTATTGAGAATTTACACCTTCATTACACCTATGCACAAAATATATGGTCTACCTTTTGTCATTTCTTGGATATGACATGGGTCTATCCTCACACAGTAAAAGAAACCTTCTATACTTAGCCACAAGGGGTTAAAATGACAAGAAGGCTTATGGCTAGTTGGTCCTACAAATGTTCTTTGAAATTTTTTGGAAGGAGCGTAATAATTGGATTTTTGAAGATAAGGAATTAGTATGGTAAAATGTTGGATTATAAATGAGATTGCAATTTTTGAAAATATATCATTTTTAGCCAACATCAAGAAATATAGTTTACACCATTTTGAACTATGGATCCTACAAAAATATTTGAAGATAAATCTACCTTAGAAATAGGTGTCTAACTATGGTAAAATTAAGAGAGGACCATATGGAAACTACCACAAAAATGGAAGGTAAAATTAAATTTTGATGGAACATCCAGAGGTAATATTGGAACTCGGGTTGGGTTGTATTAAATGTAACCATAAAGGTAAAATGTTATGGGAAAATTCCTACTTCATCTTGCAAACCAAAAACAATGAAGAAGAAATAGGACTATTAGGAAAAAGGGTATATGGATATATTAGGAGAAGAGGATCTCTTGATTATATTTAATACAATACTCAAAGGGAACATACCTAATTGGAAATTGAATTAGATCTTGTATGGGGTTCAAGTCTTGGCCACGAGCTTCCATTTCATTACCTTCTAGCATGTCATTTTTGAAACTAATGAAAAAGGCAGTCTTGCGAATAATGACACACAATTAAATCCTCTATTATTTTTATTAGTGCAGATCCAACATAATGGTTGAGACTCTAGGAATGTTTGCAGACTAAAGTAGGTGCAGTTGGCTAGAGGACATTTTCTCATAAATGTGGCTCACATCGAAGGCTAGCAATGATATAAAATTATGCATATACTTCTATTGTATTGGGTGGATTGGTTAGTGGAGAAGTGGTTGGATGAATTTTAACTGAGCGATTGGAAGTTTTCAAAACTAGTATTTTTTGGCTATAACATTGGGGCGGTTTCTTTAGTAGAATTTTATTTTATTGTAGAGTGATTGGAATTTTTTTAGAATAGGTTAATTCTATTTTTCTGTAGTCTTAGGGTGGTTTATTCAATAACATTTCTATGTGGCATTGAATAGGAAGCATTCCTAATGTTTTTTAAATTTATTTATCTTATTGTGTTTGGTATTTTATCGTGCCTCACTCAACGCAAGTTCCAAAATGATAACCAAACATCCCAAAACAAATAAGATAACTTAATAAAGGTGGTAATCATTTTTTTTATAGTTGTTTAGTTCTTCAGTGTTTAAAATTACCCGTAACACTAGCAATGTGACTAAGTTACAATGAATGGCATAACGACACCAAACCGCACTCGCGGTCGACAAGAAGGATTATAGCACTTTCTCATTATGATTACACTCAAAACCATCTCAAACTAAGGGGTGGAGAGTCGGCATAACACCAATTTTGTGAGTATTCCAATTTACGATGATATTAAAAGAAATTATCGATGATTAACTATCGTGACAACAATATGGTAAAAATCCACTTGTGATATAACTTATCACGCGGGAAGGATAGCGAGTTTAAGCAATGAAAGTTAGGTGAGTTATAAATTGTTTTGAAACCTTTAAGGGTTTGTGGAAAGTTTAAGAAAAAACAACCATGGCAGTCATGGGTCCCATTTTTCCTCCAAAATGGGCCCATGCCCTCGAGTAAGGATATGTGGATGATAAAATATTTTATTTATTTTAAATATCCCGCTAAGGGGATCCTATAAACCTAAGACAAGTTAATTATAAAAAAATTAACCATTTAAATATAATTTACCCATCAGTTTAAACTCACCCGAAAATAATACTAAGTCACTTAATTAATACAACCTTATAAGAAACATCATAATAAAATAAAATACCCATATCACTTAAGTTGTGCACATTTAATCACAACCCTTCGATCAATTTAATCTCCACCGTAGGATTAAAATTACCCTAAAATCAAAAGGTGAGGATATATGGGTAAAACCTAAGTTTTAGTTTATTTCTTCTCCTTCTCCATTTGGGTCTCTCTATTTTTTTTTGTTTTTTTTGCAGGAATGGAGATTTTAATTTCAAAGGATTTATTTTACAACTTACAACTTGGGTAAAATTTACAATTACCAACAAAAATTTTAACCATTCAAATTACATGACTTAGTCAATTATAGCAGAATAAAATGTCCATTTCATACTGAATGAATATAATAAATTGAAAGTGCAATAATCCCTCCTCACAAGAGGAGATAACATGCCAAATTTTTGGCCCAAAAACACAATAATATTTTAACTCCAAATCTGCAACTCTGCAACATCTAGTCCACTCAATTTATCTCCCAAATAACAATGCAAAGGTTCTTCAAATCACAAGAAAGGTGCTTGGTTGACCACCAAACCAATTGGTATCATTACATGCCACCAAGGAGTCCAAGGTGGCATGATAGCCTCCCCCCAATCCCATGGGAAAGAGGCAACACACTTCACTTAGCACATAGAAAATATTTGGATGCACACAACAAATTTTAACTCCATTTGAAAACCATTTCAAAACACAATGTAATTAAGAAAACTTGCTACGAAGCTCCATGATTCCATATTTTGTAAGAGGGGATGGGACTCCCAATTTCATTCTCCACATAACCATGCCAAAACAGCCATAAAATCCCTTATCTCTCCATGCATTTACCAATTTCTTATCATTCCAAAAATCCCCTTGTCTCTCCAAAAATACTCCAAGAAGTATTTTCAAACATATAAGTTTCCTTCTTGAGGGCGGGGGTGAATTTACAACCCAAATAGAAATCCATCTCTACCTACAAACCAAATGTAGGAGGGTTCCCAAATAGAGTGGAGGATAATTCCTCCCTCTTCCCATAAAATCTCGTAAAACCCACACCCCTCAAGGGTGGGTGGAGAAATAATGAAGACAACACAATATGCATTTTTCACAATTAACATACACAAACATGCAAGGTAAATTCAAGGAAAAAACTAAGTGTACAAGGTCCTACCTTTTACTCCACAAGCCAAATTCCAAGAATGATTTCCAAAAGAGCTCAAGTCTCCACCAAGATTCCAAGATTTTTTCCAAAATTCTCCAAGAAAAATAACCCCATCTCAATGGAAGTGAAGGGTTAAAAAAGAAAGAAGATACCCAAGACAAGAAATGGGACAGTGACAAATTTCACCCTCTACCAAAACCCAAACCAATCCACTATCCACAAAATGACACCAAAATTAAATGAGAGAAACATTCAAAATTAGCCCAAAGAAATCATGAGAGGATTTCCTAAAATCCCAAAAAATTCCCAAAATCAAATCTCCCATAAAATGAAGTGTGTGGTGAGTGGAAAATGGGCCAATGTGCCTCATTTTCATTGGAAAGATCCGAATCACCTATAGGGATTTGGGTTAGGGCCTCTTTTCCATGCAAATAAGGTCCCTTGCTTGCCATACAACCTTCCTAAATGACACACTTTTCCCAAATCCGAGTTTGGGAAAAATGTGGCATTTAGAAGGGGAAATTAGGCTCACCTAATCCATTATTAGGTGGCCTAATTCCACCAACCCAAAACATCAAACAAAAAACTAAAAGAACATGCTAGCACAACATGGAAAGGGGTAAAATTTAACATTAGCAAGAAATAAACCAAGGAAACATAATATATTAACAAGGATCTAAGCACATAACAATTCATCACCATGATGGAAGGAAAGGTTAGGTTCACAATTCCAAATCAAAGAAAACCAACATGACAAGGAACAACTTGAGAAAGGGATGTTCATAATCGATAATAAGAAGAAGAGGTTTGGCCATTACACCTTTTGTACTAAGTGGAATGTGTTCCCTAAGTCCCACATTATTCTCTTGATAATTTCTTGTCACCTACACACTCAATGCAAACCTCATATCTTCCTAATATGATAACAAAATATAACACTATCATATACATCAAAACAAACATCCATATAAGTCACGCTAAACTAGCAGTATGTCATGACATGAATCATCCACTAAATGAAATGATATAATCATCATACATAAATTATGGATCCAATATCAATACCAAAGCATATCTATAATGACTCGTGATATCATCGTCATAACATAATATATCTAATAAATGAGTGGTGGCATCATGTGCCTCATAGCCAACCTGTGCATAAGAGTTAGCATCCTAATGCTAACAATATGATGTCATGAATAATTTCATATCAAAAAAAATGTACTAAAGCAGTAATATCCCTATCAAACAACAATATCATGTGATAATATCCCATCAAAACAACAAAATAAGTAATAATGTCCCTGTCATCATGATAACATGGATACAATGAGTCACACACTACAAAATGAGAGTACTGAAAAAGGTGGGCACTACATACTTGTAGTTGAGCATTTTTCCATTTTCCATGAAGGTTGCTTATTTACAACAAGTGGAACATTTTTAATTTTGGTCTATGGTATTAATAATAGGGTGAGATACCCATCAATCCTCTTTTACCAATAAATAAAGAATATGCCTATTGACTATATTTTTTTATTCTAGATTCATAGTTACACTTTAGTATTTATCATATTTAGATCACACCTTATTTTTGATATTACATTTTGTTGAACCCACTAATTTATTTTTACACACAACCTATTGCCTTGTGCCTCACCTAAAGGGTTTTAGATTTATCTTCTTGGGCTTTGTTTTCATATTTAAATATAGATTTTCCTATCTTCATTGATCTAAATATGATTTTTCATACTTTCCACAGGGTTTCATGTTTAGTACTCCTATTAGGGTCATTTTTTGGCCAGAATACCCTCTTAATCACATTTAAAGTATAACGACTGTATTTGTAAAAATATTGGAGGTTTTTATTCATTTTTTAAAGGTAAACAATTTTTTATTGTTATTTTGCAAAATTATCTATGAAATGTTTGGGATTCAAATTTATTTATTTTCAAAAAAAGGGACTCAAAAGGAGAAATGTGCGTTTATTTTCAAAAACCTCGGGATTTTTTTTGCTTATTACATTGAGGTACTCAAAAACCCTTTTTTTTTCCACAAAACCCATCACCAATTTCAGAAATAGTAATTTCATTAATTTTAATTTACAAGTTCATTCAAACATCCTTTTGGGCCTGATATTTGCGTAATTTATAGCTCATGTGATAGATGAATTATTTTAGACATATGATATACCTTATTTGATAAACCCTTTACATAAATCCATGGCTACTTCTACTCATTCAATTATGCATGGATCTAAAGGGCATCATATATCAACTATTGATAGTTGTGTTTCCTATAGGGAATGAAACTCATTAAAAAACACCATTGATGATTTTAAGACTAAAGTGACCATGATGAATTCACAATTAAGTTAACTATATCAACTCATGAAAAAAGTATTTATATAAAACCATTGTCTTACGATGATAGTCATGTTTGTGCTCATATTGAAAATAAACCTCAAAGAGAAGAATCTCCTATTCCTACCTCTAATACATATAAATAGAGTCATATTTTATCATGATTACTCAACAAGGGTCTTATCACATTTCCAACCATCTAATTTATCCTCATATATATATATATATATATATATATATATATATATATATATATATATATATATATATATATATATATATATATATATATAGATTACAACTACAATATGGATGACCATTTTGCAATTATCATAGAATCAACTAACATAATATAGAAACACATTTCATCTTCCAAAAATGGATTGTGAAACTTACTCATCATGGCCATATTAGCACATATCAAGATGATATACAATTATAACACGTATGAAGGTGGGTCCCTAAAAAATCCACTTCTTAGGTAATTATATCAACCTTATACCCCATCTACAAGTATGGGGGGAAGAAAAACATAAATCATTGGCTCAAAATTTTACTAAATATGGCATCAACCACACATAGGTGACAACATATGTTACACAACGCATGGGTGATGAATATCAAGTTTCACATTTATATTCACAACCTCATGCCATACACGATGTCTAATAATATATCAAATATACAACTAGATTAAACCAAATGCAAAAGGAAAATCCTATATTTGAACATAAAAATCCTACAACCATCATCCTAAATGCATTTGAAATGACCTCGTCAACTTATTTGTAAATATTAATCATTATCCCTCTTATAAAAGGACAAACAATAAAAAATTTCAAGGCTGCCAATTCTCATGAAGTTAATGTGTGAGATCTAGAATTTTTCAACACTCTTAGGTGTAGTTTTAAATAATATTAATCATTTTAATTGCTAATAACACTTGGTTCAAAAAATTGGCATATCACATTTTACATTGGCCTTTTATTTAGCTCATTATAATAATTTATCTAGTTTCACTTATCTGAAATAAATTGGAGCGATGTTTGGTCAAAATCATGACTACACTACATTCCTTTTTATTAATGAGATCATTAACAATTTTCATGATAGAACAATTCTAGAAAATGGTCATCCCATGGAAATTTATCTACATTATACCCCATTTAAAATATCATAGGATATTCTCCTATGATTCCCAAAGTCATGTTATGACTCCTACTCCTCAAATACATCATGTGTTATCTAGCTTTGTGCAACACATAATAGTTAGGAAGAAGGTTGATGCTTGAAGGGTAATGATACAATATCATTTACACAAAGAGCCTAAATTTACTAAAAATACTTATGACCCATGCACATATTCACATTACACCACTAAGGATGATAATATTGAGTTTCATGGTGTACATGGATATCTGACGTGGATCTAGCTGCAAGAGGTTGAAATACCTCCAAAACACACAAATTTTTTTTGAAAAAAAACCAGAAGCTTCAAAATATTTTTCTTCTCATTCTGGAATCCACACTAATCTTTTACATCATTACAATCTTCCTTTTATTTCACATTATCTCTAAAAATCCCTAAAATGCCAAAAAACACCTAATAGTAAAACACCTTGGATGGGACCAAAATTTTGTGTACAAAATATTCCTTCATAAATGAAGTATCATGGCAAATTTTGTCTTATCATATAAAGCATAGAAAAATTTATTAAAACTTTAAGTTCTAAACAAAAGCAAAAAAACATTTGGATCTAATTTTAGACCACTAGACGAAGGAATCCGGCCCATAAAATATGCTGAAATTGAATCAAACTTTCTAAAAATTTTGTCATGGCATATTACTAATCAAGATCTACTACCGTGGAAAATTTAAAGATGATCCAACGGTCGGATCAAAAGTTACAGCCTTCAAAATTTATGTTCCCGCATGAATATCCCATAGATTCTAAATGTCGTTACACATTAGGTAGCACCTTCAGGTACAAAACATCAAATTGACGTGATAAATGATTATATCCTTAACAATATCCACATAACACCTTGGATACATACACTCTTTGTATAATTAATGAATATTTTATATTTTCTCACCTAGTTCTAGACTAGGTCGTTACCCGATGATGTAACAAACTTCATGGGTACAATGTGATTGTTGAGGGAACAATAATTACCTAAGTTCCTACCTTTCCTTTTCCACCATTCATAACCTATATCTAGGGCCATTAGTACCACTTATACCTTGATTTTCCATGTTTTCAATATCCAATTCTAAAAATAATAAAATAATACAACATTAGAAAAATAAAAAATCCATGACCTCCATGTGACATGTTTAGTCAATACATAGATTTGAAACTTATGATTATTTGGAATTAACACTCTACACTACCTCAACACTTTCACTTCATAGAATATATTAATTATTCAAAACCCATGAAAATTACATACATTATGACTCATACAACTTGGCACCTTAGGGGCATATCTACACCGGGGGCACTTTACATATTGAGTCTACCTTGATCACATATTTATCACATTATGTCTTCTTAAAACATTCTATCCTATAGGATGCCTACAACATTGTGGGCATAACTACACCTGGAGAATCTATATTATTGAGTTTATCATGATAATATCTTTCCACAGTAGTCCATTATGAGTAGTACACTACTATTTCCTACCTTAAATTACTTCTTATTACATTTATTATATTATGTCTTATACAATGATCATGATGTAAGCCATTTATTTAACCGTGATAAATTATTGTTAATATTATTTGAGTATAATTAGCCCTAGGATAATGTTCTCACTATCTGTCAATGTTTAATTTGACTCCTCTATTCTTCTCTATATTGTGTAATTTGACTCCTCTATGCACTTGTGTGTTACAGTCATTGATTTATTTTCCACATCAGCTGGATTAACTAGTTCACGCACTTGTATTTAGATGCCCAAATTTCTTTATGGAATTGATTTATTTGACCACTCTATGCAAGTATGTGGTACATTCTCTAATTTCTTTATGACATTAACTTATTTGAATACCATGTGCACTTGTGTGGTTAAATACTTTAATTCCTTTGCGTTATTGACTTATTTTAATTCTTTATGCATTTGTGTGCATATATAATTTGATTAATATTCTATATTGTATTCTTTAACTAATTTTAATACTTGTATGAGTTGTGATATTATCTTCTATGATTTACCCTTGTACTTAAATGATATTTTTTGTATTTTCTATCTGCACTTTTATGCTCTATGTCGTGTTTTCTATATGCTTTCTTTGTTCTCTGAACTTGTATGATCTATGCTTGGTTTATTCATATACTATTGTTTTCTATGCATGATAATTTAATTGATTATTTTCTGTAAGATCACTCACATTAGGTACCTATTACCCCTCCCATTTCCTAGCCACACTACTTGGTATCTTTATAGAATAAACCAAATATTATGTGAAATGTTACTTGCTATATATTTTGATAGGAATGAACATCCTATGACATATATTGTTTACCTTTATTGAGTTATTTCCATTAGATACACATTGTCTAGGACATAATTTTCAAAGGCATATATTTACTTCGGCACACAGGTTTAGAATAAAGAGATTATTTTTATACTTAACAAACATTGATTCTATGGATCTAGGCCCAATGGTTGATTTATAATACGGTTATTGCTTGATCACAACACATTACTTCTTACACATTGGTTATGAGCTCATTGAGTGATTAGATTGTTTATTATTACACATTTCTCATCACACTTTGATTGTTACATTATGGATCTAGGACCATTGGTTGTTGCGTTTTATGATTACATGGTGATTATATAGTTACTCATTACATATTGATTATTTTGCTACTTCTTACACACCGTCTCTAGACCCATTGTTTGTTATAATGTCATAATTGTATCATTTCTTATTACATACTTGCTTCTATATCACTTGTTATTACATACTTATTTTTTTATGTGTAAGGTAACAATTAACACTATTAACATCGATCAAGTCAGCCATGTATTGTTAGTTATATATCTAGTTATGATGGATTTTTCATGTCATGTTTTGTCACGTCATGTCATAAATCACTTTAGATCCATTAGGTACTGATTCATGATTTTTTTTCATGCTACTCTTCCTATCAATGTTATTTTATCTTATTGATTTTTCATAACATTATCATAACATGGTTTAGTCTTATGGTGATACATATTAATTGTTCTTAAATGTTTATATCTTGCAAACAATGGTCATTTTTACCATGTTAGCTGATACACTAGATATGGTTTATATCATTGATGTTGTTTCTTATACACTTTATACAACTGACACTCTCTTTTGAGCTAAGCAATGCTTTGCATCATGCCCCATATAAAAAGGTTGAATGTTGATCTATGCAAATTACATATAGAATGTGTGAGTTGACACTAGATTATGACATTCACATAGTTATTCTAGAAATATTACAAAGATTTGAATATGATGAATTATGAAATTTACATATAATTATGTCTATTATATCAAGATTAAAAATAAATTGACAATGTGGCAAGATCAAATATACACATGTTGGCTACTAGCAGGTTCAAATGCACATAAGTGTTATTTGTGGAAGGTATAAACACACATAATTTTTCCATATAATAGGCTCAAATATACATTTATGTTGGCTCACATAAGAGGATCAACTACTACAATTGGATATGGTAATAATATCAATTACTACATTGACTTATGAAATGCTCAATTGCCAAATTTTTCTCATAAATGACAATTTTTTCTCCCTTACATTTCACACCGAGGGCATACATGTGTACTTATTTCATGATTTAATTTCATATTATGTTAAATTTTAGTAATTTTTATAAGCATTTATACTTTACATCAATACAATTTTGTATGTGGTCTACAAGTTCACACGTATGGAAAAATAAAGAGGGGAACACACATATTCCAATCTCATGCATACCTTTTCCATTTGAGAGTTGTGTGCATACAATTAATTTATTTTAATTTAGTGATTTTTAATTACTTTATTAAAATGGGGACAAATGTAGTACTCTAAATTTGGATTGATGATACTTGGAAGTTGTCATTTAACATTTATCTTAACCTATTCCCATGTGTGTACTTAATTAAGTTATTCCTTCACACATCTCACACTATTTATCAATCTATATCTGGGTCACACTTTTTATTCAAATTTTACCCGTCAAAACCCTATTTACTATATCAAAAACACATCTTTGAACTCATGATCTCCTTCTCAAATTTTCAGAATAAAGTTTTAAAATTCTAAGGAAAAAATGTTTGGCAAGGTCAAAACTAGTTGACGCTTTTAACCAAGGATGATATATTCACCCTCCAATCATGTAATGGTTAATTTTTCAAATGCATAAGTTAGCCCATTTGACATAGGGTAAATTGAGTGGGGAAACCTTTCACATAAGGGATATATTAAATCATAGGACCACTTTACCCATTAGAAGCACCTCATATCTTACATATTTGTACTATCTAGGAGATAAAAAGGATCCAAGAGGAATACCATTGCAAAATCAATCCTTGAGGTAGATCAATGAGGTACTGAGTCTGAATACATATTATGCCAATATCCTAGATCACTACAAATTATATAAAAACACTAAAGATCACTTCCAAGTTGTTAGGGGCCTTTTCCAAATCACTAATATTGAACACTTTGCACACATTCACTGGGTGTCATAACTATGTGAGGTTTGATCTATCTTTGGAGTATTATAAAAAAGTGCATTTCTCATTACACCATAAGGGTGGGGTGAGGCCAGTCTTATCAAATTAGACAAAATAATTTTTAAATTCGTCAAGAGAGAGATGGGATTTGGAAAAATAATAATCTGTAATCTATTTCAATGATATAATCACAAAAAAATGAGCACAATATTAAGAACCAAGAACATTAAATATAAAAATGCCATAAATAGTTTAAAACACATAGTTGCACAAGTGGAAATCAGCTAGAAAGGTCAACACCACCTGACGATTATTCTCCAAATTGCTGAATTCATCCTTTATACACTGTCATGCCATATAATTTCACATAGAGCCAGTTACCTTCCTGTACAACCCAGGTACTCTATCAAATTCCTCTTCTCTACATCCAAAGTTAGTAAATTGGCACAATATTTTCTAACCATGATTTATGCTTTCATTTATTGACTTTCTAGAGGTCGTACATTTGAATATTGAATAATACACATTTGTAGACTCTATGTATTTCCTATAATTTTATATATCTGATTCTAGATTCATAATTACACATTAGAATATAATTAGATTTAACCTTAGTTTTATATCATAGGAATGTGCCTAGTTTTTTATTATGTTAATAGGGAAATTGAAATAACCTATATTATGTTTTTTGGGTGGTGAAAAAGTGATGATAATTTTAGCACCACATTTTCATCACATGAAGAAAAATAAAACGGGAAAAAATATGGAATCAATAGTTTTTTGTTGTTGAACTTTATACATTGTATATTCCATTGGTTTTTGCACATTCTACATTATATATTCCATTGGTTATTACACATTATACATTTTACAGTCCATTTTCAATTTACCTAAATACACACTAATTAATTTCGTATTCATCCTCTCACATGTGTGGGAATAGTTACGTAAAGTTAGGCATCCCTAAGTGATGCAACAAATAATTAATCTCCCAATCCTCTTACTTTTTTCTATATAAGGAACAATTGGTTCCTTTATGTTTAAAGAGAAACCTAAAGATGATATCAAGAGTTAAATGTGACATAGTCTCTAACGATACCTTGTTCTAGTGCAATCTCCATTGTTTGTTACACAATATACATTGTATATTCCATTTTTAGTTTAATATAGTGTGTTTCTTGATGGTAACTCTTCTTATGAAAAATTTATGTGGACGATGCATTTCCATTGTGAAATTTCCTTCTATCCTCCTCATTTATGATGTAGTATAAAAGCTTAATCCACAATGTTTTTCTTTTATTTTTTCATATTTGGTTCAATATTTCATTTAGGTTCCTTTACAAGTTACAAATTCACATTTGGAAGATATGTATTAAACATTTGTAATGTTAGTTTCTATTTTAGAATGTTTTTAATTTTTATCAAACACTCCCATTGAATTCAAAGTGTAATATAAAGAAAAATATTTTAAAAATCACTTGCAATAAACAGTGTGATCTCATTTGGAAAAAAATTAAATTTTGAAGAAGCACGACATAGACATTTTAGTGAAATATTTAAATTTTTCTTACAAAATTTGACTTCACTTATATATTTTTATCTTCTGCATTTTGAAATATGTCCCCAATTTTGGACAATCTAGGCTCCTAAATCATGTATTTGAAGTTTCAATTGCAACCCTTTGTCTTTAGGCCCCTTATTTCAAGTTGTTATTTCTCTAGGGATCATATATATATATATATATATATATATATATATATATATATATATATATATATTAATGGCGATTTATTTTTCACATTTCCTAATTTTTGATACCTACATAATGGCCATAACTTATACCTTCTTGAGGCCATAACTTTTGGCCGACCTATCTTAGATTCATATGTTTTTTTAAGGTAAATGTTTTTTGTGTTATTAAAACCAATGATATTTATTTAATAACATTTTATCTTATATTGTAATCTTTATGCATAAAGACTTATTTGTAAATTATAAAATCATATTGCTTTACGCAATGAATATAGGTATTGCCTTGTATTTAGAGGGTATCACGTTGTATTTGTTTATATAGATTTTGGGAGGATTTTTTAGATGTATACACTAAAATTTTGGGCACTCACACTTGAGGTATTATCGATGTACATGATTTATAAACTTAGTTTATTTTTCATGCCTTTTGTTGTGTTGCACATGTACTAAAACTGAAACCTTTTGAAGTTATTTTTCTTCACTTCCAAGTCAACATTATGGGGGAATTATTATTTTTTATTTGCATTATAAGGATACAAATTTTTTGGTTGTTCATTGAGTATTAAAATGAGGGATTTTATTAGTAATGTGTCATGATAGTTTATATTAGCCAGTGTGACTATCCTTTTATTCTATGCTTCGTTCCTTACCATGGGTTTAATTCCATTGGAGGATAAATTATATTCAAGAAATTCTTGTTGGTGGTTTATAAAAATGATATGGAGATTTCTTGTACTTTTGACACTTTTTGAAATATTAAAAAAAATCCTTTGTGGAGATATACTAGAATCTCCAACATCCATCTTCTAGTATATTTGAACAATGGATTTTCCATTCATATGCTTCCTCATTAGTCCATTCAAACTTATGATAGACATTTGAAAAAACTATTCTTATTTTTTCAAAATTTCTTGAAAGATCGATAAAAATCCTTTTTGGAGATATTATGGAGTCATCAATAGATTTTATGAGAGATATACAAACTTTTCATAAAGCTATGAAGACAAAAAAATTATGAGGTGGTGTTGTAGTACATGATACAAGAGACATTGATGTCACAAAAGAGCTAGAAATTGAAGAATAAGAGAAGGTTGAATAACATGAGGATTATTTTTAAAAATTGTCACAAGAATGTCAAGTAAACAAAGTTGGATACACTGAATTACTTTTGAGGGTCAAATCTTGAATAAATCACCATCTAGATCATTGAGCTTGAAAATAATTTTTAATATAAATACTTGTTAGATCCAAGGCTAGTCAAATTAGAAGCGACAAAAGTAAAGGACATACATTTTCATGTTGAGAGAATTTCAAGCCAAAATATTGAAAAATAATAATAAAAAAACCAATACAAGGCATAGAGTTTTGCAAAATTTAAAGCAAATTTCATTCCATAGAATTATCATACAATTCTATTTAAAACTTGAGGAAAAGGGTTCTAAACATATAAGTAATTGCACAGGGAATTTAATAAATTAACTATTAGAGTTGGTCATATCAAAGATGATGTGAAAAATATCTTGTGTTATATGAATACATTGTGTAGAAAATTATAGATGAGTTTGGCATAATTAGGATACATTATATTGAATAATCCTATCAGTGTGTATTAAACGAGGAATAAAATATGGTGTAAAACTAAAACAAATCAAAACATTAGGTAAAGGTAAGTTTACACGAGGTCATGAATACAGTAGTGGTAGATAAACATCTATACAATATAGAGATATTGGTTTTTCATAATTTGATGATAGTACACAAAGAGGTAGAGATAATAGTTGAGGTATACACTAATTTAATGGATGTGAATTCACTTAAAATTTCTAAAAATGTGGAAAAGTGGGACATGAAGAATTTTAATGTCCTCACATCACATTTGGATGGTGGTAAAAATGTAAGTGCACATATGGCACAAGAAGTTGAAGAAAGTGTTACGTCAATGCATCATACTAATGAGCCTGAAATTGGAGAAACACTCATGATGACAAGCATGTTTTTGAATCATAAAAAATAATAATATGGTCATGTACAACACAAAAAAAATCCAAACAATTTGTAAATAAAACGGTAATTTTTGTAAGTTAGTATTACTCATAACATTGTTTCACAAAAATGGTGGACAAGATAAATATAAAGAGGATATAATACATTAGAATCCATACAATATTTCTTGGTTTTTGAAAGGTCATGAGATACCGGTAAATATAAATGTTTGGTAAATATAAAAATTAGTGGATACAAAGATGAGGTTATGTTTTATATCATACCCATAAATGCACATCATGTTTTTATTAGGTCACATTGGTAGTTAAACCTCAAGGTGTAACATGATGGTCATGCAAACAAATACACACTAATGTGAAAGGATAAAGTAAAGAACTCTTTGAATCCATTAAATGATAGGTGTGGATTAGTGGAGGAAAATCAAAAGTGATTTCAAGTAAGTGATGCTTGAGTAAGATAAGAGAATGCCATTTTGTACTTACAAAAAATCCCATGCAAGAGTTGGGATAGAAAATAAAGATATGGAAGAATTAAATACTTGGTTGATTTGTAGATATTTTTTAATAATATACTAAAATTTTACCACTAATGAGAAGCAATATTCACCAAAAGAATTGGATTATAGGATTGATTTTATTGAACAAAGAAACATATAGATTAATACCACAAGAGAATTGTTTTCATGCATTTTTATAGCCCAAAAATTCAAAGTTTGAAACATGACAACTAAGCCACAATATGAAAATTTGCTTCAAAGCCTTCCTAAATCCATCTCTTGGTCAGTTTGTCTCTTGTGTATGATCATATTGACCTTGAAATTTCTCCTAATGCATTTAATAAACATGTGAAATATTAAAAATGAGTGTGATAAGGTTCATCATTCCATTCATTGAAGTGTAACAAAAGACTAGTTCTCTGACAAGTGATTATACTAAGATATGAATAATAGCCTAATCTAATGTAAGTTTGTAGTAAATAATAAATAAATTAAAAAAGGAAATAACCCAAGAAAAATAAGTAATGAAAATTACAAACCATAATGTGCAAAGAGGGTTAAAAGAGCCTTAGTTGTTTCAAAGAGGTTGTGAAACTATGTCGTAGTGGAGACCGGCTGAACATGAATGTGAGACCATCACATAGGAGCATTGAGAAAATGTAGATCTAAGTGATTCGGATGGACTAGGGCACCTGGAACCTAGTTTTGATAGGGTCAATAGAGATTTGTACTTATTTTCTTCTTGTCAGGTGCATGTCATATTTAGATCGTTGATATCGTTGTAAACCTGCAATGAAGAAAATACCTAAAAACCCCCAGAAAAAGATTCAAACCTTAAAAAAATAAAGATAGAAATGAAGGGGTCAGATTGCCCTCAGTCACCACAATGGGGGAATTATAAATGAGAGTTGCACTACATCTCATACCCAATGTAGTTTTGGGTGTGTGTGTGGAATTGTTCCCTAGGTTTTTCTTGTGCGTTTCACACTTGAAGTAGCGAGCAAGTAGCTAGATGTAGAATGTAAATAATTTGCACATGGAATAACATAAAATCCCCTCCTATGAAGTGTGATGCAGATGAACCAGCCTCTGTCCCTTGTGATAGAGATAGATGGATACAAATGGAGCAATATAAGCCTTGATGGATACAACTTTAGGTGGTGATAAGTAATGCTTAGTTCTTGGTCCCTTATTATGATCGCATAACTTTATATTTATATAATTCCTTCACTTGAATTTCAGAATTAACCCCGAAAAGGCCGACTATTCAAAAAGATAAGATGCTCAAATGGATAGAAAGGACCCTAAAAAGTGAGAGTAAAGTATAAAGATGACAAGGGCATCTAGAGGGGATGCGAGAACCTGATGTTGGTGTCATGGCTATGTGCACCCTAGTCTAAAAAGAGTAAAACTGAAGTATGAAAAGACAGGATGGGCCGGTAAAGGTGTAAGACTGAAAGTAGATTTTTTTTTTTGGAAAAGGACATGGGTTAATTAATACTTTTCTTACTTAGGAACCATATGAATAGTAGTATGTGATCGAGACTAGATAATTACCCAAAAGTGTGTGATTTTGTGTCTATATTTAACCCCACTTTATGTTGGTGAGAATAATTATCTATAACATAAAGTAGATACAAATGCATACCTGATATTTGTGTTGATCGATGTAGAAAAGTGTGCTGAGGGACTAGATAAAGCATGTAGTGATAAAAAGATAGATCATGGAGACTAAAGATGTAAAAGTGTAAAGAGTGATGAAAGTGAACCTAGGGCAGAAAAACATGTGTAGATGTTGATGTGTGTGATGTGCCTATTATTATTATCGATGTTTATGATGTTGTTTTTGTTGATGATGATGTTTTCTGCTTTCTTTCCACACGGATGAACCTATAAAAGAGAAGACGATCAAGTAGTCAAATACATATGTATATGTATATGTATAAAAAACATGTAAGGAAGTATGTAAAAGTAAATGTTGGAAATGTGAAAAAGGAACATGTGCACCTGATCTGTGATGAGGAAAGAGTTTAGAAAGGATCCTATTAATGAAGTGTGATTTTTTTTGGGAATTATCATGCCATTGGATGAAGAAGTATAGGGAGGAATGTCTGATTTATCCTCCAACCTTTAACTGCTTCCCGAAACTGAAGATATATCTATACTATCTAGTTTTGTAGGCGATCCTACACCACAAAAGAATTATTATAGAGAGGAAGGTCTGGTTTTATCCTCTAAACATTTAACTTCTTAACTTATAACCATTCACAACTTCATTCCATTCAATAGGATCAGTATGATTCTAACCACAAACCTTCACTATGCTCTGCATTAGAGGATTATTTCAAGTCTATAAAGGCTAAAAATTGTAAAAAATGATCAAAAATCACTTTAATAGCTTACTCACCACCCTAATCTACCTCTCAACCCTACATTCAAGGTCACTCAATCATCAATATGATTCAATCCCAAGGAAAGAAGACACTTCTTTATTTTACCCAATTTTTTCTTGGTCCATCTTGACTAGCCTCTAGCCCAAGACATGCAATTTTTTCCCTTCAACTTATTTTTAACATTCTCCAATCAGGTTACCTATTAACACACTTTGAATAATATTAGATTAATACCAAGAAATGAATCCAAAAGACAAAATACATAAACTTTGACAAACCACGGTTAATTATCTTCTAAATGCCCTTAAGACAAGTTAGTTTGGAATAGTCATCGACAGAGACAATCATAGTAACCCACAACCATAATTTATCCTTTTCCTAGACCCCTTTTCACACTCAATATGTACCATAAATTTCATCATTTGATCCCTTAAGCTCCTCTTGCAAATCCACTTTCCATCCTAGTAGTTTACTAGCTCCCAACTAAGTATGGAACAATTACCTTTTGATCATAAATTCACTTATAGTAAGCTTCATGATACATTTTTTTACCTTTTTGGATACAAAATAAGCCTTAATATCTTCCCCTAAAGTTTCAATATGGGAATCAAGGTCTATTGTATAATTCCTTTGGAGACGATGTAGTTCCTTTAACCTTTTCACTGTGATTACAGTCCTATAGCCTAGACTGTCACTAATACCTCAATTTTTATCCAATGAAACTTTGAAATTCCACGTGAATCTTCTTGGGAACACCCTCACCATGAATAGTACCAATTTTAAGGGCTTAATTTGATCTATAAAAAGTTTTAAATCATTTTTTTCCAAACTCTAGCTTCTATTGCAATGTACAGGATTGTGAACATGTTGGGTGAAATTTGAAGTTATCCCAGTCTTTTAAAGTTATCTCTGGTCCTGAGATCCACTCCCATATCCTTCATTGGATCTACATATGATTCTCATGTTCCACTTAGACTTCCTCCTACCTATCTTATTTTTCGTAAACCTTACTTCCTTAATATTGAACCACTGTTACAATCAACCCAATTAGGCTACTGTCAAGGAATCCTTTTGCTTTAGAGACTCATTAGAGATTCTTGACTATTTTTGCATCTAATGGAAAATTCCAAGATTGTATGTTATCAATATGGAACTAATAATTATTCTCTCTACACTTATATATGTAAGGGTTTGCTTGACTATAGTGAGGGTTTGCATCCAAAGCCCAAGAGGCCTCCCTATTTACCTCAAATGCATAAGATCCTTATTTTGGGTTCACAACTTACCTCATAGGTATGTATGACCTTGATATTCATGGGTAACTTGATTAAAAAAGAATGAAGGATCCCTAGAATTTGAGACTCACACACGAATGCTCAACTCTGTCTCAGAAGAGAGGTTTTAAAAATTGTCTTGTTACTCTACACATTTGTTGGCTTAGTCTATTCATCTACAAGGTTCTTCAGAATAATTTTTTAGACACATACACTCACTTTATATCCTTCTTAGCTTCAAGACCCACGCTTGGCCATGTACTTGATCAAATAGTTGACTCAACTAAAAACTGAGTTGTACACCAAAAATTGATTGTAACCTACCAAAAAGGCCTTCACCTTGATTTAATTCCCTCAATGCTCAAGAAAGTCTATCAGTCTTACACAAATAAAAATCCAAAAACTTGTTGATTTCTTGTGGTTAAGTGTTTTCACAACTTACAACTACTCTTCATACATCAACCTTGCTTGTCTCAAGGATAAGCACCTCTGCTACAGTATAAATAGTCTCCTTAATGTTTCAAGTAATGAAATATGGAAAATCTCACTCTCTAGATACTCAACACATTTCCATTATCATTCAATAATGCAAAGGAATCACATGCATGTTACAAGAATCACCAAGAAATGTACAAGAATTATCATAAACAATCATGCAAGAAATAATACCATTGTTACAATGTGTATACACTGCAAATCTACCTTTCAATCTTGGAGTCTCTACATTCCCAGTTTTATGATCAATCAAATGATGAGTGATAGATAGTTACATAATGCCATTTATATCCTCAAAAATCATTTTCCACTCGAGTAGGATAATTTTGATACCTCGTGGTCATATCGTTCCTTTGTACACAATATTAAAAATTACTTGGCTCCAAGGCCTTTACCCCTAATAAAAATGTTATTACACCTAAACCACCTATTTTAACTTTGACACAACTCTTAGGAAACCCAAAAACAGTCTTAATTTTGAATCTTTCCTTTTAAAGGGAAATACACATTTCAAATTTTTGAAAGGCCAAAGACCAAAGTAATACCTTAAGTGACTCAAAAACACTTATCAAACCTACAAACTTGCCTTCAAGACAAAATTTGATGATCACATGCCTTATTTACGAGGTGGAGATGATGCTCCTACATCATACTCCAAGGGTAAGAAAGTTTGAGCCCCACTATTTATTTTTCCAATTCCTTTGTGCCTTCACCCTTGCTCTAACCTGATCTTTATCTTCAGTTTGCTCTTTCTGCATTGTTTCTATCATGTGCTTAGTTTTTTCTTCCTAGTTCTCTTATTCTTCATGAGTGAGGTTGTGTACTTCATAGGATTATTCCTCTTCTTCATTCATCAAATATGTCTATTTCTCTTGTTGTTCCTTTCTGAGTTAATTTTCTTCATCATGTATCTCTTTCTTGGATGCTACAACTTTGTTACTTGTCTCCTTCTTCTCTATATCTTCAATCTCTTCTTCCATCATTTGGTTTTGAGCTCCTAACTACTTCTTATTGACATAGCAACTGTTTAACATGATGAGATCCCTCTCTACCATCAGTTCGAGCTTTTGGTGTGATGGCAAGTTGTGTGTAGCCTGATACCAGGCAGTTAAGCGCGCCAACCCCAGAGTAGTGCTAGGATGGGTGACCTCTTGGGAAATTCCTGGTGTCACTACCTCCTAATGCCATTGGGCCTAATTGGGTGTATACATGGTGGGCCCAGAGCTCACGTGGTTGCATCCGGCTTCATCGTGCGAGAGGGTATTGGCGTAGCAACTGTTTAACACGATGAGATCCCTTCTCTTCCTTTATCCTAGAACTGATTTTAAACACTCTTTCACATGGTTCCACTGTGCTTATAGCATGCTCCAAATCTGTTAAGCGTGCTCTGCTTGCAATTTGTCACTCCCTTAAATGTCGTTCTCCTACACAAATGCACTCTTTTGTTCACTTATATCTTCTCGTTCTTGGCTTACTTTAGGCCCAACCCTTCGGGACTTCCCATCTTCTATCTCAAGATCATTCTTTATACCTGAAACTAAACACACCCCCAACTACATACAGCTATTGTTAGATTCAAATACTTGAGGCTCTCGGGAATTTTCCCCTAGAAGTTCTTACCTTATTTCAATCACTTCACTTTGTTCCTTCTTGAACTTTGGTTCCACTTCTTATATATCCCTGCATACCAACTGCACTCTCATATAGGTTCATCCTCCTCAATAGAAGCCAACATTGTTAATTCTTCTATCAATTCTTCTTTTTCACTCTTATTCTCTATACCAACTACTCTCATCAGGTTCATCCTCCTTAATCATTCTTCTATCAATTCTTCTTTTTCACTCTTATTCTCTATAATCACTTCATTTTATTGCTTACTTATTCTTCTTTCCATTTGTTTCAGTCTTCTTTCTTGTTGTCTTATTGTTTTCCTTAGCTACTTCCTTTTCCTTCTTTCCAAAAGCAACCTAACTGGTCACTTGACTGTATTCTTCATCAATATCCCTATTTATTGTCTTTGTTCTTCTTTTTCTCTTTCCATGAGCACCATCAATTGTGCTACATCTTTTTTTAATATTGTGAACTCCTCTTAAAACCATATTTCCCTTTTCTTCTTTATTTCTTATTTCATTTTTTTATCTCTCTCTCCTCTTGTTATATCTTCTTGTACCTCTTTAGCTCTATCAACCCTTGAAACATCTTTGCTACTGGTTCTTCTTCCTCTTCACCATGTGTCAATTTTGATTCATGAGGTCTAGTAGCCTTCCATTCTCTTTCTCTACATTTTTTCCTTGTTTTTATCATATTTTTTTATTCTTCTCTTCTATTCTTGTTCCCTTATCCTCTTATGTAATTTATTTTCCTTGTCCTCTTCTTTCTCTACTTCCAACTTCTTCATCCATGGTGGCATCTTCTAACCATGGTCAAGAACTAGTCTCACACTTTTCTCTTCACTCATCTTTACCTATCTCTTTCCACTACACAAACTTCCACACACTATTAGAAACAACAACTATTCATTAAATATCAACCCCAAATCACAATAGAAAACCATGCTATGATACCAAATGATGCAGATCTATTCACAACTTCAGTCCCTTAAATAGGATCAATATGATTATAACCACAAACCTTCACTATTCTTTACATTAGAGGATTATTTCAAGTCTATAAATGATAAAACTTGTAAAAAATAATAAAAAATCACTTCAATAGCTAACTCACCACCCTAATATACCTCTCAACCCTTCATTCAAGGTCACTCAATCATCAATATGATTCAATCCCAAGGAAATAAGACACTTCTTTATTTTACCGAATTTGTTCTTGGTCCATCTTGACTAGCATCTAGCCCAAGACATGCAATTTTTGTCCTTCAACTTCTTTGTAGCATCTCCACTCATGTGCCCTATTCACACACTTCCAATAAGATTATATTAATCACAAGAAATGACTCCAAAATAAAAAATACATCAAATTTGACAAACCATGAAGGAGCATGGAGATTTTTTATTGGCTCACGTTTCGCAGCCGGTAATGAAGAATGAGAATAGTATGAGAAGGTGAAAATACATGGCATTTTATTATTGGCTTGCATAGAGAAGCAAAGGAAAATCAATGAAAATGTGGAAAAAATCTGAAGCCAATCAAAGCTATCACTTGTCGTCCTCATGTTCATCTTGACATGAAAAACTTCAAATGGCCATAACTTTCTCTCCAGAGCTCCAAATCAAGCAAAATCAGTCTCATTAGAATGGTCTCCTCAAGCTCTTAAATTTTACATCATTTGATTCATGAATTTATGGAATTTGGTAGGAGAAAAATGAGAAAATAAAAATAAATAGGCACACTTTACAGCATTAGCTAACTATTTTTGTGTATGTGGTCATACAGAAATGGAATTAATCCCAAAATACTAACAGAAAATCAGATATTTTTAGTTAGAAAAATGTACATTCCCACTTTGATTCAAATATATTTGGTTACGAATAGGGGGAAATTCAATTACTATTTGGGGGGGGGGATTTGATTATAAGAACATACCAAATTTACAAACCAAATTTGAACAAATATGGGGACTTGTCCTCATATTCAAAGGGGGATTAGTTTTTTCTACTTCTGAAAAAGGTCCATAGACATAATTGTGAAATACTACTTGTTTCCTTTGTGAAATGCATATAGATCTTAGTTTCCCAAGTTTATGTGTCAAGGTGGTTACAATGTATAACCATTGACAAGATTTGAGAGCATTCGATTGATGTTCCCTTGTTAAGATATTCTAAATATATAAATGAAATTTTCCCACTTTTGAGTTTAAATTATGTCTTCTGGGTTCTGTATGTCTAATTGTCAATTGATGAGTTATATTTTCTATTGCAGTCTTGTGTTTGATTTTTCTCTTTTTCATACACTAGATATGTCCTTAATGTTTGTGTTTTGGTAATTAAGTTTGATATTGTGCCGTGAGAATTCCCTCTGTAATGTTGGACTTGATTGTAAAATCCTTGCCATAACCATTTTGTGTTGATAGTGATTTGTTATCCTTTGAGTGTATCTTGGGTGTATGAGGGAAGAAGTAATAAATACTTTATTAGAATGATTGTGTGAGCCTTTCTGTTGAGTATTTTAGAGATTGTGTGGAACTTTTGCATATGTTGATTATCAATGAATGCAAATCTTCCTTTGTAGAAACTGTTACTTATTAATCCAATATTCTGCATTTTCCAGAATTATAGGTTACTCTAAGTGTTAAATACTCTATTGCAACAAGTCTTTCATCCTGTAATCCTCCTCTTTTAACACTAAATAAGTGACCCTGCTAACTTCCATTTGTTTTTTTTCTTCTTTGTCTCTAAATATCATTGAAAGTTTCCTTTAGCTTTTATCAGGAGAATGTAAGAGCAACTAAATTCTACTGTCTATAGTAACCTGTGTCTGGTAAAGTAAGCATATGAAAAATGTTGTGTGAAAACTCGTAAGAGTGAATTGTTATATCCATGGCCATGTTTATCCTATATTGATCCATCATTTGAATAAATTGACGGAACAAAGACTCTATCTCCCTCTCTACATTCAAGTTACCCTGCGGGTCTTCTCACCCTGGTTCAAGGTAGGACCAATAGTAGTAGGAATAGGCCATCCCCTTTTTATGTGCTCCTCAATAATCCCAAGGAAAGTGTTAGACCCCTCCCAAGATACAAAAAAACACATACCAATCCAGTCTACCACCATTCCAAGACAATCCCCTCTTCCCTTGAAAAGAAAATTCCTGTCAATCCACCAGGGGGTGCAGATTTGAGGACCAACATGCTTCTAGTGCCGTTGTCGGGAAGAATATATTCTCAGTTCACTTTTGTGACCATTTTTAGAGTTATTGATACTAGTTGATAAGTATTTTGGATTTCAAAGTATGAATTCCCATCAACAACATGCCTCTGACGCCATTTCTAGGGATAATTGAGGTTCATAATACATCCCTTTATAGAGCTTTGCCAAAATATAACCCACTCTGAAAGTATTTTGTCCAATTTTTTTTTCATTATAAGCAGGATTTCCATTAAACCTGAATCCACTGGGAAAAGAATGGTAAAATTCATAAATATTTACAAAGATTTTCCTTCCAATTTATGAATTTATCATTTCAAAGAGCTATTTGAGTTAATCTATACATCTAAGGTACAAGGCCTTAGTGGCGGCTTCATCTTTCAAAGAAAATTTGGGTATACCAGTGCAAATATTTTACACCTTGGTAATTAACTCTCTTCTTTACAAAATTGGAAGGAAGAAGATATTTCTTCAAATATAATCCAACTAGAAGATTATTCCCAAAGTTGGAAAATACATTGTCAAGAAGGAAGCAAATATGGAAACCAGAGGGTGGTCAAAATTTAGAGGAAAATATTGTTTAACCAGCTGAATTTTATCCACTTTTGGTGGAGGTTTAATCTAGCACATTTGACACCTCTGATTTAGGTAGTCATCAAGCATATTTGCATAATTTGTTTCAAGAATGTTCAACATCTACAAGTAACAAAGGTATTCTTCAGCTTCCTTATTTATTGACTCATAAGAACAAAGTGTTTTGTGAAATTGATTCCCCAAGATATTTCCATTTTGTGGATCATACTCCTATAACTCAGAGACCTCCAGTTCCCCACTATTTCAACCCTCCCTTTGAAACACCTCCACTAAATAATATGGCATAACCCCCTCCTATGAATCCTTAAAGAATTAACACATATAGACCTATTGATTTTATTGACATGAAAGGTTATCCAAATGAAGTACCACATGAAATTAGGATGAGGTTTCCCAAGTTTCAAGGAAATAATGTTATCAGTGGTGATCAACATCTTAGATATTTTAAAAATGTTATGGATGATTACAAAGTAGAAAATGAATATGTTTATGTAAAATTATTCATACATAAATTAGAAGAAGATGCTAGGGAATGGTACAATTTACCACTTACAAATTCCATAGATTCTTGGTTAGAAATGAAGAATGTTATCACACTCTAGTATGTTGATAAGATTGACCCTAGGTTTCTCTTATCAGAGTTTGAAAATATCAAAAAGAATTATAATGAGTATGTGTAAGACATTAATATTAGGTTCAATAAAACTTTGAATAGGTTTCCTATTAATGAAAGGCGTAATGATGATTCTTTCTTGATTAAGTACCCAGATGCATTTGATAAGAAAACAACTTATTATCTGAGGGATAAAATACTAGAAATATAAGGAAAGATTTATTTATGGATGTCCAAATTGATAACAATATTAAAATAACTGGGAAGCCTAAAAAAAGGGAAGGTGTCAAGTTGATCAATCCAGAGAAGCCACAGATAAGTAAGGTAGTGGACCTAGAGGAAGTGGTTAAAAATTTGGCCAGAGTAGTCAAAGAGATCTCACACAGGATTACTAGAACAAAGAAAGTATTAGTTTCAAATCCTCAAACTCAGCACTAGGCCTAAGGAAAAATTAGATTTGGGAATCATCCCAAAGGAGATCACTAGGATGATGACAAAGGATAGTGACCTATGGGTTCAGGAAATAAGTAGTAATCTTTCATAGAGAATAAAAAAATTCCATATCAATTGATAATAATGGTATCATTAGTATAAGAAAACCAAATCATTGAATGGTGTGATAAGTATTTATTGCCACACTCCCCTTATGAGAAACTTATTGGAGATGATGATGTTGCCGATGAAGCTATTTTTGATGACATACAAATGATTCAATGCTAGGAGCCACTTCAATTGATCTATTATATGCTAAAATTGTGGAGGAATTTTTGGCTTGCAAAAATTAGGTATTCTCCCTCCCTTCTATTGTTAATGTTGATATAGACATGGCTCAATCATTTGAGCTTCCAAATCACAACTTTAAATGCTTAAGATATTTAATGATACAAACTTATGATGGTAGAATCCCTTCTAAAGTAGATATGTAGCTATTAATGAATGTTGTTGTTTCTCAAGAAAAATAGTATAACCTTAGGAACATACAATTCAAAGGACCTTCCCCTTATCCTAAATAAAAAAATTCTTTTCTTGACCAATATCCCTAAGGAATCTCCTAAGAAAACTGTGCCAGAGAAAGGTCGTGTCAATACTTCAAAGCTAGGTACTTCTACTTCTTCCCAAGAAATAAGGGATAAAATCCCATCCGAAAACATTATCACCCTTTCTTATAATACATCCCTAAAAAATTATACTACATGGGATATGGTTCAAATTATAAGTTAGATAAAGATCATTGCCCTAATTGTAGAACTACTTAGAATTCCATAACATAGAAAAAGAGCATTTGAATACTTGGGGCTGAAGGATGATATGATTGTCAAAGAAATGGGTACAAATGATGTGATGACTTCGCCTGCCATAGATGAAATTGAAGTAAAAAATGAGCAGAGAACATGGAAGAACCCCAAGAAGTATATTTAGGCACATCCTTAGTAGAATCCCAATTGGATGTGGATACCTTCTTTACTACTTTGATTGTAAATGGGTGACTTCTTCACAATTGTATGTGTAAGCTAGGAAAAAATACACTACTAACAAGGAAGTAAAATACCAATAAGCATACCTCCTCCTTCACGTTCCGTAGCAAACCTCAGAATGGGCTAGGAAACTTGGATTGAGCCCTGATTGTGTGATATGTAGGTGCTTTTCTTCAAGACGAAGCAAGAAATTCCTGCAACAATGATCCTCTTACTTTGCACCAGATGGAAAAAAGGATTATGAGGCTATTTGGGCATTAGGACGAGGCAGAAGGATATTCTTTACTCAAAGGATGCAAGAACTTAGATAGGGAATTCAAGCTTATTCTCCATGTACTTAGAGGGGAGGGGTAAGGTTGTATTTATAGCCTGGGGGAATGATTAACTTAGAGTAATTTAAGTAACCATGGTTTTAAAATGTGCGCAAGATTAGGTGAGTGGGGACCACGAAGAATGGGTGAGGATTTGATTTTAGATTTTTATTTCATAAGTGGATGATTTTAGGTGAGTGGGGACCACGAAGAGTGGGTGAGGATTTGAATTTGAATTTTTAATTTAATAATAGAAAATCATGGAGAATAATGACATGTGGTGAGGATTGGGTTATTTTTTAATTTTGAAATGGATAATTAATCAAATTATATTTGATTAATTTGAAGTGTATTTTTATGGGAAATGAGGAAGGGGAATTAATTGATTTAGGATAGATGTGAAATTAGGGTGTCTACATTTTCCCCTCTTTGGAAGGGTACTATGAAAGTAGTGTCCTTTCAAAGAAAGTAGATGGGATGGGGGAAGAATTCAATCTAATTTTCTTAAGAAAAAGGTAGAGCGAATGTTTGTTGGGGAGAATAGAAAGTGGTGAGTGAAGGATGTCATAGTATCCTCTAAGACAAAAATGTCATGAGAAGATGTGATTATGGATAGATGTGGTGATGCCCCCTTGAGAGGACTGATGAGAATGGAATATACGAAAGAACTCTCGAAAAGAAGAGAAATGAATTCTATGGAGAAGACGACGATAATGGAGTGGAAGAGATTGGAATGACCACACAACAAAAATGGAGAAAGGATTAAATCGACCTTAAATGTTAGGTGTGAGGGTGTGTGGGAAAGAGAAAAGGGAATGGATAGGATTGGGGGGTGATTATGATAAGAGTAAGGGAGATAGGGGAGGGAAAAAAAAGGAATGAAAGAAGTAGAAATAAGAGAGAGGGATGATAGGGGAAGAAGGGAATGATGAAGGACAAACAAGGTAAGAACAGGAAAATGACAGAGTAGAGGGTGAAGGGATGAAATAGAGAAATGTGCCAAATGAAAGAAGAAACATAGATAATAAAGAGGTATGTGTGAAAGTGAAAGAAATGATAGAGTTGAGAAAAGAAAGAAACGAGAAAGGATAAATAATAAGGAGAAAACGAGGTGGGAGTAGGGGGTGAAATGGACGAAAATGGAAAGAGGATGAAAGAAGAAGTAGAATGGAGAAAAAAAGAAACTATGAGGGGTGAGGAAAGTGTGAAAAATATTAGAGAAAAGAAGAGAAACATATACAAAATGAACAAAAAGGTAGGGGTGGTAGAGAAAAGGATAAGTGGTTAGAAGAAACGTGAAAATTAGGGGAGAGGAAAGGAAGATAGAGAAAATATAGGGAGAATATTGAAGGAATCATTTCATTGTGAGGAAGACCAAGGAAAATAATATGGAGCATACCATATGGAGATGCATGTGGAGGGTGGTATGATAAAAAAGATAGGACAATACTGAAGAGCCAGGTTATCAATGGGGAATTAAGGAGGAAACATGATGGAAAAAAGGGAAGAAATGATACAGGGGAAGGGAAATAAGATGAGGGGTGGGAGAGAGAAGAGGATAACAAATAAAATGATGTAGAAGGAAGGGAATACAGAAAGAGGATAATAAGTGGAAAGGGAACAATATAAGGAATGCAAAGAGAAGAAAGAGGGGAGGAATGACATCGATTGGATAAGATGCAGAGATGCATGAAATGAGGATATTAGGACTACGAGAAAATAGAAAAAGGATGTATGATGAAGACAGTAAAGATATTGAAGAGGGCGAAGGGAAGATGGAGATATGGGTAAGAAGCAAAAATAAAGGGTGGGATTGAGGGAAAAGAATAGGAGAGAAAAGAGAATGGGGGATAGAAGAGGAAATTCCAATGAGGGGATGTTAGGGAAAGCCCCCTTACAATGAGTGGTGGGGAAGGGTGAGAGAAAAAATGAAGAAAAGGAGAAAGGTAACAAGGAATGGAAAGGGTAACGCCAACAAAGGGACGTTAGGGAAAGCCCCCTTACAATGAGTGGTGGGCTTAGAGGAGGGAAAGAATGAAAGGAAACTCTAGAAGGTCCAAGGGAGTGAATGAGGTTATGTGGAATGATGATTGATGATTTTTAGGGAAAGCCCACTTACAATTATCAACGCGGGAATAGAAGATGATAATGAAAGAACGATAGAGGAATGTTAACAATAATGGTGAACACGTGTGTGGGTAGAAATGTGGGGGGATTTGAGAAGATGAAGTGGAAAGAGTAAAGAAAATGGGAGGGATGAGTTGGGACAAGATGAAAGCGAGGAGAGGATGCAGGTGATGAGGATGAATGAGGTGAGGATGAAGAAACAAGACATGAAAATAATTGGAAGAAATGGTATGAAGGATGATGGATCAAGAAGGGGAAAATGGGGGAAAAGAACGTGATTGTAGGCATAAGAGATTAGATGTATGTTGTAAGAGGATATGTGGATAAAGGATAATAGTAGGAGGAAAAAGTGGGTACTAGGAGATACCAGGTGGAATAAGTGATCAACAAAGTGAATGAAGAATGAGGCGGGGGAGAAGTTCACGATGACAAGTTAAGCGTAGGGAGGACCCTGACATAATATTGTCATGTGATGAAAGTGGTTAAGTAAGATTTCCAAGCAACTGAAATTGGAGATGACAAGTGGTCAAGCGAGAAGTGGTGTTTGCGAGAATGGAAAAGGAGGTTTTGGTGTCGAAACGCAGCACCCCTGGGACTCTGCAACACGATGGGTTGAGATTCTCAGTGCGATTGCACAACATGGAGCTTTTCCCAAGTGTGGGACCTTGTGAAAAATCGGAAAATCTCTCCGGATGAAGGCCGGCTCCTATTCCTCTGTTCAGATGCACGAATAAACATAGAGGGTTTACCAAAAAAACCTAATCTAACTTGCCAAGGAGACAGGGTAGAGAATGCATAAAAATAAAACCTAAACTACGAGAGGTGATGCACCGAGGAATGTTAAACACTCGTTTTGCAAATTTAACACAGACCACAGAGATGCAATACAAACATCATGCACAGGTAACCAAACTGCAATAAGAGATCAAAATGGCAACAATGAATACATGAGAGGGTCAAAAATTCAATCATAGACATATATATATTATTGCTCAAGAGTCGATACAATACATTGCAGTGGCCAAGAGGCAGAAGAAGAATTGGTATTACAACCCATATGGGAGGTTCGAAAGCTCCACGAATTCTCTAGCAAGCAAGGGAAGAAGGGGGGCCTGCAAAACGAAAATGTCCAACCTTTTTTAAAGAGCCTCTCCTGGCCATTTATATGAAGAAAATGAGGGAGAATAGAAGAATTCGAGAGTTTCCCCAACCACCTCCAAGACTGCACCTAACTTCAACAAATCATGGCGGTAGGTAAAAAACTCAACAAACTCAAAACATGGCGAAACTGCTTATTTCCGCGTCGGGATTTTCCACCTGTCGGGTTCGGGGTTCTCTTGTGCATTTGCATCAGGTTTGGAGGATGGCTCGACATGCTACTTGATGTTTTCCCCGCCATGTTTTCCCGAAACCCGCTTCCAACCCCAGTATTTCCGAGTTGTTTTTCCTTTGTTGTCGGGGGCGGAAGATGAACTTGCATGTGCATGTCGGGTTCGCCCCTCTGAGGGTTGCTCGACATGTTTTCGCCCCGTGCTTCTACCGCCTTTGATGTGTTTCCCCCTGACACTTCCTGACCCGATTTCCTTTGATGTCGGGTTTTCCAACCCCTCCGACATGCCTTTGATGTCGGGTTTTCCAACCCCTCCGACATGTCTTCTGATGTCAGGTTTTTTGTGTATCTATATTTACCCGGGGTAAATATATACAACAATTTGGCGACTCACGGGGTTACCTGCCTGCTAGGTAGAAGATCAATGGCCTTTTAGTGATCCATTGGGCATGGAGTCATAAGCAATAACCTGAAACTGACCTGATATCCGATCCCGAGCCTGATACTGCAACTCCTTCTCTGAGAACACGTTGAACTGTAGAAAACCAACCCAGGAGCAACAAAACCTGGTGCCAAAGCACTTAGGGAAACTGAAACCTAGCTACAACAAGACAATGTGCATATGCACTTAGAGGAATTGAAATCTAGGCTAATATTTACAAGGGTAAAACTTTTCCTTTTCAGTAGCAATGTTTAAGATAGATTCCGTTAACCGGAATCGGGAGTTCTTCTCCATCCAATGTAGACAATTGGAAGGCATTACTATTCTTACATTTCATGACCATGTAGGGACCACTCCAAATGGCATCAAACTTAGAATGCTTTCCTGGTTTTTCCCGATCTACATCCCATTTCAGAACTAAGTCCCCTACCTGGAAGGTCCTTGCTCTTGCTTTCTTATCGAACCATCTTTTCACTAAGGCCTGATCTTTCTCAATTGTTTGAACTGCATGTTCTCTAATTTCTTCCAATTCCATCAACTCTGCATACCTAGCCTCCATTGGTTCGAACTCAGTCAACTCCAACTGCTTCATGAACTCCAATGCAGGTAGTTCTAATGATATAGGCAATACTGCCTCTTTCCCATAGACCAACTTGTAAGGGGAATTACCTGTAGACCTCTTTGGTGTTATTCTGTCAGCCCACAATGCTGATTTTAGCTTGGTATGCCATGTTCTTTGATTTTCATCCAGAGTCCTCCTGATGATTTTTAGCAAATTTTTGTTCGTGGACTCTGCCTGTCCATTACCCTGTGGGTAATAATTTGAAGAGGTACTCAAGTAGATTCCATTCTTGACAGCCCATTCCGTAATCTTGGAACCTATGAATGCCAATGCATTGTCTGATATGATAGTGGCCGGCACACCGAACCTGGTCACTATTCCTTCATAAAATTCTAGTATATTAGACTCGTTTGCCTCTTTGAGCGCTACTGCTTCAGTCCACTTGGTGAAGTAGTCCGTTGCCGTGAGAATCCACTTGTGGCCTTGGCTTGAGTTTGGATTGATGACCCCGACGAAGTCCAATCCCCATTGTATAAATGGTTGGTCAACCAAAATTGGGTGTAATGGAAGTGCTGCTAGTCTTTCTTTGCCTGTGAAGAGTGCACATTTCTTGCACTTTCTTATCCATGTGTAACAGTCACTGAACACTGTGGGCCAATAATACCCTACCTTCATTATCTTGAGAGCTGTTACTCGTGGGGTGAAATGTCCTGCCAGAATCTCCATCGTGAAAATCTCGTAACACCCTCTCAATTTGACCTGTCCCAATGCACCTCAATAGAACTCCATTGATGTCTTTCTTGAACAAAACACCATCAACAAGCACATATGGAATAGCTTGTAATCTAAAGTATCTCCTCTTTGCTTTGCTCATTTCTGGAGGGCATAGTCCTGTCTGTAGGAAGTGTATCATATTCTGAGTCCAACAAGGAGTAGGCACATCATCATTTTCATGTTCTTGACCATCCTGTAGTACCAAGGCAGTCTCTTTTTCATCACCTGCTTCAACTTGTTGACTCAAGGCTAGCTGTTCACATAGTCCCTTTCCACGTACTAGTTTGGTGACCTTGATCTCGATGTCATATTCCATGACACGAGTGATCCATCCTGCACGTTTCTCATTCAGATCCTTGTTTAGAAGGAAGTCCTTGACTCCCGCATGAGAGACTAATAATTGGATTTTATTGTTTAAGAGTAGGTGCTTGAATTTATTTAAACTTCTGATCACTGCAAGGACATGCTTCTCAATGAAAGATTACCTAGTTTCGTATTCCTCCAAGCCTTGACTGAAGAAAAGCAATTGGTTGTTCTAATCCTTCTTTGTTTTGTTGTACCAAGGATTGCAGAAATTGTGTCTCCACCACCGAAGGCATATACATCATGAAGCCCTTGGAGAAGTCTTTATTGACAAGAGTTGGGGCTTGAGATATAGCCTCTTTTATTGCCTCAAAACTTTCATTTCCTTCAGATGTCCACTTAAATGCCATGCTCTTCTTCAACATTAGCGTTATTGGCTTTACGAGAGCTGCAAAGTTTGGAAAAAACCTGCGGACAAAATTGATCCTTCCTAAGAAGATTTGGAGAGCCTTCTTGTGACTTGGCAGTGGCAATGCTCGAATTGCTTCAAGCTCTTTCTGGGTCAATCATCAACCCTTCCTTTGAAACAATATGGCCTAGAAGTTTTCCCTCGTGAGCCAAGAATATGCATTTTTTGGGATTCAAAGATACCCCAAATCTTCTATACCTCTGAAATACCTGCCTTAGATGAAAGAGGTGATCCACTGCATTTATTGAGAATACAGTGATGTCATCAAGATATATTAGAACTATTTTATTGATCAACCCCTTGAATGCCATATCCATTTCCCTTTCGAAGGTGGATCTAGCATTTGATAGCACAAATGGCATCTTCTTGTAGGCATAGGTCCCCCATTTGGTGGTGAAATCCGTCTTGAATTGGTCATCTTCTTTCACCATCCCCCTAATTATACCCTAAGTAGCCATCTAGGAGAGAGAATCTCTCTGAACCAGATACTACTTGCACTATTTGTTCCATTGAAGGAAGTGGGTAATGGTCTTTTAGAGATGCCCTATTGACGTCTCGTAAAGTCTACACACATAACCTGATTTCTCTACTCTTCTTCCTGACCGGAACCAATTTTGCAACCTAGCTTGAGTGCTTGATCGGGAATATAATGTTTGCCTCTATTAGCTTGTTTAAGCTCTTTCTTCATTAGAGGCTCAATGTGAGGGTTGACTGGTCTCTGCTTCTTTCTAATGGGCTTAGCATATGGATCCAATTCTATGGTATGTTGTGCCAAATTCAGATTGAGTCCTCTCAATTATTCATAGCTCCAAGTGAAGACATCTGGAAATTCTTGGCATAGCTGTATGAAATCTAATTTCTCTTGCTCAGTGGCCACTTTACCAATTTGAAGTGTTTTGCCTTCCCTAACTAGAATTGGCTCTAAATCTTCTCTCTTGATCTATATGTTAGCATTTTCCTTACGGAACTGGTCGTTAGGGTTAAAGATAGACTCTAACATTACTAAACCCTTAGGAAGCTTGTTTGTCCATAGCTACACTACTTGATCCCCATACCTACCCTGTTCTAGCCTATCCTGATTTCTGGCTGAGAATTCAGCTTCTTCTTATAAGAAATTGATGATCTGTTAATCGTTCTCAAACACTTGCCAGCTTGTATTATTATTTGGGACTGTTGGCCTCACAATCGCATGGATATGTGGCTGTGTTTTTTCTCTTTTGATGTTTTCAACCACATCAAACATTGCTCCAACTGCTACAAGCCTATTTGCGGCTTCATTTTCCTTCCTGGGTATGGATACAATGTTGAAAGCTTAAAAATCCTTAGTGAGGTCCCATACCCTATTCTTGTAGCTCTTTAGCAGGTCGTTCTTTGTAGCATGTTGTCCCCTAACTTGGTTGATGATTAGCTCGCTATCTCCAAACACCTGCAAGTTCTTTATGCCCTTTTTCCTGGCCCAATGAAGTCCATGAATCAAGGCCTCATATTCAGCTATGTTGTTTGAACAAGAAAACTGGAAACGAAAAGCTGAATAATATTTGATGTCTTGTGGTGAAATCAACACTGCACCACCTCCAGCACCTTGTCTGCTTCTCGAACCATTGAAGAATAATTTCCAAACTTTGTTTTCATCCTTTTGTTCAGGCTGAATGATGTCGGGAATGGGTGAATTTTCTTCATGTATACAATACACACCCAATTCAGATTCTTCAATTTCCTTGTATGGGTCAAATTCATGACTTTTGTTTGCCCATTCATCCAAAGTTAAATCAGGAATTCCCTCGACCTTAGTACCTGCTTCTAGATCACTTGAACACTCCTCCTGATCAAAAAACTGAGCAATTTGCATTGATAGGACCTGGTACATGAGGCTCAATATGGAAATTGGCAATTGATTCTGACCTGATTGTTGCTTTGGCCCCATACCTTGTCCTGAAAATCATGTGTGACCAATCTACAGATAAATATCCACCGATCTTTGCAGTGAAGTCTCTTGATAGACACAATGCAAAGAGTGGCGGAAGGTCAATTACAGACACATCTTGCAGAACTGTAACATTAGGACATGAATGTAGTGTTAGGCTTAACCCCTTGATGACTCCAACAGTTCCTACTGCCGTTCCATCTAGCTGCACTACTCCTTTTAAGCACTGGTTCATACTTCAGACCCAGTTGATCCGCTATTTTCTTCGGCATCACTGAACTACTTGCTCCTGAATCTATCATGCAGTTGTGTACCAAGTGGTTTCCAACAATCAACGAAACATAGAATGGTGGAGGCCTCAAATTTTTTCTTGTCTGGCCCCCATCATGTTGCACTGCATTAGTGAGAACTTTCTCATGTCCCTGGTTTGATACATTTGTGGCAGACCAATTAGCCATTGCAGCTTGCAATAAATCTCGTTGCCCTGGGATCGCCAGTGATTCCCACATGGAAATGTTCACATGTGTCTTCTTCATTTGATCGATGATGTTGAAGGGGGATGAATTGTCCTTTTTCTGCCCCTTACTTGGTGTAAACTTTTCTGGAGCTTGAACAGGTGCGTGTGTTGCTACAACAGGTACCTTAAGCTGATTTTGCACATTTGGAGCTATGTTTGGTCTGCTGACCCCTTGTTGTGTAAGAGTGGGTTGAGAAACAACTGGATTAGACGGTTGTCCCTCTACTATGCTTCTCTTCTTTGACCGTGTGTTGGCAGCCACGCCTTGAAAAGGCTGTTGGTTAACTCCACAGAAGTCTTCCGTTTGCCAATTGGCCAATGTGGTTTCTGCTGGAGGTCCTTCTTGTTGCATTTCTTGCTGCTGATTCTCTTCCTGGCTTGGTTCTTGAGGCACACCAATGGTTTGCACCATCAAGGCCTGATTCAGTGCACCATTGAAACATGTTGACTGATTGTGGGGTAGATTACAAGGGTAACACCAGTTGTACTCTTGTGCCATGTTATTTTGTGTTGGAACCAAGGCTCTTGAGGATGTCGCTGCATTTGGATCATACGGCTGAAATGGCTTGGCAGCTTGAGGTTGTCCCTGGTTTTGGTTTTGATTTGCAGCCTGAGGTGGTGGTGGTCTATTCTGTTGGTATGAGGGCCTAGCCTGGTACTGTGCTTGAGGCTGATATGGTCTAGCACTTTGAGCTTGTTGTCTTTTGATAGTCACAAGCTCATTTCCAAGGTTCTGTAGTTGTTTCATGACCTCCTGCAATTCCTTTGAAGTATTTGAAGAAGTGGATGCCTCATTACTGCTTTGATTTCTAGGAGTTGGAATGGGATTCAACTCTGGTGCTTGACTGGTTGTAGGATTTCCCATATCTGGATAGAGAGGCATTGGCGGCCTTGGTGCAAGCTTGCCAGCTTGGATCAAACAGTTCTCTGCTCTGATTGCTGTGTCATAGGCCCCTGGCAGCGTTGTCCCTCCCATTGATTGGATCATCATGGCTATGTCTGAATTTATAGCCTTTAAGAAATAAAGGAATGCTCCTTCGGCGGTTGGTCTAATAGCTATTGGAATCCTGTCCCATGTCCGTTGGAACCTGAAATTGAAATCTGTCATTTGTTCGTTAGGATCCCTCTTGATTGTTGTCAGCTGTTCCAATAAAGATAAATTGTCCGCCCTCTCCCCGAATTGGTTGCAAAGAGTTGAACAAAGTTGGTTCCAATTCATAATAGACCCTGCTGCTAGGCTCCTAAACCATTGTAAGGCCTTACCTTTGAAAGATGAAGCCAACAACTTGACTGCAACATCCATTTCATTTATTTCGTGGATTACACATGCATTAGCAATATCCTGGATGTGATCAATAGGAGTAGTATGATTTTCTCCTGTGAAATAGGGTATATTCTTTAGCGCTGCAACTGGAATTTGATTCTGAGCATTTAGGGAAAGTGGACTACTTCCCGTGAAATTGACAAAGGGATTCAGTGGTAGATGTGCCATTATGATTGGCCTAAGAACCTTGGTTGATGTGAGAAAAGGTCTACCAGGTGGAGGTGTAGACAAAGTCCTGTTAGGTGGAGATGGTGATCTTTGTGGTCTTCTTCCTCTCCTTCCTCTGCCTGGTGAAAGTTGCAAGTGGAAAAATAGCCCCTCTTCTCGAGTATTAGACCTGGTTTCGAATTCTTCTCATGTGCCTGGGCAACTTGTGCTGCTACACCACTGAACTCTATCCCTTCGGAGTCGCCAGATGTGTTAGAGAACAAGCCTCTAAAAGGCTGGATTTTGCCAAGTTACACACCAAACTTGACAGTATTGAAAATATAATTTAAAAATTTGAAGGACCCAGAGGATACAATATTCAATTCGGAATTCGGGCCTTGTTGTGCAGCTGCGGATCCCCGAAAAGTACAGGCGGAACTCAGGTCATGCGATGCAACTCACAAAACCCGAATTGCCATGTGTCAGAACTTGGAGACATGCCCGACAGCCCCCGGAAAACCTGAAATGAATGCTGTCGGGAATAGGACCATGCAATGCATCCCCCAAAACCCGAAAATTGGGTCTGCTTTGATGTTCTCGGACCCCGAAAACCTGAAACCCGAAAAACCTGAAATTTTGAAAAATCAAAATATCAAAAAACTAAAGATACCCTTTTGAAGATCACCCTCAGATCTACCAACTGTTGAAATTTTGACCTGTTTTGAGCAAGATAAACCCTTGAAAAATGATTTCGGAGTTTGGCCTGGTCGGAGCAAAATCTGAAATTTTAAAACTTGCAATTTCTCAGTCTGAATTTCGTGAAAACTCCTTCAAATTTTTATGGAATGACCTCTTGGTCCCACCGGGCGTGCCAAAACTGTTGGTGTCGAAACACAGCACCCCTGGGACTCTGCAACACGATGGGTTGAGATTCTCAGTGCGATTGCACAACATGGAGCTTTTCCCAAGTGTGGGACCTTGCGAAATCAGAAAAGCTCTCCGGATGAAGGCCGGCTCCTATTCCTCTGTTCAGATGCACGAATGAAAACGTAGAGGGTTTACCAAAAAACCTAATCTAACTTGCCAAGGAGACAGGGTAGAGAATGCATAAAAATAAAACCTAAACTACGGAGGTGATGCACCGAGGAATGTTAGACACTCGTTTTGCAAATTTAACACAGACCACATAGATGCAATACAAACACCATGCACAGGTAACCAAACTGCAATAAGAGATCAAAATGACAGCAATGAATACATGAGAGGGTCGAAAATTCAATCACAAACATATATATATTATTGCTCAAGAGTCGATACAATACATTGCAGTGGCCAAGAGGTAGAAGAAGAACTGGTATTACAACCCGTATGGGAGGTTCGAAAGCTCCACAAATTCTCTAGCAAGCAAGGGAAGAAGGGGGCCTGCAAAACGAAAATGTCCAACCATTTTTAAAGAGCCTCTCCTGGCCATTTATATGAAGAAAATGAGGGAGAATAGAAGAATTCAGAGTTTCCCCAACCACCTCCAAGACTGCACCTAACTTCAACAAATCATGGCGGTAGGTAAAAAACTCAACAAACTCAAAACATGGCGAACTGCTTATTTCCGCGTCGGGATTTTCTGCCTGTCGGGTTCGGGGTTCTCTTGTGCATTTGCATCGGGTTTGGAGGATGGCTCGATATGCTGCTTGATGTTTTCGTTTTCCTGAAACCCGCTTCTGCCAGTATTTCCGAGTTTTCCTTTGTTGTCGGGGGCAGAAGATGAACTTGCATGTGCATCGGGTTTGGAGGGTTGCTCGACATGTTTTCGCCCCGTGCTTTTGCGCCGTGTTTCCCCGACTTCCTGACCTGATTTCCTTTGATGTCGGGTTTTCCAACCCCTCCGACATGCCTTTGATGTCGGGTTTTCCAACCCCTCTGACATGCCTCTTTTGTGTATCTATATTTACCCGGGGGTAAATATATACAACAGGAGGTGAAAGGATGTGATAATGGGGAATTCTGAGAAAAAGTGAAGGGTGAAGGGTGTGTAGTGATGGGGAAAGGCAAGGAGAAAGATCATCCTTAAGAGGGACTCTTAAGTGAGATCACCATGTCGGGTGAGTGGTTAAGTAAGATTGCCAAGCAGAGGAGGGTGATAGTGGTGGTAAAAAGATGTGATGACGGGGAATGAAGAGGAAAGATGGATGGTGAGATTGTAGAGTGATGGGCGAGTGTAAGATGACATGTCATGCCTAAGAGCATCTCTTAAGTAAGATCGTCATGTTGTCGGATAGGTTTTGTAAGATCACCTAACTGATAGGGATGATATGTAAGGAGGAAGACAAAATGATATTGGGGACATGGGTGGAATGGTAGGTTAAAGAATATGATCATGATGAGAGGTGAGAGAAATAAGATGGGGGAAATATGATGGGATGGGGGAAGGCCATAGGGAAGATCAACCTTAAGTGGAAGTCTTAAGTAAGATTGCCATGTGGCTGGAATGATTAAGTAAGATCACCAAGATGATGAAGAAGAAGGATGATGATAGAGTTGGTCGGAATAGGGTATGACAAAATGCACTGAAGGGGACCCCTCAAGTGAATTTTCCATACTACAAGAGCATGTAAGTAGAATGACCAGGCATAAGACAGATTTGGGAAAGGATGAGAAAAGAGTGAGTGAGGTATGCCTGAGTGGTACGTGATATGAGATGAGGTGATAAAAAGAAAGAAAGGAAACAAAGGAGTGCAACATGAATGGATGAAGGAATATATGCAGTGAAGGGCAAAGAGTGTGAGGGGAATCCTTAATTGGGATGCCTGCATGTTGAGAGTAATGATGTGAGAATGAAAAGCAAAAGAGGTGGAATGGGAAGATGTGTGTGGTGGTGAGTCTTGTTTGATGAGAGGGGAGGTGGTGAAGAAGCTTCAATAGCAGGAAGATCTTAGGGAGAGAGTAAGCTTCCACCGAGGATCCCATATAGAAGGGGTTATTAACTAAGATTTTCAAGCAGGAAGCAGAAGAGTGAAAGGAAAGAATACAAATGGGTGATAGGGGACATGAATGGTGAGAAGGGTAATATGGGGATAAGTGGCGAAGGAGTAAAAATGAGGAGTGAGGATGAGTGGATCAAATACATGGTGATCATGGTGGGGGAGGAGGAGCTGCTGGATAGTGAATGCTACTTGAGAAAGATCTTCAAGTAGGATTCCCAAACTGGGGAATGTATTAATATGGGTAAATAGATGGGGTACAAAGTAAGATGTTGATCATGTATGAATATACTCATGTGAAGAAAAAGCATCTTAATTTTAATATAGCACATAACATGATGCATCGTGATATAAAATATTAGGATGACTAGACTGTAATGTGCGTGATAGCATATATAGGGGCCATAAAAAAGGTTTGATTCCCAGTACGATATGTAAATGGAAGAGAGCATAGACAAAGGGCATCAAGAAAATATGATGCCCCAGTATGACATGCAATCAGATAATATAAGAATGTTAGAGAGAACACCGGGATACATAAAATCAAGATGACCCCTTGTAATATATCAAGATAAAAGAAAGAAATTAATAATTTATAACTAATAATGCAACACAAGAACCAATAAACATGTCCCTAACATGTTCCATAGTGAGGATTGATCAGATGTGCCCCCAAGCAGGGGTATAAGGACATAGAAAAGGATTGGGTCATTGTCCTCAAACAAGGAAACAATGAAAGCCATATTTTTCCCAAGCGAGGATTCATGCAAGGAGAAGTGTTTTGAATTTGGTAGTCATAAAGTGATTGGATCATTTATTGGGGATAATAGTTCAAAGGTTGAATTGTTTTGGTATTCTTAGAGTTTTTGTGATTTTGTGGAGTTTACAATATCTTTATTTTTGTTTATTATAGATTTTCTAATGTTTTTTTAATTTTTGACGATTGTTTCTATTTTTTTTTATTTTTTTGACGAGTTTCAAATGTTTTTGGCTTTTTGATGATTCTTGCTAATGTTTTTGGATTTTTGATGAGTGTTTCTTAATGTTTTTGGGTTTTTTGACGATTTTCAAATGTTTTTCTTTTTGGATTTTTGTATGATTGTTTCAAAAAATTTTTGGGTTTTTGACGATGTTCAAATGTTTTTGGATTTTTGGATTTTTACATTGTTTTTAGTTTTTTGACGATTTTCACACTATTTGTGGATTTTTATACTATTATTGGCAATTTATGGACTAGAGTATAGACTTATTTTTGAGAGGTGATAAACCAAGATATTATCCATATGTACCATGTTCCGTGTGGTAACTTATGCTCGGAATAACACCAATTCTCTTTCCATTGGTAGGATATGGTGGTGATGGTATAATGAAAAGAAGTTCAGCTCCATTCTTGACTCCACACAACTAGTAAGATACGTGGGCTCATCACCAAGAATCAAGAAGGACGTAGAAGGTAGATAATGAATATAGAGACAAATGCTAACAAAAATCCCTTTGGGAAATTATGACTCCATTCTTCATAATGGTACTGAACCAGTTTCAAAAAATGGCTTTCACTTTATGAGTCACATGCTAGGCTTAGACAGTTATGTGGCTTGCTGATTGGTAAGATACGAGGTGAAGGGATAGTTCTCTCTTCACTTAGGCATATAAATTACTTCTTTAGGGATTATATAATTTGCAAGAACTGTAAGATTTTGTATTTTTGAAATGACTCCTTATGCCTTACCCCATGCTACTAGTGAGGAGAAATGGCTCATCATCGAAGGAAAACATAGGCGAGTGAATTCCCTTTGTGTCTTATTTTTTGTTTTTGATTTTTGATTTTTTTGTTGAATATTTTGCAATGTTTTTATGCTTTTATGAGAATGATCCTTTACGCTTTTCCCCATGGCACTTGTAAGAGGTAAGGGTTTATCACCGAAGACAAGACGTAGATGAGTAAGGGCACCTTCCTCCATTCCTAGTCTCACACTACTAGGAAGAAGTGTGGGCTCAACACCAAAGACTATGAAGGACGAAAGATGCGACGATGAATTATTCATAAGTTATTGAATTGATGGATTTTTACAATAGTGCTTTGTATTTGGGAGGGAACATCTGCCCCCAATCTCAGCCCCACATGACTAGTAGGATGCGAGGGTTCAACACCGAAGACTGAGATGGATGACCAAATGAACTGGGTAAAAATTTTTAGAGCTTTGTTATGAAAGATAGAATGTATTTTAAGGGAATATATTACCATCAGTAAGCTTCTAGGTATGACCAGAGGTGAAAGCGATTGAAAATGAGAGATATTATAAGAAGTATGATACTCACAAACTTAATAGGATATATATTAGCACTTGTCTCATGATGGTAAATATGAAGATGTGATTTTGATAAATAAAATATCTGCCAATGGAAATGAATAAATTTAAATTATTCAAAGATAAGCAAGACAGAAGGAACAATGTACACGTTGTTTCCCATAATAGTGAACATCTCAAATATAAAATTTCTTTAAATGAACTGCATTCATTGGTTCATCAAGATCTTGGCCTGTGTCAGTGGCCAATTTATAAGCTCCAAACCCAAAATTATCTATGATTTCGTTGGGCTCAAATTTTTCTTGTTTGTCCCGTTATTTGGGTGTGTTCTTTCGATTTTCTTTGAGAATGAGATCATTGACATTAAATTTTCTAGATTTGAATTTTTTATGGTAGTTACACCATAGCCAATTTTAATAGAATGGAAGATGATCTAGGGCATTAAGTTGTTTTTCATCAAGAATATTGAGTCCATTAAGGCGTGAGTGTCGATAATAAACTTGATTGTGTTAGCATATAGATTTGCACGCATGCAAATGAAATGCAACAGTGTGGGAACGAAGTCCCTCCTCAAGGAAGGTGAGGCTGCCTTTATTGAAAACCAAAACTGTATTTACATCTATACATTCAAAATTATATGTGGGGGGTGTTTTGGAACATTAATGGAAAGAAAATTGAATGAGGGAGATGGAATGGGATGAAGGAAAGGAGTGAAATGGAATTAACTGAAAGAACATGCAAGAGTTAGGTAAACACAGAGCCTAATGTTACACGAAGAAGAAAGACAAATAACTAACACAAGTAAAATGAAGTTTGAGTTAGCCAAACAAGAACATGTAAAAGGGAACACACTTGAGCAAGTAGATAATCAGAGCTTGATCACTGTGAACTAGAACAACTGATTAATAACATTGAAAATAAGATCAAAGATAATATTTGTATGCAAGATTCAAACACTTAACATCTAATGAACATAAGAACATCAAATGTTACAAGAGACAATGAATGAGACACAAAGTTCATATTTCATTAACTCCGAAATGTTTTCACAAAAGAACACAAAGTTTCTTCTTGAAACAAAGCTTGCACACAAAAGGATTTCTACTCCTCTCTCAAAGTCACCCTTTACAAATCAGCCCCTCACTTCCTTTTATAACCCAAAAGTTGGTTACAAAGTAGTTAGGGTTTTACATGATCATTAAATAAGGTACTTAAGTGACCTTTGAATTTTTCAACCAACTTTATTAAAGACAACCCAAAAATAGAAATTACTTAAAATATCCATAGTTTCTTGAAAGCAAATAACAACACCTTTTAAAATATACAATAATAACCAGTGCCTTATCCATTGAAATGGGGTCCGCCTATCTCAAGCATATGAGAAATGGACTCTCCCACTTCATTAGATACGAAGAAAATTAACTCCCTGATCCGCCAGTGAAATTAGGATCTGTTGCTTTTGCCAGTTGAAAGGATCTAAACCTTCCCAAAGTTTCAAACATCTTTTCTTCTTCTGGAGGTTCATTTGGTCGAAGAATAGCCTTACAAAAGACCTGCAATTCAAGAATTCTACTTAGCATATCATTTAAATTAACAATTTTGGATTGATTGTTCTCAAATAAGTTCTTTAATTTGATGCACTTCTCCATTGAAACTGACAAGAAATTGTTAGTGGGAGTGTACATGTCCTTAAACAATCGTGAAAATTGCTCTTCCACCTACTCTGATGAACACCTTTGATTATGCTCATTTACGAGGTTGCAAGGAATCTCATCTATGAATTCTTGAATCAAGGAAAGTGAAGTGAAGGCTTCAGTGCACATGCTCTCATAATGGATCATAGAATCCTCAAGAAGTGTCTTCCTTGATTTAAGATGTAGACACCAAAGAAAACGTGTCCTTCGATGTTCAAATTTGAGAATTCCTTCAATGGCTAAAACTGAGGATTCTATACTTGTCATCTCCTGCAAACTGGGCAATATCTCATCCAAATTTAATATATTAGAAAAAAAGTTTCTTTGAAAGAAATAATTAGATTAAGATACACACTGACATATTCATGAAGCTTAACCGCAGTTTTGATCGTCTCTTGGCCTAAAACGAGAATCTTTGAAAGACAAGTTTTTTGACATGGCCTAATGTGTTTATTTCTTTTGAAAAATTGGGGGTATCTTCATCTGGAGCAGCCACTGCATCAGGTATTGGGAAAGTGGATGATATGGGATTTATTAAATGTTGAACATATTCCACCAATTGATTCTTTTCAGCCTTGAGTTGATATTTTTGAGACTTATATTTCTCAAGTCTCTTTAGCACGATATCAATTGAATCTCGATCCATCGTAATGTAACTTTATAATATAGACATCTCAAGTAAGAGTCTGGAAACTTCATAATCAGCAGGTGTCATGGCATCATGCTCCTTATCAAATTGTGGGATGGCTAGATCCGTAAACCTATTTTGGTCACTATTCACCATTACTCGAGAAAGCACCTTAGGATTCTTTGAAACGACGTCATTTGAAAGTTTGAAAATGGCATCAAAATTAATGTCAATTTCCTTGACAACACTCTTCCTTTTCTTAACCTCAGAATCAACCCAGGAAGGAGTATCATGCACTATTTCCACATACAAAATCCTAAAGTTCAAATCAATATTCTCATTATTCTCAACATCATGAGATCCTAATTGAATCCTATCTACGACCTCAATTTGAGGAGAAACAACCTCAATATCCACCTCTTGATTATTCGGAAGATTTTGGGAAATCCCTTCATGAACTAAATGCTCTGAAGTGTTTGATATTTGAATTACCTTACCTGAGTGGATGCTTGTTCGAAGCATGACTGAGGATCGCTTACCACTAGCTTCTGAGCACTATTAACAATGTGGGTAGAAGAATCTCTACTCGAGGTAGAAAATCTGGATACATGATGTAAATCCAGCTGCAAGAGGTTGAAATACATCCAAAAACACACATAAACAACTTTGCAAATAAAACCAGGAGTTTCAAAATAGATTACTTCTCATTCTAGAATTCACACTAATCTATTACATCATTACAATCCTCCTTTTATTTCAAGACTACTCTAAAACCCTAAAATGCCAACAAACCCTAAAATGCCAAAAAAACCTAAAATGCAAAGCAACATCGGATTGACCCCAAAATTTGCGTGCCAAATATGCATTCATAAATTAGGGCTCACGCAAAATTTGGACTTATTCTGATAAGCACAACAAAATTTATTAAAGCTCTAAGACCTAGTCAAAAGCAGAAAAAACATTCGGAGCCAATTTTAGGCCACTAGATGAAGGAATTTGAGCCCAAAAATGTGCCAAAATGGGTAAAACCTTACACGCAAGTTGACCCCAACATAGTACTAATATATATCTACCACCCCGTAAAATTTCAGAAAGATCCAACGGTCAGATCAAAAGTTATGGTCTCTGCAAGTTATGCTCCTGCATCAATACACGCTCTCTTCCTTCTTCGAGGTTAGGATCTTTAGATCTTTCTCCTTGTGACACGTTACTTGGTGAAGTGGATTTTGGTAACCACTCCTTTCTTTCTTATTGTGTATTATTGGATGGTATATAGGTTGATTGAGAAAAGACTTTGGTTGAATGGAGGCCTTCTCGTGTTGGCAATTTTTGTGATCCCAAAGCATGATCTTGAATTGATTGTAACTTGGCAGTTCTCTATCATACCAAGATATGATTCTTTCAATAATTGGTTGATTCTTGCTATCAAGAGAAAATTCATCTCTTTTGGTCCAGTTGATTTGAGGTAATGGGGTAAAAAGACAACTGCATCATATGAGGGATCAATGAAATCCTCATCATCATTTATGAATGAATCGGGAGGGATCTTGATGTGGAAGGCCTTGATCTGAGCAAGTGTTAGGTGAGAATACTCTCATCTTCTTACTTCATGTTCATCCGAACAAGTAGCCCAAAAATCTTCCATGGTAGGATTATGTTGATACTTTGCTCCTAGAATCTTCTGTATATATCCATTGTTATCAAACTGGGCTCTCTTCACATATGGATGGATGGTTATGAGAGAAAAATCTTTTTCCATGAGTTGTGCACTGAAAAATATTTGGACATTGGTATTCCCCTATTTGGATTGGGAAATGAATTACTAAATGGTGCTTGTCACTAAGAAGGCAGTGAAATTGGAATAGTTGTCACTCCAACTCCATTAATGCCCATCTGTCACTAACATACTTAGGAAGTTTCCATGGAGTACCAAAAAAACCACTCACGTGAATGTAGGAAAAGGATGAAAACTGAATAAACTAGGTTCCCCATTGGGGAAATGACACTCATGGCTTCTTTATAAAAAAAATTCCTCTGTATTCCGATTCAGGTTCCGAATCACGTGGAAGGTGAATGCATCGTTGACTCTTCTAAAATGGTGAGAGCTATTTTTTAAATTGAGTTGCGGGTAATAATGAAAAAACATTATTTAACGACCCCATGAATCCTCTTGTTTCAAGTCCCAAAAATAGATTTCTTCTTGCTACTGCTTAAGTCAGATACAATGTCATGTAGAAGCATCCAGTAATCTTAACTTCTATCACTTGTTTGTGAAGGTTGTTATTGATGATGGTGGCCCAATCCAAAAACTCTTTCTTGGCTAGGATGATACAGATAAACTGATACATCCATGGGTGGAAAATACTAGCAGAGGGTAGACCAAAAACTTGACTTAGGAGAGTAATCATGTCCTCTAATTTCTTCCACGAACTCAATACGCAGTACAGTTATTTGGGAAGTGTGTCAATTTGAGGCCTCTTGGTTACTAACCAGTTGTTATTAACCATCTTGCTCCATCTTAGGGGTCCTTCATCCTAGAATTCTTGCGCTGACTGGCGAGTGATATCTGACATTCTTAGGAAAGTTAGGTATGCCGAGTAATTCCTCAATGTGCTCTGGTGTGATTAAGAGGAAAGGTTCACGATTATCTTTAAAAATTCCTCGTCTCTCAGGATCATAGTGCTTAGCACAAACAATAACCAACTCTGGACACTACACCGAGACAAGAAATGTTGCTACTTGGGGTAGACCACTATTGTAAATCCTATATGAGAATATGGTTTTGCCTTCAGTTTTCACCCATTTGCAGAATTGTTACACATTGATATGACCTAGATTTGTATCACTGATATTGTCATATGCTGACTTAATGGAACTGAGAGGAATGATTCCTTGGAATTCATTCTTGAGCACGGAATTGTTTGATTTCTCCAATGGCTTCCTTGATCTTCCTATGGATTTGCTAGATTTCTTGGCCATTATGAATTTTATAGAAGAATGAATTGGGCACGTAAAACAATGCAAGTGGGGTCGGGTATCAGTCTCTCGAAATCCCCGTCGGTGTAAGAAAAATATGACACACTTTTGATTTTATTATTATTATTATTTTAAATAATAATAATAATAATAAGTCCTGGTTACACAATTTTTTTTAATACAAATTTATCGAGACTAAGCTCGAGTTCCAAATCTGGCGATACAACAATATATATATATATATATATATATATATAAAATTAAAATCTCTCAATTTTATTTAATTTGACAAAACAAATTCTCCCTACTATGTGGCCTCCTTTGGTCTATGTTTTACCTCTTGTGTGGTCTTTCTGCAATATTTCATTTGGCTACGTGGTGGAGCTGTATTTTCCAATCCCTATGGATCTCCTTGTCTTCTTGTTACTGCTCCTGCATGGGATATAGATATGAAACAAAAAAATATTTTTGTTTGGACTATTCTCCAATGCATGGAAAGTTTGTTTCAATTACTGTGTTACCTTGACCAATGCGTGGATTCTTCTTTGGAAAATGTGTGGCAATTAAAGGACTATTTTTTTAAAAAATTTTCAAACTTCTTTTTTATATCTTCCAAGTGGTCTGCCTTTGGATTTGGATTATCCTCCACCCTTGGCTATGCATGGAACCTTCTAGCTTTCACTGGTCTCCTTCTTTCAAAGGCATCTAAAACTATTGCTCTTTTCTTCCTTTGGCTTCATGGTGGAGCCGTTCCCTTACCTGCTGTCTTTTGTAATAAAAAAAACTCTTTAATGAATGCTTGGGACTTCTAGCTTAGGCATGTGCTGTCTCAAAACGTGGAACCTTCTAAAAATTGTTCCTTTTCAACCTCCATGTGTGGAAACTCATTTTTTTTCCTGTCCTTTATGCATTTTGGACTATCCTCTAGCTTGAATGCGTGTGGTCTTCTTTTTGTTCTTTTATATTTAATAAAGCCCTCTCTCTTTAAAACATGTGTAGGTTTTTTTTGTCTGCTCTGACGTGGCCTGTTGGCTTCTTTACCTGCTGTCTCTCCCTCTTATGCATGGAAGCTTGTCTGGTGGGTGCGTGGAAACTCCTTGGGCTGTCCCACACGGAAAATTTAGTTTATGTTGTCCTTTATGCATTTTGGACTATCCTGGATTTGCTGTGCATGGTGATTTTCTCAGCTCATGCATGAAAAATGGTGTTCCTTTCTTTTCTTATTACCTATTGTTTTCCCTCTTCCAATGCGTGGGGAATTTTTGTTTTCTTTCTTATTTTGGACTATACTCTCCTTCAAAATCTACGTAGGTATTTGTATTCTTGCTATTTTTGCTGTGACTGTATTTTTTTAATTTTTTTTGGCTGAGCCTTGTACATGCGTGGAGAATTAAATTTGACTATCCTCCTTGGAAACCTGCGCAGCTTTGGATTTTCTCTCACCTGCTGCCCTCCCTCCTATGTGTGGAAGCTTGTCTGTCTTCTCCTTCACCAATGTTGAAATTTGATTTGGTTTGGACTGCCTTCTTTCACCAATGCATGAAAAATGATTTTGTTATCCTCCTTGTATTTATTCTTCACAATGGCGTTCACAGTATTGTGGGATGTGATAAAATATTATGTTCTTTAGAAGAAATAACAAGCAATCGGAAAGCTTCAAACGAATCTTTCCAATGAGTCCAACGGAAGAATTTATGAAGGCTAAACCAACTTCCCCTCTTCCCGGGTAGTGGAATTAATTGTCAGGGGAAATGGGGAAAGCAATGGCCAATTGCCAATGGGAATGGTAAAGTGGGATGGCAATCTTCGTTCAATTTCCCCATGTGGGAAATTGGGAGATTTCTTGCCCGTTTGCCAATCCATTGATTTAACAATTGGTGGAGAAAATCCCACAAGCGGGAAATTTAAATAAAATTGCCAGGAAAGGGGAAATCTGGGCTCGGGAAGCCAATTTGGCATTCCCGGCAATTGGAAGCACAATCTTACTTCCCTAGCAATGAAATAAAAAATGTCGAATGACTTTTAATAATTATTATATTAATATTTATTTAATTAAAAACCCCAAATTTAATAAAAAAATGATTTTATAAAATAAAGGATAATAAATTAACTAAATATTAATTCATTAATTATTAATGCATTTTAAGACCTGGTGGGAGGAGTTCTCGCCCGAAATGGATGAAATGAAGACTAGAACAATCACAAAAATGAGACGATCACGATGAGAGTGATGAATCACGCAAAGTAACACCTTTGTAAAATTTCAAAATTTCTATATTTTTTTTAATTTTGTGAAGTCAAAATTGGCTTATAACAGTTGGCTCTAATTAGGGACAAGGACCTTATGGATGCAGCAACAGACCCAGACCAAAATATTCCTGAACATGATCTCAAAATGATGGGGCACAAAAATGGGGCAACACAAGAGAGGGGACTGAAAAATAGGGAAACAAACAAACCAAAATCCTAATTACCTATGTACATATGGGGAGCAACCCATTTTCAATTTTGATAGTGCTTGAGATATTTCCCACTGTAGGGCAAAGGAAAATGAGTTCCATCAGGATATGCCAAGTAATAGGTGCTATCTCCATAGAAATGTCTTATTTTGAAAGGGCCTAGCCACAGCGAGTCAAACGTCCCGTGTTTTCCTTTCGGTTCACGTCTTTTGTCCGAGAGAAGAACTAAGTCATTGATTTGAAATTGTCTCTCCATAGTTTTCCTATCAAATAATTTATTTACCTTGGATTGATGTTGCTCAATCCTGTTTTCCACTTGAATTCTTTGTTCCTCAAGCTTTCTTAGGAACATGATTCTTTTCTCTAATGCATTGGTGAAGCATTCATCATCAACTGCTTGAGCTAATTTTAATGCTGGTAAATCTAGTGTGATGGGAATTTGAGCATCAGTTCCATACAAAAGTTGAAATGGAGACATCCCGATTTCACTTTTGGGAGTTATGCGGTCAGACCACAATGCGTCATATAAATTTTTATGCCAAGTTCTTTGATTTCCTTTGACTAACTTGCGCACAATAGTAATGATATTTTTGTTACTGGATTCATCCTGACCATTACCCTAAGGGTAGTAATCTGACGAATGAGACATAGATATCCCATACCCATGACAAAAACCTATCATCTCTGTAGAAGAAAAATTTGAGGCATTGTCCATCACAATCTTGTGTGGAATTCCATAACGAACCAACATATTTTCTTTGATGAAGTCACAAATTACTGCAGTAGATGTTTGTTTCACTGGTATAGCTTCTACCCACTTTGTAAAGTAGTTAGTTGCGGTGAGCACGTGATTATGACCAGCACTAGAATTAGGATTCAAAACCCCAATGAAATCTAAACCCCATTATTGAAAGGGTTCTTCAATGACAACTGGCTTCAAAGGAAAAGCTGCCAACTTTGGGTCTTCCAACAAATTGTTGACAAGCTTCGCATTTTGTCAACCCATTTCTGAGCATCGAAAAACATAGTGGGCCAGTAATAATGTGCTCGCAGAATTTTATGAGCCGTCACTGGGCCAAAGAAATGACCACCACAAGCATGATTGTGGAAAGCTTCCAACAATCTAGGTTGTTGCTCTTTATCAACACATCTGAGGAACATGCCGTCAATTCCTTTTTTAAACAATGTATTGTCCCAAATGATGTACTTGACAGCTCTTAGTTTGATAGCTTGTTTCTCCTTAGCTGTCAGATTCTCTGGACACTCACCATATGTGAGAAAGTAGGTAATATCAGAATACTATTCATCTGTGGTACTGACAATAACTACCAGTGGTAAATTTTCTTCAACTGGTTTCTTCTTCAGAGTTATCTCATGGTTCATTCTCTGTGATGAGTTGGCAGAGTCCCTCTTCCTCAAACCAACTTGGTAGGTTTGATATCCAAATCATATTCCTAGATCTTGGAGACCTAATTACCCTCTTTTATATCCTTTTTCCTATTGTGTCAACATCGATTTAACTACAGTGTCTGGAACTAAGACTTTTGGTGTGAGAATTCAACACATAGTACCTGAAGTGTTTTAGGGCTCTCACCACTACGTATGCATGTATCTTAAGAGGAGTGTAATTAAGTTCATGTTTCTTGAATCCAGAACTCATGAAAGTAATAGGAGATTCGATCCCTTCTTGATTGTGTTGGATCAAAATGGCAAAGATTGTGTGCGGTGAAGCATAACAATAAATTATGAAATCCTTTTTAAAATTAGGACACACCAATGTAGGAGCTTTGGCAATAGCACCCTTGATTTGATCAAATTCCTCTCTACCTTCTTTTGACCATTTGAAGGATTCTTTTCCTTTCACCATATCAGTGATTTCTTTAGTCAGCTTGGAAAAATCTGGCATAAACCTTCTCAAAAAGTTCACCTTCCCAAAGAAGGAGTGAACTCCAAGTTTACTTGTAGACAAGGAAAGATTCTTGATAGCTTGAACACGCTCAGGATCGATCTTAGTTCCTTCCTTAGAAATAATATGACCTAGGAGTTTTCCCTTCTGTAACTTCTAAACATAGAATTTTTTGGATTCAGATAAATCTTATGAAGTTTGCACCTTTGAAATATTTTCTCTAAATCTCTTAAGTGATCTTCTCACTTCTTTGAGAACACTGTCAAGTCATCTAGGTATATCACAATGATCTTGTCTTTATAATCTGCGGAATGCCATAGCCATAGCCCTTTGAAAGGTAGTGCCAACATTAATCAAACCAAAAGGCATTATTCTATACGTGAACGTAACCTAGGGGGTGGTGAACGCAGTTTTAGGTTGATCTTCTCTAGCCACTTCTATCTAATTATAGCCAGAGAAAACCATCTAGCATAGATAACATTTCTGATCCAGTTACTACCTGCAAAATATGGTCCATGATTGGTAATGGGTAGTTATCCTTCAAGGAATCCTGATTAAGATTGCAGAAATCAACGTAAATCCTAATTTCTCCGTTTTTCTTGTGAACCGGTATAATATTAGCTATCCAGGGTCGAATGTCGAATGGGAAACACTATTCGTGCATCTAACATCTTTTTAAATTCATGAAATATCGTCCCTGCAATCTTGGGATTATATTGTCTTTGCTTTTTCTTGAATGGAACTGCACCAGGCTTCAAGGCTATGGCATGCTCCATTTCCCTAGGTTGGAAAGACTTCAAGTATTCATATGAGAAAGCCAAAATGTCAGAATATTTTGGTAAGGAGGCTTATGACATTTCCTTGCATTCCTCAGGTGAGCAACATTTACTGATATTGACCAGATGAGGTTTATCCTTGGTATCAATGTTAACTTGCTTGTAGTCAGCAGAATTTGCAGGTCCTGCCTACTTTTTCTCTTTGATAAACCTATCATGTTTGTCAAAAAGTTGTTCAAGTGAAACCAATCCTTTGGGAATTCTATTTCCTTTTATTTGAATGATGCCATCACCAGGATCTTCGTTCTCAACTCCTTCCTGAATGAGTGAGGTAGTTGATTTGCGAAACGTAGAATCACTTCCTTCAAAGTACAATTGTTCAAAATTATCCCTCTTTTCTAAGAAGGCAATAATTTGTTGATCATCATTAAATACTTTTCATTTTTTTGCATTGTCAGGAACACTTGGCCTAAAAACCATTTCAATGGTGTATTTGACTTGGTCAAATTCTGAATGAGGGAATCATTAATGAAGCTGAGACTGCTAGAGAATCTAATTTTTCATTCTTTTCACGAGGGAAAATTTTGATGGAAAAAGCATCGAAAGATTCTATTGTGTCTCACACTTTATTTTTGTAGTGTCTCAAACAATCATTCTTTACTAGGAACTGATTTCTTACCTGTTTCATGATCAATTCCACATCTCTAAAGACTTCCAAATTTTTTATTCCTTTCTCCTCTACAGCTTGAAGGCCAAGGATTAATGCCTCGTACTCTGTAGTGTTATTAGTATTTGAAAATTCAAGTTTGTAGGAAAAAGGAAATATTTTACCATTTGGAGATATGAGACACCACTCCTGCACCAAAGCCCATTGAGCAACAACTTCCATCGAACTCAAGAGTCCATATCTCATTGGAATCTTGGCAAGTGATCTTAGGGGTATGAATTTCTGTAGTCATCATATAATTACCCATACTTGAGCCTTGGAAAAAGGATCTATTTGCGAGGATCATCGGTTTTCATCATTGTGAATTTTGCCTGAGTTTCTGGCATAAGCTTCTTCATTTCTCCATTGATAGGGATCATGGTGTGAGACCAATACATTTGAATCTCACCACCCAAATCTCTACAAAATTTCCTACTCAACAACATTCCATATGAGGAGGGAATATCAACGACTCAAATAGTTACCTTAACTCGCTTTTGAGGGAACTCACTTTTGAGGGAATTGGGCTAAAACCATTTGGGTGTCTTTAATCTACCCAATCAGAAGAACTTTCTTGGTTTCTATGGAGTAACATGATCTGAATGTTCTCGTACAAGTCAAACTAAGAGCATGTGCTACTTTTTCCAGCATCACATTATCTGAGGCTCCAGAGTCTATAATGCAATTACTTAATTTGCATCCGTTGATCAGAAAGGACACAAAGAGAGGTTCAATCTTTTCATTTGAAGGTGTAGTGGCCACCACAATATTTTGAGTTTTCCCATCTTTGGGAGTTTTCATAATTCCTTTGGAGGAATCAACAGTAGAGTCTCCTTTGATAAACTGGGAGCAATTTCTTGAGTTGATCCTTATTTAACTTCAAGTACTCTGCCTGTGACATGGAAATTTTTGTTTTATTGATATGATCAATGATATCGAATTTAAGCAAAGTAACCATACTTGATGTCTCAGATATTAGTTATTTCAAACTTGATGATGGCACACTTTTTACCTTTACCTCAAGCTTGGTTGATACGGATGTGGAAGAAGAAAATTTCTTCGTAGTTGGTTTACCAATTGATTGATTTAACAAAGGACCTCCTTTCTTTAAGATAGTTTTGACCTTTGAAACCCTAGTCACCTTGGAATCTTTAGGAGCCTCATTTGTCTTGGATTCTTTGGGATTTTCCTTGGAAACCTCTTTATCTCTTGCCTTAGTGGTATCCTGCTCCTTTTTCTAAGAGTGTGTGAAGACAGCGAAGGATTAACTATTCATATATTTTATAATTTCTTTGTATTCATCTTCTTCCTCTGAAATGGTACTCAAAGAAATGATTATTACTTTCCTTCTCAAGATCTTCAACTTCAGGTTCATATGTCTCAAAATCTAGCTCTTCCTCATCAACCTCGACGACTTCAACCTCATCATCGCTTTCTTCAATGACATCACATTTTGAGTTAGTTATGGGAGCTGCTTCAATTACAAGCCTCATTGGAGCACCTACAATCCTATATATGTTGGGAGCATATCCTTTTCTTGGGATGTCTTTGTAATAAAAAGGTTTACTACTTTTGGCAACTTGCTTTTTCAAAGCCAGCACATCATTAGCCAACTTTGTGAGTATAGATTTTTGAAGCATTGGGGGTTTCTTGACTCTTTCCTTTGAGGGAATTTTTTCTTGAATTTTCCTGCCATGATTAAGTCATCTTCAATTTCTATGGCCAAGGATTGAGCAAGTTCCAAAGTAGCCACTCTAGCCCTTCTCAACTGATAGCACACTTCTGGTTGTTTTGCATTAATAAAGAAACATTTTTGTCCATCAAGGTTAAGACGAATCCTGGTGGGAACTTTGTTCACCATTTTTTTGAATTTAGCCACAAAATTCCTCATGGGTTCTGTTGGCTCTTTCTTCATTTGAGATAGATGGGCAAGAAGAGCATGTTCATCTTCTACCATCTTGAATCGATTTTCAAACTTAGTTTTCATATCATTCCAATTTGTGATACATCCATTGGGCAGATGATGAAACCAATCTGTAGCAACATCATGTAATGTTTCGATGAAGAGGTGAATAGTAACATCTTCATATTCTACCGACAAAACAACACATGTAGTGAAAAAGGTATAAATATGGTCATTTGGTGATGTCTTCCCATCTCTGTCAAACTTGGGAAGAATCTTTCTTGATCCTCATGGGAGTTCATGTCAAGCAGGTAAGGATAATGGGCCTATGGCATTTCCCCATGGTACGTTGACTGCCATTTTGGGAAAGGTGGTATGCGAAGGTAAAACAATGCGAGAAAGGACAAGCGCCTGACTGATAGTGATTCCTTCCTTGCTTGCTCTTTCAGGACTTGATGCAAGGCTTGTAGATCTACGAGGTGTGTTCTTCTTTGGAGGAGATAACTTGAAACAAAAATTTCCTTGAAAGTCAAAAGTGGGATCAGATCAACCTTTAGCTTTTTCTCCTTGCATAAACCTCTTTTCTTCAAGTTTGAAATATTTATTGTGAAGGGATCACTGGTGTGTTCTGATCAGCTCTATCCCTTTCTCTTCATTCTCTTTCTTGAGCTATTTGCACCTGAATAGCTCTATAAACTATCACGGCTTTCTCTTCTTCGTTATCTAGTACGGATGTGGCAAGATGAAAATAATAGTTATTCGTATGATTTTCCCAAATAGCTTGCCTCAAATTTGATGATATGTCTTCTTGAGTATCTGCAAATAAAAGATTTGGTGTCAAGATAGGTGGGTTACCTATAATATTCATACAACTTATTACCTTGGTGGAAGAGGACCACGTCGGTGAACAATGATCAAAACGTGTCCAGGAGGTCTTTTGGCCACAAGTGCGGGTGCTCTTCTTCTAAGGTCTTTGATGTAGATTTCTCTGTCAATGGCTCTATCAAAAACCACAAATTGCTGCAAGATTTCATGGTTTTCCCAAGCTACTGTTCAAAGGTTGGCAGCAATGTCTCCTTGAAAGTCTTCGTCGGGCACATGGTTCGGTTGAAGAACTAGAGCTTGTGCAGATGGGATAGTCATAAAGATTTAACCAAGCACTGGTTAATGATTCTTTAATCCCCAATAGAGTCACCAAAAATTGTTAGCATATGGATTTACATGCATGAGACACAAAGTTACAAGAGACAATGAATGAGACACAAAGTTCGTATTTCATTAACTCCAAAATGTTTTCACAAAAGAACACAAAGTTTCTTCCTGAAATAAAGCTTGTACACAAAAGTATTTCTTCTCCTCTCTCAAAGTCACCCTTTACAAATCAGCCCCTCACTTCCTTTTATAACCCAAAAGTTGGTTACAAAGTAGTTAGGGTTTTACATGATCATTAAATAAGGTACTTAAGTGACCTTTGAATTTTTCAACCAACTTTACTAAAGAAAACTCAAAAATAGAAATTACTTAAAATATCCATAGTTTCCCAAAAGCAAATAACAACACTTTTTAAAATATACAATAATAACCAGTGCCTTATCCATTGAAATGGGGTCCGCCTATCTCAAGTGTATGAGAAATGGACTCTCCCACTTCATTAGATACCAAGAAAATTAACTCCCTGAGCCGTTAGTGAAATTAGGATCTGTTTCTTTTTCCAGTTAAAAGGATCTAAACCTTCCCAAAGTTTCAAACATATTTTCTTCTTCTGGAGGTTCATTTGGTCGAAGAATATCCTCACAAAATACCTGCAATTCAAGAATTCTACTTGGCATTTCATTTAAATTAACAGTTTTGGATTGAGCGTTCTCAAATAAGTTCTTTAATTTGATGCACCACTCCATTGAAACTGATGAGAAATTGTTAGCGGGAGTGTACATGTCCTTAAAAAATTGTGAAAATTGCTCTTCCACCTGCTCCGATGAACACCTTTGATTATGCTCATTTACGAGGTTGCAAGGAATCTCATCTATGAATTCTTGAATCAAGGAAAGTAAAGTGAAGGCTTAATTGCACAGGATCTCATAATGTATCATAGAATCCTTGAGAAGCATCTTCATTGATTTAAGATGTAGACACCAAAGAAAATGTGTCCCTTGATGTTCAAATTCGAGAATTCCTTCAATGGATAAAACTAAGGATTTTATAATTTTCATCTACTGCAAACTGGGCAATGTCTCATCCAAATTTGATATATTAGAAACAAAATTTTCTTTGAAAGAAAGAATTGGATCAAGATACACATTGACATATTCATGAAGCTTAACCGCAATTTTGATCGTCTCTTGGCCTAAAACGAGAATCTCTGAAAGCCAAGTTTTCATGACATGGCCTAATGTGTTTATTTCTTTTGACAAATTGGGAGTATCTTCATCTGGGGCAGCCACTGCATCAGGTACTGGGAAAGTGGATGATATGGGATTTATCAAATGTTGAACATATTCCACCAATTGATTCTTTTCGGCCTTGAGCTGAGAGTTTTGAGACTTATATTTCTCAAGTCTCTTTAGCACGATATCAATTGAATCTTGAGCCATCGCCATGTAACTTTATAATATAGACATCTCAAGTAAAATTATGGAAACTTCATAATCAGCAGGTGTCATGACATCACGCTCCTTATCAACTTGTGGGATGGTGAGATCCGTAAACCTATTTTTGTCACTATTCACCATTATTCGAGAAAGCACCTTAGGATTCTTTGAAATGACGTCATTTGAAAGTTTGAAAAGGGCATCAAAATCAATGCAAATTTCCTTGACAACCCTCTTCCTTTTCTTAACCTCAGAATCAACCCAGGAAGGAGTATCATGCACTATTTCCACATACAAAATCCTAGAGCTCGAATCAATATTCTCATTATTCTCGACATCATGAGATCCTGCTTGAATCCTATCTACAACCTCGATTTGAGGAGAAACAACCTCAATATCCACCTCTTGATTATTCCAAATATTTTGGGAAATCCCTTCATAAACTAAATGCTTCGAAGTGTTTGATATTTGAATTACCTGCACTTGAGTGGATGCTTGTTCGAAGCATGAAAGAAGATCATTTGCCAATATCTTCTAAGCACTATTAACGATGTGGGTAGAAGAATCTCTACTCGAGGTAGAAAATATGGATACATGCTCTCTTCCTTCTTCAGGGTTAGGATCTTTAGATCTTTCTCCTCGTGACACGTTACTTTACGAAGTGGATTTTGGCAACCACTCCTTTCTTACTTGTTGTGTATGATTGGATGGTACAGAGGTTGATCGAGAAGAGAATTTGGTTGAATGGAGGCCTCCTCATGTTGGAATTTTTTTTGATCCTGATGCATGATATTGAATTGATTGTAACTTGGTAAGTTCTCTGTCATACCAAGATATGCGCCTTTCAATAATTGGTTGATTCTTACTATCAAGGGAAAATTCATCTCTTTTGGTCCAGTTGATTTGAGGTAATGGGGTAAAAGCAACTGCATCATATGAGGGATCAATGACATCCTCATCATCATTTATGAATGAATTGGGAGAGCTCTTGATGTGGAAGGCCTTGATCTGAGCAAGTGGTTAGGAGAGAATACTCTCATCTTCTTACTTCATGTTCATCTAAACAAGCAGCCTAGAAATCTTCCATGGTAGGATTATGTTGATACTTTGCTCCCAAAATCTTCTGCATATATCCATTGCTATCAAACTAGGCTCTCTTCACATATGGATGGATGGTTATGAGAGAAAACTCTTTTTCCATGAGTTGTGCACTAAAAATATTTGGACATTGGTATTCCTTGATTTGGATTGGGAAATGAATTCCTGAACGGTGCTTGTCACTAAGAAGGAAGCGAACTTGGAATAGTTGTCGCGCCAACTCCATTAATGCCCATCTATCACTGATGTACTTAGGAGGTTTCCATGGAGTACCAACAAAGCCACTTATGCGAATGTAAGGAAAGGATGAAAATTGAATAAAATAGGTTCCCCATTGGGAAATGACACTCATGGCTTCTTTAGAAAATCTTTCCTCTGTATTCCGATTCAAGTTTTGAATCATGCGGAAGGTGAATGCATCATTGAATCTTCTAAAATGGTGAGAGCTATTTTTGAAACTGATATACGGGTAATAATGAAAAACACTATTTCACGGCCCCACTAATCCTCTTGTTTCAAGTCCTGAAAATAGCTTTCTTCTTGCTATTGTATAAGTCAGATATGATGTCATGTAGAAGCATCCAGTCATCTTAACTTCTATCACTTGTTTGTGAAGGATGTTACTGATGATGGTGGCCCAAGCCACAAAATTTTTCTTGGCTAGGATGATATAGATAAAATGATACATCCATGGGTGGAAAATCCTAGCAGAGGGTAGACCGAGAACTCGACTTAGGAGAGTAATCATGTCCCCAATTTCTTCCACAAACTCAATGCAGTACAGTTATTTGGGAAGCCTATCAATTTAAGGCCTCTTGGTTACTAACCAGTTGTTATTAACCATCTTGATCCATCTCAGAGGTTCTTCATCCTAGAATTCTTACGTTGATTGGTGAGTGATATCCACATTCTCAGGAAAGTCAGGTATGTCGAGCAATTCCTCAATGTGCTTTGGTGTGATTAAGAGTAAAGGCTCATGATTATATTTAAAAATTCCTCATCTCTCAGGATCATAGTGCTCAACACAAGCAATAACCAACTCTAGACACTACATCGTGACAGGAAATGTTGCTGCTTGGGGTAGACCAGTATGGTAAAGCCTATCCAAGAATATGGTTTTGCCTTCAATTTTCACCCATTCACAGAATTGTTGCACATTGATATGACCCAAATTTGTATCAATGATATTGTCATATGCTAACTTAATCTGACTGGGAGGAATGATTCCTTGGAATTCATACTTGAGCATGAACTTGTTTGATTTATCCATTGGCTTCCTCGATCTTCCTGTGGATTTTCTAGATTTCTCGGCCATTATGAATTTTACAAAAGAATGATTTGGGCACGTAAAACAATGCAAGCGGGGGTCGGGTCTCAGTCTCTGAAATCCCCGTCAGTGTAAGAAAAATATGACACGCTTTTGATTTTATTATTATTATTATTATTTTAAAAATAATAATAATAATAAGTCCCAGTTACACAATTTTTTTAATACAAATTTATCAAGACTAAGCTCGAGTTCCAAATTTGGTGATACAACGATATATATATATATATATATATATATATATATATATATATATATATATATATATATATATATATATATCGTTGTATCACCAAATTTGGAACTCGAGCTTAGTCTTGATAAATTTGTATTAAAATCTCTCAATTTTATTTAATTTGAAAAAACAAATTCTCCCTATTGCATGGCCTCCTTTGCTCTATGTTTTACCTCTTGTGTGGTCTTTCTGTAATCTTTCCTTTGGCTACGTGGTGGAGCTTTATTTTCAAATGCCTATGGATCTCCTTGTCTTCTTGTTATTGCTCATCTGCGGGATATAGATATGAAACAAAACAATATTTTTGTTTCGACTATTCTCTAATGCGTGGAAAGTTTGTTTCAATTACTGAGTTGCCTTGACCAATGCGTGGCAATTAAAGGACTATTTTTAAAAAAAATTTCAAACTACTTTTTTATATCTTCCAAGTGGTCTGCCTTTGGATTTGGATTATCCTCTACCCCTGGCTATGCGTGGAACCTTCTAGCTTTCACTGGTCTCCTTCTTGCAAAGGAATCGAAAACTGTTGCTCTTTTCTTCCTTTGGCTGTGTGGTAGAGTTGTTCCCTTACCTTTTTTCTTTTGTAATAAAAAAAATCTTTAATGAATGCGTGGACATCTAGCTTGGGCTTGTGCTTTCCCAAAACGTGGAACCTTCTAAAAATTTTCCTTTTCAACCTCCATGCGTGGAAACTCATTTTTTTGCTATCCTTTATGCGTTTTGGACTGTCCTCTGGCTGAATGTGCATGGTCTTATTTTTTCTCTTTTATATTTAATAGATCCCTCTCTCTTTAAAACATGCGCAGGTTTTTTTGTCTCCCCCACGTGGTCTGTTGGCTTCTTTACCTACCGTCTCTCCCTCCTATGCATGGATCCTTAGCTTTTCTGGTGGGTGCGTGGAAACTCTTTGGGCTGTCCCACATGGAAAATTTAGTTTATGTTGTCCTTTATGTATTTTGGACTATCCTGGATTCGTTGTGCATGGTGATTTTCTCAGCTCATGCATGAAAAATGGTGTTCCTTTCTTTTCTTATTACTTGTTGTTTTCCCTCTACCAATGCATGGGGAATTTTTGTTTTCTTTCTTATTTTGGACTGTACTCTCCTTCAAAATCTGTGCAGGTATTTATCTTCTTGCTATTTTGTTGTGACTGTATTTTAAAAAAAAAAAATTGGCTGAGCCTTGTACATGCGTGGAGAATTAAATTTGACTATCCTCCTTAGAAACCTATGCAACTTTGGCTTTTCTCTCACCTACTGCCCTCCCTCCTATGCGTGGAAGCTTGTCTATCTTCTCCTTCACCAATGTTGAAATTTGATTTGGTTTGGACTGTCTTCTTTCACCAATGCATGAAAAATGATTTTGCTATCCTCCTTGTATTTATTCTTCACAATGGCATTCGCAGTATTGTGGGATGTGATAAAATATTATGTTCTTCAGAAGAAATAAGAAGCAATCGGAAATCTTCACATGAATCTTTCCAATGAGTCCAACAGAAGAATTTATGAAGGATAAACCAACTTCCCCTCTTCCCAGGTAGTGGAATTAATTGTCAGGGGAAATGGGGAAAGCAACGGCCAATTACCAATGGGAATGGAAAAGTGGGCTAGAAATCTCCGTTCAATTTCCCCATGTGGGAAATTGGGAGATTTCTTGCCTGTTTGCTAATCCATTGATTTGGCAATTGGTGGAGAAAATCCCACAAGTGGGAAATTAAAATAAAATTTCCAGGAAAGGGGAAATCCGGGCTCGGGAAGCCAATTTGGCATTCCCGGCAATTGGAAGCACAATCTTACTTCCCTGGAAATGAAATAAAAAAATGTCGAATGACTTTTAATAATTATTATATTAATAGTTATTTAATTAAAAACCCCAAATTTAATAAAAAAATGATTTTATCAAATAAAGGATAATAAATTAATGAAATATTAATTAATTAATTATTAATGCATTTTAAGACCTGGCGGGAGGAGTTCTTGCCTGAAATGGATGAAACGAAGACTAGAATGATCACAAAAATGAGACAATCATGATGAGAGCAATGAATCACACAAAGTAACACCTTTGAAAAATTTCAAAATTTCCATTTTTTTAAAATTTTGCGAAGTCAAAATTGGCTAATAATAGATTGATTACATATTTGAGGGATAATCTGAAGGATGGAAATTCAACCTTGACATGTAAAATAGCTTCCAAAGCATAAACAAAGGAGAAGGGAGTGGCTCCAGTAGGTGTGTGATAAGATGTGCGGTAAGCCCAAACAGTGGGATAAATTTGGTTAAGCCAATAGCTTCTATATGTTTTGACAATGATGGTTTGTATTATTTGGTTTGTTGCTTCTGTTTGTCCATTAATTGATTTATTTGAGGATAGAGTCATGATTGAATATGGAAAGGTGGTGTAAAGATATTCCTGGGTATACGTACCTCATAGAATGTATGCACGTAGAAGTCTTGATAGGTGAGAATCATTAGTGATGAGATGCCTACAAGATTGATCATTGAAAGCATGATGGACATGACAGATTGCATTGTTGCAAGTGTCCAAACTCGATGTGGTTGTGTTTCGACAACAAGGCTAGAGATGTTAGGCATAAGAGCCAATATTGGAATAATAGAATCAAACTTAATGGTACCTGTTGATGGAACCTCTTCTGTAGTGTCTATAGTAATATCAAGTTTTGAAAGGGAGTCTTGAAACGAGGTCAAGGTTTCGTTAGATGTTGGAAGAATGTTGTCACCCAAAATAGGTTCAATATATGTTTGGGTTAAAAGATATTCTTGAAATAATTTCAAGTGCTCAGTAGATGTTGGAAGAATGTTGTTGTCCAAAACAAGTTCAATGTATGTTTGGGCTAAAAGAAAGTCTTGAAATAAGTTCAAGTGCTCAGTAGATGTTGGAAGAATGTTGGTATCCAAAATTGGTTCAATGTATGTTTGAACTAATGGAAGGAAATTTGAAGAAGATACAAATTGGTTTGGAATTAGATATTCTTGACTATTGTTGTCATGATCTCGTGGAATTTTAGTATATATAGGAGTTTCAAAAGTAGTCAACTCTTCATGGAAAGTTGTGGTATTGGATGTGTCATTGGTTTCAAGAGCATTTTCATCAAGTTCTACAGAGATGACGTTGTCGTCAATTAATTCTTGGACATAATTATTAAATCGCAAACATTTATCTATGTGATGACCATCAATGTGATGAAATTCATAGCATGTGTTAGGTTTGTACCAACATGACTTAGCTTCCCCTTCGGCAAAGGGTTTTATAATCGGATATCTTATCATTTTAGCCTCTTTTAGTTGATGAAAAACACTAGAGAGACTTTCTCCAAGGGGGTAAACTGGTGTTGGACTTTACGCGAAGTGACGTCTTCATTAGGTTGTATGATCAAATTTTTGGGTGATTGTTCATTGATTTGGGTAGCCATATGAGAGAGTTGTGTTGTCAACTTATTAATTTGTTCTAATAGCTCATTGTGTGATGTTTTTCATGAATTCATCATGTTTGAAAGAGAGGGAAACCAAAGAAAGGTGCGATGAAGAACTCAACCTATTGATTGTGATCATTGTTTTGGCTCAATCAAGTTTTGACAAGTAAGGCTATAAGGAGCAAGCTTAAACAAGCTACTCAAGATAAATATGTGATAGCTTAAATAAGATATAATGAAAATGGTTTAGATTTGGCTTAAACAAGCTCTGGATTGTTGACAGGGAGAGTAACCCAAACATGTTAATCGTAATATGGTTGTGATATAACTGAAAATGAGTTATGAAAGGATTTGTGTTGGCTCTGATTTGAATAAACGTGATGGAGGACAGAATAATGAGTGAACTCAAACAAGTCACCCAATATTAGTTTGATATAGCTGGAAATAAGCTATGAAGGATGTTTTGACAATTGACGATATGGGGAACGAATGCTAGTCACTCAATATTAGTTGGATATAGCCGAAGAAAAGCTATGATAGATGTATTGTTAGCTAAAGTAAGATAATGAAATTGGTGCGATGTTTTGGTCTGCGTTGTTGGATTGTTTGGATGTTTTCGCTTGGTATTGCATTGGTCGAGAAATGATTTTTTTTGGAACACAACTAGGGTTTGAACTTTTAGAATGAACACATTGATATCAACTAAGTTTTATGATCAAACAATGCTAAACTATTTTTTTTTCAAACAACAAGAAATCATGTGGATCCAATTGTTTCAGCTTATGAGGTAAATTCTTCATGAATGATCATTGTTTCATGCAATCATACAATTATGTTGTGGACTGATGGATGCATGCTCTTATTACTCCAAAAAATATGCATCCTCCGATATACCCCAATCCTGATATACCTAATTCTGTATGGGGACAAAATTGGTATGGGGAGCCCTTAGAGCACTAGAGGAGACTCGCCAATTCTTACTTGCCTGTTTTGGAGTGAATCACCACGTCCAAAGCAGGTTTTGTGAAAAGGTGGAAGGTGATTGAGTGATGAATGTGTATGGTGTCCATATAACTCCCCGAAGATTTACAGGGATGATGCCTAGACTTCTTTGTTACATCTATTTAGGTGTGACTAGCATGCACTGCATGACAAAATTACCTATAAGTGAAGAGCAGGGGCAACGTAAATACCGAACGCTGTGATGAGACTAGGTCTCAAAGTGTAATGCAGATGCAAATCTTGTTAGTGCGTGGTAGTCAAGTCCACATCACCGGTGTAGCTTTGGTGGTGATGAAATCCACCTTGTCTACATGTAAAAATAAGATGATTAAGTGATTAAATGTAGGGTTCTTTCCAACTTGAAATAAATCACTAGAAAAAAATAAGTGCGTACCTAGGCGTGCTAAAAAAAAATTAGTTTCAGCAATTTCATTTGAATGGTGGTAATTTTTGCGGGATTTTTTTTTTGTGTGTTTTTTTTACAATATTCTAGGGACACAGTCCTACAGAAAAAAAGTTAGTAGTTATCCTGCAAATGAAATGTTAGAAAAGTGATCGTGTCTGTTTTTTATTTTCTAGATCACTCGAAGGCGCAGGAAAAAAGCATACACAACCAACGACCAAAAAATATTAATAATATGATGAAGGAAAATAATGATTGAAATGACGGTTAGAAAAAAAAGCTAGAGGATCCTGTAATGTTATAACAAGAAACTAAAAAAATTGCGACTATTTCTTATTTTCTAGATCACTCGAAGGCGTAAGAAAAGAGCATACGCGGATACAATTATAATAGATTTTATTTTTTTGATTTTTTTAAATTTTAAATGTTAATAATTATTGCAATTAATCATGATTGTGAAATAGTGATAATGATTATTTTCACAAAAAAGAAAAACGACGAAAGAAGAGTGTGAAAACGTTACCTAGAAGTGTTGTGGAAAATTGAAATGTAAGGCAAATTTTTTTTTGTTTTGCGGAGCCTGGGTGGCCTCACATTTCTAATTTCTAAGATCACTTTTAAAGTGCAAGGAAAGAGCATATGCGTGAGGTTGTTATGTTAAAAAAAAAATTAAAAAAAAAATTACAATTTTTTTTGTTAAAAAGACAGGTGTTAGAAGAAATGAAACCAATTTTTTTTTGTAAGTCTAAATCAAAAAATTATTTTTCCAATGCATAGATATTTTTAATACCTTTACGAAAAAAAAGCGAAGTCATTCCGAGTTTGGGAGAAAAGTTTATGACTTTCAGAAGATGGGCTATAGTAGCACTTTGAATTAAAATTTTGAACGTGAGAAAAACGCTCCAGGAACTAGTTTTTTTTATTTTCTGACTTTTGTACTTCACCTGAGAAGCTAAAATTTTGACATCAATGTTTAAAAAGAATAATAAATAGAAATAAAGAGTTAGATCACAAAATGATTGACTAAATTGAAAGAAAGAAAAATTATTAACTTCCTACAAAGCAGTTATTTTAGCAAAAATAAATAAATAAATACATTTTACGGATTGGTTGTCCCATGATAGTAAGATGATAAGCTAATGACTCGTTCATTTGTTTCTGCATATTACGAGTGAATAGAAAAATCAGAACTGGGAACTATTTGAAATGTAACCTCTGTGACAACCGTAGGAGTGAATATTTCCATCGTGATCCACAAGTATCTGGATTAGGTGATAGATATCCGTCTGCTAAACACCAAGCGTTGAGGAGATCAAAGACATGACAAGTGTCATAATTTCATTGATGTTATAACCTGAAGATGCACCACAAAACACTGCACAAAAAAAACACTACCCAAAGCGTGAAGGTTAACCAAATTAATCCATAAGGAACATAAAAGGAAATAATAACGAACAATAATAAACAAAGAAAAAATAAAACCACTAATTGAGAAATTAATGGTAACAGATCGAAAGTAACCAGACGTGCCAGAATGTATGCTAGGAAAAAAATACACTACTAACAAGGAAGTAAAATACCAATAATCCTACCTCATCCTTCGCGTTCTGTAGCAAACCTCAGAATGGGCTAGGAAACTTGGATTGAGCCCTGATTGTGTGATATGTAGGTACTTTTCTTCAAGACAGAGTAAGACCTTCCTGCAACAACGATCCTCTTATTTTGTACTAGATGGAAAAAATTATTATGAGGCTATTTGGGCATTAGGAAAAGGCAGAAGGATGTTCTTTTCTCAAAGGATGCAAGAACTTAGATAGGGCATTCAAGCTTATTCTCCGCATCCTTAGAGGGGAGGGGTAATGTTGTATTTATAGCTTGGGGGAGTGATTAACTTAGAGTAATTTAAGTAATCATAGTTTGAAAATGTGGGCAGGATTAGGTGAGTGGGGACCATGAAGAATGGGTGAGGATTTGATTTTGGATTTTTAATTCATAAGTGGAGGATTTTAGGTGAGTGGGGACCATGAAGAGTGGGTGAGGATTTGAATTTGAATTTTTAATTCAAAAGTAGAAAAACATGGAGAATAATGACATGTGGTGAGGATTGGGTTATTTTTTGGATGTTGAAATGGATAATTAATCAAATTATATTTGATTAATTCGAAGTGTATTTTTGTGGGAAATAAGGAAGGGGAATTAATTGATTTCGGATAGATGTGAAATTAGGGTGTCTACAGTACGTTTGATTTAGGAGTTTCATGTAATATCATGCCTTTAGAGGTTATGAATGAATTAGAAATCAAACTAACATCATATTTTGGGAGATGCTATTCCATGGATTCAAGATAAGTACCTATTGTGGGGTATGTCAGAGCTCTAGTAGTATAAATCACTCCATATCCTGCAAATATTTAACCATGAATAGGGTTATAGTAAAATTTCATGCTAAATGGGGTATGTTGCTATCAAGAAAATGGGATGCCAATATATGAGGTAGTGCTCAGATGGATATGTCCTATGACTCTATACCATTAGAATGGAATTTATTCAAATTGTATGGAGAAAAGAAAATGCTCCATCTTATTGAGGACCTTATAGATGCCTCTTACGAGGTATTTTTCATTGATACAAATTTGGGAAACTTCATAAGAAGTGAAAAATTTGAAGATCATTGCATAGATGTTAATACAAACCTTGAAGATTTCAATGTCCCCTAGACCATGAATTTTTATGGAGCATACACCAATGCTGGAAACGGAGCTGAAGTGGTTCTAACTTCTCCAAATCAGGTTTCTTTTAACTTCTCTTTCAAATTGAAGTTTAAATGTACTAAAAACATTGCTGAATATTAGACATTTCTCCTTGGCTTAATATTTACATTAAATGATGGAATTAAGAACATTATTGTCAAAGGAGATTCAAAATTAATTATAAAGCAAGTCAGGAACTTGTATTCAACTAAAAACTAGAGGCTAAGACAATATAAACATGCAGTTTGGGACCTCATAGAATTATTTGATTCCTTCAATATCATTTATCATAAAAGGGATTAGAATGAAAGAAATGACAATTTATCCATCATAACATCTCAATATGAAAATGAGACAACATCTCTTTACTACCATTATGAAGTAGAAGTGCTATTCAAACCATCAGTTCCCGAAAACATTCAACATTGGAAGGTTTTCGAGGATGATGCTCAGATCCAAAGGTTTTTAACTTGCAAAGATGAGTTTACTAATCATCTCATTGATCTTAAACCCATGGTGGAAGTGTGTGAAGAAGGGAGACCCTCTTTGGGAAAGATATAATTTAACTAAAGGCAAATATTATTCCTAGAGGACTTGTCAGCTTGAAATCAAATTTCGATAGTGCATACCAAGTCATGAAAAAACATGTCTATGCATCAAGGGATGTTGAAGAATGTAACTTGTGAACTTCTAAAATCCTAAGAAAGGTCAGGTTGGGGAGTAACACGAGAAGAGAAGAAAAACAAGCTTATATCAAGTTGCTAAATAAATACTAGGATTTCTTGGCACGGTCTTATTCCAAATTGGAAGCTTACAGAGAAGACTTTGTTTCAGCACGAGATACCATTGGTGCCCCACTCTAAGCCCTTCAGATAGAAGAAAAGGCCAATCAATCCCCTTCTTGCAACCAAAATGCAAGAGGAATTGACTAAACTATGATATGGTGGGATAATTCAACCCAGTAGGTATTCTTCATGGGTGGCCAAATTAGTTCCAGTCAAAAAGAAGAATGGGGATATAAGGCTTTGTGTGGATTTTATAAATATAAATAAAACATCTCTAAAGGATAATTACCCATTGAATAATATGGATAATATGTTACAAAAGGTAATAGGGTCTGAGTTTCTATCTACATTGGATGGATTCTTAGGGTATAACTAAGTTGTGGTGAAATAATTAGAACAGTTCAAAACTGCTTTAACTACCCCCTGGGGAACATATGTATATACTAGGATGCCTTTTGGATTGATGAATGATAGTGAAAACTTATAAAGAGCCATGCATTTGGCCTTCTTTGGTTTCACTAATGATTTTATAGCAGTATATCAAGATGATATAACTATTTTCTCTAAGAAAAAAGATGAACATTTTGTTAGGAAATAAGGGATAAAATATGTGGAATAATCCCTCACAGAATCACAACAATAGAAACTAATATGCATAAACTATTACAGATCTCAAATAAAAGTACAAAATAAAATAACACAACATAAAGAGATAGTATTTAATGTGGTTCACCCAATTTGGGCTACGTCCACCAAGAATCACTTGCTCAAATTTTATTACAAGCCACCGCTCTCTCAATACAATACCCAAATCTATTTGGAGCTATGCTCAACAAACTCTACAGAATTCACACCCAAATTCAAAGCACATCTGTAATATTTTTCATACTTCTATCATATGCATAAAACCATATAAATAGACAACTGCTTAATCAATTTTACAAAACTATGGGTATCAAAACCATGGGCAAAAACCGTCCCATAAACCTATGGGTCAAAATCTTGCCCATATGAGAAAAGCACATTTCTTGGTATATCGAGCATGTTTTAAGACCCAAATTTTTTTTCTTGGAGGCTGTGGTCCCGAACCTTGACAAGAAAATGTGGAAAGTGTATAGTACTCTTAGTGTATAGTCTTCAACACTTTCACACATGAAAACAGGCTCCAAAACATAACAAACTCCCACTTAGAGACTAGTTTTCCTCTGAGTAAGCTTCTCAACCCTTCACTAGTTTCCGTGAAGACCAACCAAAGTTGAACACAGCTTCAGTTTTTCCCTTGTGACCACCTTGGTCATCATGTCTGTAGGATTCTAACGGATATGAATCTTCTCCATCTTCAACTTCTCTTCCTCCAAAGTTATCCTAATGAAATGGTACCTTAATTATATATGCTTTGTCCTAGAGTGGAAAGCAGAGTTCTTAGCTAGGTGTATAGCACCCTGAATATCACTATGTATCTTTCCTTCCTCCTACTTTTTCCCCAACTCCTCAAGAAATTACTGTAACCAAATCATTTCTTTGCTTGCCTCTTTGGAAGCAACATACTCAGCCTCTATGGTTGACAAAGCCACCAGCTTCTGTAGTCATGAAATCCAGCTCACGGCTGTCCCACCTAAAGTGTAAACATAACCTGTCATGCTCCTCCTGTTGTTTACATCTCCAGTCATATCTAAATCTACATAACCACATAAAGTGGAGTCTGATCCATTATAGCACAAAACTGTCCCCACGGTCCCTCTCAAATACCAAAGGATCCACTTTAATACCTGCCAGTGATCTTTTCCTGGATTACTCATAAATCTACTCACTACTCCCACTACATGGGAAATATCAGGCCTGGTGCATACCATGACATACATCAAACTACCAACCACTGATGAGTAAGGTACCTTGGACATCTGGTTTCTCTCCTACTCTATCTTGGGACACTGCTCCTTTGATAACTTGAAATTTCCTACCAAAGGAGTCCCAACTGGTTTAGCATCCTTCATATTAAACCTCTCCAGGACCTTCCTAATGTACTCTTCCTGAGATAAAGTTAGCTTTCGTTCCTTCGTATCCCGAGATATCCTTATACCAAGGATTTTTTTGGCTGCCCCCAAATCCTTCATAGCAAAGGATTCACTTAGCTGTTTCTTGATTACTTTTATTTCCTACATGTTTTTACCTGCAACGAACATGTCATCCACATATAGACACAGGATAATATAACTGCCATCCTCAAATTTCTTTGTATACATGTAATGGTCAGAATGATATCTAATATAACCTCGCTCCATCATGAAGCTATCAAATTTCTTATACCATTAACGTGGAGCTTGTTTCAAGCCATACAAATTTTTTCTTCAGTTTGCACATCATCTCCTCTTTACCTTTGACCTCATAGCCCTCTGGTTGCTGCATATATAGTTCATCCTCCAAATCACCATGGAGAAATGTAGTTTTTACATTAATCTACTCTAACTGCAAATCTTCTGCTACAATTATTCTAAGAACAGTTCTAATAGAAGTCATTTTTACTACAGGAGAAAAAATCTCATCAAAATATATGCCTTTTTTTTGTGCAAACCCCTTGACCACCAACCGGGCCTTGTATCTTTTATTTCCTTCTTCTTCCTCTTTGACTCTAAACACCCACTTTTTTTGTAATGCTCTTTTTCCTTCAGGTAGCTTGACCAAATCCCAAGTATGGTTCTCCATGAGAGCCTGATGCTTCTCATCCATGGCTTGCTCCCACTTCTTCCTGACATCTACATGCATTACTTCATCAAAGATCTTTGGCTCTCCACTATCAATGAGTAATAAATAATAAAGAGAAGGAGAAAAATGTTCAGTTTCTCTTCTTACCCTAGAAGACCTCCTCAATATAGGAGTTTGGGGTTCCTGTTGAGGAGGTTCCTGAACTGATTCATGTGTCACTTTTCCATCCAGAAGATCCTCTACCGCTGCATATTCTTTCTTGGATTATTCCTTATTTTCTTGCAACTACTGCTTATACATGAATTTGTCATTAAAGACCACATCCCTAGATCAAATGATTTTCTTTTCCTTAATACTCCAACATTTATATCCAAATTCTTCACCACCATAACTAATGAAAGTACATTTTTCTGATTTAGCCTCTAGCTTGGTCCTATCATCCTTGTCTATATGAACAAACACCTCACATTCAAAGAGTCTAAGAGATGAATAATCAACTTCTTACCATACCAAGCCTCCTCAGGTATGCCTCCATCCAAGACACTTGAGGGTCCTCTATTTATCAAGTACATATATGTGCTCACCGCTTCTACCCAAAAAGAAAGAGGTAGTCCTACATGTAACCTTATGCTCCTAACACATTCCATTATTGTTCTGTTCATCCTTTCTGACACCCTATTTTTGCTATGGAGTTCTTGGAATCATCTTTTTCCTATGGATTCCTTTCTTAGAACAGTAATAATAAAATTCATTACTATAATACTCCCCTCCATTATCTGACCTGAGACATTTCAGCTTAAGACCCGTTTCATTCTCTACCAAGGCTTTCCATTTAACAAAAGTTTCAAATACATCAGATTTTTTTCTAATACAATAAACCTGAACTTTCCTTGTTGCATCATCAATAAAAATAACATAATAACTTGAACCCCCAAGAGATGATACTTGAGCCAGCTCCCACACATCAGAGTGCACCAACTCTAACTTACTCTCTTTCTTTGTAGGTCCAACCTTGAGAAACCTTACTTGCTTCTATTTCCCATATATGTAGTCCTTACAAAAATCCAAACTTGTTTCTGTATATCCAGAAAAATCCTTATTTATGATCTCCATGCCCTTATGGCTCATATGACCAAGCTTATAGTGCCACAATGTTGTATCTACTTATGAAACCACAAGATTACAAACATTAGTGCTATAAGTGGTTAAATACAAGGTTCCAACCTTCTTACCTCTTGCCACAAAAAGAGCACCCTTGGTAACCTTCCAAGAGTCTATTGTAAATATCACAATACAACCATCACTTCCTAACTGCCATGTCGATATCAAATTTTGTCTTAATGTAGGCACATGTCTGACATCCTTCAATAGCCAAGTATTCCCATTCTGCATATTAACCTGAACATAATCTTTTCCAACTATGCTATAAGGCTCATTATCACCAAGAAAAACATGCCCAAAATCTCCTTAAACATAATCAACAAAATAATGCCTATGTGGAGAAGCATGGAAAGAAGCCCCTGAATCTAAAACCCAAGATTCAATAATATTATGCAAAGAAAGAATCAAAGAATCCTGACATACATTACCCATTGCCACATTTTCCTCCTTGTTTTGTTCCTGTTGTTTCATCTTGTCCCAAAGCTCCCAACAATCTTTCTTTGCATGCCCATACTTTCCACAGTGCCAGCATACTATCTTGCTTTTGGATTTTGACCTTTCCCGATCCTTTGATTTTCCATAGTTTCCTCTATTCTTCTGTCTCCCTCTAGTTTCCATTGTCAAAGCATTCCCTGAAGTAGAAGATTCACCAGATATTTTTCTTCACATTTCCTCACTTAGAATCACCCCTACAACATCCTCAAACTTCAACTTTGAGTTAGTAGGAACCGAGTTGCTTACTTCCATTACCAGGCTATTCCAACTCTCAGTTAAAGAGCAAAGAACTAATAAAGCCCTAACTTTTGCATAAAATTCTATTGTAACCGAAGCTAGCATATTTACATCTATATTAAAATCATTTAGATGATCTGCTACTGAACCATTCTCAAACATCTTCATATTAAACAAATTTTTCATTAAAAATATCTTATTAGAGGCAAAGGGTTTTTCATACAACTTCCCTAATGCATCCATCAGTTCTTTTGTAGTATTTTCCTTTGAAACATTAAATAATACCAAAGATACAAGACACAGTCAGATTGTATCAAGTACCTTCCTATCCAACAAATCCCATTCCACATCTATCATGCTCGAGGGATTGGTCACCTTCTCAAACAATGGAGTATAAAAATCCTTCTGATAAAGGTAATCTTCCATCTGCATCTTCCAAAGACTGAAATTCTACCTGTTGAATTTATCAACCCTAGATCTTCCAACATCTACCATAGCTCCCACTTAAGATGAAACTTTCCCTGCGATTCAACACTTCAGCAAACCAAACTAGGCTCTGATACCAATTGTTACGAAATAAGGGATAAAATATGTAGAATAATCCATCACAGAATCGCAACAATAGAAACTAATATGAAGAAAATATTATAGATCTCAAATAAAAGTGTAGAATAAAATAACACAACACAAAGAGATAATATTTAACGTAGTTCACCCAATTTGGGCTACATCCACCAATAATCAATTGCTCAAATTTTATTATAAGCCACTGCTCTCTCAATACAATACCCAGATCATTTTGGAGTTGTGCTCAACAAACTCTACATAATTCACACTCAAATTCAAAGCACATTTGCAATGTTTTTCATACTTCTATCATATGCATGAAACCATATAAATAGACAACTCCTTAAATAGTTTTACAAAACCATGGGTATCAAAACCATGGGAAAAAACTGTCCCATAAACCTATTGGTCAAAATCCTGCCCATATGAGAAAAGCACATTTCCCGGTATATCAGGCATTTTTTAAGGCCCAAAAGAACCTCAACAAGATAACGTGGAAAGTGTACAGTACTCTTAGTGTATAGTCTTCAACACTTTCACACATGAAAACAAGCTCCAAAACCTAACACATTTGGGACACCTTAAGAAGGTATTAATCAGATGTAGAGAGTATGGGATTTCATTAAATCCTAAGAAATGTCACTTTGGAGTGCAAAAGGGCAAATTATTGGGACATGTAGTGTCTCAAGAAGAAGTTATGGTAGATCCTGAGAGGGTATAGGAAATTAGTAAAGTCCCAATCCTTATGCCTAAAAGGGTATTCAATCCTTGTTTGGGAAGGTAATGTTAGTGCAAAATCACAGCACCCTTGGACATGGATCAGATTTCTAGGTTGATCAGTCTAGCATCCAGTGTGATTGCACAACATTGAATCCTTTCTTTGAGTGTGGGATTCGTGAAAATGAGAAAGGAATATTCAGAGAAGGCTGGTTCCTCTTCCTAAACTACCTGCCACAAGCTATTCCAATGCAGGCAAGCTAATCTAAACCTAATCTAACCATGCCAAGAAGACAGAGAGAGAGAAAAGGGAAAAACAGCAAAAGCCTACACTAAAATGGTGATACACCAGAGAAGGAGAATGTTGAACATCTATCAAAACTGCCATGGAACAAGGAGAGGTGAGCGATGGGAAGGATGGACAGATGCATCATAGGCCCAAGGATAGATTTCACATAGAAAATGTCCCAAAACTCCATGAACATAGCTCCAAACCTGTAATGAACATTCAAACCTGCACAGATACCTACAATGAAGAGAGGCAAGAAGAAAACAAGAAAAAAATGAGCAAGGATGGATAGATGCATCATGAAACACGTTTTTGTTGCTTCAGAAGTTTGCACAGAACATCATTTCAATAGTAAAAGGCAAAAAATGCCATTACAGAGTAGGGGAGGAGGTTCAAACTCCATTTTCAACCCTGGAGAAGAAAAGAAGGGAGGGCAGAGCAGAAAAGATGAACCACTTTTCAAAATGAGCTAAATCTAGCTTTTTACAATGCATGGGTCGAGCCCAAGAGAGAGAAACATGGGAAAACATGCAAGCAGCCCAACCATTGACCAAAACACATTCTTCATTAAAATCGGTGGTTGAAACATCACTTCTGGCCATGCTGAAGAAGAATGTGACCCATGTGCATTAAAACTGGTTGTTGGAACGTCAGTTCTGGCATTACCACGCGTCAGAGATGTTTCTCAATTTTCTCTCTCCAAACTGAACCAAAATTCAAGATTGACCCTGGAATCATGTAGAGGATTTTGCTAGATTTCCATTGATATAAAGAACGTGCAAATCTGAGCTTTGGATCGAAAGTTATGGCGACCTGAAGATTTAGGGCAAAAAACAGGCCAAAACGGATTTTGAATTTTTTCCCACGCTCTGCCACCTGGATGACACGTGTCAGGTGCTGATTGGTTGAGAAATTCTCTCTCCTCCAGCTTTCCGTGGATTTTCCTTTGAAAAATTTGACTTTTTATAACTTTGGAACGTTTTCCATTTTTTCCCCGCGCCCCCCGCTACTTGGGACACGTGGCGTGATCTGGTTGGAGGACGGGGCGTGGGGTCATCCTTGTCTTTTAATTTTTTGGCCCAAGACTTTTGCAAATTTTCCTAAGTCTTCCCCTGGCTCTGAACTCCCCCCGCCTTAGGACACGTGTCTTGCTCTGATTTGTTCTCGGCTCCTTCGGCTTTTTGCATCCCTCGCGTCCCTTTGGTCCAAATGTCCCGGACGAAAGTCTCTTGTTTCGGCCAAATCAGCCGGTTCGCGTCCCCCGCATACTTTTTTCCCAACTGTCCCGGACTTCTTGGGACAAATATTTCCGAACCGCCCAAAATGGACTGACTTGCGCCAAACCAGCCGATCCGCATCCTTCGCGTACTTTTAGCTCGGATGTCCCAGACTCTGCGAAGCAAGACTTAGGCAATTTTCTTTGCTCTTTCAGCCGATCCAGCTTTTCATGCCCCACGTGTCCCAATGTCCCAACTATCTCGGATGCTGCGCAGACTGCCTGGCGTCTTTTCGGTCAATTCGTGCCCCGACGTCCCAACTGTCCCAAGTGCTGCCCGGGCTAGGACTTAGCCAATTTTCTTCAATTTTTCTGCCCCAAGCCTAGTTTTCTGCATTTCTTCCATTTTCTCGACCTGTTGGGATTCCTTCTTGGATGGGAGAGTTATAAGGAAGCCGAGGGATCCCAAAAACATGATTTTGGGATTTGAATCAATCTATTTGCTTCGGACTTGAATATTCTGATGCATGTTATCAAAATTACCCTGGGGGTGAATTTTAGATAACAGTTTTGGCGACTCAGCGGGGTCATCTGCCTGCTAGATGAATGATCAGTAGCCTGAAGCAATCCATTGGGCATGGAGTCATGAGTTGTAACCTACAAACTGATCTGAACTTTGAAAACTTCCCTCTGAACCACTTGAATCCCACTGGACATGGAGTCGTTCTCACAAAAATGCCACTAAAAAGGACTGTGCAAGAGCAAAACCAGCACCACAAAAACTATGTACAAAACTAAAAATCATACATGCTCCAAATGGAACGTGTAGAGTGTGCACAAGCACTTCTTCTGTTGAAAGCAAACCTACCTACTCTACTTTAACTGGAAGCAAAGGCAAGTTAAACAAACCCTGCAATTAGTTGTGAGAAATAGCTTCCCTTCCTCAAAAGTGGCAGCCATGCAATTGATTTGGCATTGAACATGGCTGGTAGGATGAGTGGAAAATCAACAAGAAGCTGGTCTTCCACCCAAATCATCAAGGTATCAGCTGAAGGAAAATTCAATACCTCTTTTAGTTGCTCTGCATTTGGATTGAAGAGGTATGACAGCTGATCCTTGGTACTTTGTAGCTCACCCTCATGCTCAGAAGCAAGCATGACTGGTTGTGACTTCTCCTTTGGCTTCAATGAAGCCAAATACCTGATTAGGAAAGGTCTGATCCGTTTGATATGCCCATAGCTCTGATTTTCAACTCCAAGAATGGAGTCTTCTTGTAGACCTTCTTGAATGGATGGTGTGGAAGAAATGGTGGAATTCCTCTGTCCTTTCTCTTCCTCCAATGAAGAACATGAAAGATTAAAATCTTCCAATCTTGATTTCAAAGAGCTGCTATAAGATGCAGGCTGTTGCAAATGAATGTTCTCCTTCATGACAGCAGGCTCTTATGTTTGGAATGTGGATGATGAAAGAGAGAATGGTGGAAACTCAACCGGCTCTTCTCCATCAAAACAGTCCTCCAAATCTGACAGATAAATTGCCTCATTGTTGTCCTGCTGCAAATGCTCAACTTCCTCTATGGTGTCCTCTTGATCTGTAACTTGATCACCATGGTTTCTTTCACCCTCCAACATTGAGTTTGAGAGATCAAACTCCTCTTCAGCACTAGAACTAGAGAGAGATGAAATAGAAAGAAGAACTGAAGGTTTTCCTGTAGCCTGCTTTGTGTTCAAAGCCCTTGGATCTATAGTTTTCTCCTCCACAACTAGAATGTGCTCCTCTTCTTTTGGATTTGGAGCAGCTTCTCCTTCCTCTACTACTTGAAGACAATCTTGCTCTTGATAGAACTCTTCCTCCAACATGAAGTTTGTCAAGTCAAACTCTTTGATCTACCGCTCTAGAGGACAAGTTGAGACTGCAAGAACTTCTTCTGCTGCAACAAAATCAGTCCTGACCACCATTTGTTCTCCAACTCCAACCTCTTCTGTAGGTTTAACCATCAAGGGGATCTTTGTCATCCCAAATTTGGCAGCCCAAACCCTCAAGTTGTTTGTCATTTCTTTTATGTTGGGCTCCTCTTCTTGCTGTCCTTCATGGCCATTTTTTGTAATTTCTTCTTCCCCACTTGGAATTGGGAATGCAAGAGGAGGGATGGGTTGTAACTCAATTGATTTGGCAATTTTTTGTGGTGGTGGAGGTAGGAACTCTTGTTTCTTTAGAGGAGGGGGTATTTCTTTTAGCTCTTGTGGAGGGGATGACTGTTTGGAAGGAAAAAGGAAAGAAGAATTGAGGTGTGGTGGAAGACTGAGAGGTGGAGACATGGGATCAACATTTGGGACAGCAGATGGGGAATTTAGAATTTGCAATTCCAAATGAGATGGTGCTGCTTGAGTAATGGGAAGAGAAAAACTAGATGATGGTGTAGAACTTACCCATTGACAAGGTTGTTCAACAACAAGTGTATAGGCCTCTATTTCTGCTGTCCATTGTGCAAGTTGGGGCAGCATCTTCATCATGAAGTCCAGCTTCTCCTGAGGGCTGAAGTGTGCCTTGGAAAAGGGCCTCCCCATGGACAAGGAGTCCTACAACCAATTTTGAAAGCTCTCATTTGAGCTGTTGCTCTGGACTGCACCATCTTTACCTCCATCTTTTGGATTTTCTCCAACAGACCAACATCTTGCATCTGATTGTCTTCATTATATGCATACTCTTGCTCTTGGAAAGCTCCATAGCCAAACTGATTTTGGCATTGCTGCTCATATGGGTATGCATGTTGATTTTGAATTTGTTCAAAATGCTGATTTGGAGGATTTAAAAAACATGTTGGAGGTGGGAAACATTGCTACTGTTGTTGAAAATGTGAATTCCATGATGGAAATGAAGTCATGATTGCACAACTTCATGGAATGGAAAAGAATGAAAGAGATGGAAAGAAGGATGGATGGGAATGGATGAAAAATAGGTCTGCAACTTCAGAAATGGGTTGCTGATCAGATGGAGTCGCCAAATGTGTTTGCAAGTGCCTCCAAAGGCTGAAATCTTCACAGGAACACACCAACCTGCAAAAGATGAAGTAGAAGACCTCTAAGGTCCCACCGGGCGTGCCAAAACTGTTAGTGCTCACACGGTGGCTTAAGATTTACTGTTGATAATGAGACACCTCTGAAAGATGAAATAATCTAACCCCAGTGTCCCACCGGGTGTGCCAAAACTGTTAGTGCAAAATCACAGCACCCCTGGACATGGATCAAATTTCTAGGTTGATCACTCTAGCATCCAGTGTGATTGCACAACAGTGAATCCTTTCTTTGAGTGTGGGACTCATGAAAATGAGAAAGGAATCTCCAGAGAAGGCTGGTTCCTCTTCCTAAACTACCTGCCACAAGCTATTCCAGTGCAGGCAAGCTAATCTAAACCTAATCTAACCATGCCAAGGAGACAGAGAGAGAGAGAAAAGGGAAAAACAACAAAAGCCTACACTAAAATGGTGATACACCAGAGAAGGAGAATGTTGAACATCTATCAAAACTGCCATGGAACAAGGAGAGGTGAGCGATGGGAAGGATGGACAGATGCATCACAGGCCCAAGGATAGATTTCACACAGAAAATGTCCCAAAACTCCATGAACACGGCTCCAAACCTGTAATGAACATTCAAACCTACATAGATACCTGCAATGAAGAGAGGCAAGAAGAAAACAAGCAAAAAAGAGCAAGGATGGACAGATGCATCACGAAACATGTTTTTGTTGCTTCAGAAGTTTACACAGAACATCATTTCAATAGTAAAAGGCAAAAAATGCCATTACAGAGTAGGGGAGGAGGTTTGAACTCAATTTTCAACCCTGGAGAAGAAAATAAGGGAGGGCAGAGTAGAAAATATGAACCACTTTTCAAAATGAGCCAAATCTGGTTTTTTACAATGCATGGGTCGAGCCCAGGAGAGAGAAACGTGAGAAAACGTGCAAGCAGCCCAACCATTGACCAAAACGCATTCTTCATTAAAATCAGTGGTTGAAACATCACTTCTGGACATGCTGAAGAAGAATGCAACCCATGTGCATTAAAACTGGTTGTTGGAACGTTAGTTCTAGCCATGTTGAAGAAGAATGCGACCCATGTGCATTAAAACTGGTTGTTGGAATGTCAGTTCTGGCATTACCATGCGTCAGAGACGTTTCTCAATTTTCTCTCTCCAAACTGAACCAAAATTCAAGATTGACCCCAGAATCATGTAGAGGATTTTTCCAGCTTTCCATTGATATAAAGAACGTGCAAATCTGAGCTCTGGATCGAAAGTTATGGTGACCTAAAGATTTAGGGCAAAAAAACAGGCCAAAACGGATTTTGAATTTTTTCCTGCGCTCTGCTACCTGGATGACACGTGTCAGGTGCTGATTGGCTGAGCAATTCTCTCTCCTCCACCTTTCCATGGGTTTTCCTTTGAAAAAATTTGAGTTTTTATAACTTTGGAACGTTTTCCATTTTTTTCCCCGCGCCCCCGCTACTTGGGACACGTGGCGTGATCTAGTTGGAGGACGGGGCGCGGGGTCATCCTTGTCTTTTAATTTTTTGGCCCAAGACTTTTGAAAATTTTCCTAAGTCTTCCCCTGGCTCTGAACTTCCCCCGCCTTAGGACACATGTCTTGCTCTGATTCGTTCTCGGCTCCTTCGGCTTTTTACGTCCCTTTGGCCCAAATGTCCTGGACGAAAGTCTCTTGTTTGGGCCGAATCGGACGGTTTGCGTCCTCCGTGTACTTTTTTCCCAACTGTCTCGGACTGCCTAGGACAAATACTTCCAAACCACCCGAAATGGACTGACTTGCGCCAAACCGGCTGATCCACGTCCTTCGCGTACTTTTAGCCCGGATGTCCCAGACTCTGCGAAGCAAGACTTAGGAAATTTTCTTTGCTCTTTCAGCCGATCTGGCTTTTCATGCCCCGTGCGTCCCGATGTCCCAACTGTCTTGGATGCTACGCAGACTGCTTGGTGGCTTTTCGGCGAATTCGCGCCCTGACGTCCCAACTGTCCCAAGTGCTACCTGGGCTAGGACTTAGCCAATTTTCTTCAATTTTTTTGCCCCAAGCCTAGTTTTTTGCATTTCTTCCATTTTCTCAGCCTGTTGGGATTCCTTCTTGGATGGGAGAGTTAGAAGAAAGCCGAGGGACCCCAAAAAGATTATTTTGGGCTTTGAATCAATCTATTTGCCTGGGACTTGAATATTTTGATGCATGTTATCAAAATTACCCTAGGGGGGTGAATTTTGGATAACAGGTAAACTTTTTGAGGAGATTCATCTCCAACTTTATTGAGATTACTATTACCATCATGAGTATCTTGAAAAAATATCAAACCATCAAGTGGAAATAGGGGGTTGTTCAAGCATTCAAAGGAATAAAGGAGGCATTTAATACTTCCCCTATCTTAACCAATACTAATTATAAGAAAACATTTCAGATGTTTCTTTTTCCTAGGAGAATATAATTGCTTTTGTGTTATTGTAGAAGGATGAAGAGGGGTGTGAAAATCCCATTACCTTCTTTAACAAATCCTTATAGGGCGCTGAGATGAAATATTCCATCATGGAGAAATAAGATTTTTCCTTGGTGAAATCCACTTAAATCTTTAGACCCTACATTCTAAGCTCTAAATTTATAGCTTATGTATCCCATATAATGGTAAAAGACATTTGATTAGAAATGGAGATGTCAAGTAAAAGATGTTGTTGGGTCAAAAAATGGCAATAATATGACATGGAGATTCAAACCATAAAATTGGTTGGAGGATAGGGCTTAACAAGTTTGATGGCAGAGAGCAATTTGTAGGTGGTTGAAATACATAGTGTTGAAGAAGATGGGCAACACCCTCATGAAAATGTGAGTGCTTCAATTTGTATAAGGATATAGTATATTACTTGATGAACTTGAATTTTCCTATGCACTTAGACAAGAATCAAAGGAGGACACTTAAGCTGGTTTCCAAAAAGTATATTTTGACTGATCATGGATTGGTTAGGAGGAATCCAGAAGGAGTTTTGGTAATATGTATCATTGAGGAAGAGGCACCTAAAATAATTGCATAATTTCTTAGGGGAGAGTGTGGAGGCCATTTTTCTAGAAGAATTACTTCTCACAAAATTCTAAAGGAAAGATATTGGTAGCCTTCATTGTTTAAAGATGTTACCTTGTTGGTTTGAAAATGTGAGAGTTGTCAACATTTTTCTGGAAGACTGGATGCTTCTGGGGCCTTACCCCTATAGCCGGTGTCATTAGAAGCCCCATTCAAACAATGAGGCTTGAAATTTATTGGTGATATCTGAGACTCTTCAAGTGCTGGTCATATGTGGATATTGGTAGCCATTGACTACTTTACCAAATGGGTTGAAACCATTCCCACTAGGAAGGTAACTCATCAAGTAGTCATGGACTTTATTCTCAATAATCTATAGATTTGGGGTGCCTTCCAAGATAGTTACTGACAATGCCATGAGATTTAGATCTAAACCATTGGCAACAATGTGCTTTGAGTATGGTATTAATTTTGCTTATGAATCAAATTATAATCCTCAAGGAAATGACCAAGAAGAATCAAGTAACAAAAACCTAAAAGTATCCTCAGAAGAACATTAGAGACTGATAAAAAGAAATGGGGTGAGTAACTCAAGTTTGCATGCATTATGGATAGACAAACTTACTACCAAGAGGTCTACTAGCAAGAGCCTGTTTAAGTTAGTTTATGGATTTTAATCTCTTTTTCCCTTGCACTTACAACTTTCCTCGTACGAGTTCATGCAACAATTTGAAGATGGAGAAAAAGTAAGGTCATATGAAACAAGGATCAATCAAATTATGGAATTAGATGAGGAAAGAAGAGACTCCTACTAAAGACATCTCAAGTTCAGAGAAAGACTCAAGAAGATATTTGACAAGAAGGTCACTCCAAGAGTTTTCAATGTTGGATACCTAGTCCTATTATGGGAAAACATACATGAAGATAAATGTAAAGAATGAAAGTCTAATGCCCTATGGATGAGACCCTATTCTATTGATATCATGATTGGAGAACATAATTTATTTCTGAAAGACTTGGATGAACATTTGCTGGAGTTTCATGTCAATGGAAGACATCTCAAACACTTTTTGGATTGAGCCAAAGGATCATGTATGATCATTGTATAGTGTACAATTGTGTTGTTTTTGTTTTTTTACCATTGTTTGTGTTATTGTTTCCATTTTTGTGCTCTAATCCACAATGACCACATTTTGAGACATGGTAGTATTCTGGTATGAGTGTAATGTATATTTTTAGAAAACCTTGTGTATTTTATCCCCATGAATCCTTACCCAATGGATTAGGCATCTGGTATTTGTTCTTGTGGCACCCACAGGGGGTGCCCATCCCCAAGTAGGAGCCATTGTTTGGTGTTCATTTTGAGCCTCGTTCTTAAATAAATTAAGTTTTCCAAGAAAATTCCCCTTACCATCTAAAGGATACAGATTCTAAGGAGACTACAGTGCACTAACTTGGTAATCCGCAAATGAAGAACTTAATGTTTCCGCGGGTTGTTGTATAATTGTGAAAGGATAAAAAATTGTGGCACATTGGTTTAGTGTTTCACAGGTTTATCAAAAGGGTTGGCCCTCTGCTGATTCCATCAAAATTTGTGAGACACTCAGAAATCCACCAAAAGCCATAAAATACTGAATGAAAATTTTACAATGGACTTAGCCATTTAAAAAAGGGATGGTACATTCAAATGGCTGTCAAAGATCTACATCGCCGAGAAATTAAAAAATTCCCGAAGGACACATGGAAGCATTATGGAGTCTTCCATAGTTAAAGCATTCTACAGACCTCAAATCTATGGAATGAACTGAATTTCATAAAGGCGTCGGGTCTGAAACATAGTTGAAAGGTCAATGGTACACATGGCAGAAAGCTAGATGGGAAAAACAAGCATGCAGATCAAAGGTATCAAATAGAAACGTGTCGGCATTCTGACACTCTTCAAGCCATTTGGGTTCCTCAAACTTTAAATCTACGATAATGAACTTAAGTTCATAAGGCTTCTGGTCCGGATTGCGAAAGTCACAAAGATACATGGAGTTTTTTCATTGTTCTATGCTTCGCACTTTGACAAGACTGACATTACCGTTAGCGTGGATATTTTTAATTGATTTATGATTCACACTTTAACAAGTTATTTGTAAATGAAAGTAAATTTTGAATTAATGTGGAGCTTTCTGATTGGTATGTGCTTCACATTCTGACAAGGACGAAACCAAAAAGGTATGTGGATTTGTCTCATTGGTTTATACTTCACAAAACTAACAAGGTCTTTGTAAGTGAAAGAGAAGTGTGAGAAGCATGGAGTTCTCTCATTGGCTCACATTTCACAACAATCTGATAGTTAAAGGTTATCAAACAATCTCAAATTGTGAATTACGAAGGGGTGTGGAGATTTTTCATTGGATTATATTTTGTGGTGGCGAGTACAAATAACAGAAAAGTTTCCTCTTCACACTAAGTAAAAGTATGTTTGACACGGAGATGGAGCTTTTTCATTGGCTTACATTTCGCATCGGGTTGTCAAGAATGAGAATAGTATGAGAAGGTAAAAATACATGGAATTTTCTTATTGCCTCACACAAAGAAGCAAAGGAAAATTAATGTACACGTAGAAAAAATCCAAAGCCAATCAAAAGCTATCATGTGTCGCCCTCCTATTCATCTCAAAAGGAAAAAATTCAAATGGCCATAACTTTCAATCCAGAGCTCCAAATCAAGAAAAATCAATCTCATTGGAAAGTTTTCCTTAAGATATTTTCAAGTTGACATCATTTGATTCAGGAATTGATGACATTTGGTGGGGGAAAATGATAAAATAAAAAGACACAGGTGCAATTGGAAGCATCAGCTAACTATTTTTGTGTATGTGGAAGTAAAGACATGGAATCAATCCTAAAATACTAACAGAAAATCAAATATTTTCAGTTAGAAAAATGTACATTCCCACTTTGATTCAAATATATTTGATTATGAAATAGGGGAAATTCAGTTACTATTTTTTTTTTTTTGGGGGGGGGGGGGTTAATTTGATTGTAATAAAAAACCAAATTTATAGATCAAATTTGTATAAATATGGGGGCTTGTCCTCATAGTGGATGGGGGTATAATTTTTTCTACTTTTGAAAAATGTCGATGTATATATAATTGTAAAATACCGCACATGTTTCCTTTGTGATATGCATATGGATATATCAGTTTCTTAAGTTTCTATGTGTTAAGGTGGTTGTAATGTACTACCATTGAAAAGATTTGAGAGAATTCACTTGATGTTACCTTGTTAATAAATTCTAAATATTTGAATTAAATACATATGCTTTTGAGTTTAAATCCCATCTTATGGGTTCTGTATGTCGAATTGTCGATTGATGAGTTATATTTTCTATGCTACAATCTTGTGTTTACTGTTTCTATTTGTCATACACCAGATCTGTCCTTAATGTTTGTGCTTTTGGTCATTAAGTTTGATATTATGACTGTGAGCATTCCCTTCTGCAATGTTGGACTTGATTGTAAATATCCTTTCTGTAACCATTTTGTGCTGATAGATATTTTATTATACTTTAAGTGTATCTTGGGTGTATGAGATAAGAAGGAATAAATACTTTATTATAATTCTTGCATGAGCCCTTTGTGTCTGAGCATTTTAGAGATTGAGTTCCAAAAAAAATTCATCTATTGATTATCAATTAATGCAGATCTACAATTGTAGAAACTGTTACTTCTTGATCTAGTTTTTCATGCATTTTCCAGAATTGCAGGTTGCTCTAAGTGTTAAATGCTCTATGTTATAAAGACTATTTCCATCCTATAATCCCCACTCTTTTAAAACTACATAAGTGATCTTACCCTACACTAAATTCCATTTGTTTATTTTCCATGTTTTATCTTCTAAATATCATTGAAGGTGACATCCTTTAGCTTTTATCAGGAGAATGTAAGAGTAACTGAATTCTACTGTCTATAGTAACCTGTGTGTTTGGTATAGTAAGCATATGCAACATTTTGTATGACAACTCTTGAGAGTGAAGTGTTGTATCCATGGCCATTTTTATCCCATATTGATCCATCATTTGAAGAAATTGAGGGAACAAAGAATCCATCTCCCCCTCTACATTCAGGTTACCTTGTGGGTCCTCTCACCCCAGTTCAAGGAAGGACCAAAAGTAGCAGGAATAAGCCATCCCCTTTGTATGTTCCCCTCAATCATCCCAAGGCTTGATCCCAAGGAAAGTGTTATATCCATCCTTGGCTACAAAACGACACATACCAACCTGATCTACCACCATTCCAAGTAATTTCCCCCCTTCCCTTGAAAAGATAACTGATGTCAACCCCACCAGGGTGTGCATATTTGAGGAGCAACATGTAGGAGTAGAAAGATTAAAAATCAACTTTCAAGTGACTAAGTGTGTGAACGAGGAAAGGAAACATGAAGATACCAAAAAATTGAAAAAATATGGGAAAATTTCTTAGAGGACAAGGAAAATGATGATGTAAAATGAAATATATGAATGTGAAACGATGAAAACCTACAAGTTTGAAAATCTTGTATAAATAAAACATGAAATAAATATTATTTCACAACATGTGGATTGAAGTGGCCAATTTGGGGGATCCAAAAAGAAAACTCTAAATGGATAATTATAATTAAGAGGATAGTTGAAGCTACAAATGGATGAAAAATGGCCAAATCACAACGTTAAAATATTTAAATAGGAAACATATGGAAAAAACTAAAACATTGTGCAAAATAAGAAACTCAAGAAAATAGAAAAACTTGATTTATTCTAAGTTTGCTAGAATTTGAAAAGAAGATATAGATCAAGATAGAACTAGTGAATAAAAACAACATACATGTTTATGTGGATGATTATTCCTAAAGTCTATGGCATGACGGAGGAACAAGGGATAACATTTCTGTAACTAAGTGATTCAAAAAAGGAGGATATTGGTATTAATGAAATGTTTTGATAGACTAAATGGAGAGATCCACCACATCATGAGCTATTAGAGAGGGCCAAAACAATTGTGGGATATAGAAATTACTATAGTATATGATGAAGCAATATGATGCCAATTAGTAGATAAATATCCATTGTGGGGAACCAACATAGATATAATAACAAAACTTCCATACCTAAGAGATCATCTGAAATAATGAAAACTATTATGAGTCACTACAGTAATAATATGATATGGTTCAGTGCATAGGATGTGGTTCCCATTAATGCCATCACATTAGCTTGAGCCACTACATATCCTAATAGGGGTATGCCCATGCTCATGTATAACAGCACTAGACCTCTAGTCAAGAAAACACCCAAAAATGTGTATGGCCATCTACACAAAGGAAGGTGAATTCCTTTAGGAGGAATTAGAAATGATTTAGTTCAAGTTTTGGCTGACATAGAGGAAGAAATATGCTAACAAGCTACCCACATAAGAAAACAATCATTATTCAACGCAGGTGGATATAGTCATCATAATGTGGGAGCAAGATGAAGAATTTGACTAGCTTAAATTCTTGGCATAAGAACTCAATAACAATCCAAAAGATTAGTGAAGTTTCTGGAAAAAACCTTTATATATATCAATGATTAGTTATGTTGTTGTGTTTTACACGTTAGAGAGTCATAAAGGGTTAATTGAAGTATATTATGCACACTACCCCACATGAGTAGTTTTGTGCAATATATCCTAGAAAATCCATACACAACTTACGAAGATAATAAAAATATGAGATCATGGGTGAAAATAATCAGAGAGACACTTAACACAGACCCCCACATACCAAAAGAAGTGTGCACATGCATAAAATTGTATGGAAAGATGATTTTTTTACATGATGGGGTCATACTTCACTCCGAATGTGATAAAACCAAATAACCCAAGAAACTCCCATTTTTATTAATATGGATATAGCTAAAGTAGAACTGAGTAGTTGACATGGCATGATTGCTACACATGTTCAACCGTTGTGCAGAGAATGTTGGTACAACTAATAGTATAAGGCCTACAATCCATAACTACTATACAACCAACCATCGAAGCATAACCCACAAAGCAATTAGAAGGGAAAACAATAAAGGAAATTAAATGGAAAACAAAATACAACTATTCAGAAGTAGAAATTTCAACTGCAAGTGGAAAAGACCCTATACTACCCAGTTGGTTCATAAATTTAGAATTTGACTAGTTAAAGGTTATCAAAAGAAAAGTACTTACTATTATGTTAGAGGACATGGGAACAAAGATATATTTTTCATAAGAGAGGGAGTGGTAAAACTGAAAATCCATAAGAAAAGCAAACAATTTAACTCAAAAGCCCAATGATGAAGATGTGATTCTAGTTCCACTCATGCCGCACTATCTCATGATCAACATAGATAGAGAGAATGTAACACATGACCAATTAGTGGCCAAAATTGTGAAGGGATTAAATGAACCATGAGTTGACATAAAATTTGACCTGTATCTCTGATCTATCAAACTGGTTAGCATTGAAGAAGAAATCCCAATGACACCGCATAAGATAAAAAGGATAGACACAAGCCCCTAAAATTTAGTGCGAAGAGTGCACGTAAAAGAAGATATCAATATCCTAGGTTGGGGAGTTAGTACATGAAGAAGGGCATCATTAATATGGGTAGAAAAATATTAACAAATAGAGGTGCACCCAAATAGAGAAGAAAGTTTCTTAAGAAAGAGAAGTTCATGAAAAAATAAGGAGAAACTTCAGACTCCCAACAATGTCAAAATAACAGTCTCAAAAAACATTATGCAACAAATGGTAACTATTCCTTTTCATAGATAAAAATTTCTATATTGGTTGTCACACTTAGAATATATGATAAATTAGATGATTTTATGATTTTTATTACTTTGAAAATCAATAGTATTTCTATTTTTGTGATATATTTTGATTGAAAATGGTTTTTTTCATTTTAGTGAGTTATCGTGCTTCCTTATTAGACTATTTATATAATTTTGGGTTATAACAATATTGGCAACCACCACCTTGATCATCTTCTTGTTATGTAAGAGATTACCATGTGTATAATTGAATTCATTACAAGTTGATATTAAGTATTAATTCATGATTTTTTTTATTTATAGATAAATGATTTTTGCCGGAGCTATGAACTGGAGTACATTCAACCAAGATATAAAATTTAAGCTCAATAATTAGCAAACTAGATCCACCCACACTTGAACACACTTCTAGCGTAGGCAGAACCAGAATCTATCTCTGTTAAATCAACCTACCATCCATGCCACCTCAGACATAACCACCCTAAATGGGGATCATGCTTGAGTGGGATTTAAACCTATGTGGCAGCCAGATACAACCATTTGTCTTAACCTCTCCACCCAGATCCCAGCGATGTCATGAGTGTTCATTAGTATTAATAATTTGGTAATATTATTTTATTTTAGGATGAAATTCCATTTGACTTGGATCTTTAACCTTAGGGCCTAACCCATCACACTTCAAAAATATAAATTTGGAACAAATCTCTATTTTAGGGTATTATGTGAATGAATAAAAACTAATCAAATGCTAAAAATTTCTTATCAACACTAAGCACAAAAAATTCTAATCATGTTGACCTAAAAGGAAGAAGTTAGGGTTTTTATTGTGAAAGAGAAGGGTTGTGTTTAGCTTTACTTTGGTAATTTGGAAGTCAAGGTGGTGGAAGGAATAGTCATGTTTTTTTAATATGGACAATGACAGTTTTTTTGAGTTGTTATTTTCATGAAATTTACAACTGGGAAGGAGGAAGAGATTGGCTATGTCAAATACTGACATTATTTAATTTTTAGGGGCATTGATGTCATTTGGTAGTAAAGATCCTAATGACAAGGATCATGCATTTTTCTTGAGTATGCACAAAATATTCCATAAAATGGTTTGTTATCTTCATGACATTTATAACTAGGAAGATATTGGTTATGTGGAACGATGACATTGATGAGATTTTAGGGAATTTAATCCATTTGGCATATTAGATCCTGATGCCAAGGACCATGCATTTTTCTTAAGTCTCCACAACACGGTCCATAAAATAAATAAGAATAAGTTGAGAAGAAGAAAATTTGTGTGATTGGAATGTGTAAAAAGTTACTTTATTTTAACAACTATTGGGATAAATCTTTGGAGACAATGTTTGAACCCACTATTTGATATCGATATTGGTATTATTATCTATCTTTCATTTTTGGGGCTTGAGGAGTTTGTTGTTTGAAGTGAAGTTTTAACCGTATCATGATATTTTTTCTCCACAACATGACCCTTGGATTCAAACCCAAAAATGGGTTTTAAGGTGTTTTTTGTTTGATGATTTGGTTATTTAGAAAACATGAGGTGTGCACAATATTATATATTCCATTAAATGACATTATTTTGACTTATGAATTCATTTGAGTGATCCTGTCACATGGGATTGTTTGGTTTTGCTATTTTCATATATTACAAAATTGTTATTAGCTAAAGAATATTTTTTTGGTATTTGAGTGTATTCTATAAAACATAGGTTGAATTTTGGAAATGTATTAGGAATGGCATGGATAGGATGTTTAAGGAAATATGTATACCTTTGTATACTGTCTAAAAAGAAGAACAATTAGGAAGTAAAAGAATGAAGTGAAACTGTTATAATCTTTGTGTGTTGTTGAAACCTTCTTAGTATTATTATGATTAACAAAGTAAGGATTGGTTAGTATACATTAATACCCATTACATGGGAAAAATTTTCCTCAATGGAAAGGAAAACAAAAAAATTGGGAATAATTATTGTTTAAAATAACAATTGTAGTTCCTTTCTCTTTATATAGACATAGTCTATTGTATTGTTGCATTGAGGAAAACAACACAATTGGGAATATCTATTGTTTAAAATAATAATCATTGTTTCTTTCTCTTTATATAGATATAGTCTATTGTATTGTTGTTAAGATAAAAATTTGTTGATTACCTCATTAAGTGTTGGTGAGAAAATTTGTTGATGGGAAAAATTGGTGGGTTTTTGCCAACACTCTAGGACTAGGTCCATCTGATTGAATGGGGCAGCTCCATTATTGTGTGTAAAAATAAATAAATATATGTTGTTGGCCTAGAGGTCGGGCATCCATTAGGTACACTCCACTGCACCTATGGAAAATGCTTGCAATTTTATTACAAGGGAGGAATTTTCTAGGTAGGTGGGGGAATGAGAGTGAGAAATTAGGAGGAAAATTAAGGTTGTAAGTAGGAATACTCAGATGCTTGCAAAGATTAATCAAAGAAATTAACACGAAAAATTAGAAAGAATCACAACCTTGCTATTTATATCAAGACAAGATGAAATCATGAACAAAAAAATCTCATATATTTCGCTCATCCAAAAAATTATGAAACTCCTTTCTTTATTGACATATTCAAAAAGATATACAATGAGAGGAATGGAAGAACATATGAGAAGGGAAATGGAAGAAATAGCTATCTTTTTTATTTATCTAAAGTAGTTATCTACTCTTGAACATACAAAATTGACAACCCCTTCGAATGGGAAATTCATTACAATTTATAGATTTCAAGAGGACTCTTCACCTACCCCCCACATGACTTTTCGTTTATCTTCTACAACATGTGACTCTTCGAATCGCTAGGGAAGAAATTAAGTCTCCTTTTATTAATTGAGGGTGACTTATTACAATATTAACTATAGTCACATTTAATTGAATATGACAAAATTTGTGATTGCTTACAACGGAGAATTAGAAATGGGGTAGAGAAGAGGAGAATGAATGGAGAGAGAAGAGAAGTAATGTTCCAAAGCATGGATGATGACACCTCCACCTTCGATGGAAATATGGTTCGAGGAAGTTGAAGATGACGATCTGACCTCTTATGACTCTCCAAATTGGTACATGAATGGAAAGCTCCACCGAAGACCACTTTGAACAAATTTTCCTCCTTTGAAAACTCTTTAAAATGATGCACTTCTATACACTACCTAGATCCATCGAGAAGAGGGATGATGAACACTTGAGAAGAATACCATTGAGAACATTAGAAGATGACTCCCCTTATTAGAAAAATCCTTCTAATCTTTGAGACACTATTACATCTTTATGATCGACCATTCACATTGGAAGAAATTTGATGTACTTTTTTCACCCAACCATGATCAATGATTTCTACCACTAAGAGGCATTGACGATGAGCGAAGCATGAGATAAAATATTTCTGATTCCATAGTGGGAAAATGAGAATGAGACCAAAATAAATTTCATCCACCAATTTACCATGCATTCCATGTGAAATGAATTGAAAGGGCCTTCATTACAAAATTGGCAATTTTCTCATTTAGACACTCTACGCTCACCGCATCAGGGAACATAAGAATTGAATTGAAAAAAGATAGAGGAGCTCCCGTGAGTTCTGAGAACATTGTAGGGTGAGTGAAGGAATGAAATGTGACCACTTTTAGCTCATTTCACCCATTTTCCATTTTTATAATATTCACCATTATGGTCCCATTTATCTAATTTTTGCCATTTTTGTCAATTTTGAGTGTCTCGATCATGTGAGGGAATGAAATAAGGAGTGTGAATGCAATTTTTTCTCAGAATTACTATTTATAGTAAGTGCTCCTATAGAGACTTACTAAAAATAGAAAGTGGTCTTCCTAGTGTCGTATTTGAATGAAACCACTTGTAGAAGTTTACATAATTCATCATGAAGCTATGCTTTAGTTTTCACGTGATTCCGCATGTTATCTGACAAATTCCTTGCATTGAGAAAATATTGAAGTCTAGAAGTTAGTGATTAATGAAAATTAAATAAATTAACTATTATGTATTCTAAATGTATTCAATCAAGAGAAAATAAATAAAATTAAGTCCTAAAGTTATTCAAGATTTAACAAAGTATGTATATTTGAAGACCCCTTTAATATAGGGAGGAATAAAAGAATTAAAAGGCTCTTGGAACTCCTTTTAAAGGTGGGATTAAGAATAATAATATCAACCCCATTATGGGTGGATGTGATTAATTTATAAATGTTGTTATGAAAGGGTGTGTTGGTTACCAAACCACTTGAGGGAAATTATTATTTAAACCTGTGGTGAGTGGGGATTTGATACACACACATTGGAAAAAATTTCTCAAGTATTTTTATGTGGTTTCGAGTGAAGGCAAGTGGTGGACATTGGAGAGGGACACTTTAGGGTGTCCTAACTGAGGTACACTAAGTATAACCCAATATGGTTCCTAGCCAGGGCAAGATCTGATAAATAATTATGTCCTCCAGTAATGTGGCCATAACTGGAGGTGTTGAATCTTGGTCATCACCTAGAAATTTTGGATTAGTAGGTAGTCCTCACCACACCTTAAATAGATATATAATTTACTTTATAACTATTGTTTTGTTTAATAAATTTACATTTCAAGTAGAAAAATGAATTCATATATATATATATATATATATATATATATATATATATATATATATATATATCTTGGTTTTTGAATGTAATAAAAATTATTTCAAATGTTTAACATGCAATTGAAGAGATACCTTGTTGCCTTGTCACTAATGAGTCATGACAACCATTAATGGAGTCCCTGATCTTTTTACAAATTTTTCTTTCCCACCTCAAATTGCGATGAAATCGTCTTCATCGGAATACATTTTTCTTCTAGACTTTATGTTCAAAATTTTCAGCTTGATTTGTCTGCCAAAATGATGGGAAATTGAAGAAATGAAAGCTAGGGCATAAAACAAGGGTTTTCCATTGTTAAAATTTCCTAAATCACTTGAAATATAATATTATCTCTTTCATACCACTTCCTGATGAATCTGGGACTTTAACTCTTCTCCGAAGGATGTGCACCCACCTTAGAAAGACTAAAAATAACCATTTCTAAGCCTACTGAAAAATACTCATCAAGAGACACTGTCTCGTAAGAATCTTATGAACTTGTTTTTATCTTTCCAACACATGGTAAAGGTTATAACCATAAAAATGAGCACTAAAAGGATTGGGATATGCCTGACACAAGGGATGAAATGATCTGGAAGAGTTCCTGGGAAGGTTTACAATAAATTTTTTTGACATTAGAGTAAAGTTGTCATATTTTCAAGTTGAATTTTCCTTTTCAAAAACACATGAAAACATATGGCTCTCACTTGGATACTCATTCTAGATAGAACAAATTGAGGAAGGGATGAGAATGAAATCTAGAATCTTAGTACACAACTAGGACTAATTCCTTATCCTTTGGGCTTTACAAAGTATTTATAAGTGACAAATATAATGAAAGGAGCACACACACATGCACACACAAAAAAAGAGAAACATGTGAAACACAAAAGGGAAAAAAATGGGAAAGGGAAACACAAAACCTAAACCACCTATGGTAAAATGCAGGGGAAAAAATCCTCTTTCAATGTAGCACTTTTCTTTTCAGAAGTTACCTCTGAAGGGGTAACACAGTGATGATGTTCTACAAAGCCATTGACCGGTTCAAGAAAGTAGCCTCCTTTCCTCAACTATTTATGAAATCCAAGTGATTTCATGACTTCCTTTCAGATATTCGCTTAGAAATTCCATTTATTTGATTATCTTTAAAATTAGTTTCAGAGTGTAAATTTCCTTTCATGTTCACCCACATTTTTGATCTCTCATTTAACAACTCATCATTTTCCCAGGGGTGATTTTTGTTTAAATTACTTGAATATCCCGATTTTTATTCTTTACCATATTCCTATTTATTAAAAAAAATTCATCAGAGGCCTTGAATTCATATTTTTTTTTATTTCATTATGAATTATTTGGAAACTGAGTGAATAATCATACAAAACCTCACACCTATCTTGCATGGCCATAGCATGAGTCGAGAGGTCAAGACTTAGCTTGGGATCTTCCGTACTTTACGCATTTTTCAATATTTATTGCATGGACTCCTTTGACAATTTCAAGAGCTCACTTTTACATTCATTCAAAGAATCTTCATTTTGAAGTTTAAGGCAACCATTTGGAGGAATTAAATCATCATCTCGAAGCTCATAACATTCCACTACTTCATTTTCATGAGAGGATACACCATCAAAGGACTCAAGGACCTTTTTAAAAATATTTTCCATATAGAAAGAATCTTCTTCTTTGAATGGGAAAGAGAACACCTCACTTTCCTCAACACATCCATCAATCATTTGCTTAGGAGGGAAATCACATTTTTCATCTTACTTTATTTCATCATGGAAAATTTTCAAATTGGTTGAGAATTCAAGATTAGATTCACACATGTCTTGAAAATCCATGGATTGCATTAGGAGTTCAAGATTGAGATGAGGGTCTTCTGTTTCTTCTATAATTTTTAACATCTCTTCCAAAGATTCTTGTTTCCAGTTTTTTAAAGGTTCATTGCAAATTTGATTTTCTTCTTTATGGATGACATGATGAAGAGAGTCTTCATCTTCAAATTGGAATGATAACACCTCCTCATCATGGGTAAACACATTAGCTGATGTTTCAGTTTAGAACTCATCAATAACCACTTCATCTTCTTCCTGGATTACATCATTCGGTAACTTGGGACTATCCTCTTGCAACTCAAGATTTATCCACACTTATTCATAATCAATATCCCCTTGGAAAGGAATATTTGGTCCTATTTCTCATCCTCGTCTTCATATTTTTTGAGATAATTCATCTTCCTGCTATCTTGGTACAAAATGATAGCTCCCAAATTTATTTCCTTTTACACTCTATATCTCATCTTTTTCGTTGGAAGAAAATTTTCCATATCTCCCTTAACCGAAATAGTTATAGAAGACCAATTCATTTAGATTTTTCCTCCCAAATTTCAGCAGAATATTCTAGTAAAAAAAATTCCAAATGAAGCCAGAATGTCTGCTATCAAGATAGTCATTAACACCTTCTTATCTAGAAATTGGGTGAGAGCCACTATACACCTAAGAATCAACACGTGACTCAAGGTGCATGTGACCTCCCGAGGTCACATTGGGACAACCAAAATGAAATGGATAGATGGATATGTAATGGATAAATAGGAATGGAAATGGAATGGGTGGAAGAAATCAAGGCAATCTAATATCCTCAACTGGAAAAATGGGTATCTTCTCATTGAGAGCAACGAAAGCATCTCTTACTTGTTTTGGGGGAATGGTACAATCAAGTATGATTGCGGTACACATGTTGGTGTCAATTTTGTTGAAACCAAAAAAGAAATCACTTGGTTGTGGGACTCATGGAAAATATCCTTCGTCGTCTATGAATTCCTCTCCAAAGAGGGTCATGAATGTATGATAGACGATAAGGTGAGGAATTGGGGTGGTTTGGAATATGAGTTTCCTAAGGCCCTGATCAATGTTGGTGAGTTGTGTAATAGTATTTGGTTATGGTACCCTTTGATCACACACTCTTTGTCTAGGTTGTCTGATCCTTAGATGGTCATGTGGATATGTAGACAAAGAATCTAAAGAAACAAACAAAGCTTGCAAAGAAATCGAAAAAAACCAAGGTCAAGTTCAGGTAACCTAAGCTTCTAAGGTAACGTGGGGAGCTTGTGTTAATTCCCGTCAAATTAAATCTATGTTCCTAAATTAACCAAAAAATGAAAAAATATTTAAATCAAACAAAGTCAATTACTCTCCTTTAATTTAATTGAATCTATGTGCAACTAATTAATTTAAGGAATGAGACTGATTGATTAAAACAATGAAACCAAATCTAATCTACTTGTTTTAGTATTTTCAAATATTTTAGATGGAAGGGAATAAGACAAATAAACAAATTCAATTAATCTAATATATGTTTTTGAGGATTTTTTTTGGGTTTCTAAAATTAAATAAATGAAAGCTACATAGACAATAAGATTTCCTCTAATTAAATTGGAACTACTTCTATTCTAAATAAAATAAACTAAATAATGAGATAGCTGGATGTGGCTATTTCCCTATTTAAAATGAATTAAATCTAATCTAATTAAAATAGAGGATTTTCCTAATTTTTAATTATGGATCTAATTTCTTCTGGTTTTACCTCATAATCATGGGGAGATTGGAAAGATTCTCAGAAGAAATTTATTTTATGATAATTCCCAGGTAACATAATAAATTATAAGAAGCTTTTAAAATATGAAGAAAAGAAAACGAATTCATAGACATAGAAGCTTGTTCAAACTCACTTCCTTTGCAAATCCATAAGGATATATAAGGAGGAAGTTGTCAATAGTAGCCTTGCTCATACACAGACACGCTCTAACTAAATGAATAATAGAAAGCTATAGGTGTTTTGATTATGAATAAATGAAATACTTTGTGCACAATAACTTCCTCTGAATCCTTCCTAGACAAATCTAGTGGGATGAGTTGAGAAGAAATCCTTAATGGAAGTTACTTACAGGAAATGTAGTTGATTGTAAATTCTAATTTCTTAAAAAAAGATTCTATATAACTAAGAAATGAAATATAATTAATTAAAACAAAGTTTCTAGGAATTCAAGTACACCTTCAACCTAGAAATGTAGAAATGAGAAAGTTTCCAATGTTGGTTGTGCTTTTGTAGACCCCCTCAACTTCTTTTCCAATGAAATATCCAATGTTTTTCGGGGAGCTGTGCTTATTGATATGCAAGAAGAAGATGTAGGAGTATTGGAACTAGTTTTTTTGTAAGTAGTCTGGTAGCAATGAAGGAAAAAGAGTAATAATACAAAGGATTTGTGTTTGCTTATGTGATTCTTGGAAATATTTTGGTACCATAACAGTGCAATTCCAAACCAAAATAATCTAACCAACACTTTGGGAAAAAGTTTCGTTTTTATAGAAAGTTGGCAAGGAAATTATGCAACACACTTTACAACGAAGAAGTGCCAAATCACCATGGGAAGGGGCAATTAACTTACTAATAATAATAAGTGAAGGATGATAATTCTATACATATCTAACAAGCTCAAAGGAAGATTATTTGGTCGAGTAAAATGTGAGATGTCAACTTGGGAAAGAGCAACTTACATTTAGAACACACTGGCAAAGTCTCGGGTTAAAGTGCATGGAACCGCAGGTCTATGCGGACTGGCAGTTATGCAAAATGTCGGGGTGGTTTTGTGATTTAAGGTAAAAAATCTAAGGAAAAGACTGAAAAAGCAAATAGGAAAGCAATAAAATTTAGGAAATGAATAAGTAAGGTAAACTAAGCTACAATAACATGATGCAAGTGAGAAAATTGGACTTGGATACATCATTTAATCTGGAAAAAAATTATCATCATCGGGGATTTTCACTGTTCCGACAATATAACACCATGTAATTTTGGGTGTGTACATATTGCCCCCTCAAAGAATCATTTTAGCCATGAAAAGGTGTAAAACGTGAAGTTTGAGTATGGTGCTCCTAAATGGGAAAGTTAGAAATTATATTTTACACACCTATGTGTTGAAATGATGCCAATCCGGGCTTCTCACCACCTGCAAGAGAAAATGGGAATCAAATGCAAATAAAAATATAATTGACAAAATATACTAAATTTGAACAACAAGAGGACTTACCATATCCATGGGGAGGAGAAATATACCCATTCTAACGCTCCCACCCTGAAAAACACACACACACTCAAAACAATATTAGAAACATGTTATATATACAGAAATTACTATTTATAAAAAATCATTTGCACTTGCCCACTTAGTGAAATTTGAGCTCTGGATTACCTGTGATGGTTTCGCAAGAGAGTATACTCAAAATGAAGAGCATTTAGACACGATGGCAGCCTAACCAGTGGATGGAGAAGTGGGTCAGGATCAGGTTAGTTATCTTTATTTGTTTATTTTTACCCTAAAATTTAGGAAATGGTAAAAACTAGTTGTAGGGGGTTAATTTCCAATAATTTTTTGGTGAAAATGATCACAAGGGGGAACCTTCTAGGATATGTCTTTTGTTTTATTTAAAATGACATATTTTTGTCTTTTTTCAGTTTTTGGGGCCTTCGGGTATGACCCAAATTTCACAGATGGAACCATTGTGACGATTGCACAACTGTCTCTCTACGTAGAACGACAGTTGCACAACCACCACGTTGGTTACGCAATCGTTACAAAGAAAAAAAAATGTAAAATTTATGTGTCAGTTACACAACTACCGCTCTGCACAGAGTGGCAGTTGCGTAACTCTCAAGAAAGTTTCCATATTTTGACTAAGTGTTGTAAAAAATTTAGTTTTTTGATTTTTTTTTGTGACATTATTATGCATTTATATGATTCTAACTTATTCCTTTTGATGTTTGTGAATGTAGGGGAAGTATATTAGATGGGACAGGGTCCGTGGGTGTTATTGGTTGCCTCTGATTTTAGAGAGGCTGACTTAGGATGAGAGAAACCTACTTCACAGGGTTGGTATTTGGTGGATATCAAAGACACAATTGGTTACACTTTCTAGTCACTTACTGTGTGACCTTTTGACATACTGGGATGGAGATCAGAACACTTTCTAACTGCTGGGACTTAGAGGTGAGTGGAAGATCACCTTAGAGGATGTCTACTAGATTCTGGGGGTTCTTATAATGGGAAGGAAGTTAGATTTGACTAGTACATGTTCATTTTCTTAGGCCCACTAGTAGGTCACATACATTAGAGATGCATAGGAACCCGACACTGGAGCCAAGCATGGGATGAGATTGTTATTAATTTCCTCCACACCTATCCCTAACCTACGCAAGGCCATTATTGGTATCTTTGCCTCATGCTTAGTTGGGGAAAAGGGTGGGGACAAGCTACTTTATTATTGGGCACCCATCATAGATTGTATTGAGTAGCATGTCCATATCTATGCATGGGGCATTGACATTATTAGTGCCACTTATCACGATTTTTATAGAGTTTTCCAACTGAAGGGAGAGGCCCTTAGTCATCCCACACTTTTCATGAGATGGGTATATGAGCATATGATCCCCTATCAGAGGGGAATTGGGATAGCCGATCTCGGGGATGTTGGAGTAGCGGGGTGGGTTAACATGGCTTTTCTCAAAGGGCCACATCATTTGGTTTACACACTTACTACATATGATATGATTGCACAACCATATCAGGACATGGCTGGCATATAGGGTGAGGATGTTATTATTCTAACTACATGTAACTCTACTTTACAGTTAGTGGACAAGACTAGCAGAGTAGAGACTCGTCTAGTCCTTAGGGTGCCTCAACAGTTTGGGTTACCCTATTCTAATGGCCTCCCATTAGTCCCCATAGTGTATAGGGTCATACGAGAGGTGAGAGATGGCTAGAGGGGAAAGATTGAGGGGACCATAATCAATCCTAGAGTTCTGATTGGCACACCTCATGTTACATGAGATCCAACCTCTAGGGAAGCGGTTAGGCCAAGGAAGATTTTGTAGATAGAGGAAAGACCTAGCACACAATGGAGAGGAGGAGGAGGAGGAGTGGGAGGCAGAGATAGAGGAGGAGAGTGACACAGATTGGGTGGCCACTAGAGAGGCCTTTACGGCTGCCATATCCGAGGCAAAGGAAAAGTAACTAACACTTAGAGGAACCTTTGACTGTTCGAGGAGGGCATGAGGATTTAGTCTATGGGTGATAGATGGGTACAGGGGAGACCGTAGTGCAGGAGGTTAGAGTGGAGGAAGTTATAGCAAAGGAGGTGTTTGGCGTAGCTCCTGCATCGGCACCAGTCATCGATCCATCCTGGATGCCCAAAGATCCGAGTAAGTAACATACTATTTTCTTGACTTATCTTTTAGACTATAATGTTATTAAACTAAACACTATCTCTCTTTTTTAGAAGTTTTCTAAGTCACGTATTTTTACTTGCACTTTACAGCTACTATAGATGGCTGTCGAGACTTTATTAGGTGGATCCTCTTGGATACATTCAAACTCCCTATGAAGATGACATAGGAGCAACTAACTGTGGATGTTTGACCACCCAGTGATGGTGGGATGCCACACCTATGTATTTACGCTAGCATGACACACAACAAAGGCCATGAATCAGATGAGATCCAATATTACTACACACAAGCTATCTGAGAGGAGACAACGATGAGAGCCTTCTCGTAGTGGAGCCATTACTACCGGAAGATCACTTGCCCCATCTCATGGTTAGTCTCATGGAAACTCCCATGGATCAGTGTATAGAGGCTCTCACTTTTGCCATAGGAGTCTCAATAGTAGTCCTCCCTATGCACCTTCACAAGGATTAGGGATAATTTTAGTGGCGAATATTCGTAATATGGTAAAAATTTCATTTTAGGAAAATTTGAAAAGGCAATTTTTTCGGAGCGGGTCGGTGTCCTGTTCGCCTAAAATTTACAGTATATATATTTTTTAGGGTTGGCTTCGCCTTCATTTGAAAACATCTCCTATAAAAACCTAGGTTATTTGTCAGGTAGTATACTATGGTACTACCATAAGTAGCTTACCAAATTACCAATACCGTGAAGTTTGAACTTGCATGCTCTTAAACACCAGAGATTGATGTTAACTTGTTAAGGTTAGTTTTTGATGCACAACAAGGATATAGTTGACACATGAAAAAGAGGTATTATAGACGCGCGGCAAGGAGATATTGCATATGTGTGATAAAGGGGTAAGAAGTTGATGAGTGAGAGGAATAGAGTTGACATGCAATAGAGACAGTGACACCTTATTAACGCGATTGAGAGAGTTGGCACGTGAGAAGGGTTCCTGACGTGCGTCAATGACCCTTGTTGATGAGCATCAAGAGGAGTCATTAATGCGCATCAAAAAGGGCCATTGACGCAAGTCAACAAGGGTCATTGACGTGCGCTAATAGCCCTTGTTGACATGTGTCAATGGCCCTTTTTGACGCATGTCAACATGACGTCAGTGAGCTCTTGTTGGCGCATGTCAATGAGGCGTCAGTGTCTGAAAATTTGTAATCTCTCTGGCTCGAAAAAATTGGTGAAAATTCAGTTTTGGAAAACTTTCAAATTTTCCTTTCACTGAAACCAACTCTAGGGATATTCTCCAAGTATTTTCCACCTCCAATTTTCTAGAGGTGTCTTAAAATGAACCCTGATAATGATCCCATAGAGAGGGATATGCTACATGCCTTTATTACTTTGAGACTATTTTTGGATATGTATGTCTATGTTTTTGTATTTTTGGATCATAGATGATCATTTTGATCACACTCGTAAGAGTGTGATGACACTGTACATGAAAAATGACACTATTATATATACATACATATCTATTTTTGGTTTCGACATTCTATGTAATAATTGACTTGGTCATGATTTGTATCATTTGTGTACTCTTAGATGACTTAGAATTTTTGATATTTTTTTTTTTTTATGAATATATGTTATGGATTATGATGCAATGTGATAATAAATTATAATTTGGATACTTATTTTTCAATTAATGTTTAGAATTTATATTCCATTCACAAAATTTGTTGAGTATAGTATCATGATTTTGATAATATCACTTCATTATTAACTCCGCGCAACTAGTAAGATGCAAGGTCTCACCATCAAGAGCTAAAAAGAGCATGAGATATGTGATTTGAAGAGTGTTAATGAGAATGATGAATAAAAGACAATACTTTCAACAAAGATTTATTCAGAAATTTATAACCCAACCTGAATCAAATTAAAAGATAAATTATAAATTAATTTATCTTACAAGTTATGACTAGACTTAGATTCATGGATGGCCTATTGATTGATGAAATATGGTTTACAAAATTATTTTCTCTCCTAACATACGCATCTATTTCATTTTCTTAGAAATTTTAAACTTTCAAGAAATTTTATTTCCTTGTTTATTTAGAACCTTTGAAGTATTGATACAACTCCCTACATCTTGTGCCATACTACTAGTAAGAAGCATGGGCTCATCACTAAAGGTTGGGAGGGATGAAAAGTGTAATTATTTATAATAAGAATATTTTTTTCATTTTTTTATTTATATACTATTTTTGTGTTTTATCTTGTTTGACTTTGGATTGTTATTTTAGGAAGAAACATTTTCCCATAATCTCAACCCCATGTAACTAGTAGGATATAAGGGCTCAACACCGAAGGTTGAGATGGGAGAAAAAAATTATGGGTGAAACGTTTAGAATGTTTTTTTCACAGAGAGAGATTTTTAGGGAAAGATTCATAATTATGAATCTTCTAGAGAAAACTATGGGTAATAAACATCCAAATTAGAAGCAACCATGAAGAAGATTGATCATGCAAGTCCCTATAAGACAATGTCAAAAAAATTCTCATGAATTAAAGTGATGATAAGGTTTATATAATATGAATGTGTGAAAAGAGAGTATAATAGGTATGATTAAGATATTTTCTAATGTTTGAAGGTAAAATAATTAATTGAACAATAAGTTTCCATTTTAAAATTTCTACAAAATGATGATGCATGCAACAAGACAATGTGAATGCAAGTGAGGACATTGTGGAAATTCAAATGACTATATGTAGAAATACTTGAGGTGAAGTGAGTTAATGGTTTCAAAAAAATCCTCACCCTCAAGAGTACATAGATGATACACACCATTTTTTAAATATTCCATTACTTAGTAGGGCCCCAAAAATTTCATCCTTAACTTTTTACCTTTTTTGAGCTTTTTGTCTATTCAGTTATCGAGTCTTAGAAATAGGTCTCCTACGTAGATTTCACACTCATATACCTTTTGTTGTATTGATGACACATTCTGTCTACATAAACCCAATGATGTTGTTTAATCCTAAGTTGTTTCTCATTTAGGATTTCTAAATTAGATAGAAACATGTTTCATTACTCATCTTTATAGAAAATACCCTGAAGGAATACACAAATACTAGATAACTCTAACTCCACTGGTAAGACCGATTCAACACTAAAAAATAGAGAAAAAGGGGTTTCCCCCATCGATGTCTGAATCAAATTTCTATAAGCCAAAAAGGTGGGAAATATATTTAGGTGTTAATCTCTCTTGTTATCTTTAAGCATCTTAGGGAGAATGTACTTCAAAGTTTTATCTTTTGCCTCAGCCTATCCATTAACATGAGGGTAATATAAGGAGACTATGTGATGACAAATTTTAAATTGGGAACATAATTCACATATCTCATCATTCTTAAAATGGGTTTCATTATCCAAAATAATGACTCACAAAACATTGTACCTGCATATGATTTAGCTCAATATGCATTTATAAATTAAATATATAGGTACCGTAGTTAGAGGCGTGACCTCCATCCATTTTGTAAAATATTCCATGGTCATGATTATAAAGTTGTGACCATATAATGCCAAGGGAGAGAATTTTCCTATCAAATCCAAACCCCAAGTAGAGAAGGGCTAGGGTGTAACTATTGGTTGTAAAGCATGACATGGGATAAGTATAGTGTATGAGAATTCTGAAGATTTTTGGCACTTTCACACATATTCCATAGTATCATACTCTAGCATGGACCATAAATAACCAGCACAGAACCCACTGTGGGATTCAAGGATCTTATGAGTGGTTTAATTCCCTCCAAAGTGGCCAGCACAGAACCCACTATGGGATTCAAGGAGAATATTTTCCACTTATTCTTCATCAATTCACCTTAGTAACATGTCATTGAAATCTCTTAGATATAACACTTCTACAGTTACATACTTAGTAGCAGTGACATGAAATTGTCACCTTTGTTATGAATTGTCCCTTTCAGGATATGTTTGATCTACAATGTGGTTTATTATATCCATGTGGTTTATTATATCCATATACCAGGGGAATGAAACCACGGTGGGATTCTCTATGTATTAAACACACTCATTAGGAAATATCAAGTCGACTATCTGACCATAATCTATAAGGTTATCGACTAACTAATCAATAACAATTTGTCTCTTGGAAAAAATTTGATTGATGAAAGTAATCTCAAATTCACTCATTAATGTTATGAATCTACCTTCCTTATTAGATAAGGATGCATGAATAAGTAATGTTCACAATTAATCTGATTTAATAACCACGCTTAGTTCCTGGTTAATCATGTAATGTCTCAACCTCTTAGTTACGAAAATAATAGCTAAACACTCTTTCTCTGGTAAGGTATATAAAGTTTCTTAATCAAAGAGTGTATGACTAATGAAATAAATAGCATGTTGGCAACCATCATCATCCTTTTGTGTTAATATGCATTCTATCAAAACATCTATGGATCAATAACAAAATATTAGAGGACGATTGACCTTGGGAGGCATGAGTGTTGGTGGTGACATGAGGAAACACTTAACTAACTCAAACACATTATGACATTCATCGGTTCATGCCTTGGAACAATAATTATTCATAAATTCATTCATAGGATGAATATCATATGTCAAATAAGGAATAATACCTATGGATTGCCCCAAAATTGGCCAAGAAATACCTAATATTGGACTCGTCTGTTGGTGTAGTCATTTTAAGTATCGCCCATATTTTTATTGTTAGAGTAGGTATTTACCTTAGCTCATGTTCACCTAGGTACATTATTTACCTTTATTGTATTTATCCTTGCCCAGTTATGTGTGTGGATATTTCTTTTTATTTATTTAGATATTAGAAGATATTATCTAGTTGTTAGGTATAGTTCTTTCCTTGATCTATGGTACTGATTAGTTCTTTCCTAGATCTATGGTATTGAATAGATCCTTGATGTCTAGTACTCTCATAAATCTATGGACTTGACTAGTTATTTGATGACTAGTTCTTTCCATGATTTATGGATTGATCTATGACCTTGACTGGCTCTTAGATTGTTATTCCTTGCCTATATAGGCAATTCCCATTCTCATTGTATTTCATTGAGTTCCATAATAATTTATGATATTGTTTCTCATATTTTTGCAAAGGTTTTATGTAAAGTTATTCTGGTGAAATGATTTCATCTTGTAGATTGTGGTTTTTTATTAGCATCTGTGTTCTTAGCTTGGTATGATCTAGTTATCATTTATTTCATGGTATTAGAGCTGGAGATTGTTGTTGACATCCTTCTGTAAGTTTTATTTTGCAAATAAAGTATTTATGTATTCATATATTTGGGATTTGGTCTTATTTTTTTCTGCATTTATTTTTATGCAAAACAGAGGCTTCCATTGGATTCGAAAGGCATGAAAACCCTAAGATCGAATGTAAACTTGGCCAATTCTGGGGGCAATCGTTTTTTGTGGTTTTTTTAATTTTTGCAAAGAAGCACATAGGTGTTCCTTAGGATTCAATCCAAGGTAAAAAAATGTGATTTTATTTATTTAGGTTTGTTGTATTTCTCGAGATCTGTACTGGTTTTTTTTGGCAGGGGTCTACGGATGCTATGCATGTTTTTTGCTATTTTGGGAAAATCCTCCTTAGCCTTTGGTCATATGGTATGGTCATATGAGGGATTAAAACTTGTGATTCCTACTAGTAGGTGCTTAACTTGAGCCCCCTTTACTTTTATTTGTGTGGTGAAGGCAACAACAATTTATTTTGTTTTAGTGGCAGCTAAAATAAATAACAAAGCAAAATATTAAAAAGCTTGTAACTTGTGATCAGTAACTCGGTTTTGAGTGCCGTTTTTTGCAAAAGTGCTTATTTTTTTGTGCTATTTCCATTGGATTTATTTATTTTGATACTTTCACTATAATTATATAGTGCCAAATATGGAGGAGTGTTGTAATCAATTGTGCATGCAATTTCGGCTAAGCCCGACATCCTAAATTTTTGGGAGTTACAGTTTGTACCTATCATGGATTTTGAGAATGATATGCTTTTCTCTTAAGTATGTGGACTTCAAGAGGATATTTTAAAATTTGTGGAATAAAATAGATCACTCAAGAAGTTAAATTCTCTTATACAATCATTCATTCATGATAAGGAGACAATAATACACTCCCTGCAGAACAAACTTGCTAGCCTACAACATCACCATCATATTGTGGACAATCATGTCCATGCTCCTAGTCCACTTACAGCTATTGCTCCTGAACCCACTGACATTGATCTGTCAGTATTTGAGTCTGTTCCTGCTCTTGATGCTCATACACCTATGAATATTGTTACTGCATGCTCTTCCACATCTGTGCCTATTACAGTACCACATGTTGTGTATCCTACTTCTACTCGGTTGCATGCCTTTATAAAGAAGAATACCACTACATTCAGTTCTCACATGCTCCATTCTATGGGTCTCACTAGCGCAGTCATTGAAATACATTCACAGGGTATTGTTTTTTCTATTCCACATGTTAAGTGGAATTCTCACCATGACATTGGTTTTCATGTAGACACTTCATTGGGATCACACATTAACAGATCTCCTTTTTTTATTTTCTCGACTCTTTCTGAGGATCGTAAGAAACACATGATTTTTGCACCTTCACTCAGGCTTGAGAAACCTGAGATTTCAGTTGTCAAACATGATCAACTTGACACACATTCAGATGTTCTTTTGCATGCACCCATTGTGCATTTTGCACCAAGTCATATGTAGGCATCTTCTTCATCCATCCTTGTTGATTTGGGGTAGATATCTGATCACTCATGGTGGAGACATAGGCATTCATTGAGAGTGCTCTACAGGTGTGGCTCCTTCACCATTCGGCCTCTTGCTTCACTTTCTATACCTTGTGCATTGTGATGCTTCTTATTTTGAGCATTTTTCTTTAGTAGGTGTAATGTATCTCTCTTATTTGTTGAGAGATTTTGTATCTATATTTTTAACACTTTTGGCATGTTGACAGTATCTCTTGTGGGGGATCTATTCTGGTGAGGTCCAATGTTATTTTGTCAGTGTTTGAGTAGTTGATTTTGGGCAACTCATATAGATTTGTACCGTCACTCCACCCATTCAACAGTATGGGAGGGTGTGGTGTTGATCCTACTTCTTCAGGTTTCGTGTCCTTGCCTTATTACCTTGGCTTTTCTTGGATCGTGACACTCTAGATTTTGTGTCCTTGCCTTGTTGCTTTGGTTTTTTTTCTTGGATCGTGGCACACCTATTTGCAGCAGTTGATCGAATTATGTTTGGTGTCTTTTTTTACACTTTTGACATCACTCCGTTGACAGTCTCCTTATATGGAGCTATTCTAGTGAAACCCAGTGTTAGTTATTTTTTAGTTTTGTGATCAAGAAGTGGATTCAGACCACAGTGCACACCAATTAACCTTTATTGTATTCATCCTCACCCACTTATGTGTGTGGATATTTATTTTATCTTATTGATTGTGGTGTTTGATTAGCATCTGTGTTCTTGGCTTAGTACGATTTGGTTATCGTTCCTTTCAGTCACTCCAAACACACACTTCTCTAGATTTATCATTACACTATATTCAATTAAGCATGAAAGAATAATGTGAAGCACCTCAGGGTGATCACCATGTTTCTTATCTTTTACTAGAAAATCATCAGTATAAGTCTCCACAATCTTATAAATAAGATCGTGGAAAATGTATGTCATTTCCATTGGTAGGTGGTTCTAACATTCTTCAAGCTGAAGGACATGAAAACATAATAGAAGGTTCCCCAAGGAGTAGTGAAGGTAGTATTAGTTTAGTCCTCCTAAAAAAATCCTTATCTGGTTATAACCAGAGAAGCCATCAATAAGATACAACAACTCATACCCAGATGTTGCATCAACAATGATGTTAATTAAAGGTAAAAGGAAATCATCTTTGGGACAAGCTTTTTTAATATCCCTAAAATCGATACAGATATGTATCTTCCCATTCTTTTTTAGAACTGGGATGATGTTTGAAAATTTTTGGGGTGTTAATGTCAAGTGGGGATACCATTTGGTGGACTGCCACTTAGACAACCCCTATCTTAAATATTATTTTTAATAGTCTTAGTCGGTCTTCACAACTTTTAAAAGAGTGAAGCGGTATAACCGCTCACCCATCCTATATAAATAGGATGATCCCTCACAAGACTGGGTTGCTTGATGATCTTACTAGACTAACGAACACATAGATGAATAGATCTAAGCTCAAGTTACTTATGCGAGCTGTTATACAATGAGACAAAAGTCTGTTAGTATTTATAGTGCGATCGACTTGAGTGAAGTGGAAGTGCCAGGTCAAACTGATAAATTCTTAATATATGACAATGATTTTTCAGTGGAGTTTTTTTCCTTTGGGTTTTTCCACTTAAATATGGTTTCTATTGTCTCATTTACTTTCAACTATTGTTATTTTCTTTCATTCATAATATATTAACTGTTATATGCATATGTAAACATCTGGTTAATGTCTACACACTATAATCTATAATCCTCAACTATTAATTTGTGGATCTATAAGAATTCAATTATATCTTCCTGCATTTATTCTAACATGGTATCAGAGCTGGTGATTATATGTGTGTAGAGCTAGATCTTGATGTTTTTTGGCTTACAAGAGTGAAGAGGATTGAAGATATTTTGATCTGTAAAACCCTAAAAATTCAGTTGACAACTTCAAGCTAGCTAGGTTTCAATTTTTGATTCCCGCATGAATATTTTTTGAAATATAGGTAAAATTTTGGCTAAATGGCTATTTAGAACATGTTTGAGCTTTTGTATGCTTAGATCTTTGCTTCTACATATTTTTTCAGTCGTTTAAGGTTTAAATCCGTCGTCTGCGAGCTTATTTTAAGTTTTCACATCGTTTATAGACATTTAGGTCATGTTTTGACTGTGGATATGACATATCTCTTTAGATCCAGTTAATTTAGAGTGTTCAAATCTGTTCCATTTTTTAATATTTATTTTTCTCTAGATATAATTTTGTGAAGCCTGATCCAATCATTTTACGCCACATGGCTTCATTTTTTTGGTTTGCATTAAGATCCTATCGGTTTTGTGAAGCTTAGACCAATAAAATTGCTCCAAATAGCTTTGCTGTCCTTTTTTTTCATGTTTACGAAGCCACATCCACTCTTAGAGTGCCAAGTAGCTTCAATCTGTCATCGTTATGATTAGATCTTTAATTTTCTACAAATTTTTGTCTTTGAAAATCTTGGGCCAATCATTTTGTGTCATCTGGCTTCATTTTGTCAGTCTTATTTGAATTTTTCATTTCTGCGAAGTTCTTTTAACTATGAAGCTTGAGCCAATCATTTTTCTCTAGCTAGCTTTGCATTGTCAGTCTTCTAAATAGACACATCTATCTTTGCGAAGCCCAAGCCAATCAGAGGGCTCCATCTTGCTTCACTGTTTTAGTCATATTGTTTGTCTGATTGTCAAATTATGAAACATGAACCAATAAGGGATTTACACATGTCTCCATGTTGTTAGACTTGGCTTAGCTATCCTTTGTCATTTATGAAATATGATCCAATAAGATAGCTCCAAGTAGCTCCGTATTTTGCATTGTACGTATTATTTTTACTTTCTTTTGTCATATGCGAAGGGTAAACCAATAAAATTACTCCAAGTTTTTTTATTTCACATTTTTCAGATTTGCGAAATCCAAGCCAATAGAATTGGTCCATATTTCACATTTTTCAGTCATTCATTTGTGACAGTAGTTATCCAATAAGAATTTTCCACCTTTTCACATTGTCAATGTGTGTCAGTCTTGCAAAAAGTGAGCTATTTAAAAGGCTCCACATGTCTTCAATTTTCTTTAGTCATTTTGGTTGCATTGTGAAGTGCGAACCAATAACATTTGGACATGTACATATTTTTTTACATTTTTCATCCTTTGTCATTTACGAAGTGCGAGCCATTTAAAAGGATCCACATATCTTTTTTTTGGCTTAGTCTTTGTCAAATTTGCAAAGGATCCATTTAAAAGGATCCACATTTTTCAGTCATTCATTTGTGACAGTAGTTATCCAATAAGAATTTTCCACCTTTTCACATTGTCAATGTGTGTTAGTCTTGCGAAAAGTGAGCTATTTAAAAGGCTCCACATGTCTTTAGTTTTCTTTAGTCATTTTGGTTGCATTGCGAAGTGCGAATCAATAACATTTGGACATGTACATATTTTTTTACATTTTTCATCCTTTGTCATTTATGAAGTGCGAGCCATTTAAAAGGATCCACATATCTTTTTTTTGGCTTAGTCTTTGTCAAATTTGCAAAGCGTGAACAAATTGTTTTTTGACACATATATTAATCTTTTAATTGTGTCACCCTTCGCAAGTGTCAGGGTGTCATTATTTGCTTTGACTTAGACTCTTAAATTGTGACACCTTTTTTGTACATTTTATGGACTTTAAGTCCACCTAAGGAATTTTTTAATAAATAAAAAGTTTGGCAAAGCCGCCAAGTGTCAAGCCTTTAGTCATTAAATTTTAGACAAGTGACATAATTTGATTGTTTTTTTTACTGAATTTGATTTCACATTGTGTCAGAGTGCGAAAAAGCAATCCAATTAATTTAAGACACGTATATACAATCCTTTTTATTAGTTATCTTCTATCTTATTAGTTGCATTGTAAAATGCGAGCTAATTGAAAAACGACACAAAGTAATTATTTTTCGTTGTCATCAATCTTGTTATAGTCTTTGACACGTGTTTATTTGTTTATTGTCTTAAACTTGAAAATACATTAATTTTGATTTTTAAATATTTTGCGTCCACCCATGGATCTATTTTAAAGCCAACATGTGCCTCTCTTGTTTTTTATTTGTTAAGTAGCTTGTTTTTTTAGCTCTCCCTATCGAGTTGCTAAATAACTCGTTGAGATACTATAGCTCGACTCCGACTAAGCTCTGTTAAATTGATCTTAAACTTGATCAAAGCTAGTCTTTTTCTTATTAAATTAGATTTGATCGCATTCATATAGCTATTAAGAAGATCTGTAGCTAGTTTTTTGCCTCTATTTGGCTTCCTTGTTTTGTTTTTTAGCTGTATTTGTTTCCATTTCTGTCTGAACATTAAAAATTGCTATTTCTACCAGTTTTTTATTGGATAAGTCACAACTCTTGAATGAAACAAATTTTAGCATTTGGAGAGTGCGTTTAATATATTTTTTCATGGCTAGAAAGCTCTCGGATATTGTGAATGGTATTGAAAAATGTCCCACAGGGAGATAAGCTACCCCTAAAAACCTAGTTATTTTTCTCAGAGATATCAGGAAGCTATGTCCATCCTATTGTAAAGCATTAGAGATGAATTCTTAATGCATATAGGTCATATGGACTCACCTGCATATGCATGGAAGTAATTAGAAACCATGCATGAAGGTAGTAGGTTGTTTAAGATCATTAGACTAGTTTTAGAGCTATTTACAACACCCATGAAGGGGGATGAGAAAATTGTCGATTATTTATCTAAACTTAAGAACATTAAAGCTCAATTAGATGGCTGTAACTGTGAATTATTTCAAGAAAAAAATATGTACTTTATAATTTTTAGTGCGAAATCACAGCACCCCCAAATGAGTTCTAAAAATCTAATTTTCTAAGGCAAGGTCCTTTGGTGTGATTTACATAACATTGGATCATTCCCCAAGCTGTGGGACTTGTAAATGGGAATTATCCTCCAGAGAAGGTTGGTTCCTATTCCTAAAATACCTACCATGAGCTACTCCAGTGTAGGAAAAATAAATCTAACCTAAGCTAACCATTCCAAGGAACCAAGGAGAGAGAAAGAGGGGAAAAATAGATCCTACACTAAAGCAGTGATAAACAAGAAAAGGAAGTGAGATATTCTATTGAGGGAGAAAGAAACAAAAAAAATGTAGATGAGGGAGGTCAAACAGAAGTAACATGGCTCAAATCTATAAATTCGGCATTAAAATCCATGAAACACAACATCCTGCACCTGAGAACATGACATACATGCACAGAAAAACAAATCTGGAAGGGAGAGGCACAAAGAAACAAAAATATGATGCAAAGGGTTGAAGAACACCACAAAAACATGTTTTTATTGCTCTAAAAGGTGCACAGACCATTACATTTCTAGAATAGAGGTACAAATACATTTTCCAGGCATGGGAGAAGGTTTGCAACTCAAAAATGGCGTCGAGAAACAAATTTGATAGAGTTTCTCTATGCCCAAAATGTCTCTCTTGAAAAAGATGAGAAGTGTTACAATATATAGAAAGAATAATAGAGAGAGAAGAGGGAAAAATCAAATCCTGCTCCAACCACCATGAGATACGCATCAAATCCCACTTTGAAAGATCAAGAAATGAATATCAATGTCTTTTGAAAATCTGCACACCATATATTTCTTGAATGTATCATTTTCTTATTCAGCTCCTTGAAGAAGGAGGAAACAATAGATTAGATTGAATATGATCTAGTTGTTCAGGAAAGAAGATCTTGCATCAAAGGCCCAAAGATGTTTCTCTATTTTTCACCTACCAGGGCTTGCAAAAAATGATTTTTTTATCTTTCCATGGCATAGAGGACGTCGAGAGGCTTCCAACAGTGTCATATTTGCTATATTTTGAGCCCTGAGTTGAAAGATATGCCCCTTAGAAGTTTGTATCAGGTCCATACAAAGGAGTGGGAAAAAAATTGAAAAATGGGTCCCATTTTGATATGGGACATGTGGCAGCCAAATTATAGAAAAAATCAGGCTTGTGGGTTCGTAATTTATCTTCTCGCCCCTTCTTTTTTAACCATGTTATTCCATTGTTGAGTCCCTCTGTGACATATTTACATATCTAAATGATTTTTCTCAGGTTCTTTCTATGCTAGGTCATGGCTAATCTAATATTTTTCCTGAGGGGTGAAATATGGATAACAATTTGGAAACTCATAGGGGATATATGCCTGCTAGATGAAGAGACTAGTGGCCTGGAAGCATCCATTGGGCATGGAGTCTACTTGATAAACACAAAACTGATATGAACTTTTGAAGATCTGACCCTTGAGCCACTACAAGCTTGAGTGTATGCTTTTCTATGTTGTATCTGAACCTGAGTCTGCACTCTCAATTTTCATAAGAAAATATTGAAAATTGAATTTATGAGAGTAGAAAATTGTTTTAACTCTGGGGCTTTCATTTGTCCCTAAAATGGATTGTTTGAAATGACTTTAGTTACTCTACATTTGTTTTCTTTGGAAGATGACAACTATTACAGGTAACTATGACTTTCCCTACTATGAATACTGAAGAGCCTAGCTTCATGCCCCTCTAAAGCAATACAAACAAAACTTATATACAAAAACCAAATCATACATGCCTCAAATGAGACATGCAAAGTGTGCACAAGCACTTCTTCTACTGAAAACAAACCTACCTACACTACTCTAACCAAGAGAAAAGGGAATTCAAACAAAACCTACAATTGGCAAGGAGAAATATCTTCCCTTCCTCAAAAATGGCAGCCATGAAACTGATTTGGCACTAAACATGGCTGGTTGGATGAGTGAAAAACTAACTACAAGCTGATCTTCCACCCAAATCACCAAAGTATCAACTAAAGACAAAACCAATACCTCTTTTAGTTGCTCTGCATTTGGATTGAAGAGGTATAATAGCTCATCCTTGGTACTTTGTAGCTCATCCTCATGCCCTGAAGCAAGCATGATTGGTTGTGGCTTCTCCTTTGTCTCCAAAGAAGCCAAATAACTGATTGGGCAAGGTCTAGTCTGATTGATGTGCCTATTATTCTAATTTTAAACTCCAAGAATGGAGTCTTCCTATGGACCTTCTTGAGTGGATGGTTTGGGAGAGATGGGATCTTCGATGTTTCCTTCCTCCTTCTAAGAAGAACATGGAAGATTAAGGTCCTCCAACCTTGGTTCCTGAGGGCCGTTGTGAGATGTAGATTGTTGTCCTTGGATGTTATCCTCCGTGGAAACAAACTCATGTTCTTAGAAGGAAGATGATGGAGTAGTAAATGATGTGATCTCCTCAGGCTCCTCTCCATCAAGACAATCCTCTAAGTCAGACAGATAATCTACCTCCTTATTGTCCTGCTGCGTGTGTTTGACCTCCTCCATGGTGTCCTTTGAGTTTGTAATTTTCTCACCATGGTTCTCCTTATCTTCAAATATGAAGTTTGAAATCTCCAACTCTTCTTCGACATTAGATTTTTAAGGGGATGAAGTGGGAGGAAGAACTGAAGGTTCTTCTGTGGTTTGCTCTGCACTTGTTGCCTCTGAAACTATATGGTTCTCCTCCAGTTTTGCACCCTCTGGAGCTAACTGATTTTTGTCTAGAATAGGAACCTGTATGATTTCCTCTTCCCACTCGGAGTCGTATGAGTCATTCCATTCTTCAACTATCCTTCAGTCGTCGAACATGATGACATTAGCTGGGGAAGGTGCGTTGGTGGGGGGCTATTCATTTATGGTATAACTAGGTAGAGGGGACTTGGAATAAAATGGAAGGATGGACATAGAAGGGATGGAAGGTGTGCTAGATTTTTGAGCCTCTATTCCTTCTACCCACTTTCTAATCTAGGGAAACATCTCAGTGATGTGGTGTAACTTGTGTTAGGTGTTAAACTAGCCTGGTACAGGGTTGACCCATGGACAAGGGGCCTTATAGCCAACTTTAACTGCCATTATAGAGCACTTGACTCTTAGCTGCATTATGTCCATCTCAATATTTTGCATCTACCTCTCAAAATCAGCTTTGGCCAAGGATTTTCCACCATCATCTACATAAACCTATTCTTCATAAACATTTTGGTTAGAAAAAAGGGGGTTGTATGCATTTTCAGGATAATGGGGCTTATAAAACTGATTTGAAGGAGAATTTTGAAACTATGGGGATGGAGGGAAATAGTTATGTTGCTGAAAATGAAAATTCCATGGTGGTAAAGAATTCATGATTACACAACTTCATGGGATTGAAGAAGATGAAGGAGATAGAAGAAATAATGTGTGGAAATGGATGGGAAGAAGGTCTGCAACCTAGAGGATGGGTCGTTGACCAGATGTGCTTGAAAGTGCCTCCAAAGGTTGAAATATTCACCAAGAGTACATCAAACTTGATGAAGTGAAGTGGTAAGGTGCTTCAGACCTGTCCCACCAGGCGTGCCAAAACTGTTAGTGTGAAATCACAACACCCCCAAATGAGTTCTAAAATTCTACTTTTCTAAGGCAGGGTTATTTGGTGTGATTTGCATAACATTGGATCATTCCCCAAGCTGTGGGACTTGTAAATAGGAATGATCCTCCAGAGAAGGTTGGTTCCTATTCCTAAACTACCTACCACGAGCTACTCCAATGAAGGCAAACTAAATCTAAACTAATCTAACCATTCCAATGAACCAAAGAGAGAGAAAGAGGGAAAAAATAGATCCTACACTAAAGCGGTGATACAACAGCAAAGGAAGTGATATATTCTGTTGAGGGAGAAAGAAACAGAAAAAATGGAGATGAGGAGGCCAGACAGAAGTAACACAGTTCAAATCTATAAATTCACCATTAAACTCCATGAAACACAACATCTTGCACCTGCAAACGTGAAATACATGCACAAAAAAACAAATTTGGAAGGGAGAGGCATGGAGAAACAACAAAATGATGCAAAGGGTTGAAGAACACCACAAAAACACATTTTTATTGCTCTAGAAGGTGCACAGACCATTACATTTCTATAATAGAAGCAAAAATACATTTTCTAGGCATGGGAGAAGGTTCCCTACTAAAAAATGGTGTCGAGAAACAAATTTTTCAGAGTTTCTCAATTCCCATAATGTCTCTCTTGAACAAGATGAGAAGTGTTACAATATATAGAAAGAATAAGAGAGAGAGAAGAGGGAAAAATCGAATCCTGCTCCAACCACCATGAGATATGCATTGAATCCTACTTTTAAAGCTTAGCCACTGAATATCAATGCCTTCTACAAATCCACCCACCATATTTGTCTTGACTGTATCATTTTCTTATTCGGCGCCTCGAAGAAGGAGGAAACAGAAGATTATATTGAATTTGATCTTATTGTTGAGGCAAGAAGATCCTGCATTAAAGTCCCAAAGATCTTTCTCTATTTTTCACCTACCAGAGCCTACAAAAAATGATTTTTTATCTTTCCATGGCATAGAGGACATTGAGATGCTTCCAATGGTGTCGGATTTGCTATATTTCGAGCCCTGAATCAAAATATATGCCCCTTTGAAGTTTGTATTAGGTCCGTACAAAGGAGTGGGAAAAAAGTTTGAAAAATGGGTCCCCTTTTGATATGGGACATGTGGCAGCCAGATTAGAGAAAAAATTGGGCTTGCAGGTGCATAATTTATCTTCTTTCCCCTTCTTTTCTAACCCTGATATTCCATTGTTGAGTCCCTCTGTGAGCTATTTACAGATCTGAATGAGTTTTCTCAGGTTCTTTTTATGTTGGGTCGTGGCTGATCCAATATTTTACCCAGGAGTGAAATATGGATAACAATAATTCAGATTAATATTCATAAAAAGTTTAGAAACAACATCTCAATTCTCAATTTTAAGTACCAGAATGAGAATGATCTGTCTGATCTGCACACAATGTCTTCTCTATTGATTCAAGAAGAAAGAGTCATGGAGAAATTTGATTCAAAAGAGAGTTCTTCTCAAGATTTGATCTCATAGAATCATAAGTCTACTCATAATAATAATAATAACAACAATCATAATCAGAAGTCTAATATTAGATTTAGATTTAAATCAAATCCTAAGACTAATTCTACTAAAAACAATCATGAATTTAAAGTCAAATTTAATGGAACTTGTAATATGTGTGGAAAATTTGGGTATAAAGAGTCTGATTGTAGATTAAATATTAACAACTCAGCTAAGAATGCTAATAACAACAATCCTAATAATCATAAGAAAAATCAGAAGCAAACTCAAACAAATGTGGTTGAGCAGTCTATTGCCTTGTATACTTCCCTTTAGGCTTCAAATGAAATTGAATGGATTCTTGATAGTGGTGATTCCAGGTACATGAATTGTACTCCTGGTATCCTCTCATACGTAGTTAAATGTGAAGAGAATATCTGAAAGACGGATGCATGGGAAATGATGTCAAAAAGCAATTCACCACAACGAAGTTGCACTCCGATGGTAACGTCAAGCCAATGCAATACACAAGATTTGAATCAATGAAAAGAAGATTGCAAGTAAGAATAATAGGTTTCTCATCCTCATAGATCGAAAAAAGGAAGTACAAATAGGGGTGTTGTGTAACAACATGCCTAAAAAAGGAAACAAAATCAATGACGCCACTAACGCATATGACGATTGATGCATATGACGCCACTAAAGGAGGAGTTACAATTCCAAATAAGGAATGTAACTCCTATGACGCACTGACGTAAATGAAAATGACAGATTCTATGATAGAATATGTCACTTGTCATTTGACTTCCTAAGACCTATGACTCTCGCAAGGCGAGATGACTCACCAGGTGATGTGGAAGACAACTAGACATGTCACACACACCAAAACCCCCCCTTTATTGAAGCCGAGGAAGAGGTCATGGTAAGCCAGAACAGAAAGAAAGAATTTCCTAGACAACTAAGAAAGATGTGTCAATGGGGCCTGACAACTAAAGGCCTGATAAGGTGCCCATGTACAAACAACATCTTTCTGGAAAGAAGAAGAGGAGAAGAAGGAGGACTATATAGCCGGAAGAAGATGGGCAGCTGTAGCAGACCTCACCCCAAGAAAATACCACAAGTGAAGAAACTTCACCTCATTGAAGGGCTTGGTGAATATGTCTACAACCTGATCAGCTGTCTAAACATAATGTATGTCGATGATGTTTCCATGTATCAGCTCCTGTATGAATTGCATGTGAATCTCAATGTGCTTCTTCCACTGATGCTGAACTGGATTTCTAAAAATCAAGATAGTGCTCATGTTGTCACAATAGATAATGGTAGGCCACTGAAATTGGATGCCAAACTCTGTCAAGATACCCTGTAACCAAACAACTTCTATGGCAGCGTTAACTACTCCTTTGTATTTTTCTTCTGTAGATGATGTGGAAATGGCATTTTGCTTCTTGTTGGACCAACTAACAGGACCTGAACCAAGAATGAAACTATAGCCTGAGGTAGAATTCCAATGATCTAGATCACCGACCCAATCTGAGTCTATAAATCCAACCAAGTCAATCTCAGTCCCTCCTAAGTAATGAATACCATCGGTGTGAGTGCCACAAACATAGTGAAGGATCTACTTTTTTGCTTTTAAGTGCATCTCATGAGGCTATTGTATAAATCTGGACATGATCCCAATGGCATACGATAGATCTGGCCGAGTGTGAGTAAGGTATATCAAGCTTCCCACCAACTGTCGATAAAGGGTACAATCAACCAAGGGGGAAGAGCAATCAGAAACCAACTTAATCCTGGAAAGAAAAGGAGTAGGTGAGGACTTGCAGTCGTACATGTCAAACCGAGCAAGCAAAGCAAGAGAGTACTTAGGCTGCAAGATCATAATTCCCGAGTCAGATTGTGAAATCTAGATCCCAAGAAAGTAATGAAGCAATCCTAAGTCAGACATGGAGAACTTGTTGGCTAAAGAGATCTTCACAGAATCAATGATAGAGGAAGAGCTACCTGTGATCAAAAATTCATCAACATAGAGAATAAGAATAAGCATAGAGTCATCCTACCACAGAATATACACATTTGGGTCAGAGTGACACCGAGTAAACCTTGATGAAATTAGAAAGGAGTCCATCTTGGCATACCAAGCCCGAGGGGCTTGTTTAAGGCCATAGAGAGACTTCTTTAACTTACAAACAAGGGATGGAACATGGACATAACCCAGAGGTTGTTCCATATAGATATCTTCCTCTAGGTCCCCATGAAGAAAGGCACTCTTAACATCCATCTGGTGGACTTCCCATCTGTTAGCAGCAGTGATGGAAAGGGCCAGTCGAATGGAAGTCATCTTCACAACCAGAGCAAAGGTTTCTGAGTAATCAACCCTAGCTACCTAGGAGAAACCCTTAGCTACAAGTCACACTTTATACTTCTCGAATTCTTCATTGGCTCCATACTTTGTTTGATATATCCACCTACACCAAATGATTTTTCTTCCTTTCACAAGAGGGGGAAGATCCCAAGTGTCATTCTTTATGAGTGAGGAATACTCCTCATCCATAGTAGAATCCCACTCAAGAATCCAAGAAGCTTATTAGAAAGATGGTGGATCAGAAGCAGAGGCAAAGGAGGAGTGGGGTCCAATGAAACTCGAGTGAGTACATCTCTCATCTAAAGGATCTCCAACTAAATCTCTAGCACTCTGTAAAGTTTTGCTGGCCCAAAGAGGTCCCGAAGGTTCAAGCTCAGAGTTGGAAGATTATTCACTCGAGTGAGAAGGGACATAGTCCTCATCATCACTACTGTCAGAATCAGAAGAATAAGAATTTTGAGGATCGGGAGGAGCAAGGAGAGGAGGAACTTGCTCAACAACATCATCATCTGATGAATCAGAATCTGAATTAGTGGGCAAAAGAACCTCAGTGGAAGTCAAAGTCAAGGATGACTCATCAAACTTCACACTCCTCTCAATATAGAGCTCATGGGTAGTAGGGTTCAACAATTGATATCCCTTCACACCATCAGGATACCTAAAAAAGATACAAGGTTTGGATTATGGATCCAATGCCTTACGTTTCTTCTTGGGAATCTGAGCCATAGCCTTGGATCCAAAGACTCAAAAACATCATGCTTGTGTCCAAACCAGGCTTCAAAGGGTGTCATCCCTTTTACTACCTTGTGTGGAACAAAATTCTAAACGTGAAAAGCACAATTCACTACTTCAGCCCAATACTGTGGAGGAAGGGACTTCGAGTGAACCATACAAGTGGCCATCTCCTTTAAAGTTCTGTTATTTCTTTCTGCAACTCCATTTTGGGAAGGGTTGTAAGGAACTGTATGCTATAAAGCAATCCCCCCAGAAGTTTAGAAATCCTCAAACCTATTGCTCACATACTTTCCTCCATTTTTAGTTCGAAGAACCTTGATAGACCGTTCCACTTGTTTCTCAGCAAGAGCCTTAAAGTTTTGAAAATGCTTAAAGACGTCAGACTTAAGCTTAAGAAAATATACCAAGTATAACATGAAAAGTCATCAATGAAGGTTAGTATATATAGAGCTATAGTGAAATAAGGATATGGAAAGGAGCCAGAAACATCACTATGAACAAGATCCAAGGGATGAGTAGCTCTCCAGGATTTTCCCTTATCAAAGTTTTTTTCAGGGTTCTTTCCGAAGGTGCAGCCCTCACAAATATCTTTAGAAAACTTAACTTGGGGTAACCATTGACCATTTTGTTTTGGCTCAATTGTTTAAGGTAATGATAATTAAAATTCCCAAAATGCTCATGCCATAGCTTGCTAACCTCATTCGCATGAGTAAGCAAGTTATTGGGTGTCAAATCAGAAGAGAAGTGGGAGAAGGTATACAACCATGAATGATGATCCACCTTTCCCTCAGCCACAATGTAGTTAGAGTTAAGCTCACGAATAATCACTGAGTTAGGACCAAATTCCACTTGTATTCCATCACCAAGGTGGGTGATTTGGTAAAATGATAGGAGATTGGTAGAGATATTGGGAACACTCAACACTTATTTAAATTTTCCACCTTCTATCTCTACCGATCCACTACCGGAAACTGACACATGAGTGTCATCACCCAACGTGATTTGGGAAATTCCACATGGTTCAATGCTAGAGAATTCAACCTCTGAAGAAGCCATGTGGTGCGAGGCACCAGAATCAATAATCCAAGTTGATGATGGAGTTGATCTAGCTACGAGGGGCTTACCTTTCTTCTTTTCATTTTTAGTCTCCTTTACATTAGAAGACTCACCCTTATGAGCATTTTGTTTAACGGATTTAGGAACACTTATTTTATTCTTATAAGTAAATGAGTTAAGTGATCAATTTGTTTCTAAAAACAATGATTCTTGTCATGGCTATAATTCTTACAATAGGAGCATTTATACTTTTCCTTCTTCACTTTAGGCTCATAAGTCGAAGTGTTAGTGTTGGGCTTAGCTGGGGGTTGGTTGGTCTTGGTTTCTTTCTTAGGTTGGTCCTTAGTTTCTTTCTTATTTTCATTTTTCTTGCCCTTATTCGCCACAAGGACATGTGACTTGGATTTTAGATTCCCCATTTGAATGAGTTTGTCCTATTCTCAAATGATTTGGGATGAAAAACTGTCAAAGGAGGGCATAGTCCAAGCACTACCCAAGGCGGATTTCGTGGCATGAAAAGTTGAAACGAAGACAAAGTATTCAGGACCTAGTTTAGAAAGAATTGACAAGATCAATTGATAGTCTTTCTTTTCCACTTTACATTCCTTTAGAAGCAGTCTAGTGTGGAAAAACTTTGAGAAGAAGGCCTGCAGGTTTTCAAAGTCACTAGGATTTTTCCCTAGTAGTTCGTTCTCCAACTCATGCAATCTCATGTCATCTTTCTTCCCAAACATATCCTTGAGCATTTTCCACACTTTATCAGGTGTTTAGGAAGTTTCGATGTGGAAGAGTAAGTCAGGAGAGACGAACATATAGAGAATACCTAAGGCTTCATCACAACAGTTGATCCACTTAGATTTTTCAGGTTCATCATTAGGTTCGGTCTCTAACCCCATGGTGACATGGTATAGCCCTTTACTTTGAAAAACCAATATAATTTTAGATTTCCATTCAAAGAAGTTAAAAGGTGTGAGCACTGGTACTTTAGAGATATCCATAATGAAGAGATAGAACCAAAGGATGCAGAAGGAAGGAGAGAGAAAATAAACAACCACCCCAGAACAATATCACACCCCCCGAGTTTGGAACTTTATAGATTAATGCGTTGATTACAAACAAATGCAACTGTGTGCCTAGAACTAGTCTGTCACTCACCTAGCAATCAGCGTAATAACACGCAAAGATGGAGACAACAATCAAGGTTCATTTGGCGTAACAGATCGTCACCACAAGCAAGCATAAGAACGAGAGAAACAAGAGGGGAAGAAAGGGATTTGTAAGAAACAAAGTCTCACATTGTATGAAAGAATCCCTTTATCGTAAGACTATGGTAGATGTGCTCACAAGTCCACAAAAAAAGGAATAGAAAAAAGCTCAAGATAACCGAAAAGAGCTTTCACAAGCAAGCAATTACACCCCCTAGAATGCGGCACTTTATAAAATTAGTGTGTTTACAAAACTAATGATACCATCATCTAGAATATGAAAAAACATGCAACTTTGACTAAAAAAGTGCTTAGATCCGAGCAAAGAGTCAAAAGTTATAGCAAAAAACAATTCCCGCAACGGATGAGAAAAACTGAGTAAGCCTGCAAACAGATTAAAAAAGCACCCTAAACGCATGTAAAAGGTGTCATATGTATGATCGTTGGAAATGGCATGGAATTTGAGATAGGGTTTGTTTTTATTGCAAGGGGGGATTAGCCTCCTACCAACCCCAGACCTCACCCTTCGTCTTTGACACTCAAAGGAAGGTCAATAATACAAGCCAAAATACCAAAAATTACAATGCCAATTAAAAAGAAGAATATTTTAACCTTAAAATATTTAACGGTGATTGATTTACCAATAATCAATATCAATAACCTTTGCCGTGATTGATTTAATGTTGACCAAGTGGATGAAAGGAAAGGTAAACCGTGTGTCAAGGTCCCCACATGGTGCCGCCGAGTGAGTGGAGTTGTTGGAAAATTGCTGAGTCAAGGAGGTGAGACCATGTGCCTGTTCGTTGTAGCAAAAGAAACCGGACCTATTTTAAAACATACTCCTGAAATGGTCAAAGCCGTGAGGAGTGCTGAGTAGGCCAGAATCAACACACCAACGTCAGAGGAGAGCTCATAATGCAGAGAAGAATCCAACGGGAAGTGTTGAAATGAATATGCAACAGTTCTAACATACAGGTCGAGCCACTAATAGATGACACCCAAATCAAATAGGAACCATGCCCCAAGTCCTGCAGAAGCAATACAAGGAAAATATGGTGACCCCAGGTTGATCACGGTAGTGGTAAATAAAAACGATCCTGGAATGGCCGAGCAAAGATGATCACGTGGGCAGGCTTGAACCCAAACACACAAAGGCCACACAACCATTGGTTTGAACAAGAAAGAGCTTGCTAGCATAAACTAAAAACCAAGGAAACCACCAATCAGTGAGTCAAACATGGATCAGGTAATTCTGAATCACAAGGAGTGGAGGTGGAAACACGAATCGAGTAGATCAAGGCATGAGAAAATATGTAGAAAACGTGCATGCAAAGGTAATCACGAGTTAGTTGCAAAATGGTGAAGAGTGCAGATCAATCCGAGTTAACAATGAACCACAAGTCCACACCAAATCAAAAAATTATCTCATGGGAATAAAGGAAATCACGAACTCAGCAACCCATGAAGGAGAAAACCAACCAAAATACCTTCAAACTTGTAACTGCTAAAACCTCAATACGAGGTGAGCAATACAATTCTAAAATAATAATTGAAAAAACTTGCACATGAGGAAATGAGAAGAAACAAGAAGTAATAAACAACTAAGAAATGAAGAGTGCACATTTACTAAAACTATCTCTGATACCATGAAAGAGGAATGCACAAGAACCGATGTTGAAAATCAATGCACCACAATGAAGTTGCACTCCGATGGTAACATTAAGCCAATGCAATACGCAAGATTTGAATCAATGAAAAGAAGATTACAAGTAAGAATAATAGGTCTGCTCATCCTCATAGATTGAAAAAAAGAAGTACAAATATGGGTGTTGTGTAACCCCCATGCGTAAACAAGGAAACAGAATCAATGGCGCCACTGACACATATGATGACTGATGCATATGAAGCCACTAAAGGAGGAATTACAATTGTAAATAAGGAATGTAACTCCTATGACGTACTGACACAAATGACAATGATAGATTCTATGACAAAATCTGCCACTTCTCATTTGAATTCCTAATACCTGTGACTCTCACAAGGCGAGATGACTCACTAGGTGATGTGGACGATGACTAGACATGTCACACACACCAACAATATCTATCTAGGATATAACTCAATCATTAGGTCTAAAGGTTGTGGCAATGTTAAGCTATGAAATGGTGTAATTAGGAATGTCATATATGTTCCTTAATTGAAAAAGAATATTTTTTCTTGCTCTCAGCTAACTAAATAAAAATGTAAAGTTGATTTGCTATAAGATAAGTGGTATGTAAAAGATAAGTTTAAAAATGTTATTGTTTCTGGCATTCAAGAAAAATGGATTGTATATCTTTGATGGTTTTTTGTCTGAGTCTTGCTTTTCTTCCTCTTCTAGGAATGATATTCAGTTTTGCAATGAAAGAATTTGGTCATGTAAATTTCAAAAGCTTGTATGATATGTCTAGACTGAATCTTGTTGTTGGTTTTCCAAAGATAAAGTCAGGTCATGAAACTTGTGAAAGTTATTTACATGGTAAGCAACATGCTTAAACCATTTTCACAAACATCATGATCCAAATTCTTCTAAGTTATTAGAACTGATTCATAGTGGTGTGAGAGGTCCACTTGCGGTTCCTTCTCTCAATGGTGCTTTGTATGTTGTTTGTTTTATTGATGATTACTCTAAGATGACTTGATATTATTTCATTAAGAAGAAGTATGATGTCATGTCTAAGTTTCAGGAATTTGAAGCTCTAGTTGAAAATTCTTCTAATCTGAAAATGAAGAGAATTAGGACTGATAATATAGTATAATATTTCAGAAAAACATTTTATGGGTTTTGTGTGTCATGTGGGATTCAAAGAGAGTTTACTAATTTTTTTTCCCCTCGACAAAATGAAATTACAGAAAGAAAGAATAAGACTGTCTTAGAAATGGCTAGGATTATGATTCATGCTTCTAATGTGCCTAAGTTCTTGTGGGCTAAAGCTATGAACAATTTTGTCTATATTCTTAATAGAGTACCTACTAAATATCTTCATCAAGCTACTCCTCATGAAGTTTGGACAAAGAAAAAACCAAATATTTCCCACTTAAGAATATTTGGTAGTCTTGCTTCTATATTCATTCCAAAAGACAAAAAAAAGAAGCTTGATCCAACCTCTTTTTCTTGTATTTTTGTTGGATATGGCTATAAAAATAAAGGATTGAGATTTTATGATCCATTCAAGCATGACATTATTTAAAACAAAAAAATTTCAAGTCTTAGAGAGAAATTTCTCTGATGATCATCATGAACCCTCCTCTGCTACTCTGGAGATAGAGCCTTAGAATTCCTTTCCCATGGAAACATAAGTTCAAGAGGATGATCATTTTGATCTAGATACGATGGATATTGAGGGGGAGTCATCTCAAAATGTATTTTAACTTAATATTCCTAAATGGGCTCAAAGTCTTGTTCAAAACGCCCCACCTGATAATCTTAGAAAGCTAACTAGAAGTTAAGATACTTATCATGCCTTGACAACCCTCTATGAGGTAGAACTAAAATCCTTTGAAGAAGCATCTCAAGATGATAGATGACTTTAGGCTATGAAGGATGAATACAATGCCTTAATCAAACATGACACTTGGGAACTAGTCTCTCCTTCTTTTAAAAGAAGCATTGTAGGATCTAGGTGGTTGTTCAAAATCAAATATAACTCTCTAGGAGAGATTGAAAAGTTCAAGGAAAGGCTGGTAGCTTGTGGTTTCAATCAGAAATTACATATTAACTATGTTGAGGCCTTTTCTCCTGTTGCTAAGATGAGCATTGTAAGAGTTCTTCCTGCATTAGCTGCCCAATATGGTTGGGAGATTCACCAATTGGATGTTAAAAATGCTTTTTTAAATGGTGACTTAAAAGAAGAAATATATATGAGTTAGTATAAAGGTTTTGAAGAACTTGGTAATGAACTTTATATCTGTAAGATTAAAAATTATTTGTATGGTCTTTAAGCAAGCTCCTAGAGCTTGGTATGCTAAAATTAATAATTCTTTCAGGACCTTGGTTTTTTTAATTGTTGTTCGGATAATGATTTATTTGTTAAGTTTGATAAAAATAATATTATCATTATTTTTCTTTATGTTGATGATCTTTTGATTACTAGTGGTGATAAAAATTTAATCTTTAGAATCAAATAAAGGCTAAAGCAGCGTTTTGAAATGACTGATTTAGTTTTATTAAATGATTTTCTTGGCATGATTATATTTCAAGATCATAAGTCTATTGTTGCATCTCAATCTTACTATGTTGTGAATTTTCTTAGAAGATTTAACATTATTGACTATAAGCATGTTTCCATTCCTATTGAAGTTGGTGTAAAGTTAGACCCTAAACTATTTTGTGCTAAATTTGATCCTACTCTTTATAGGAAGATAGTTGGTAGACTAATTTATTTGACTATTAATAGACGTGATATTTCTTATGCAGTAGGATTAGTTTCAAGATTTATGCAAGAACTTTATGAGTATCATTGGAAAATGGAAAAAATAATTTTGAAATATATTAAAGGAACAATCAATTATGGTATTTTTTTATTCTTCTTGTAATGATGCACAATTATTTGGTTATTGTGATTCTAATCATGCTAGTGATGCTGCAGATAGGAAAGTCTACTTGTGGATATCTTTTCAAGATGAGTGTAGGTTACATCACCGAGAGTAGCAAGAAGCAACCAATAGTGTCTATCTCTTTTACCTGAAGCAAATTATAAATGTTTTATGGAAGCTACAAAAGAAGTTATGTGGCTGAAAAGACTATTGGATGATCTGCACATGGGCGTCAAAGGGAGCACTACTCTTCTATGTGAAAAACAAAGTTGCATTTCTCTTGCAAAGAATCCAGTCCAACATCAAAGGACCAAGCATATTAAAGTTCATATGCACTTTATTTGAGAGAAATTCCTGAATGGTGATATTGATCTCAAGTTATGTTCTACTAAAGATCACGTTGTAAATATCTTCACCAAGCCATTGTGTGCCATGAAGTTTTGTAAGTTTCATGCCTTGTTGAGCCTATCAGAGTTGCCATTGAGGGGGAGTGTACATGATAATTCCACCTCTTAACAACTGTTGTAAACTTCTAATAATTCCTCCATTTTATAGTAAGTAAATGTGTCACTATATGTGAAGTTACTTTTAAATCCCAACAAAGCTTTAGTTATGGGTATGTCTTAGTTTATAAAAGCATCCATAATCTGATTTAAGTCTTCATATATAAAGCACTTGTTCTTAAGAATTTTTGTATGGGAAGATCAGTTGATTTCCCTTGTTTGCATGATAGCCTAAATTAGTGTTGCTGATTCAAGGATTTGTAAATCCTTTTGTAGAAAAAGATAAATTTGACATGTCTATTTTTTTGTTTTCCCAACTCAACATTAAGGTGGAGTGTTGGGGCATTAATGTCAAGTAAGGATACCATTTGGTGGACTACCACTTAGACAACCCCTATCTTCAAGATTATTTTTAATAATCTTAGTTGGCCTTCACAACTTTGAAAAGAGTGAAGTGGTATAAACCGCTCACCCCATCCTATATAAATAGGATGATCCCTCGTGGGAATGGTTTGATTGATTATCTTACTAGACTAACAGGCACATATAATAATTTATCTAAGCTCAAGATACTTATGTGAGATGTTATATAATGAGAAAAAAGTTTGTTAGTATTTACTGTGAGATCAAGAAGTGAAGTGGAAGTGTTGGGTTAAACTAATAAATTCTTAATATAAAATAGTTTTTTTTCATTGGAGTTTTTTCCTTCAGGTTTCTCCACTTAAATATGGTGTCTCTTGTCTTATTTACTTTCAAATATTTTTATTTTCTTTCATTCATAATATGTTAACTGTTATATGTATATGTAAACATCTAGTTAATGTTTGCACATTATAATATATAATCCTCAACTGTTAATTCATGGATCTATAATTCTTCAATTATATCTTCCCGCATTTTTTCTACCAACAACCACATAGAATAATCTAATAGTTTGATAAAACCATACTTGAAGGAGCTTCATTACCTCCTCCTTAACCATTAAAACCACCTTTGGATTCATGTGTCTCAATTTCTTCTTTAATGGTTTAACATCAAGTTTCGTAACCAGGTTATGGACTACCACATCAGAAGTGACACCCATCATCTCCTTATAGCTGAAATAAAAGGATTTAGAATGCTCTTTAAGAACCTTCATGTGTTCTTCTACCTCTTCTAGAGACAACGAAGAACCAAGTTTTACAATTTTGGGTTCCTCTTCCATCCCTATGTTAATGTTTATCATTCCTTTGATCAAAGAAGTGTTACCTTCTTCAAATTCAGGTGGGGCTAGAAGTAACTCTAGATCTTCCTTGACTTCATAGAACTCAAAATATTCAGATGAAGAAGACTTCATCATACGATCTCTAAAGTAGGAGGAATAATGAGGTATGAGATAAAATCCGTTCTTGTGGTGCGCCTGATGAAGATTTGTGTAAGCATTGAGGTATCCTAAGATTGCCTCATCATTTGCCATGAATCTAACATAGAAGGATCATTTTTTTTGTCTCAATGTATGCTAGCATTGCATTGGTTGGAATATTTTGAACCAAAGGCTTGGCTCAGATTGAAACGGTGAACTCAGTTTCATTTAAGTCCTCATTTGGATAAAAACAAGAGGAGGAAGTGGCCATAGAATCATCTAATTGGTTTTTTTCTCTTGGAATGGATTCTATGGAGATAAATTCGAAGCCCTTATAAAGCTTGAGAACGAAAAACTTATAGAGTTGAAGGTGCTCTGCTATGGTCTCATAGACTTATGAGACTTGATTGGAAAAGATTTTTGAGTCACTTAAGACTCTGATATTGTTCATACCCATCCTCTTGGCCACAATAAAACCAAGAAGAAGAGCTTCATACTTAGCTCTGTTGTTCATACACTCGAAGTTCAACTTAATGGAAAAATGCATGACCCTCCTTTCCAGGGAAGTAAGGATCACCCTCACCCCATCACCATAGTAGAACTTAACACCATCATAGTTGAGGGTCCAACAGTTGTCTGGAAAGATATAAGTTTCACTATTATTTGGAATCTCATCCAAAATTTTTGAAACCTCAACCAAACATACTTCTTCAAAGCATTCTATAGGGAGTGTGGCTATCCCAAGAGCATGACCAAAGCCCAAAGAATCAAAGGGAATAATGATAGGTAAATCATTCTATAAGAGCTTAATAATCTCTGTAGTGATTTTTGTTGAAACAGATTCTAACACAACTACTTTATTTTCATCAATATTCACACCTTCAATTGCCTTAGGTTCCTCTAGCTCTATTTTCAGAACAAGGTTAGTTGTGGGAACGGGTCCCCCTAAAGTAAGGGGTCTGTTCACTTGGTTTGTTGGGATCTCAAACTTTGTATGAACTCTAGGGTTCTTTTTAAGGTTGGCCAAATGGATATCAAAAGTCTTTGGATCACCCTAGGCTACAAAAACCTTCCCTAGATGCAATAATATAACTTCTTCAGAATATTGTGGAAGGGATGGCCTTCATCCTATGGATCCAAGGTCTTCCAAGAATCATATTATAGTTAGTTTCCCTATCTATAATATAAAATTTGGTCAAAACGGTCTTGGGTCCAAGGGTGACTGGAAGCACTATGGTTCCAATGGATTTTTCCTTAAGTCTGTCATTGCTTCTCAACATGTTTCAAGTTGAGGAACAATTCGTTTCCCCATACCCTAAATTTTACAAAAAATGAGAAGGGGATGAATATTAACAACCCCGTCATCTAAAATGGCTCTCTTAACACAGTTTTTGTAAATCCAAACTTGTAAATATAATGTAGGATCGTCTCTCTGTGCTAGCTCAGTTTCAGTAGGCATCTTGCTAATGTAAACAAAAACCCAACATATTTCTCATGTTGGCACAGAGGATGCACATCAAATTCTATAGGGTTTACTTTAGCTTTAGGAGGAGGCATCACTCGAACTAAGTGACCAAGACCCAATGCTTCTAATAAAGTAGATGGGTGTGGTGGTGAATTCTTCAAAAAATACAAGAAGGATATATGAGAGAAAGTCTTAGTTAGATATTTGATCAAGTTATATGCCCCTACTAGTTTAGGCACTAATTGACGAGTATGAGTGACAACTTGAATTTATAGTTCAATTTCTAATTCAAGTAAACCTATAATCTCAAGTTTATTCTAGTTGTCCAAAGGAGGAGCTACCCACGAATCAACGAACGTAGATGCCTCATGATCATTGGTCCCTGCGAGAATCCCCTTGTTGGATCCATGAGGGTTAATATTTCAATTTTCAGGGTGTGTTAGGAAGGGATCTTTATAAATCCCAAGCATAGCATTCTATGGATCAATAGGCCCCATGTGAGTGTTCTATGTTGGTGTTATGGGATTAGCCAAGAACATCTCAATGAAGATTTTCCTCTGGTATTTTGGAAGCCATTGTATGAATTTATCAAAATCATTGCATGTCCAAGCATCATCTCCTATAACCCTATGGAAACCACAGTATAGGTTGGGATTATTGTCACGAGGTCTTTGGTTGTGGTTTTATTGTAACCCATAGTTCTTATTATTATTTTGTTGTTGGTTATTATAGTTGAAGTTTGGAGGCCTTTGGACTTGGTTCAGATACTGATTTGGAAACTGGTTCAGATATTGGCTTGGGTATTAAATAAGGCCTTGAGCATGGACCTATTGAGGAGGAGGAGGAAGGAGACTAAAGTCAACCACATTAACATAAGGGGTAAACTTGTTACTCATTTGGTTATTTGTGTTTTCATTTTCATTGCCATTATTTACGTTGCTAGTGCTAATAACATTTGGATTTTTTTTATTACCTTGAGAGGGAGTGACCGGTTTTCCATTTGACCAGGTTTTCCATTTTGAACCATACGTCTTTCATCTGCTATCAATCACCACTTGGTCAATGTGGAGAGCACCCTCGAAGACCTCCTCATAGCTCCTAAATGTAAAATTTTGTACCTCCTCCTTAGTTTATCAATTGAGGGAGTGGAGGAATACATCACAAAGGTCCGTTTGATCCTTGTTTGGTGCATTGGAGGAGGAGTAGATAACTTTCCGCTACCTTTGGATGAAGTGGGAAGTGGATTTGTTATTCTCTTGTTTAATGTGGAAGAACTCTATGATTCCTATTCTTAGAAATTTTTTCATGTAGAAATCCTTTATGAACTCTAAGATGAGTTACTTAAATGAATGAATGGAGGCTTGTGGGATTCTATAGTACCAATCAAGAGCAATCCCTTCGAGGGTTTTGGGGAATATATTCGCTACAATTGCATCTCAAGGGAGTAGCTCTCTAATGGCGGTCGCATATGCCTTGATGTGGGCATTTGGGTCTCTCCCCCCTTTAATTTTGGGAGGTCTAAAAAATGGTCGCGGGAGCATGACACCTCGAATAGAAAAATCCAAATGTTATTTCAAATACTTAGAGTATGTCCCTATTGCATATCATTCAACCATTGATGACCCTTGGTAGGGAGGTAGAGGTGGTACAAGAATTTGGTATTACACAACATAGGTGTTGGTTAGGGGATAAGGAACCCCTTGTTACTGAGTGTATGGACCAAGAAAACAAAACATGTCCCCTTTTGGTGATTTTTAATATATGTGAAGGTATGGGGGGACACTATTTGGATATGGATTGACATGCATAAATGTAGGGAACGCCGCATTACTGGTTAGAATGATATTTGAGAACACACTTTCAGATGGTCCTTGTGATGGGTATGGAGAATGAGGAGGCATGCCTAGTGTGCCCAATCGAGTAAGGAGGTCTCTAGGTCTAGGAACGCCTAGGTAGACTGGAGAAGGTGATGGTGCAGAGGGAACATAATTGTAGTTCTGAGTGTGATGAGGGACTTTTTCTTGCCCTATAAATGGTGTAGAACGAGAAGGTTGGGTAATCTCTAATTTTTAACTTTTTCCACCAATGTTTAAATCACATCGCTTGATGAAGGTGTTGTATTTTTATTAGGCATGTGTTGAGCCTTGTTGGGTGGAAAAGGCATGTGATATCTTGCTATGAATTGATATTTTGTAGGCCACCCCTTTTTAAATGCATTTTATATTGTAGGCGGAGGATTAACAACATTGTTCCAAAGAACATCATTATACCTTTACATCCTATCAAAGGACTGATCTATAGCATTAAGTTGATCACCATTTTGAGTGAAGTATGTTAGGATCTCGTCATTTGGTGAAATATAGGAAGAGAAGGAATCATATTGCACAATGATTTAAGGTCTAGATAAAATGTATGGATAAGACCCTTGTTCTCCCGTGGATGTCATATTATTAGAGATTGAGAACTCCGGTTGTGGGTTATGGTTAGGTTGATCTATCTCCTCAATCTTAATTGATGAGTTGGTATTGGAATGTTGATGAGGAGTGTGAGGTGATGAAAAATTTGGTGAGTAGTTATCAACCCACCTTGATAGTGAAGGTGATTATTACATACCCATTTGATAGTAATAAGCTTCAAGATGCAATATGGGTCTACTGTATTCCTAACCCAACATATTTGTAGGGTGTATAAACACCCGTAAAATAATGAGAGAGGAGAAGGATGTATACAAGAAAAGAAAGACAAGAGGAAATGAAAAGGAACTATTCCTTCACATTGGGTTCATCATTTTTTTACGCCTCAGAACCAACACATGACTCAAGGCACACATGACCTCCCGAGGTCGTGCCAAGAAAACCATAATGAAATAGATAGATGATTATGTAATGGAAAAATAGGAATGTAGATGGAATGGTTGGAAGAAATCAAGGTAATCTAATATCCTTAACTGGCACAATAGGTATCTACTTGTTGAGAAAAATGAAAGACTCTCTTACTTGTTCTGGGGGAATGGTAAGATCAAGTATGATTATGGTATGCAAGTCAGTGTCAATGTCATTGAAACCAAACAAGAAATGACTTGGTTGTTGGACTCATGGAAACTCTCTTTAATCATATATGAATTCCTCTCCAAAGAGGGTCATGAATGTATGACAAATGATAAGGTGAGGAAACATCTAGTCTCTACCAAGTTGATTGTGCAAGAAATCGTTATCGTTATCCACTTCGTCGTTGAAGGCTATCAACTATGAAATAATACTGGGATGAACTGGGGTGGTTTGGAATACAAGTTTCCTAAGGCCTTGATCAATGTTGGTGATTTGTGTAACAATATTTGGTTGGAGTACCCTTTGATCACACACTCTTTATCTAGGTTGTCTGGGGCCTTGGATGGTTATGTGGACATGCAGACAAAGAATCTAAAGAAACAAACAAAGCAAACAAAGAAACCAAGGTGAAGTTCAGGTAACCTAATCCTCTAAGGTAATGTGGGAATCTTGTGTTAATCCTCATCTAATTAAATATATGTTCCTAAATTAACCAAACAATGCAAACAAATTCAATTAATCTACTTTAATTTAATTGAATCTACGTGTAATTAATTAATTAAAGGAATGAGAATAATTGATTAAAACAATGAAACCAAATCTAATCTACTTGTTTTTGTATTTTCAAATATTTTAGATGAAAGGGAATACGACAAATAAACAAACTTAATTAATCTAATATATGTTTTTGAGGATTTTTTTGGTTTTCTGGAATTAAATAAATAAAAGCTACACAGACAATAAGACTGTTTCTAATTAAATTGGAACTAATTCTATTCTAAATAAAATAAACTAAACAATGAGATAGTAAAATGTGGTTATTTCCCTATGCAAAATGAATTAAATCTAATATAATTAAAAAAGAGGATTTTACTAATTTGCAATTGTGGATCTAATTTCTTCTATTTCTACCTCAGAATCATGGGGAGATTTGAAAGCTTCTCATAAGAAATTTCTTCTATGATACTTCCCAAGTAAAATACTAAATTCTAAGAAGCTTTTTAAATATGAAGAAACTCAAATGAATGCACATACATATAATATTATTCAAACTCACTTCCCTTGCAAATCCACGGGGATAGGAAGGGAGGAATTTGTCAATAGAATCCTTTCTCGTATGCATACACAATCTAGCTAAATGAATAAAATAAATCTACAGGTGTTTTGATTATGAAGAAATGAAATATTTTGTGCACAAAAACTTCCTCCAAATCCTTCCCAATAAAATCCATAGGTATGAGCTGAGAATAAATCCTTAATGGAATTTACCTACAAGAAATGTAGCTGGTTGTAAATTCTACTTCCTTAAAACAAAATTCTATGTAGCTAGGAAATGAAATCTAATTAATTAAAACAAAGCTTCTAGGAATTCAAGTACACCTCCAACCTGGAAATGTAGAACTAAGATAGTTTCCAATTTTGGTTGTTCTTTTTTAGATCCCCTTATCTTCTTTTCCAATGAAATATACAATGTTATACAGGGAGATGTGTTGGTTGATATGCAAGAAGAAGATGTTCGAGTGTTGGAGCTAGCTGGTTTACAGGAAGTTTGGTAGTAATGCATGCAAGAGAGTAACAAGGAAAAGGATATGTATTTTCTTGTGTACTTCTTGGAAATATTATGACAACATAACAATGCAATTCCAAATCAAAAGAATCCAACGAACACTTCGAGAAAAAACTTGGTTTTTATAAAAAGTTGACAAGGAAATGGTGCAACACACTTGGCAACCAAGATGTGCCAAATCAACATGGGAAGATGCAGTTAAATTAATAATAATAGTAAGTGAAGGAGGAGAAGTATATACACATCTAACAATACCAAAAGTAGTTTATTTGGTCGAGAAACATGTGAGATATCAACTTGGGTAAGAGAAACATGCGTTTAGAAAATGCTGACAAAGTCTCGGGTTGAAACACATAGAACCACTGGTCTACGCAAACCGACAGTTATACAAGCATTGGGGCAATTGCATAACTTCTGCTCAAGGCAGATTGGTGGTTACGTAACCGCCACCATGGTTTTTTGACTTAAGGTAAAAATTATAAGGAAACAGCTGAAAAAATAACTAAGAAAGAAAGCAAAGATAGGAAATAGATAAGTAAGGTAAACTAAGCTACAAGAAAATTCTACAAGTGAGAAAATATGACTTGGATACATCATTTAATCTAAAAAAAAAAATTATCGTCATCAGGGATTTTCATTATTCTGACAATATAACATTGTGCAATTTTGGGTGCGTACATCAACCTATGCATCATTGATCTTTCCCTCAAGTGGGACCTCCTTTGATTCCATGGAGTAACATGAGCCACTGTCTCCTTTCAAGGTGATTTCAAGAGCATAGGCCACCTTTATAGGCATTACATTATTAGAAGCATCTGAATCCATTATATAATTGTTTAACCGATATCTTCCAATAAGACAGGAGATATAGAAAGGATAAATCCTATCATTATTTGATGCACTCATGGTGAGCATGCTCTGTGATGGAGGTGTAGGTGGGGTTGGTAGTATTCCTTTAGAAATATGGTTCACATTATTGGGATTTGAGCTACTACAATTAATATGATAAACACAATTCTCAAATTGTTCTAGATGAATCCATAAATATTCATATTAAGAAATATGAACTTCAGATTTGTTGACATGTTCTATGATATCAAAAGGAGTAGATGTGGAACAGGGGGATGAAATCACTTCTTTTGAAGTTATGATAGGCTTGAGAGTGGGAGTAGACATTTGGAAAAAAGAGGATGATTTGGAAGGTACATCAGAGGCTATTGAAGGACTAGGTTTTGTAGGAGTAGAGTTAGGTTTAGAAGGAGCATGGGAAGACTTACTTGGAATAGAAGGTTACCTCTTTCTTACCATGGGATTAGGATTTCCCAATGCATACTCCATGGAGGGTGGAAGTGGAGATCCTTGACTGATTATTTTATTTCGTAGAGTCTTCACAAGAGGATATTTGATCTTCATATTTTTCACAACAACGAAGGGAGAAGCTCCTTTTTGAGACTGGGAACGAGTGAATACTTCACATGATAAACTAGGTGCATCTTCATCATAATATTTTTTACCTCCAGAATATTCACAAAATCTGATTTGTGTATCTTTCTCCACTTCCTCAATATCTAGGAGATCATTGTATTCATTTTCTTGTTCAAGTCCTTCTTTGTATTATTGATCTGAAAATTGTATTGACAAGCGGAGCCTCCAATGCAAGCCTTTGGGGTGCTCCTACAATCTAATTTATGTTATGAATTTGATGGAATTTTCATTGGGAAACTGCCCTCTTCAACATTGTCACTTCATTTACCAATTTATGCAACAATTGATATGTTCTCTCATCTTTGGGATGCTAGGTATAATTCCCCTCTTGTTACCACCTATTGATTGTAGATGTGTGGGCTTGAGGTAGTCCTTGGTAGGATCAAGTTTGTTGTGTTATCGTCGTGCTCATGATATGAATATTTCATAAAATGAAATGATTAAATAGAGCGTAATAAAAATGATACTACCTCCTTAAATTAGAATATTAGTTGTTGAAATATAAAAGTAATTATGTGTATCCTTTATCATTGGTGGTCGTCTTTCCTAAGAATAAGAGCATGATCATCTTAATTTTGAAAAATTTAAAATTTTAAGCTTCTGAGACACATTACCTTGATGGTATCCAGTCTCTGGGATTTACGGGTTATTACCACCGCCAAGGTGGTTAGGAGGAATCTTTGACCTTTTACGTGAGGCACATCCACAAATATTAGGCTGCATTAATTATATCATAATTACCTTTATTAATTTAGGGTTATAAATTAGGAGATGTTAGTAACTTCCAGGGCGTTGTGGAGGTTTAGGTAATAAAAAATTTATAAACTAACCAAATTTAAATCACAAAATTAACATAAAAGAAGACTTGTCATTAAATTTAAATATTTCTTTAGTATTCTTAAATATCTCCAAACTTATTTTGGATCTTGAGCCAAAGCTACTAGAAGTAGTGGTAGAGCATGAGATGAAGAAAGATCCTACTCATGAGGCATGGTTAAAAGAGAAGTGTGACGAATATGAATTCAAAATTATTCCCTTTGATGAATATGATAAGAATTCTGAAATTTACAAATATTATATCATATTTGATGAATTCTTGGAAATATTCAAAGAAAATAAAAGTGGGATGTTGAAGAAGAAAGAAGAAACAATTGAATCAAAACCACCAAAAGTCACCAAGGGGAAAAAACCAAAAGAATTAAATATGGTGGAACTAGAGATTGTGATGGATACACTTGAGTTAAGTATGACCTAGGAAGTGGAGTCTAACATAGACTAAAAATCCACTTCTATTCATTTGGTATGTATGGAGTTACTCCGCAAGATCCATGCATATTGTGTTATGCATACACCTTAAGCTCAGTAAATGGCAACCGATACCACTTTATCTCTCTCCGTAGCTAGTTATTTTATAGAAAATCTTGTGTGATTACGAATGTGTTGAGCCTTGTGGGAGTTTTGAGGTGATGATTCCAATAAAGAATATGACAATACTTGATTTTGATAAGTGATTATTTATATTTTGCAAGATGAGGCTCGATATCCGAGTGTCAATAACTTGATGAGTACCCCTTTGGTGGTCACAGAAGGTCCACACAGTGATCATAATGTGACATTTCTATATTTGTATTTTATTCATAATCGAAATTCTTCTCTCTTTTCTTGTAAGAACCAAAAATTTGCTTGAGTGATATATGTTTAAATATTTGGTCAATTAATTGGTTTTGTGCTAACAAGATGCTTTTGCATTTATGCGGCTATTGAGTCATTTATTTGACTTAGTTTGAAACTTGCTTTTGGAGCTTAAATTTTTCTAACCTAGCCCAAGGTTTGATATTTTTTGTCAGTTGGAATTTGAATCTTATTGTTATGTTGGTTCTAATGTCATTATCTGTTAGTTTAGGGTCATGGGATTCACCATGGAGTGGGTTGACCTATGGATCCATTTCACTGAATGGGAGTATGCCTCAAAGAGGTCATAGGGTTGTGTAGTATTAAAATATAGGTTACTATGCCCCTTGGGTTAAGGTGATGGGGATCCATGTGCCTAGGGACATGGGGTGACCCGACCTCATTAAATGGAGAGATAAGGTGACGAGACTCTATGGTGAGTGACCTAGTTTGGTTTTGGCACTATGATTTTTTCTCTATTGGGAGGCATATGGAGTCATTTTGGTAGGTATATGGATTTTTATAGAAATGTATTATTCTTATCTTGATACTATGTTTCATTGTGTAAAAATATAAATTCTCCCTTTGTGACATGTTATCATTTGACATCCTTGCATATCAAGTGAATATATATCTGCATTGTGAAACATGACGAGACTTGTCAAAACCTTCACATTGGACCATAATATCATGAGAAAAAGTATGAAAATGACCTCATGTAAAACAATCCTACAAGGAAATTCTTGTAGCCAATCATTCTTACCATGTCTTGCAAGTCCAAAATAACCTCCTATACTTCAAAACCATTGATCAATATTTGCGATGGAAATATTCTTTTCATGTTAAAACAAATGGAAATAACTGTAAATCATAATCTTTACATTTTATTCCTAGAATATGCCTTTTCTCTCCTCTATGTATCACCACATGTGTAAACTAAAATATCACCTCTGACCCTTCAACCAGTTGGAAACAATGAAAACTTATGGCTTATGGTATTTGGTTATTTTGATGTATGACAATGAATTTTGTTGTTCATGGTATTGGGAGGTGGTGGATCATGCTTGGTACTTTGGGAGATGTTATGAATTAATATTTCTTGGATCATGGATCCCATTTCATAGTATTGATATTGATATGCCTTATTGTGGTGTTTATGTTTATTAATGAGTTACTCCTATGAGTTATGTTTGACATCTAACCATGCGTGTGACCTTTGCAGTGAAAATTTTAGTGGCAAATTTTCATAAACTCGTGAATATTAGGTATTTTGGAAATTGGAAATGGAAAATTTGTAGGATTTGAATTCCACCCAATTCACCTAAAATTTTGGCTGACAAGTCATTTATATGGGTAATTTCGCTTACTATTTATATGTAAAAACTAACTTATGCATGTATTCATTGAGGTATAATACATATTCTAGGGGGTTGTAGTGGGGTACCTATTTAATACAGACATCCAAAAAAGTGAAAATTTCCATCCAACTTAGGTTGGACAGACAACCATTGTCTGTCGTCCAACCCAGGTTAGACGATAGACGATGGATGGTCGTCTAACCTAGGTTAGATGGTTGTCCATTGTCTATCATCCTAGGTTCTTGGGTTTTTCAGAAGGCAATGAATGACTGTCCAACCCAAATTGGATGGCCATTCATCATCTGGTGTACAACCTAGGTTGGACAACATCCAACCCAAATTGTACGGAAGACAATGGACAACCATCTAAGCCAATTAGTTTTTCCATGAAATGGTTTTTCAGAAATTTGCCATTGATGCGAAAGTCAATTTTGGAGATCCGCTACCAATTCTAAACTAATTTTTCAGAAGGGGGTCTTAAAATGAACCTTGGACATTTGTAATACCATCACTATGACATGTAGATTTTTATTTGATATTTTACCTTATATGAATGGATTTTGAAATGTATGGTGTTTTTTTCTCTCCTCCCTCTTCTCTCTCTAGAAATTACTATGATACTTTGGTTGATTTGAAAACGTAAATGAATTGGGAAATTTAAATTGGTTTGAAATGAAAAAAGACATAAAATGTAAATGTTTATGACATTGTGAATGGAAGACAAAGTGCCTCTTAACATTCTCTCTTATCCTTTCTGTCTACAACCACAAACATAAAAGTGGAAATGAATGTGAAAGTGTGAATGCGCAAGAAAAGAAGTATCTCTTCTTCCATATTCCTATCTCTACCTCTATCTACTCTTTATTTTTAATTGTTTGAAATGATGAATGTGTGGATTTATGCTTGAGTGTAGGGGATTTCCATACCAGTTCTAGGACTGACCTTGTGGTGGTTAAAGTACCTGGACAATAAGATAAGTAAAACAAAACTTGTGTCTTTTATTAACATGTTATATGAAAGCTATGTAATTTTATAGAATATATCCACAATATTGTTATGAATGAAATGCATTATTAGAGTGTTTCCATGATGTACACCATATTGTTGCATGTTGATGAAATGTATTATTTCTTGCATAGTTGTACCTTTGCATGTTTGACTAATCCTACACTTAGTTGTATTTCATTATATTTGGTTAGGTAAATGAAGTTGATTGTATCATGTTGCATTATAAAACGATGTAAGAGGATCCCTTTTTATTATATCTAAATCATAATCAAGATAATAAAATTGAAATCCAGTTATTTAAAATGGTTTGTACCATCTTAATTTTGGATGTGATTGTACCAATAAAATTGATGGTAGTATTATGGTAATGGTGTAATTCATCTATCTTCTAGTGATGTATTGACCTAGGAAATATATTATCCTTCAAGAAAAATATAACTTACATGTGTGTGTTTCAATTTTGGGTAGAAAGCGTAAAACAAATTATAGTTTGAATTATCAACCCCTGTTGTATGGAATAATCCCCTTGAGTTTAACCTTATGCCTTGTTTCTTAAGTATAACCAAACACCTCTTGGGACATCACCACACATTAGGAATGGAAGTGGTTTCCTTAGCCTCTGATTATAGTGACACATTCAAGTTTTGAAGGTCTTGGGGGATTAAGTTGTTGAACACTAGCTTTAGCCCGTAGTAGGGCGTAGCTCCCTTGGGGTACTTGGGAATAAATTTTAAAACTAATCTTAGGACCTTATTGGAGGGTAATACGTGGACATATTTTTTTATCTAAAGTTTAACAGGGGGTATTGTTATCAGTAGGATGTTGATCCATTATAAATTTGAGAATTTTGATTTATTCCTTAACTCCTTGCTAAGTCTCCTTTTTCTGACATTAAGGATATTATGAGATATATCCTTCGAGAATATTATATCCTAGAGAATTAAGTTTTGACTTGAACATTAACCTCATGTGACTCTTCATCACATTTTAAATGCTCCCAATCATCTCTATCTTCATGGGTGTACCACAAGCATAAAGTTAGCTTAACCATGATGAATAACCATGCTCTTTAAGAAATGAACCCATATTATAAGAACGAGTGTGGGGTGACATATAGGTGTTTCAAACATTTATAATTAACATCAAGTTTTGCAAATTAATGGCAATTGAAATGTGAACTAATTAGTGTACTCTCATTTTAAGATATTCACAATGTGTAATAGAGTTATGAAATTTTTAGAAGAGGGTATTCTTACCTTGCATGTTAATGCTCTTTAAAACAAGGTTAAAAATTTCATGTGATTAAGTGTACTATTCTAAATTTAATGCGAAATGAAATAAATAATGTGTGTATCCTTGTGAATGAAACTACATGATCTCATGATTAATGAATTCAATACATTTAAGGTTAAATAAGGAAATGTAAAAGGTAGTGAAGTGGAAATCATCATAAGTTAAGTGTTAAACAAAGTAAGGGAAATGCAATCTAGAGAAAAAGGAAAATGTATGTTTATCATGTTATGTTCTCTTCAAACCTTTAAGGCTTGAATTAGATTTTGAACATGAAAAATATTGAACCCTAAAAATTTGATAGTGTGGAAGGTACCATTTCGTGTTGTTCATGTCGTGATTGTTTCATAGTATCATATAGAGTAATTAGTGTACTCTCATTTTAAGATATTCACAATGTGCAATAGAGTTATGAAATTTTTAGAAGAGGGTATTATTACCTTGCATGTTAATGCTCTTTAAAACAAGGTTAACAATTTCATGTGATTAAGTGTACTGTTATAAATTTAAGGCAAAATGAAATAAATAATGTGTGTATCCTTGTGAATGAAACTACATGATCTCATGATTAATGAATTCAATACCTTTAAGGTTAAATAAGGAAATTTAAAAGGTAGTGAAGATGAAATCATCGTAAGTTAAGTGCTAAACAAATTAAGGGAAATGCAATCTAGAGAAAAAGGAAAATGTATGTTTATCATGTTATGTTCTCTTCAAACCTTTAAGGCTTGACTTAGATTTTGAACATGAAAAATATTGAATCCTAAAAATTTGATAGTGTGGAAGGTACCATTTCGTGTTGTTCATGTCGTGATTGTTTCATAGTATCACACTTGTTCATTTATCTAGGTGTGACGTTGGTTACACATTGTGTCATATCAATTTTTGAATTCTCTACAAGCTAATGTAAATGTTTCATGTGGTGTCGTGAAAACTCTTGTGACTCTTTTGGTATCGCACAATTGTATTAAGTAATATGAAAGTAAAAAAAAAATATTCTGTTATGTTTGGTCTTGTGTTTGGGACCCACATGGGTGGGTGCTACACCAGGCCTTATCCTTCCTTGAAGTATTCTTGATTTTCCTTGATAGCATGAGGTCATCTTCTACTTCAATGGAAATTCCTTGAGCTTGTGTGATATTTGCAGGAAAAGATATTCAGAGAGTGAATCCGACCTCAAGGAATTGAGCATTGATGAATAATCTCTTCGTGTTTTCATTAGAGGGAAAATATTCGAAGGGTATCCTATGGAACAACCTGTTGTAATGAGCTACGAAATACCCCATAATCTTGTTGGGCCCCGTTTTCATTTGAACTAGCTAACCTAGGAGGTCTTAACAATCTTCAGTAGATTTGAATCTTTCTTCAAAGCTAGTTTGATTTCATCCCAACTAGTGATAGATCTATCCTGTAGGAGATAGAACCATTATGTCACATTTTATTACAAATATTATACAAACAACCTCATGGAAAAATATTCGGTCCTAAGAATTTTGTATGAGGTTATGAAGGAAAATATGTGTTCTTCAAGAAGTTGTGTGTCGTCACCTTTAAAATTCGGAAAATTCTCGTGGGAAATTTTTGGTAGACTATGAAGTGGAGGTGCAAGAGAGAGTGGACCTGTATTCCTTCCCCATGGAACAATGGGTTGAGGTCTTTCTCCTTCTTCTAAAATTTCTTCTTCTTTTTCTACAAATTATTCTACCAATTCTTACTCTGATTCTTATTCTTCTTCACTAGGGAATTCAATATTCAATGGTGGTTGAGAGGAGGAATCATGAGGATTTTCAGGGGAGTATCAAAAGGAGTTTGAATAGGATTTCTAGAAATACCACTCAAGGAATTGGATGGGGATGAGGCTTGAGAGAAGAAATATGGGTTATCTCTGATTTTTTTCTCATAGATTTTGTAAAGCCTCAAAATTCGGGTCAATAATTACTCTCAACCTATTCAACTTGGTATATCTTCTTTCGGCTAGTTTTGGGAATATCTTGCAATGAGGATATGAAAATACATTGTGGAATATGAAGGGTTCCTCACAGGAATCAACAATGGGTTTTTAGAAATGGATTTCCATTATTATTTTTTATGGTTTTTTTAATATATACATTTTTTTAATTTATACATTTTTTTAATTTTGTGGTTCGTATATTAGGCGGAGAAGTGCTAAATCTACCCCATGGGGGCACCAAAAAATTTGGCAATTTTTTTTTTCAATGGGAAAAATTTGTGGGTTTCGGCTAATGCTTTGGGAGTAGGTCCCTCTACTTGAATGGGGAATCTCCATTATTGGGTGCAAAAAATAAAAATATGTTGTTGGCTTAGAGGCCATGGATCCAATAGGAACACTCCACTGCACCTGCGACAAATGCTTAGAATTTCTTGGAAGGGAGGAATTTGCTAGGTAGGTGGGGGAACAGGAGTGAGAAATTAGGAGGGGGTTAATGTTGCAAATAGTAAAAATTATATGCATACAAACATTAATCAACACAATTCACACACAAAATTAGAAAGAATCATAACCTTGTTAGTTATATCAAGACAAGATGAAATCATGAACAAAAAAATCTCATGTATTTCACTCATCCAACAAATCATGAAACTCCTTTATTTATTGACATATTAGCAATGTTGTACAATGAGAGGAATGGAAGAACATATGAGAAGGGAAATGGAAGAAATAAATACCTTTATTGCTTATATCAAGTAGCTATGTACTCTTGAACATACAAAATTGACAACCCTTTGGAATGGGGAAGTCATTACAATTTATAGATTTCAAGAGGAATCTTCACCTACCCCCCATATGACTTTTTGTTTGTCTTCTACAATATGTGACTCTTCAAATCCCTAGGGATGAAATTAAGTCCCTTTTTATTAATTAAGGGTGACTTATAACAATATTAACTATAGTCACATTTAACTGAATAGGAAAAAATTCATGATTACTTATAGCAAAGAATTATAAAGAGGGTAGAGAAGAGGAGAAAGAATGGAGAGAGAAGAGAAGGAATGTTCCAAAGCATAGAGGAGGACACATCCACCTTCGATGGAAATACACTTTGAGGAAGTTGAAGATGATAATATGACCTCAGATGAACCTCCACACTGGTGCACAGATGGAAAGTTCCGTTGAAGACCACTTTGAACACCTTTTCCTCCTTTGAAAACTCTTTGAAATGATGCACTTCTACACACTTCCTAGATACACCAAGAAGAGGGATGATGGACACTTGAGAAAAATACCATTGATAAAATCAAAAGATGACTCCCATCATTGGGAAAATCCTTCTGGATCTTTGAGACACTGTTACATATTTATGATCAACCATTTACATTGGGAGAAATTGGATGTACTTTGTTCACCCAACCATGATCAATGATTTTTGTGACCGTGGGGAACTGATGATGAATGAATCATGAGAAAAAATATTTCTGATTCTGGAGTGGGGAAAGGATAATGAGAAAAAAATAAATTTCATCCACCAATTGACCATGCATTCCATGTGAAACAAACTGAAAGCTTTTGGTACAAAATTGGCAATTTTCTCATTTAGACACTCTTCGCTCACCACATCGGGGAACGTAGGAATCGACATGAAAATAGAGAGAGGAGCTCTCGTGAGTGACCAAACCATCATAGGATGAGTGAAGGACTGAAATGTGACCACTTTTTTCTCTTTTCACCCATTTTCTAGTTTTTAGAATATTCACCATCATGGTCTCATTTAGCCAAATTTTGCCATTTTTGTCTATTTTGAGTGTCTCGATCATAAGGGAATGAAATAAGGAGTGTGAATGCACATTATTCTCACACTTACTATTTATAGTAGGTGATCCCATAGATACTTACTAAAAATATAAATTGGTCTTCCCGGTGCCAAATTAAAATGAAAATACTTGTATAAGTTTACATAACTCGTCGTGAAGCTCTACTCCAATTTTTGCGTGACTCCGCCCATTGGAACCATGGAAAGTGAAGAGGTACCTTATTATATTTTCATTTCTAAGTCATAGAAGCCATTAATTGATTACTTGAGATTTTTATAAATTTTTATTTCCCACCTCGGATTGTGACGCAATTGGCTTCACCAGAATAAGTTTTTCTTCTGGACTATGCATTCAAAGTTTTAGCTCGATCCATCTGCTGGAATGATGGGAAATTGAAGGAATGAAATATAGGGAAAAATGAGTGGTTTCCACTATTAAAAAATATAGGGAATCATTTAATATTATGTCACTTTCTCCTTGAATTTGTTTGGAAAAGGGGAATATTGCAAGAAATCTCACTCAGACTTGTTTACCAGATTGTGAGATATGAATTTTTCATTGATTCCAAGTGCGAAGTCCTTCAGTAAAAAAAGGGTATGGAGTATTGAAAAATGAATATTTTGTGAATGTTTTTCCATTGTGATCATGTAAGCATGGAGGGAAAGAGGAAGGAAGAAAAATGGAAGCAAGATTCTTGGAAAAAATTGACACCATGTTTGGGGTTGTTTAGCATATGGAGGAAAAGCTCAGAAAAAAATAACTTTTTAGTTTTTTGTGATTTATGGGGGAGGGGTAATTTTTTATCCCATTTTCCCCCTTGGAAAATGGATGAGAGGGACATAAAAATGTATATTATCCATATGAGGACAAGTGGTAAGCATGCGTTCATTGGCGGGTGAGAGAGAAGGGATTGTTTTTTAGCACCTGGGGCTGAGTTCGGGTCACGTGAGGAACCATGTGGAAGAAATGGGTAAGATTGGTTTTTCCCCCCTTATAACCTTGGAAAAGGGATGAAAGGGATAGAAAAATTCACCTCAGCCTCATGGTGATAAGTGGTAGACATGCGTTGCACGAGGAGGGGGCTAGAAAAATTGCGAAAAGAGCTTACCGAGCCTTACCAAGGTCATGTAATTATTCCATGAGATAAAATATGGGAGGGGAAAATTTTTTATCCCCTTTTTACCCTTGAAAAAGGGACTAGAGGGACACAAAAGTTCACCTTAGCCTCATGCTAACACTTGGTACTGAAAAATGTTTCTAACTACGAGAGCATACCTTGAAAGAGAACTTGAAGATGAAGTTGTCGCATCTCCCAGAGGCCTTTTTTGATGAACCCATATATGATTTTTACTCCTAAGATCCTTATTAATATAATGGGATGGGTTTTAAGGTATTATTCTACCTGAAAAAACCTAAAAATGTACTTATTTATTGGGATTGCAAGGTGTGTTTTCCAAGAATGAGTTGTTGAAAGAAATGCACAGGTCTTGTGAGAAATATGAAACAATAAACATGTAGGTCATTGAATTATATTTAAATTTGTGTATTTTTTTTCCTCCTAATAATTTTAGATATCCCAAAATCATCTTCTGATGCTCAAGTGATTTTTTTAACTGCAAGCTCCTTCACCTTAAAAATCCCACTTTTCCTTAAGTTGCTCCTAAACCTCTAAATATTTCCTAAACTTCTCTAAATCACTTGAAATATGATATTATCTATTTGATACCACTTCCTGGTGAATTTGATCCTTCAAATATACTCTAAAGAATGTGCACCCACCTTATAAAGGCTAAAATATCCATTTATAATCGTACTAAAAAATCAGCCTCGAAAGACAATGTATCGAAAGAATCTTATGAACTTGATTTTATCTTTCCAACAAATGGTAAAGGTTATAACCACATACATGAGAACTAAAATGATTGGGGTATGCCTGAAACAAGGGATTAATTGATCTAGAAGAGTGTCTAGGAAGGTTTACAATAAAAAATTAGTCACTAGGGTAAAGTTGTCATGTTTGCAAGTTGAACTTTTCCCTTGCCAAAAACACATGACAAATTTAAGAAAGGTTTCCCTGATAAGAAATATAATTCAGGGAAAATTTTAGTGGCAAATATTCATATTTTGGTGAATAGTAGAATTTTGGGAATTTGATTTTGGAAAATATTACTGCAACGACAGTACATAAGTTTCACCCAAAAAGCCCATAAACAATAATTTGCCTAATCTAAAGTGCTAAGGAATTTCCAATCCCAGTGCATATTTTTATATTAAATCACCACGTAATCGTCACTTTGGGATTTGAAAACATTAATGTTTCACCTAAAAATCAACCAACAGGGATTTGAAAATGTTAATGTTTTTCTGAGATATCGACCAATAGGAATTTTAAAACATTAATGTTTCACAAAGAAATCGACATGCCAGAATTTGAAAACATTAATGTTTCGCCAAGAAATCTATGGAACCTTATTTAGCCAAGAAAACACTCCCAAAATTTTCTTGATATATACACAGATGTGATGTTCTCTCATGATTTTCCAATTTTCATATTTGTGAAGTAGTAGATAGGGATTTAGAAAATAAGCATATTGTAATTTGATTACAAAATTTCAAATAAATCTAAGTCTTGACAGGGCATGGCTAGTTCGTTGCAGTTTACATCCTAGAAGCACTTACTGTAGGTGAGCCCTCAGTCTATTTGAGACTTGTTTTCTTTCATTTCACATTGCTTTAACTGTAATTCAACCTTTGTAAGTTATTACAAAGCATGAACATCCTCATCTTGATAACCACTATTATTTTTTATGTCATCTAGAATAGTCCTCCGCTTGCAGAGAATTATAACTAGTTTTCCTATTTTAGATACATCTATATTCTACATTATATATATATATATATATATATATATATATATATATATATAATTTAAAATCACTTCATACATCTCCACGAGCTACTGCTATGTATATTCCTTGATTTATCAGTGTATCTTCTTTGAATCTTTTTGTTAACATTATCTTTTTTGTAGTGTAATCCATGACCAATACCATGACTGTTTGTCACTTTCCGTTGACACTACCTCATCCCACAGAGGACCCAAAAGATATGTAAAATGTGATACATTCCGCAGGTTTCACATTTTCCAGGGGAATTTCCTTGGGATACTTGCGGAATGGTGACACGTGGTATAGACCTCACGGGATCCAAGACCCACTTCGGACCCAAAAACATATCAACTACAGCTCATCCCGCAGGGTTCACGTCCGCTAGAAGGATTTGGTCAGGAATGGGAGGTTAACGGAAATTTGAGTGGTGACAAACAATAATATAGGAAATTAATAAAGACCATACAGAGATGTACAAAATGATACTTTAGCTAGATTTGACACATTTCCATTTCATTGTCAAGCTAAAGAACCTTGCATACATTCTCAACCTTGAATTTACAGTCTCATACCACAACGAGTCATATATGAAAGACCATATATTCTGTCTCAGCTCCTTTGAAATGATGAACACTCTTAGTAATTGGATTATGATAGACCTCATACCTCTGATGAGTCAATAATTTCTTCATGAGCATATGCACACCTTATTTGGCTTGATGGCAACATTTAGAACCTCTATACAATAGGATAAACCTTTATACAGTATGACAGAGCTCAGTTATTGAGACTCCTTCATTAATTAACTAAAGACATATCATGCCTTGGATGAATCAATGAAATTAGATTCCTTCACGAGTAGATACATACTATACTTTGATTTTAAACTGAGCACAGACCCTGAGATCACCTATTTCATGCTTGATTATCTACACCACAAACTTTTTATCACTAGAGTGTCTTTGGCTGCTCAAAAAATCATTTGAAAATTTAAATTTCTTGTTCTCTTCTCAAACCTCTGATACATGTTCAATTTTCTTGATGTATGATCTAATTCTTATCATACTAATGTAACACTCTTGCAAAAACTAGTACATGTTAAGTGACACAACATTATTTTTCTTTATACATATATCTCATGTTGAGATGTCTATGCACATATCAATATCATTTAGTCTAACATGTTGTATCTTTTTTTCTTTCAATTATACATGATTCATTGATTGAACAAAATGACACCTAAAAAGGGAAGCTCAGCCTCAAGAAAAAATGTTATTCCAACCCCTCCTGGTAGTGGTACTGGCATTCAAAAAATAACATCTTATTTTGAGAAACCATATAAGGAAACCCATCCTTCTCCAGCAAGACCATCACAAGCACGGGATAATGATTACATTCAAAATGAAACTCATAATGAGAATGTGTTCATTTTTTATTTTCCTAATGTTTTCAATGACAACAACAATGAAATGCCTCCCCTTGAAGACATTCCATTCAATGATGTTTATTTTGACACTGTACTGCCTGCCCAATTGAATGAAGATGAAACTGGCATCACCTTCCAGTGTCCAAGTGAATGTTGGAGGTGAAAATTATGGCAGTGGTACTCAATGAAGTATAAATTCCACTAATTCAAATACTCAACAGACACCTATTTTTGGAAGAAAGATAAAGGAAAGAAAATGGGACTTGGGAAGGAGTTTCAGGTTAGAGTGGGTTTCTAAGTTTCCATTTATTAAACCTGTTGAAAATGAGACCAAAGATGAACCTCCCAAAGAATGCAAATGTACAATCTGTAGTTGGATGTTGGGCAAGGACAATACAATGTAACTTAAGCTGGTTACTATTGAGAAGCATGTAGGAAAGATATATGAAAAGATAATTGTAGATGGCATTGAGAAGAATGTTTCCAGATGGAAAAATGCAGATGATTTTTTTCATATTAGGTATGAAAAATAATTTGAAGATCACAAGAGAAATGAAAGAATAGTTACAGCGAATGGAGGGACAATTATCTCTAAATTCAACAAGATCGTTTAAAACAATCTTTTGGGTAAAACTATTCAGCTAGCTACTATTTTTCACATTTTGAAAAGAGGCCATCCTATAACATATTTTATTGAAAAAAAGAAAATGTTGTCTTTCCTTGGTGTCCCACACTTTCCTCATTCTCACTAGTCAAAAATTAGTTGTTGGGATTCAGAAAAATTCCTAGCTATGGTTAAGAAAGAAGACTTGAAAGAGAAACTGAAGTCTACACAATACATATCTTTGTCTATTGATGAAGTTACAACAATATATAATATTTATTGGGTCTGTATGCATGTGTATATTATTGAGAATTATGTGAGAAAAACTCACTTACTTAACATTCACAAGATGAGAGAAAACTCCAATGTTGAAAACCTTTGTGAGTTGGTGATAAATTTTTTGAAGGAGATCGGTGACATGGATGATGCTGCAATTGCATCAAAACCAGTATGTGTCATGGTAGATGGGGCATTTGTAATGCAAGGTCATCATAATGGCTTGTGTGTAAGAATCCAGACATCTCATTGCCATCATATGATTGTCATTCATTGTATGGCTCATATAATAAACCTAGCTTACAGAATAATTGGAAAATTTAAACCTATAACAAAATTTGAAGACCTTGTTCAAGAGGTGTATGCTTATTTTTTTCGTAGTCCCAAAAGGTTCATGGAATTCCAAATATTTGCAAAAGGAATAACAAATGGGCATAAACTGTTAAAAGATGTCGACAACAGGTGGATCTTATTATACCAATCGGTTCGCAGGGTGTAAGAAGAGTATCAATACTTATTAGGAGTGATGTGGCAGAATCACATGGAAGTGGACAAGGCCAATGATTTGATACATTGTTTTACTGGTATAGAGTCATTTTTTATGTTGTGTGGTCTCCTTCCCATGTTGGAAGAAATTCATTGTTTAATTCAACAAGCACATGAAATAACTATCTATATTGTTGATTTTTTTAGTTTGAGGAAATGAGTTTGTATGTCAATAGAATATTTATATCTCAATAAAACTACTTTTACAGGTCCAACGTTTGATGGTTGGAATTTTTTGATAAATATTAGAAATGAAAGTAGTTTTATGAAGCTCAACTTGTTTGGGAAATTATGTGCTTCTGTACGTGGATATGAGATACCGATGTACATGTTTAAAGTAGTAGCCGATAAGGTTAAGGAGGTAAAAGTAACAGGGCCACTGTTCGATAACATTGTATCATCAATAAAGGAAAGGTTAAGAGAAATTGTAGTGTCCCTAGTAGAAGAAATAAGGGAGTGATTTAAAAGGGATGCTTTAATTGAAGAAATGGCTATAGTAAATCTGACCTTTTGGATTCTTGTCCAAAATGAAATACATATGCATGAAGAATACTTCAAGAGGTTGACTACATTGATTCAACATTTTTGTAAGCCTGTTGATATCAATGGAATGAATATTGCAAGTATTTTAAGTAAGGATAGTTTGAGTTCTCAATCTCATGAATTCACCACTATAATGATTCAACAATTCAAATATTTGGATAATCCCTTACAGTGTGGAGCAATAACCTGGCTATGGAAAAATGTTGGGGTGAGTACTAATTTATAGCAAACCATGTCCCAATTTTTCTCATTGGTTGATCTATGTCACTAAATGATTTTGGGTTCAGTTGAATATGAGAGAATTTTTAGTGCCTTGGCCTTTATAAAGTCAAAATTGTGAAACAAGCTTGACAAAAAATTGGAATTTTTTTTAAAAATGTATACATCATGGTACGAAGTGGATAACTTTCCCTACGGTAGGGCTCTATTAGTATGGAATTCGATTACTGAAAGGAGAGGGGCTGAAAAAAATGGCACAAATACAACCGACGGCCCTATTATAGAAATTGATTGTCAAGAAAGAGAGATTCGTTCTTAGAGATCTGGTGAATCAAATGATAAAGATGATCTAGGTCCATCAAGTTGTAAGCTTCCATTGGTGGATATCCCATGATATATATTCTCATAGAATAATTAACATATTCAAATATTAAGTACATTATTTTGAATCTCAAACAAGGATTAGCACTCACTCCAAAATTACATGTGCCTAAAGGTAATCATATTGATTCCATTTCCATTTTTATTGCAGAAATATTACAAAGTCATGTTTTAATGAGTATTTAATATATTTCACATACAATGTTGTTGATCTCTTTTATATAAAGCATACAACATAGTTGGTTGGCTATTACATCACAATGCATTTGCATTATTATATACTTTAGGCATATAAGAGTTTTGGTTCTTAGTTCTGAGATAAAATAAGTGGCTTTTCTTGAATCATTACTAAAAAGAAAATTTAAAAATAACACTATTCCTCATTCAACTTGCTTGAGACATGTCTTGTATGAAAAAAGTGAAATTTATCATGACTCATTACAACAATTGGAACAATTTTCAAAATGGATCTAAATACACTAAAGAGTAAATCCATGCAAATATATATTTAACTTGTGCACCTCCTTGTAATATTTTTCTTCAACCAAAAGCAACCTAAATATCACATGTTTATTAATACAATAAACAAAAAGATAACTTTATTCTATTAAGAAGAAAATTTACTATTTTTATCCATGACCGTGGTTTCCTCCCAAATAATGGAAACAAAAAAACCATACTGCCACTTCAACTTGGAATTAGGCTCCACAACTTTAACAAATTATATCATATTATGTAGCATGTTCCACTCTTCATCTGTTGGAATTGCAAATTATTATAAATCAGAGTGACTGATATGTAACTTTGTTAGCAATTCATAATTGATAGTGGAGCTTTCCTTTGCTATTGAATGCAAACTTACTGACAAGGTTATCAATGGTTTAACAGAGTCAAAAAAAATTCTCATCTAGCCTCTCAGGAATTCAGTCCTTCTCTTGAGTCATTTTTTCTCTCATCTTCTTCTGGAATGCATCCTTCTTAATGAATTGGGGTGTATTGTCAAAAGGCATTGGAAAACCAAGATTTGTGAACTCTTGTACCTTTCCATGCAACTCCTGTAACATTCTTTGACACTTATTCAACAATTCCTATGCTTTGCCCAACATCACACACTTCTGAATGATAGATGATACCTTTATTGAGGCATCAAACTAGTTTTGAATTCCTTTGTATGTTAGTTCTGTGTCACTGAATTTGTAGATAGTTTCCAAAATTTTCTTTGTTATATCCTCTGTTAAAGCCATTAATTTTTTGCTACTTGTTACGTATTCACGGAGCTTATCACAAATTATCAGTAGAACAATCATGAATTCAAATAATCTAATCAAATCATCAATTTTTTGGTTTATTTTCCCCCAAATATTATCCATCATATAAATCAAAGCCTTTTTATGAAATCTAGATAGTTTGATGTTGGAATAATGTATTTCCTTTTTTTTCTTTCACCAATTCCTGTTGCAATATTTCATTTTGTTTTTTCTCATAATCTATGGTCTGTTCCCATTTTTGACCTTTTCTTTCTCTTCATCACACCCTCTTTCAATTCTCGCAATGATTTTTGTAATCTATCATTCTTACTCATTGTTTCCTATAATGTTTTTTTCACCTCTTCAAGTTCTACATGTGTCTGTTCATTCACAACAATTGCAGTCATAGAGCAGATGATTTTAACTTCTCTCCAACTCGCCTGTCTAATTAACTGTTGCTTTTCCTATTGCTTTCTCATTTTCCAGGTCTACCTCTAGCTTTTGAATCTTATTATTCAACTTATATTTCTCCCTCTCTGCCTTCAGTAATCCTATGTAAACCACATCATTTTTCCTTTTCAATACAATAATTTTATCAAAAGGTTTCATTTCCTTAAGATCCATTTGAAGGGAGGTCATCTCGTAGTCCCTCTGAACCATTTCATTCTCTAGTTTTACAAATTTGGGAACAACATACATGTATTCCATGGTATCTGCGTCTAGGTTATATGTAGGAAATACCCTAATTATGGTTGGTTATGAAGTTCCAGTAGCCTATAGGATTTTCTTCTTGTTTCTTTTATCTCTTTTTGATTCACTGTCAAACTCAGCCAAGTAATCAATACCTAAGGTGTTCGTAGGAATGAACTATTCCACCTTGAATGAAGAAGGAGTAATTAGAGTTTGGGAAGAACTTCCTGTTATCCATATTTCACCCCAAGATAAATATTGGATTGAATCATGACCCCAATTTAAAGGAACCTGAGAGAACTCATTCAATCCTGCAAATTGGTTGCAAAAAATATTCAACAATGAAGTGACAGAGATGAAGAAAGAGCAAGGGATCATGTACAGAAAGAAACGACTCTGTCAAGCCATTTCTATGCCTTAAATTCATTCTGCGAGTTACAGGTAGACTCAATAATGGAATATTAGGGTTAGACAAAAGGGGAGATCTTACAGAGGAACCAGAAACTGGAATAAGAAGAAACAATGAAGATTCGACATCCTCATGCTTGAAATGGCTTACGAAAGGACCAAAAACATCTAAGTATGGAGGAGGCAGCTAAAGAGGCCACGTGTCCTAACGACACTTCTCTCAAAGTGAATCCAAAGGGAGGAACCCAAACGAGAGCGAGCTCGCCACATAGCCCAAAGCCTAAAAATGAGAGGAACCATTGAAATGTCCACAGAGTATCAAAGGCCGACAAGTGTCAACTTGATGCTCCTCCAAAGGCAACTTTAGGTCAGGTTTATAAACAAGTGTGGTGCATCCACGTGTACCTCAAAGGGGGGCAAGGTTAGTTGAATAGTCAACGCATAAGCAGACCAGCGGAGACTGCCAAGTGTCTTAAGGGCACTATTTCAAGGGTAAAATGGAGAAAAGGTTCCTGAGTGAGTGATAGAGTGACAAATGTCTCAGGGGAAAGTGGGCAGTCGGGGAAAAAGTTGATTTTCACCCCTTGTTACCTCAAAAGGGAGTAAAAGTTGCAAAATGGCCCGTAAATCTGCCTAGGGAAAAAGACAGCACTTAGACCTGAGTCAAAGCTAAGGTAGGGAGTCGAGGAAAAAAGTGAAATTTTGCCTTTCATTCAAAAGGCATAAAGAAAAAATTCAGAGTGCATCTCCCTAGCGTACCAAAGACTGCCACATGTCCCATATTAAAGAGGGGCCCATTTTTCCAAACTGGTTTTCCTACCCACTTGTATGGATTCGATATAAACTTTGAAGGGGAATATATTTCGACTCAGGGATGGAAATATTGTGAATCTGACAATATTGGAAGGATCTCGGCCTCACCCATGCAATGGAGGCCTGAGACTTTATTTTTTGAGGAGGTTAGGTAAAGGAAATGGAGGAAAACATATTTGAGCTTTCAATGCAGGATCCACCAGTCTCAACAACAAGATCAGATTCAATTTATTTTCACCATTTTCTCTCTCTCCAAGATGCCAAACCAAGGATCGATGCAGTAAAGATGGATTCGGGGGGCAGATTTTAGCAGAAGCATTAACAATGGTGGTTGAGCTTTGATCCACATTTTCCCACTCCTCTCTCTCTCTCTTTCTTCTCTCCAGATGAATATATAATGTTGGGAACATGATTCATTGTAAAGGGTTAGATATTCTTAGTTTTGCAGGATCCCTTCTCCTTCTAGCAAAGGATTTGTGGGCTTCAGGCCTTCCATTAAAATTGTAACACATTTTTGCCTTTTGGCTATTCTGTAATAAACTGTATCAATCTATAGAGCAATAAAATATGTTTGTGATCGATCTTAGATCCTTATTGTTTTTTTTATTCTATCTGGTCTCTCATTACATATCTAGCTATCTATGCTTATTTATTTTATGCATTTTATTGATTTGTGTCGAAGGCAAACTAAGTGTTCATCATTCCTTTAGTGCATCACCTCATAGTTTAGCTTTGTTTTCATTTATGTATTCCTTCTATCCATGTCTCCTTGGTAAAGTTTAGATTAGGATTAAGAACAAATCCTCTGTAAGTTTCTATGTATCCACCTAAATAGAGGAATAAGAAACCAACCTTCAATCTGGAGAGCTTTCCCATTTTTACAAGATCCCACACCTTGGGGAATGTTCAATGTTATGCAATCACACCAAATGATCCTTCCTTAGAAAATTAGATCTTTTAGGGCTCATTTGGAGGTGTTGTGCCCTAATAGTTTTGGCACACCTGGTGGGATCAAGAAATCTCCATCTTATTACAGTAGGAATTGATGTACACTTGTGATTCTAGTTTTTAAGAAGCCTTAAAATTGTACATTTTCAAACTCCAAAAGAAAAAAATCTACTGGTTTCAGTAGCCCAAGCTTGGGAGATTCATGAATCTCACCCAGTCTAGAGTAAGGAAAGAAGGTATATTTGAATACTTACGTCTATCCCCAGGTAGTAAAAGGAGGGGAAGAAGAGTTCATAGGTATCCATCTCCACCAAGCAGAACCTTGTCAACACCTCCACTTGCAAGGCCTTTCTTTTAGAATGTAAGGATTCTTAAGCCAATCAGAATGGCATAACCAAATCCATATGTCAACTTCACCGGCAGTAGTCCATTTTCCTTGATTGCACAAAACCCAGTTCCGATTGCAGCATTAAAGAGCATCCCACATTTCACTGGGTAAAACCAAACTTCTTCTAGTGACCATGTCCAAGATATTGTAAATGTTTGTACAATCCACGAGATCTATGAGATGGACATTGTAGTCAAGCTACTCACCTCTTCATTCAAAGGGAAATCTTTACAATGGTTTAGGAGTCTTTAAGCAGGATCTATCCAAAACTGGAACCAGCTGTGTACGGCCCTTCACAATCAGTTTGGGGAAAAAAGTGATAACTTGTCTTTGTTAGAGCAACTAACAATAATCAAGAGAGCCCTAAACAAGCAGCTGACAGACTTCAACCTCAGATCCCAACAGACCTAGGATAGGTTTTTGACAGCAATAAAGCCCACTAATGAAGGTGCCTTCTTATACTTTCTTAGGGATTTAAATTATGATATTTCTCTGATGATTCAGTCAATGGGGGGCACTATATTACCTGCAACCTATAACCTCTCCATAGGAGCTGAGAACCGTTTGATTCAAGCTGGAAAAATTGCTCCTAGGCCATCCATGCCTCTTTACCCTAAGTTAGGAAGCCAAGATACTATCCAAGTGCCTACATTAGCTCCTATACCCACCCCCAAGAATAAAATCTCAGGTGAAGCTTCCACTTCATCATCTAATGCCTCTAAAGAGTTTCAAGAAGCAGTGATGAAGTAATTTCAGAACTTTGGGAATGAGCTAGTGACCATCAAAAGACAACAATCTCAGAGTTTTAGGCCATACCAACCCTAGGCTCAATATCAAGCTAGACCCCAATACCATACAAAATAGGCCACCACCTCAGAATGCAAATCAGAATCAAAATCAAGGACAAGCTCAAGCTACTAGGCCTTTTAGGTCTTATGATCCAAGTATAGCCTAAACATTAAAGGCATTGGTCCCTACACAAAACAATATGGCACAGGAATATGATTGGTGTTTTCCATGCAGTCAACCACATAACCAATCCATGTGTTTTAATGGTGCTCTGAATTAAGATATAATGGTGCAAACCAGTATGGTTTCACAAAATCCTAGTTAGGAAGGAGATCAGGAACAAGGAGCTCAACAAGGTGAACCACTAGGAGAGACCATGCTTGTAAATTGGTAGTCTGAAATATTTATGTGGGATGAATCAATTCCCTACTCAAAGTGTGGCTGCCAATACACAGTCCAAAAAGAGAATCATTGGAGAGGGCCAACCACTAAACTTAGGTAACCCTCAACCTTCCATCACTCCACAAGGTCCTGGTGTTCTAAGTGCAACTCCCAACATGTAGAACCAATCCAAGCCACCATCCAAATCCAGCCAGGCACTGGTTGTAACAACCCATGTGCAAGAAAGAAATGTGTCTGGGAAGGGGCAGAAAAAACATAGCTCATTCAATATTATTGATAAAATGAAGAGGAAAAGTGTGAACATTTCACTATGGGAGTCATTAGCCATTCCAAGGTAGAGGGATCTGTTACAGACTACCATGCAGAATTGGTCAAGTTCAAATGAACCCCCTAATCAGCAAGAGAGAGTGCTTGCCAATGCAGTTCAACTTGAGAAGAACCAAGGAGAACAACAAGGTAAGAACTTGAGACCCCCTCCATTCTATGTCTCATTGATTATTGGAGACAAATTAGTGCACAATTGTATGATTGAGTCTAGGGCTAGTAGTTCTGTGATGCCCAAAAAAATAGTCGATTAGTTGGGCCTCTAATATGAGGTCATCTTTAAAGGAGTAGTCAAATTAGATGGGACAATGGTAACCACTGTGGGAATTATCAAGGATCTGAGTCTCACTCTACACGCTTGCCCCAATGTGACTGTCTTGAAAAATGTGTCCATCATAGATTTTCCACCACATTTTGCTTTGTGTCTATCTAGGGACTTCACTGACAAAATTGGAGGCTACCTGTCTACTGACTGGTCACATATGCTATTTAGGAAAAGATATGGGGAAAAGGCCATAGTCATATCTGAACCCATTACAGAATATCATATTTGAAACTTATGTGCCTAGCCCAATTAATATCAACTACTCAGCTTTTGATCAAGAAGACCTCCTAGGCACTGATGAAGCAAATACCAAGTTGGAATGTATCACAGACTTGACATTAGATGAGTGGGCCAGAAAAATACATGCTTTTGACCCCTATAAAGAAATGGAAGAATCTGAGTTGGGGGTCTACCTTCTACATGAAGAAAATCACCCTCTCCCTACCTTAATCAAGCCAGAACATAAAGATGACAATGAGGTAGAGAAATTATTCTTTGATGGTTCAAGGAGTAGACAAGGAGCTGGAGGAGGAGCTATGATTGTGTCTCCCAGGGGTGTGAAATATTATGCGGCCTTTAGATTCTAGTTTGTCTTGTTCAAATAATACTGTTGAATATGAGGCTTTAGTCCAAGGTCTTCATTGGGCAAGAAATCTAGGAATCAAGAATTTACAAGTGCTTGGTGATAGTGAATTGGTTGCCAATCAAGTAAGAGGACTAAATGCTGTAAAAAAATGACCTGCACAAAAATATAAGAATAGATTATGGGACCTCATGGAGGATTTTGAAGCCTTTAACATTATGTCCATACCTAGAAAAGAAAATGAAGCCGTTGATAGACTTGCAGCAATTGGAGCATCCTTTGATGTGGTGGAAAACATACAAAAAGGTGTTTCAGAATAATCAGTAGATCATTAAATTTCTACAAGAAGAAGCTGAATTCTCAACTAGAAACCAGAGCAGACTAGAGCAACAGTATAGGAATCAGATAGTACAGCTGCATACAAACAAGCTTCCCAAAGGCTTAGTGACACTGGAATCTATTTTCAATCCTAATGATCAGTTCAAAAAGGAGAAGGCTAACATACAGATTAAAGGAGAATATTCAAAGTCAATCCCTGTTGGAGAAGACAAAACAATTCAAATTGGTAAGGTGGCCACTGAGAAAGAAACCTATGAATTCCTATAACTTTTCCAAGAATTCCCTGATGTGTTTTCTTGGAGTTATGAAGACCTAAGAGGGTTCAATCCAAAACTAGCACAACACACAGTTGAATTGGACCTAGCTGCTCAGCCTACAAGGTAGAAGCAGAGACCTGTCAACCCACATATTGAGCCTTTGATGAAGAAGGAGCTGAACAAACTAATAGAGTCAAGTATCATATTCCCAATCGAGAATTCAAGTTGGGTTGCAAATCTGGTCCCCGTCAGAAAGAAAAATGGAGAAATCAGGCTGTGTGCTAAATTCAAGGATTTGAACAGAGCCTCCCTCAAAGATCACTACCCACTCCCTTTAATGGAACAAATCTTGCAAGTGGTGTCTGGGTTAAAGATATTTTCTCTCTTGGATGGCTACTTAGGATACAATCAGATCATGGTAAAAGAAGATGATCAATTCAAAACTGCTTTCACCACCAAATGGGGCACCTATGCATACAAAAAAATGCCATTTGGACTGTCCAACACTGGTGCTACTTTCCAAAGAGCCATGGATATGGCATTCAAAGGGATAATTAACAAGATAGTGTTGATCTATCTTGATGATATCACTGTGTTCTCCAAGAATGCAACAGACCACCTTTTTCATCTAAGGAAAGTGTTTCAAAGATGCAGAAGATTTGGGGTATCTTTGAACCCCAAAAAATGCATATTCTTCACCCATGAGGGTAGGATTTTGGGCCACATTGCATCTAAGGAAGGTCTGGAAATTGATCCAGAAAGAGTTGAAGCAATAAGAGCACTGCCATTGCCAAGTCACAAGAAGGCTCTTTAAAGCTTCATGGGGAAGATCAAATTTGTTTGAAGGTTTGTCCCAAAATTTTATGTTGTGATTAAGCCAATAACACTGATGTTGAAGAAGAGCTTAGCATTCAGATGGAAAAATGAAGGAAAGGAAAGCTTTGAAGCTATCAAAGAGGCCATATCACAGGCCCCAACTCTTGTAAATCTAGATTTTTCCAAGGACTTCATATTGTATGCCTTTGGTGGCAGTGACACTATCTCTGCAATCCTGGTTCATTAGAACAAAGAAAGCTCAGAACAACCAATTTCTTTCTTCAGTTAGAGTCTAGAAGACTATGAGGTGAGGTATTCCTTCATTGAGAACCAAGTCCTGGTAGTGATCAGGGGACTGAAGAAGTTTAAGCATTTGGTGTCAAACAACAAAATCCAACTATTGGTCTCCCATATAGGAGTCAAAGAATTCCTCCTCAGCAAGGATCTGAATGAGAAATGTGTAGGGTGGATCACTCGTGTCATGGAATATGACATTGATATTAAGGTCACCAAGCTGGTCTGTGGGAGGGGCTTGTGTGAGCAACTAGCCTCTACTCTAAAAGAAGAAAGCGAACAGTGAAAAGGAGGTTATTTTTGTTCTACAAAATAATCAAGAATAAGGGAGAGATGATGTACCTGCTCCTTGTTGGACCCAAGACATGGTGCATTTCCTTCAAATGGGCATGTGTCCTTATTGGATGAGTAAAGAAAAAATAAGGCATTTTAGACTCCAGGCCATCCCATATGTTTTCATTGATGGTGTATTATTTAAATGGGACATCAATGGTGTTATGCTAAGATGCATTGGGACAGATCAGGTGGAGAGAGTGCTACAAGAATTTCATGTTGAAGTAGTTGGAGGCCATTTTGCTCCAAGAGTGACAACACTCAAAATCATGAAAGTCAGGATATTATTGGCCCAGAGTGTTTAGTGACTGTTTCACATGGATCAAAAGGTGCAAGAGTTGTGCATTCTTCAAAGGAAAAGAGAAGCTAGCAGCACTTCCATTGCACCCAATCTCAGTAGACCAACCTTTCATGCAATGGGGATTGGACTTCATTGGAGTCATCAACCCAAACTCAATCCAAGGTAACAAATGGATCCTGACAGTAACTGATTATTTCACCAAGTGGACCGAGGCAATGGCACTCAAAGAAGCAAATGATTATAGTATCCTGGATTTATATGAAGGGATAGTGACCAGATTTGGAGTACCAGCCACCATCATCTTAGACAATGCATTAGCATTTATAGGTTCCAAAATTACAGGATGGGTTATTAAAAATGGGACTTATTTGAGTACTTCATCAAACTATTACCCTCAAGGTAATGGCTAGGCTGAGTCTACAAACAAAAACCTGCTGAAGATCATCAGAAGAACTCTCGATGAGAATCAGAGGACCTAGAACACAAATCTCAAAAATGGCCTTATGGGCTAATAGAATAACATGCCCAAGAGATCTACAGGAAGCTCCCCATTCAAGCTTGTCTATGGGAAAGAAGCAGTGTTGCCCATATCACTTGAATTACCAGCATTGGAGCTTGTGAAGAAACTAGAGATGTCTGAATTTGAACCAATGGAGGCCAGGTACGTGGAGCTGATAGAATTAGAAGAGACCAGAGAGCAAGCTCTCCAAGCATTGGAGAAGAACCAAGCCTCAATTAAAATATGCTTTGACAAGAAGGCTAGAGCAAGGACCTTCCAGGAAGGGGACCTGGTTTTGAAATGGGATGCAGATCGAGCAAAACCAGGGAGACATTCTAAGTTCGATGCCATCTGGAGTGGCCCCTATATGATAAAAAGATGCAAAAGTAGTAATGCTTTCCAATTTTCTAACATTGGAGGGTGAAGAGTTGTAGATTCCAGTAAACGAGATCTATCTTAAGCACTGCTACTAAAAGGGGAGTCTCACCATGTACATATCAGTTTAGTTTCTCTTTCCTCTAAGTGCTTCTACACATTGTCTTGTTGTAGTGTAGATTGCTTTCCTCCTAAGTGCTTTGCATGCTCTGCATGTTCCATTTTGGAACATGTATGATTTCTTTTTTGTACATAGTCGTGGTGTTGTTTTGTTGCTCTTGTGCAGTTCATTCAGAAAAACAGATGAAGCCCTGTTTCAAAACAATTTTCTACTCTCAGAAATATTCATTTCAAGATTTTCTTATAAAATCTGAGAATGCAAAGTGGTCGGGCTCGTGAACCAGAGGTAGAATTAGTATCAGACTATTATTCTTGACTCCATGCCCAACAGATACGACAAGGCAACTGATCTCCTCATCTAGCAGGAAGATGTCCCCATGAGTCACCAAATTGTTATCCATATTTCACCCCAAGCTAAATATTGGATCGAATCATGACCCTGCTTAAAAGGAACCTGAGAGAACTCATTCAATCCTGTAAATTGGTTGCAAAAAATATTCAGCAATGAAGTGGCAGAGATGAAGAAAGAGCAAGGGATCCTGTACAGAAAGAAACGACTCTATCGGGTCTGTTTCTATGCCTTAAATTCATTCTACAAGTTACAGGTAGACTCAATAATGGAATATCAGGGTCAGAATAAAAGGGGAGATGTTACAGAGGAACCAAAAACTGGAAGAAGAAGAAACAACAAATATTTGACTTCCTCGGGCTCAAAACGGCTCAGGAAAGGCCCAAAAACAACTAAGCATGAAGGAGGAAGTGGAAGAGACCACATGTCCTAACGACGCTTCTCTCAAAGTGAATCCAAAGGGAGGAACCCAAACGAGCATGAGCTTGCCATGTATCCCAAAGCCTAAAAATGAGAGGAACCATTGAAAATTCCACAGAGTAGCGGAGGCCAACAAGTGTCAACTCAGCACTCCTCCAAAGGCAACTTTGGGTCGGGTTTGCAAACAAGCGTGGTGCCTCCATGTGTACCTCAAAGGGGGGCAAGGTTAGTTAAATAGTCAATGCATAAGCGGACCAGTGGAGGCTGCCAAGTGTCTTAAGGGTACTGTTTCAAGGGTAAAATGTAGAAAAGGTTCCTGAGCAAGTGCCAGAGTGACACATGTCCCAAGGGAAAGTGAGTAGTCGGGAAAAAAGTTGATTTTCACCCCTTGTTACCTCAAAAGGGAGTAAAAGTTGTAAAATGGCCCGCAACTCTGCCCAGGGAAAAATTCAGCACTTAGACCCAAGTCAAAGCCAAGGCGGGGAGTCGGGGAAAAAAGTGAAAGTTTGCCTTTCGTTCAAAAGGCATAAAGGAAAAAGTTGGAGCGCATCTCCCCAGCCTACTAAAGACTGCCACGTGTCCCATATTAAAGAGGGGCCTATTTTCCAAACTAGTTTTCCCACCCACTTGTAAGAATTCAATACAAACTTCAAAGGGGCATATCTTTTGACTCAGGGCTTAAAATATTGCAAATATGACACCATTGGAAGGATCTCAGCCTCACCCATGCAATGGAGGTCTGAGAATTTATTTTTGAGGAGGTTAGGTAAAGGAAATGGAGGAAAAATGTCTTCGAGCTTTCAATGTAGGATCGACCAGTCTCAACAACCAGATTGGATTTGATTTATTTCTGCTATTTCCTCTCTCTCCAAGACGCCGAACCAAGGATCGATGCAGTAAAGATGGATTCGGGGGAAGATTTTAGCAAAAGCATTAACAACGGTGGTTAAGCTTCGACCCGCATTTTCCCGCTTCTTTCTCTCTCTCTTTCTTCTCTCCGGCTCAATCTATAAATTCAAGAACAAGATTCATTGTAAAGGGTTGGATATTCTTAGTTTTGCAGGCTCCCTTCTCCTTCTAGCAAAGGATTTGTGGGGTTTAGGCCTTCCATTAAAATTGTAACACATTTTTGCCTTTCGGTTATTCTGTAATGAACTGTATCAATCTATAGAGTAATAAAATACGTTTGTGATTGATCTTACATTGTTCTTGTTTCTTTTTCTTCTATCTGGTCTCTCATTACAGATCTGGCTATCTGTGCTTGTTTATTGTATGCATTTTATTAGTTCGTCTTGAAGGAAAACTAAGTGTTCATCATTCCTTCAGTGCATCACCTCGTAGTTTAGCTTTGTTTTCATTTTTTTATTCCTTCTATCCTTGTCTCCTTGGTAAATTTTAGATTAGGATTAAGAACAAACCCTCTGTAATTTTCTACGTATGCACCTAAATAGAGGAATAAGGAACCAACCTTCAATCTGGAGAGCTTTCCCATTTTTGCAAGGTCCCACACCTTGGGGAAAGTCCAATGTTATGCAATCACACCAAATGAGCCTACCTTAGAAAAGCAGATCTTTTAGGGCTCATTTGGGGGTGATGTGATTCTACACTAAAATTTCCCTATGGAATGGAAGTTTATTTAGGGGTGACAGTGGCACCACTGCCTTCTATAAATAGTTACCTTAAGCCAATAGTAACTATACCTCTTTCTACCTATGTCTTTTACCTCTTCTTGTGTCCTTAGACAATATCCCTAGCAACTTCAATTGTCTCTATTGTCCTCTTTATGTTTCCAATACTCTATTGACTACTACAATCATCACTAGAACCTCCAACATTAGCAACAGTAACAGATTCGTGGCTAAGTTCTCCTCTAGGATTTTGAATGTGTGGTTGAACTGTTTGCTGAGGATTTGATTCTGGAGTAAATTGCATTGGATTGACAACTTCAACTATCTCTATTATCCTCTTTTTGTTTCCAATACTTTGTTGACAACTACCATCATCACTAGAACCACCAACATTAGCAATAGTAACATATTTATGGCCAACTTATCTTCTAGGAATTTCAATGTGTGGCTAAATTGTTTGCTGAGGATTTGACTCTGGAGTAAATTGCACTAGATTAGAACTTATAGATGTTGAAGTATGTAGTGGTCCTTTATCCAAAGTTGAAGCTCCAAGGCCTGACCTGTCAAAAACTTTTCTAGGTTGTGCCTCTGGTGGAACCTAAATTCCTTGTCCTGTTGAACAAAAACCACCACCACTAAAACCCATTTTTTCAACAATAACTACTCCTGTAGAATATATTTGTTTCAATCCTTCATCAAGACTTGGTTTATATGTTCCATCTGGACTGTGTAACTCCTCAAAGTCAGTGTCATCATCACTACTTTTCTCTCCAAGATGCACTTCATTCCATTTCTTGTTGAATACTTCATCTTTTCGAATAGAATCATAATCTGAATCAGATTTTGGATGGCCTAGGTCCTTCCTCATAGACCAAAAGGCAATTTTTTTTACCTTGTCAAATTATTTTCTTGCAATTCATTTTGTAATTCCTTTGGCATTCTTTTAGAGGAATTTTTATTAGATTTTGCATACACTTTGGCAGATTGAAAATCCTTTGTCTATTTTCTTGGAGATTGAGGCAATCCAAAATTTGTGTTGACAAATCTTGAAAACTAATTCCTTTCTCAACAACAATTTCATCCATTGTTATTTTTACTTCATCCCAAGAGTTCTTGTTTTTCAAAATTTCTAGCAAGGGTTTGCTTTCATGTTGAATTTTAGTGGCAGATTCCTTGCTTGCCACTACCCTTGCTTTAATCACTTCACATGGGTCATATAACCAATGAGATTCAACATCAAACTTAAAAATCTATAATATTTCATGTGCTACATACAATAATTTTGTTTCAAATATGAACCCTCCACATGAGAACGGTAAGGAAAGAAATATGCTCTTCTTTTGCTGAGAAACAAAATAGAGATTATTTGTGCATTCCATCTGCCATATATATTCCAAGGAAAAAAAATTCTTTGTCACATGTATTGGCAATTTTTAAGGTTATACTCCTAATCCATAAAAAATTAGCACAGTATAATCCTCTGTTAAGTACCAGTTTGCTAACTGTATTTCTGATCCTAGTTGAAAACAATCTCTACATTTCACAAGAAATCCAGGCAATGTACTTTTTGTAATTGTATTATAAATGGAGCCCAAAAATAATCCACTAATTGACTGTAGTCCCTTTTATGAACATATATCCTTATCTTGGGGGTCCACTCAATTAATGTATGCACAACTTTTGGCTCGACCTCAGCAAAATAGGGCTCAATTACAAGTTTGTTTTCTTCAAACCATCCAGAAAATCACCATAGAATTAAATAACACATGTAAGTAGTGAACCTAAACGTCTTAGTGTCGGAGCCTTATTTGATTGTTAATAATTGTTTATGCATAGATTCTACAATGTACCCAATAAATCTATATTTAAAATGTGGATTAACGTAATGGATATTGTATACCATTTCTAGGAGGGTTTCATCCACTATCTCATTGCTATCAAAACCAAGGCAAAATAATAGCATAGTAATGGTTTCCTTGACCCATAGTTTAAATATGTTAATTGCATATGGAGCCTTCCCTTTTGGTACCCCTGCATCAAATGTTAATTTTTGTAAAAACTCATCTTTGTCTTCTTTATTTGTGGCATGATAATCACTAGCAATTTTTTTTAGGTTAATGTGGATGGTTCTTAAATATTTTCTTTCAAACCCTAACGCACTGCCAAGATTTTCCTCTTTAATGTACAAAATTTCTTGTCCTTTTCCCTTTGCAATAATTTATTTTTTGTCTCATTGTAATTTGGGGCACATATATTGAAAAATTCAAGGTAGGGGAAAACCTTGTGGAACATCATGCATCCCAATCCAAATGCCCATGTTATCCAACCTAAACCTTTAGGTTTACCTGATTACTCTGAAAGTATACTTTCCCTCATCCTCATCTCAGATGTGTATCTAATCTGTGAATCTCTTGTGAAAATTACAGGATCATAAATATCATGACATTCATTAGTAAAACTAGGGGTTTTAATTTTAGGCAATTTAGCGTATGGGATTTGGGTTTTACTGTTACGTTGGGATCCTTTGGAAGTAGACATGCTTGGAATTTTGGATTCTATAAATCCTCAAACCCTAATTTATCAACCCTTATATTGAAATATTTGAAATCGAAGGCTTATAAAATGCTACGTATAAAAAAAAGATAATATTTAAAGAATCAAGACTCAAATGCAGGATGACACTTACTCATAAATATGAAAATTTTGAGTTTTACACAGTCCGCAACTTGTATGAATCTATCCTACCTTCTATTGCAGTATGACTATGCCTTCCAGAAACAAATTTTTAAATGTCAACATCACTATAAATGATTAGGTCTTTCATTGTACTTTGTAGACGTCAAATTTATTCTATAATCAAATTCCATTCAATTGATGACAATTGTCACTTAGCTAGGCTTATTCCAAGAACTTCCATTCGAATGTGAGTGTGTCAGGCCTTTTTTCTAGATTAGAGCTTTTGTCATTGATATTAATTTATCAAATGATGCAGATTATTTATCAAATCACCACGTGTCAAGATTTTGGGCTTCCTCGAGGAAAAGGTATTCCTTGGACTCTAAGCCCGTGGAATGAACCGATTCAATAATAAAGTTTCGGGTTTGCAGTGACATGTGTAGGAATTTAGTGACTTGGACATTGAAATTTTTAGGGGCCATTGAATTTTTTTTAAAAATATACCCCTGTTTTTTCCCATGCCACGTGGAAGAATTCCATAGATTTCTTTTTGCCATGCCACCAAGGCCGTGAATCTCCCAGATTTAGTTGGGATGAATTATAATTTTGGGTCTAGACTCCGGGATTAATTGTTCATTATTGGTCATGGATATTATAATTGGAATATATGATGGGCCTGAGCATATTATATATTTATATATATTATTATATAAATATATATTACTAATATTTACCTTATTGATTTCTTAAATAAGATTCTTTCTTTCTTAAATTAATTTAAAGTTTTAATTCGTAAGTAATCTTTCATGCGATTACTAAGGGCTCTGCCCTTTCTTGGAACCTTAATTTCTATATGTCCAATATCCTTTTCTAGCTTGGAAAATTACATAGCTGGAGTATTAATCATGTTTTTAGGGAGGCCAACCATCTTGATGATCACCTAACTAAAAAGGCAATTGATGGCACGAATTGGAAGATATTATCATTTAAGATGGGTGGCACACACAAAGCTCGAAGAATTAATGGTGGCATGTGCCACATTTTGGGCCTTTATTATTGTTGTTCGCTCACATTTCTCTCTCCCTAACTCTGTTTGTTCATGTTTTTGGGCTAGTGAGAAATTTTTTTTTTGGCGTTTCCTTTCATTGCTCTTCGCGGGGAGAAAAGGGAAATGGCCTTTACTTTAGCCATTTCCCACATGTAACTTCAAGAGGTGTTTCTTTATGATTCTACGCTAGAGGCCGAGGCCATTGAGCGTGTCATTAGAGATTCCTATATGCAGGATTCTCACAGTGCCATAGTCAACTCTGAATTTTCTGCAAAATTCATTTTTAATTTCCTTTTGCTCCATCCATTCAAGGAGGATGCCTTGGTTTTCGTAGAGTTATTTATTTACCCTATCCATCGATTTGGTTTGCATGAAGAAATGGATAGGTACCCGCATCCCAGAACCTCTTCTTTGGGTGGAGGAGGTAGACGCTCAGGTGAATGGCACTGGGCATAAGGAAGATTTTCTCAGCAAGTGGTATAGGGAGCTGCTACTCTACGTAGAGGTTGTTCACATTCTACTCTAGCATGGTGGTCCAAACCCTCACAGAATGCATCCTCTAGATCTCACTGATGTTCTCTCTCCTATCAACTCGGCCATTGACCACCTCAATGAGTTTGGGGATAATGTCAGGGAGGCCTTTCCTCTTCTGCTAGGTAAGGCCAATAAGATGGAAGGTAGTGTTTCTGGTGATGGTGGTCAGGGCACAGCTGAAGGCAGGGGAGATACAATGGATGCAATGCTTGGCACTGTAAAGGGGGGAAAAGTGGGTCTCCAGTTTCAAAATTCAGGGGAGGTGGTTATTTTGGAGTAGGATTAATTCTCTTTTCTAGTTTGTTTTTTAGTTCTGTGGCCATGTGTGTTCACTGTCTTAAAGCCACTTATGTTTTTTCAAATGGTGTTTCCTTCTTCTCCGTGTGGGCCATTCATTGGTTCCTTTGTGTTGTTGATCTATGTTTAGTTTTTTTCGTAGTATAGTTGTAAAGGTGGGGTCCCTTAACCCTCTAGTTAGTCATAGCTCTGGTAAAAAAGTGTTTAAACATCAAAAAATATATATATATATACATATATATATTATGTATATAATATACATATATATCTGTATACACACACACACACACACACACACACACACACACACACACACACACATATATACATACATACATACATACATACATACATATATATATATATATATATATATATATATATATATATATATATATATATATATATATATATTCGTTTTATGTTCAATTTTTTTTGGAGTAATATTATACTAGCAATCGCATGTGTACAATGTAATGTGAATGCCAAATGGTATATATTATTTGATTTATAGAAATAGTTATTACTTTTGTAGTTGAAGTTGTTGATAAGGGGTGTGATTGATTTTGTAAGTGTAGGATTATAGATGAAGCATTACATTTAAAGGTATCATCTCTACATTTCAAACTTGTTACCATTTTACTCAGTCATTTGAAACAAATAAAATGATATTTATTTTTAGATGTAATTTGTAAAATCAGTCTACTGCAACACTTTCACTAATCTTATTAGGGGTTCATTTTTTGGACCAAACATGATTAGATAAGTTGACAATTTTTTAACCACCAAATGTAAGTAGTAGTATCCAAATAACTCATCTTTTGGATAGTGTAATAGGTCAGTATTGTGTGTGAAAAATGACCAAGAAAATAGTCATAATTGTAGCCCATGTAAGATCCTGAATGAATGTGAAAACATAAATTATTTATTGAAACTTTGTATACTGTAGATAATTATTGTGGCAGATTTAGACCCTCTACATCAATGTTTGATCGTGAATTGTAAGTTTGTAAATAATCTATCAAGTTGTAAGATAGATTATCCACAATCACAAACCTTTGGATAATGTTAACATCCCACTCAGAACCTACACAAATCTCACCATACTATGGATTTCATGTAGACTAACTGCTTAGTGACGAGTATTTAAAGGGATATTGCTCCCAATTAGAGACTAGTTTTTAAAGAAGATAAAAGTATTAAGGGATATTGCTTCAAATAACCAATTGAAATCAATAAAAGTACAAAATTGAAAATCCCTAACTTGCGTGATAAGATTCTTCCAATTAAATACTTGAGAAGTATTATGGGAAAAACCTAAACCCTTGAATATTAATTTCCATATTTAAAATCCCAGGCTATTCCATGCATATTATATTTGCATTAGGAGGACACAATTTACTGAAGAAAAACCTGTACATAACCTTATAATTAGAATAAAAAATATTGTCCTTAAACTGCAATGCAAACAAGAAAATTTGTTTATTCTGGTAAAGAGTGATCCCAAGAAAATTTAATCCATAAATAATAAACATGACTTATATTATTATATTGTTCGGAGTATTATTATATTATATAAATAATGTAATATATATTATATTATATTATATATATAATATAATATATTATATATATATATATATATATATATATATATATATATAATATTATATATATTATATGTTAATTTAAAGTTTTGAACAAATTAAAAATCTATCACAAGTTCAATTTTCAAAATACAAAACCAAATATCCATAGATGAGAATAAATCAAAGGAAGTCTTTCTAAAGAAAATAAATATGAATAAAATTAAATATTGGTTAATCTTATTTACTATTTGAATTGAAATAACTAACAAAATTGTTGTTTTTAAATAAAATTTAGAATTGTTGATGTCATTACTAATGAAATATAGTGTTTACATTTATATTGATTTCTTAAATTAGATTCTTTCTTTCTTAAATTAATTTAAAGTTTTCAATAAATTAAAAATCTATCACCCTGTCTTTCACCCATGCCACGCGGATGAATTAATATAATTTAAATACATTATAAATATTGCTATTTTTTATTGTTAAAGTGGGTTAGAGGGTCCTGTTCCCTTTACAAAAGAGAGAGGCCAAACCTTAGATACAACATGAAGATGCAAAAAACTTTGTTAATCATGAGTGCAAGGTATATCGAGTAAAATCCATCTAAAAGGAAGGAATACTATTGCTATACTATACCATAGACATTAAAACATATATTTAGATCGAGGATTAATCCCCTTAATTAGAAGATAGACAAAATTACAAATGGAGATCCCTGCCTCTCAACCACACCCTCCTCACATTATTGAGCAAAAATTTCATCAGACCAACCACACCAAAGATGATTATAAGCTTCCCCTGCAATTTCACAGATTTCCATCCACAAAAGTGGCACTGGCTTGATGGGAGAATTGAGGGAAACCAAATTAGGGAGTTTGAAGAGTGTCCTTTCAGTATTCTTGTTACGACTGAGCACCACTAGCTTCTCTATGAAGGCCATCGAATCCCCATGGTGACATTCCAGTTCCCTTAAGATGCTCAAATCCACACTATCCCAGATCTTTACCTCCTCCCTCGCTGCCCAAAAATCAACATTACACTTTTGTACTTCTACAACCAAATTTCCACAGAAAATGACCGAACCTAGCAAAGAGAAAGGTTGACTGCATCAGGATTTGATGGATCAATTGTCAGAAGATTTTCCACAAAAACTGAGGCCACTCTACTATTAACCCTACACCATCCATCCTCAACCAAATATTTTTCCCCCAAAACCAATTTAATTGCCTCTAGATCGTTACCATTACCAATTTTGAAGATCCATCGTAGACGAGTATCGGATATAGAAAACCTAAAATCCATTTCCCTTTTATTTCAAAGTAAATACAACATGGGAACTTGAAGGGAATCCATAGGTGCTCACCGACAAAAAATTTGAAAATGAAAAAAACCAACCGACAATAAATAGGAAAAAAACAAGGCCCTTCACACGATCGAAAATATTGGCGACAACATATATTTAAGGCCCTTCTGTATTTGATCTAGAATTGTTGATGTCGTTACTAATGAAATATGGTGTTTTCAAATTTATTATTAGATGTTATATATTTCAGAATTTTGAACTTTTTCATATTTATTTTATTCAAATTAATCAAATATATATTGAAAGAAAATAAACATTTTTTAGTTTTTTATGTTGAAGTGTAATGTGTTTTCTAATATCTCAATTAAGATGGGTAAAGCTTTACCTAGCCAGCAAAATTAAAGTATGGGAAGCCCTTCAAATTTGATCACTGAATGCAATGATGGTCGTTTCAATATATTTTGTAGGCAAGTTCCTTTTTCATAAAGCTTTGTAACTTTCGAATATACATATTTATTAAATATGTAGATTTTATGAAATAAGTCTTTTCCATATTTATTAAATACTTCATTTCTTGGACCTTCATGATTGAAAATATAACGTCACCAAGAATTAAAATTGATAAGACATTTATTAACTGCGAGGGTACTGATTAAATCTTTGGCAACAAACTTTACATGTGTAATGAATAGGTAAAATTGTAATTAATTTCAATTACCTAAAATTTAGGTCGAGGGCCGAGGGTAATAGCTATCAATAATTTCTCACTGACATCACTATCATGATAAAAGGATGTTTAAAAATAAGTCGGAGGCATGTGGGATAGTGACATCGGTTTCAATGCAATTTTTTCACCAATATTTGCATTTAATAGTAATAGTCAATTCATACCGGGGTTTGGTTGACACGTGTAAAGGTCCAGTTGGAGAACTCACTCGGAAATTATAAATTCAAGGCCCATGGTAATTTTCCGACACTTGATTTCTTTTGAAAAATCATGGGGGACCAAATTGAGCGCATCAAACTAGTATCAAACCATAAATACATCATGGTTTATTCTAGTTCTGCTACAGACTCAGATGAGGTTAATGTTAGGAAATCTTTTTCCCTCTCTGATTTTTGTTCTCATCCTAATGGTGCTTCCACCCCCCCTCTCCTAGCTAGTCGACTACTACCATTATTCCCCTTCATTCTCTTGGAACTTCTTCTATAGAGCTCCAACCGGGTTCCTTGTCTGAGCAACTGATTCTAGAAGTATCACTAGAACTCTTTGTTGTTTATCCAGAATCCCTGGACCTAGAACCTATGGATTCTCCACATGTTGTTATAAATGATGTGGATATAGAAATGAATGAAAATCAATCCCCAACAGTGACCCCTCAAATGGATAGTCAAGTCAAAATGATGGCTTCCATCCTTGTAATTCTACAATGATATGTTGAGGTGATTAAAACATGTTAAAAATTAACAGACACCTGCAGAGCTATTGTTGATAAAGAATGTGTCTTGATACTAACCCTGGCCAACACTTTGATGGAAAATATCTATACTGATTCACTTAGGAAAGTGACACAAGAACTGAGAAATATATTATGATATGTAATATTTATGTTATAATATAGTGGGATTATAGCTTTTTGGTATGCCTATGTTATGATATGTAATTTTTATCTAATGTAATGTTTATGTTTCAAAAAATATATGAGATACTCTTGTGGATAATCTTGTTTATGTTTCAACAAATATATTGTTCCTTGTCAACACTTGTTCTTGTGGATACTGTAACGGCCCGTGCTTTCATTACTATTGTCAAAGTAATGATAGGACAAATGGTTTTATCCTATGTTGTTGGCACCCTTGCGTATCAAAAATTAAATGAAAACTTGATGTGAACACGTAATCACAATATCATGAATAAGCTAAGGATGATCTCCTTAGATGAGAACCCTACTAATCCAAAGTCTATCTTATTGATGAACTATGTTTTGCTAAGGTGACATTACGTCATTTGTAATGTTGTATGTCATAAAATCCTTGGTGTAAATTTAAGCCTGAAAAGTGATTTGCGATATTGTTGCTTATCTCTATTAAATTGTTAACATTATAGTTTTTTATAACTAAGTTATGTTGAGGCTTTGACAATTTTGATAGTTCGCTTAGCAACTTAATTTGAAATGTGATCAAGACTTCACTGTTGGTTTATAATAGGTCTTAAACCGACCATCTGATAGTCTGCCCATTTGATGACTAATGCTATCATGATCATATTTCCAGGGATAAAGGGGCTATAGTCGTCAGTCAAGGACTTAATTATTAAGAATTAAGGGCATCAAATCCTTCGAGTATACATGAACAACTTTCTTGATCAACGCTAACATTTATATATATACACACATGTGAATATGTATATATACATATACATATATATAGATTGCAAAAAAGGGAATTTGTAAACATTAAAGTAGTTAAGTAACTACTATTATAGATTTATTAGCTAAATGTAAAAACAAGACAATCTAATCCTAGTGGTATAGTTCTAAACCTAACATGCAAACCAATTACTTGTGAAGCTAGATGTGAACTTAAATTTATCTATTTGAAAGGATGTATATGCATATGAAAATTGTATGAAGCCTTAAGAATGTGAACAAAAGACATCCAAATTTCTATTGGTATAAAATATTGTTTGGTCATTTGAAAATGATATAAGGCTTCTCAAATTCAAACGATTGATGAGGTGGCACCCACCACCTAATAGTTGTACTCACAGTCTCTTAATTGTTTATTGATTATCTCTGCCAACTGATTTTGGAGTGAAGTATTTTAGTTGTCTAAATCACCTTGCATGGCATGAAGTATGAGTTTGCTAAATTTAAAGGAGAGATAAGAATAGTTGGCGGCAAGCTCCATTAACTCTGTATTTAATGTCTTTTAATGCCCACCTTCCTCGGGAAGTGTGTGAACAATTTGGGGGGGGAACACAAGTTTGGTTTTGGTATTGAATTTCTTCATTTCATGAAACTAGCAGAAGCTCTGCATGCAAAAGTGGAACTATGTGTTGCTGTGAATTTGCATGGAGCAAATAGCAGTTGAGTAGTTGGAACAACAAGTTCCTAGACTCATTAAAATATCACGGGAAATTTGTGATCTGTTGAATGAAGGAACTCGTTTCAAAGGTTTGGGGATTTTCCTGAGTAATCGTGAAATTTTTGTAAGGAAAGAAAACACCAGTGTAACTAGGCATGATACGCTCTGAATTTTTCATAATTTCTTGCTTTATTTAGTAATTTCACAAAAATAACCTTGCCTTGAATGAAATTTGTGTTTATAATTTCAGAGATGTAGAATCGTTTTTATACTTGCTCTATAGAGTATGAATTAATATGGCTTCGTGATGTATGTTGTTAAAAGTGATTAACTAAGTACAGGGTTTAATGAGGTTTATTATCGTTAAGAAAATAATATAATCTTGAGATGTTTGAGGACTACTGCTGAAATGATTACTGGGTTTGATTTGATATGCCAGCATTGTTGAAATCTTCTTGCAGCTGTGAATAGATATCTACCCATACTATAGAAAACTTTGTTTAATTTGTTACCCATCTCTTCAAGGATATGAGTAATTATAGCAAGATATTGTGGTATGCTGGAAATTGTTCTGTGTGAGTTTTTGTTTTAGATGTCTTCCCTTGACCTAGTGTTTGTGGGATTTACACAACTGGGTTTGATTCTTTAAAGAAATCTATTCTTGTGGAGTCATGTTGGTCTTGTAGGAGGCATCGTCGGTACTTAAAATCGACTTGGTTTTATTTAAAATAAGTATTTGTACTGAAGAAATAAAAACAACTGAATTAAATATTATCCTCGAGTTATAGATAATAAGGACAGTTGTGATGATTACAAGGTCTACCTCTCCAACCCTTGAATAGGTAGTTTAGAATGGCATTTTTGGTCTACCCCAGAGCCACTTTTATGGCTCAACTGAATTGTTGAGTCTCTTAATAGTTAACTGTTGTATTTTGTTTGCAACTTAGGATTGTATAAGATCCAAATACTTCATTCTATTATATCATGTTGATCTCCTTGTTGCTTCTTAATAACTCTGGAACTATTCCAACTCCTTCAGGGTTTAAAGACGGTTGCGGAAAGGTTATATTGAGATTTGATTATTGTGATGGTTAAGTTCAGCTTGTTAAAATCTTGTGACTTATGTTCCATTTTAGCCTCTATAATGGAGGATGGACATTCTCCTATAAAACCTTGTATGTTACATAGTGGGCTAATTTATTTACTATTATTACTAAAGCTTGGTTTTTCTTGCAATTCTTGCCGAGTTCGAAAGTGATGTCAACTTCGACTAAGAATCTCCTTCCACTTGTAAGAGATGCAGTTCACTGTTGTCCATTAGGAAACCATCCTTGAAAGTGAGCTGATCTTCTAAAAGTTTATGCATTAGATTTTATGGTTGAAAAGTTGTTTAACAGTTCCTTTTATTAGGTACACCTCATCTCAATGTATGAGCTGGTAATGATAGTTGAGTTTGATTTCTTTGACCCTTACACTCTTATCTGTTCTTGTTGGGTTTATTGATTACCTGTTCGAAGATCTAAACCTGTAATAAAGGTTTGATGATTAATTATTATTATTATGACCCACCATTTAATCAGTTGTTAGAAGGTTTAAAGGAAAGACCTTAAGGTATCCCTTGAGTTTCGATGATCCCTTTCTATGGGCTGATCATTTTATCAAAAGTTGAGTTTATGTTCTAAATGTTGGAAATTGAGTCATTAAGTAAGGCTAGGGATTAAAGTTATCCCAAAATAGGAAGACTCTTGGATTCAGGGTTGTAAAGTTGGTAGTATTACCCTCTATAGTAATTAACATAATACAAGTTGTTGATCACATTGTCTTACTATGTGTTCTATTAAGAAACTGGAGGCATCAATTTTGTATGGTAACCCATTCTAGGAAAAAATGGTAAGCTACATACTCCTACTCTTATAATAGATGATAACTGGATTCATCCTTTAACTGAGTCCATGAGATGTGACAGATCCTCTCCAGGTGTAATGATTCTGATTTGAATTTGTGGTACCTCAACAAACCCAGAAGTGACTCTTTCTCATATAACAAACTATACTCAGTTTCATTTATTAAATACAGGGTTTCCTTGATGTGTTGGAAGCTCCTTATTGACCTTTCCTGGTTGTGTCATGAGTTTAGTTCAGTATGATCTAACCTTGTTCAGTAGAATGGGTTAGGAGATCATTTTTATATTCTTGTGAAGTCTTGACTTACCTGGAATTGTGTACTCTTTTCTAGTCTTAGAATGTTCATTAAGTGCTTAAGTTGAGGTAAGTATTAAATATGTAGCATGTAACTCAAATTTATACCTGACTGCTATATGGCAGGATGTCATGAATGTTCTCTCTCTATTATCCTCAAGGTTAAATGCTCTAATATTGTATTTCGTTAGCCAAATACTTTTGATGTCTTGGTATTATTTCCTGAACCTTAGTAGTCCTTATGGATGTATGAAATCCTCTTTAGATCTATTGTGAAGATTTGGGAGATTACTTGAATGTATTCTTGATATTTATATGGTTACTTAATGGTTGAGTAAAATAATTTCAGGCATGCAAGTATGGGATTGCATGAGTGAAATCTTGTTACTCTTATACGGTAGTCTTTGAATACTTATAAATCTCATATATCTTATGAATTGTATGATTGTTTCTGAGTGACTGAAGTAGTTGTATGGAAAAGTAAGTCTGAAATTGATTTCTTCCATGGTTCATTAAATTGCTTATTGCTGTCATGTTATAGAAAGAATTGGTTATCTACTTAAGCTTTGAAATATTGATTCATAAAAATAATATGGGTTATTTCTATGAAATAATTAAGTAGAGTATGTCATTATGGTGAGTTGGTGCTTATCATGCTCAGTTCCTTTGAACTGACTCATGCTAACAATTTTGTAGATAAACACAGAGAAGGAAGGGTGAAGTATTTAGTTTTGTATATTATTTTGATCGAGGAAAGATTGAAGATATGACTGACTTGAATGTTCTTAAATGAAATACTTCTCCTTGAAAATGGACAAAGGGCTTACTACTTAATGTAAATGGTTTATTCATTAAAATGAAAGATTTTGGTCATGCTTAAAGGCATGAGTTGTATTTATCTCATAAATGTAATTAAGAGAGATTTCCTGCTGCTATATATTGTTTTATAAGTGGTTGATTGTTGATTGATGAGTTATGAGTCATAAATCTATCAAGTTAAGAAATCAGCATCTATAATACTATTGCATTAAACATTAGTATAAATTACATTGTAAAAGATACACACAACATACGTGTGAATGCTAGGGAACATATAAGGAACTAAGGGTGGAATGTTTCCTAAGAATACAATGTTCTAATGAACCATATGTTAAGCATACTTGGAAATAGTTGAGGTTGTTAATGGATAACTACCTCATTATAAAGTGCAATATATCCACCTACTTGTAAAGTTGTGTTAATTTCTCCAAAGGTTTTGTATAGAATGTACTCAACCAGTAAAAGATATCTAGAAGCAAGATTGTCTAATCTAAATGGCCGCTGCTAAGAAAGTAGCTAGATTATCATAAAACCATGGAAAGGTTTTGATAATTAGGTACTTCTATGCTATGGTTGTTTTATAAACTTGGGTTATACTAACTCTTATCAAAGAGATAATAATTTAATATTGATTTATAAGTGAAACCAACATTAAATCCTATACTAGGATGATACACATAAGCTACAAGAGGACGGGCTTATGGTAATATAACATGACTATATATTAAATATTGTTTCACTTTTCGGGAATTGCATAATTGTGATAAATTGTGTTATAAAATATCTTTCTCAAGGAGATGAAATGTTTTCAATTAGGGGGATATCCCATGATGCATCATTATGAACACATAAGCATGTCAAATACAATGGAAGTAAGATGGGGACATGCTTACTAAGAAGAAAATAGCATTTGAATCTCATCCCTAGTCAATACTGTAACTATCTCTAAAGAGAATTAGAGAGTGATATTTTAAGAGGATATGACAAGGAAAGGTAAATGGGTAAGTGGTTCATAAAATCTATCATATTGGATACCCCAGATATGTCTTACTTGTTGGAGATAGTAAAATAAATGAATGCTCTTTAATGAGCTGCATTTAAGAAAAGTGATGTGCTTAAACTGAAACGATGGTTGGCCTTGATAGCCTATGGCACTTAATAAAAAGGAATGAATCATTCATGAATACTTAGCTTTATAAAAGTATATATCCCTAAAATATAAAATAAGGAACATGAGCCTATATGTTAAAGCCGGGACAATTTTTGAAATTGTAATAATGGTCTTAGACATTTATAGTATTGGTTCTATCAATGGTTAACATGGGTATGAGATATTGAAAGGTAATTAAAATGTTATATATATTGGGAGTCTGGGGATCAACTCAATCTGGAACTTAAGTACGACCCATTTGTGGAGAAGGTGTTGTAAAGCCTAGGTTGTTCTATAATGATTACCTTGAAAACATCAAACACCATGCACCAATATAAGATTCTAAGCAGGTGAACTCACTGCATATACTACACAGTCGTATCCCTATGGTGATGATTTCCACCATTAGGATACTACCGTTTAACATATGTAATGAGTTTTCTCATCAAGAGAATGGATTGTAGTATGGTGTTGTTCTAAGTACAAACCTTGATAGAATTACTAGATAGATTGGACCTCATGGGTACACACCCTTATATCAACTTATGATGGCTATGACAAGCTATGTGGGTGAGTAACAAGGTGAATTGTTACAAGAACACTTTCCTTCTCATAGGCATCATAGAATGACATAAATGTATGTTTTCATGTAGGTTAAACTGGTTTGTACCTCATTCAAGGCTTGTAGTTGTTTACAACATTAACATTTGTGAATCCATATAACTGAATAAGTGATTAAGGTGAAATGACAATTTCCTAATGATGTGTGTGTCATCATGGAATGGAGCATGGCATACATGACTCAGAAAATTTACGCAAAGTGGTGTAAGATGCTGATTACATTGTCAAGATTTCCCTTTAATCTAAGATGTCAGATGCCTGTGGATTTCATAGGTGGAACCCAGGTAGACACTTAGGAGCATTCACTTATATATCATACCCTGGAAAAGGATAACCAAAGGTTACATTTCATATAAGGGCTCGTACAGAGCATTGAGGGAGAATGAGTAGGTTCAGCATTCTCTCATACAGCTGCACATGGTTCATGAAAGTTATCAGAAATGGATTGCATTAAGGTTTACATAGATTTAAATATATGGGTATTTAAATCAGGTGCATAAAGTAAAAAAAAAATTGTGGATACTCTTGTATTACTATAAAGGCACACCTTTTGATTTGTATTCTCCTTCTTGAAACAAAAAAATGTTTTTTTCATTCTAGGTTATTTCCAATGTAAGTGCTGAAACCCTTCCTAGCCATTTAACCTATAACCCTTGAACCCCCTTCTCATATCGTGTGCTTGATGTGTGATTCCCTTTAGCATCATCAATCCCTACTAAATTTGCTTTGCCTTTTATTTTTAGCTATCACTGAGAAAAGGAAAAAGAGAAATCTTACAAATGGATGATGATTTAATGTCAAAGAATGAGGAATAACATGGAAATCGTGTTCTGTGGGATCAATCACTGCCTCAAAAGTTTTGGGAAAATGTATTGCTTTGACTTCCATTAGAAGCCATATGTAAGTTCTCTCTAGTTTCTAAGGAATGGAAAGCACTCACGTCTTCTACCAGATTCTTCATGTGTTATAATGAAATAAGGAACAAACATCCATGGATACTTGTAAATCATGATAGTGGTCATCATTGGATGAGATATGACTGTTACAATAGGACATAGAAAGTTCTTAACTTTTCATGGTTATCATGCTTTGATGGGGTATGGTTTGAAGATTCACATTGAGGGATAATATTATTTTTTTTCAAGTGAATTGAGTCACGTTTCAAGGGTATGTAATCCACTGAAGGCTAGAACCTCCTTCAAGGTTCCTCAGATGTTATGAGCTAATGAGTGGAACTTTAATATTTATGCATGAGGAATTCTAGTTGTGGATGAAAATAAGGGGTATAAAGTGGTTGAAGTAGGTGTTAATAGATCTGGAGTTAATGTAGGCAATGGTACTATAGAAATTCATGATTCTTCTACGGTGACTTGGAATATTGTGGCATGATTGAGACATCGTTTCTTCTATGTACCCCGTTGTCTTTAACAACATTTTTTTCTTTTTAATGTCATATGAACCTATGTTGGGTGTGAGAATTTATAACACTCAATATTATGCTACTGTGCATTTTGTGTTGTTACCTATAAGATATGGCAGAGACCATTTCCCTCACTAGATAACAAGGTTGGTTGTATCTGAAGAGAGGGTGCTACTTACAACACCAATTGTAGATGGGGACCATTTGAAGGAAATAATTGTGTTTGAGCTCAAGCTTGATTTTGGATAAAGGAGAGGAAATGTTTGGTCTTGGAAATAAATTGCAAGGATGCCCCACGCAATGTGCCAGTGTATTTTTGTGAGGAAAAAGATATTCTTATTTAGTTACATTGCGGTGGGAGAGTTCTTGTGTTTTTAAAAAGGTGTTTTCTAGAAATATCCTCATCCTTTGTTTTCATTAAAAGCAAGGGTATTGTTTGTGGATGCCAGAATATATAAACACAATTGGCATCTATTATAACGGTGACATCGCCTTTGAGTCCAGGCTGATTTAAGACAGCTAAAGATTTGTTTCATAAAAGAAATTACATATTTGTAGCAACTTTTCTTATTTTTATTTTTATGGTGTATCTTCTAAAATCCAAGCATCCGAAAAATGGAAAGTTCTAAAATTAAGGCACGGTTACTATTGGAAACTAATTTTTCTCTTTTAGTGGCATGATTTTCAGTTTGTTTGTTTTTGGCATGTTTTTAGAATTTCTAAATTCTATTGCTTTCCATAGTTGCATGAAAATACATACTCGACACTCATCTTTATCCCTATTCCCACGCTTGTGGTGCTAATTGTGCATTAAAATATGACCATTTGACATCTTTATTCTATTTTATCATCGATTATTGAATGATCTATTGTTGTTGTGATTAACGATGAGAATTCCGCCAAGACCCTTTAAATACATGTGATTTTTAATTTTAGACATAGGAATTACACCCCCATACTATTTTTCATTATTTATCAAAAGATAATAGCTTCGGCAAGATTTTCCATATCACGGCCTTGTTAAAAAAAACACATTCTTACTGCTACACATACCTGACATAAAAAAATTAATAGCAACTAATGACGTCTCCTTGATTATTAAATATAAGTTATTTTTTCCTTATTATGAAAGTTATTAATCCTTCCCTGCCCATCAAATAAACACATGGAAGGATTCCAGACCTCCCCAAGTAAAAGGCATTCCCCAGACTCCAAGCCCATGGAATGAACTGATTTAATAAAGTTTAGGGTCCACGGTGTCGGTGAGGAAAGGCAAAGTGGAAGTGAGTAATCAAAAGATACCACGTGTCATTTTCTTGATCCTCCGAGTGGCAAAATGTCACACATTCCAGGAACTTGAGCATAAAGGTAAGGCATGCAAAAGAAATTAAATGTTTTGGGCCTCATTACAGTCAAATTCGACAGAGGTTACTCACCAAAAAAGTTACATGAGATTGTCAGAATTATTAATTGTTATAATCTCGAGCCCCACAAATCCATTGTTACCAACCGCCAACTACCTGTAGGCTGAATTTAGTGTTATTTGGCTGTTGAATTAATACTTTTTCCTGTTAAATGTAAATTAATAGTTTTGACCGTTGAAAATTGAATAAACCCCTAGCAACATTTATTCCACTTGGAGACATTCCGGGATTTCCACTCCTTTCTTCTCCCAACAGACTTTCAAAGTCCCAGAATGCATTATTTTGCATAATATTTCGAGTATAGTTTATTTTATATAATTTTGTGTGGATTTTTTATATCGGGTCCAATATATTTTAATACATGCAACAACATAGAGTAATTTTTGTAAGAAAAAGAAAACAAGATTTGGACACAAGAAGATAAATAATTGAAAAACATATCAACTCTGAGATTGTAGAATTTCTCAAATTAATTTAATATTATTGTGTGTGTTTTATTTGTATTTTTGGTTGTGTCTTTCCCTTACTGGTTGTGTTTGGCACTAAATTTTACCAACCGAGATTCACCATTGAATTTAAAACTATTTTTAATATTTTTTACCATTTTTTTGCCGAAAGAAAAAAACAGGTTAAAGGGATATTCGCCAAAACCATGAAACTAGTTACGATTATATTCGCCAAAACCAAGAAACTGGTTACAGGTATATTTTCCACTATTTCTATAATTTTTTTTCAGGGGGGGTTCCCTTAAAATTTTCCCTGATATAATTTAGAAGATATAATGGTTTGAAGACAATAATTTTGGGACTGATATTACTTAGTTAGAAATATAAAAAATGAATAAATGAGTTCTTACCTCCCTTAAGGTCGAAAAGTAGAAATAGATCATCTCCAATTATCTTTCTTTTGCATACTAACCCCTTCTCTTTCATATGTGATTTTTGGGCATGGTTTCTATCTGGTGGTAGATAGGGAAAATTATATGACCGAACATGATCATATCAGGGATGATCCCCCATCATTCATTCGACCATAGAGATATATGGTCACACATGCAATGAATGGTCTATTAATTATTATGATAGATATATAGGGGTCAGAGGGATTCATGTTTTTCTATTACTCACACCATGCATGTTATTTATATATCTTAAATTAGTTCCTCATTATAAATTTTATCATTGGTCTCCCAAGACACTTATTGGAAATAGTTAATTTTGTTGTCTCAACTCATTTGTGTGAAATAGAATGTTTCTTTTCATTGAAAGTGTTCATAACTTCATGTAACATACCCACCAAATATTGGCCCAAGATGGCCCACACACAATGGAATGAGATTGCAAGGATCTAATGGTCTCTGCGTACCCATTGGATTACACGCAAACTATACTTGACCCATACCTCATGGGAATGGTACATAAAGTTCTAAGTTATGGAGTTAATTTCTTATGTTTTTAAATACTTAACAAGACATCCATCTAGAGGATAACTATATTGGTCATCTCAGGAATGTCATGAAGATTCTCTGTAACGATTAAAGTCTTGGTTTGGCTCTTGTTCTAATGTTTATATATTTTTGATGAATTATATTGTGATTGTGATGTCTAGGTTGTTTATCATGTGTCCTAGGTCTAGCTTCAAGTAATCCATTTTATTTCATATTCGTTGTCGAAACTTTAGATTTCTTGTGAGTGCTAGATTTGATGGTGGGGACGAGTAAGGTTACTCATCATATGGAGGGATTTCTGACCCTCTTCTCTTTTTGCTTCATATGAGGACCATGTTGATAAGAGGCGGAGCTTGTATTTTTTTGTTCTAGATTATATATCATACTCCATTGAGTGGTGTCTTGATTTTTTCTTTACAAATATTTTAGAGAAATGAAATCATAAAGTTTTATGATCACTTGTCACCACTATTTTGTATTTTATGAGATGCGTAAATTGAGAAATGAAAAGTAGTTATGTGATATGAGATTGATATCCAAATTTAGAAACTTTTTGTGGAAGAAATAACTTTATAAAAATATTTATATGCTCATTGTCATGGGATTATAGCTAAG